>OY783195.1:28083152-28683152 GCA_963678675.1 Xiphydria camelus
CGCGCCGACAGCCGCGCGGCACCCCGGAACGGGAGCACCATAACCCCCGCTAATTCGAGCAGCTTAAGAAACGGCCGCGTGTAGCGTGCCGCTTTAAATTCATACGTATATATACCGCGAGCAACCGCACCGCTGCCGGCAGCGACGACCGTGACGGAGTTGACGCGGGTGTAATATGACAAACATGACAACCCCGGACCCTCTAACCGTCCCTAAACCAACCCCGACGAGCCACCGCAGCGACGCCCCTTTCAGGCCGCCGGCGGAGCCCTCACCGCGCATTAACCTTAACGACCTTTTAGCGAGTTTTTTTCGCCAGATTTTTTCCTGCCAGTTCCCGAGATTGCCGTGTCGCCAGCTCAGCGCCTCTTAATGTTGGTTTTTCCGTCGTCCTCTCGACGACGACGTTGGCGTTGTCGCCGTGACGAGATGTCTCTCTCTCTCTCTCTCTCTCTCGCTCTCTCTCTCTCTCTCTCTCTCTCTCTCTCTCTCTCTCTCTCTCTCTCTCTCTCTCTCATTCTACGTTCCTTTGCAGATATTCCCGCCGCCGCACCGACACTTGGCTTTTGACGCACCATCAGTGCTTTTTGTCGACAGAGCGGAGCACGGGGGCTTCTTCGTTTCCTTTCTGCGAGGTGAATCGAAGGTCCTTTCGTTCCTTTCGTCGCTCCTCGACTTCTTGGAGACGGGGCAAAGTACGTCGCGTTCTTGCGAGGGCTTTTCTGGGTGGTTTCTTTGGCTCTTCCGTGACCTAAGGAAGCGGAGTACGATCGCGTATTGACGGTTGATTCTCTTGGTCTTCGAGTTTTCAAACTGAGTTTTTAATTAAGGTTGAATCACGTATAATTAGCAATTTCATCACGGATCCGAAATTTGAGAATGTGACGTTTAAATGCATCAGCATTGCCTTGTTCAAAGTTCAGATGATTGTACTAAATATCTTCGGAGAAATAGCCACTCTCTGAATTTGGAAATTTTACATCGTGTCTTATGGGAGTTCAGATTTTTTGCTCTTCAAAGTTAAAAAAAAATGTATGGTCGATTAACTATGTTTTAAGTATAAAAAACTATCACTTATAATACTACGCCTATTTTGAGTATTTGCTTTTAATAACTGGACTTCATAGTTGATTATATAACCTCAACAACGTTGTTTACTTTTGTCTGGGATTTTCTTTAATCGTGAGCTTCTGATACAGCAAGGTGCTTTTTGTGAACGCGTTCGTTTATCAATACAATACAATACTAATACTTTTTGCTATTGGATTTAGCTTTTTTTTTTACTTATAATTGCTTTAAAATAATTTTATATATACTTAGTTTTAGCATCTGCAAGTTAGATCATGGGTATAGTTTTAAACTAAAGTTTGAAATATAAAGATACTATTTTTTCGCAAAATTATGACACTCGCAATATTCACAACTCGAAAGAACGTCGGGACCCTGCTCGTCGGTCGCGTTCGCTCGAATGGCGTGCATGGGCGGTGGGCAACCGTAGAAACAGTGGAAGGGCGACGGGGTGGGCGAAAATCGGGGGTGGTTCGGCGGGTAGAAGCGGCAGAAGTCTAGCGAGCACCGCGAGAGATTCTCAGATAAAATATCCAATTTAAAGTTTCATCGTAATTTTACGATTCTTGGTAGTAAATTAATAGTATTATCTGCCGGTGCCTCCACCCTCTCGGCAGGAGGGAGGGGGTCTCGCCCTCGCCGTTCCCGAAGGTAAAGGAACTTTGAAAATAAGCAGCCTATTACTCATTGCCAGCTACGCTTATCAGACTTCTATATGCATTCTCCCGCGAAACGGGAAATCCTCGTTTCATCCCCGCGGCTCGTTCCAGTTTCATTGACGCGACTAGTCGCCACAGGCATTCGGAATATCATAGCTGCGCCGGTCTGTCGCGGTCGATAAGCCAGGGGGTGGAGGCGCTACTGCATTCCGATTGTCGCGCGCGAGGATTTCGTACTGGTCGTTCTCGCGGCGCAATGATCGTTAATATCGCTCCGCGAATCGAGCGAGGCGAACGCGCAGTTTTGCTCGACGAGAATTATCCGCGCGAATTTCCGTCGAATCCTTGATTTCCTCGCGAAAATTAATCCAGAAGGTTTCATTGGCTTCTTCGCTCGAGGTTCAAAAACGTTCCACGGAGAATTGTTTGCGAGGCGCGTTTCGTAATTTTTTTTATGTATTCAGGATTTTTATTGCATGTTATTAACGGATACTTCTCGTGCAGTTGAAAGCAGAACTCACTTTGCCAGATTTGATTGAAAATTGAATTAAATATTGCACTGAATTTTATTTCTCAAATTACATTTTACACAGCGTTGGAATTATTACATTACACTGAGAAAAAGAATCAGTTGGATCTGCTAAAAATTACTTGCGGGGTCGCAAGTAATTATTTATTTAAATCAATTTGATCTTTTTTTTCATATTATAATTTGATATTTCTTCCTTGCAATCCTTCCTTGCGACTCCGCAAGTAATTTTCGGTAGATTCAACTAATTCTTTTTCTCTGTATAGAGGACGATTTAAACGAGTCTAAGATCATCGCGGAGATCGTGCTGTTTTTCAAAATTATTAAAAGTGCGATAGTTGCGCGTGAATGGCTGTAATCTCGATTCCCCGTCTCCCGAGAAGCGACAGGGTCGGTTATAAGGTTGCCTGACGTATGTGGCTACTTATATGGAGTGGTCGGTTGGCGGGATAGGTGGGAAAGTCAGGGGCAGACCATCTCTGGTGGGAATATATGACTCAGATTTGTAATTTTTATCCGCTTTCTTACCCTTATCTTTATCCCTTTACCTCCGTCCTTTTCTCCCACTTCATCTCCTCTGCACCCCTTCGGCCGACCGTGCTCCTAACCTTTTCGCCTCCCTTTTTGCCCCTATTTTTCTAACTTAACTTTCCATGGCGATCGCCGGCCGCCCCAATCGTAGCCGCTAATATACTTTCGATATCTTTATTACTATTTTCGAAGGGCGGAAGTTTTGAAACGCGATCGAGTGGGATCAACTTTCTTTATTGCGCGCTACTAAGACGTCGACGGCGTTCGACGTCTCACCTGTTACCGTAGGGACTAGGCGGCACGCCAGTCTTCGTTTTAGCAGTCACTATAGAGGGAGTGATTACCTTTTTCCGCATAAGAGGTAAGATAGGACGCGGAGGAGCCGAGGAAGAGCCCTGCCGGGAGCGCCTGTACTGATGTCGCGCGAGGGGTTGCGGGGGTGGTTGAAGGAAGTCGAGAGCCTCGGTGTGTCGCGTGACCGAAACGATCACAGATCGGATAGCCGATACCAACTGTACAGACCGGTAGACGGGCCGACCGACTGACCAGCCGATAGACCGCAAAGTACACAACGAAGGAATACCGAAAGAGCTGACGAGCACTTTATGTGTCTATTGGGTGGGCAGGAAAAATTTAACACGCGTAATAATTGAAGAAAATAATTTTTTTTATACATAAAATCGCCGATACGTCGTTCTTTACTCGAGCTTTCCTCCGACATATTTATCACTTTCGAATTCGGCGGAAGAAAATACATAACTGTATAGACTGGTTTTTCGAGAAATTTGGAATTTTCATTTTCGATAAAATCCCGAGGGATAATCGTAGAAAAAAGGAAACTCAGTAATTTATTTCATGATAGTCGAACGTTTCCGACGCAACGTTTCGAAAATAATGAGCACCCGGTGTATTTTATCTAAATTTTAAGCGCCGCATACATTAAGGGTTAACCCTCCACACTGGCACGTATCGCGTATATCGAGACTCGGCGTACCAGCTATACACAGCGAACGTTCGACTATAGAACGATTAGAGGGATGATACCTCGTGGGTATATCTTGGTGAGGATCTTAATATCTGCTTATAGAACGTCCTAATTGGTTTATTTTGGAGCTGCCAGCAAATTTGAATTATGGCCTTTTAATGCCGACGCTATACAACCGCGTTATCCAACTACCGTCGTTGTCGTTGTCGTCCCTCACTGACGTATAGCTTAACCTATTCGATTCAGGCAGATAGACACACGGGGTTACTACTATTCATACTAAGCTTCCGAGCACCCCCTTAATATCCGCTCCAACTTCTAATTAACCCTTCGAGCCACCTCCGGGATCTCCCAGGACCGCGACGACGCGATGGTCGCAAACGGCTGTGCTACACCGGCTGCTGTATATATCCCATCTCAGTCAGCCGCTGCTTATCACTCGTAATTAATACTTGAATTAATAGTAGGAAGGAGGATCAAAAGCTTCGCGAGAGAAATTGTCCCGACAAATGTTTCCATTCCTGATATCGGTTCACCGTTGACATGGAATTTCTATACTGAAAGAACTTTTGGTTTTGCTAACAAAATATTTTGAATAAATGCGAGCCAACAAAACTTTCTTTTTTCGGATGTCAAAATTCTATGGTTGATTTCACGAAAACTCTGATGGCAGAGCTAAACATTTGGATAATCCAACAAATATTTTTTTTATTATAGGTTCTCAAATTGACTCAACAAAATTATTTTGTTGGCTACTTTTTTTTCTCAGTGTATGAGACATTTTTATCTCCATCATACAACACACACATGCTTATAAACGCTACAGGGTGAACTGTTCGAAAGCGTGAAGAAAGGGTCCTCGCAGAGACGCAGGGGTAGATTTTAATTTGGTACACCGCCACTATAGGTCCCGGATTTTGCGAGTAAAAGTCTTACGCGTCCTCTTCATGGAAAGTTACGAGCATGGGGTGAACGTCGGAGGATAATCCCCGTACACGCGGCCTCTTGGCTTTCGCGATGTATCATAAGTTCCATTATCCGTCGCTCGTTGTATTATCACGGCACGTTTTACCTATAAAGGCACAACGCCAAGTAAAATAGCCGTCCTCGCCCTTTTCCTCTCTCTCCCTTCTCGCTAGTAAATTTATCCTAACCACTGCCTCACGTGCGTGCTTCTGGGAGAATATAACTTTGAAAAATGAGACATATATCCTCATCCTTTGAGCTCTGCATTAATTTTGAACAGTATTTATTTCGAACTGCTGATTGAGGTTAATACGGCGATTAGCCGTTCGCGCGAGAAAGAAAAGCTTCTCCAACGTTGCTGTAAATAATCGAGTCGGAGAAGGAAACTCGCTCTCTCTCTCTCTCTCTCTCTCTCTCTCTCTCTGCGATAGAAGCTCTCGCTCGTTAAAATTCCCGGTAATATCTTCGTTTCGATCGCGGGGGAAAAATGATAATGCAACGGCGTCGTACGATGCGAGCGCCGATACGATCACCCGTTATTACGAGCAATGCAGTCGGTCCGCCGTGCACGCGGAAAGGCGGGTATTAAACGTATTCACGTATTCAGAATGTTCTACGTGGAAGAGGGGGAGGGCAGAGGGGAGCGGCTAACCAAGCTGCAGCGACTTGATATTAGAGGTCTTCCAATATATGGAACCATCGCTTATCATTCCTGCCTCCAACTCCTGGGCAAAGCTCGCGAACGTATTTCGAGTTTAGAAATATCATAATACCGTAATACCGGTTACGTGTTCCCGCGCGATATTGAATTTAAAACAACGCGATATCCTCGCAACGAGATGGCAAGCTCCCGGCGGGCGGGTGAAGATAGCGTGTCCCTGTTGCCTCGCCGAGTCTCGTTCTCACTCCGCCTCCTCTTTCTCTTCCTTGGAACGGAAGTTAAAGAGAGAGTCACTTCCGCGACGTAACTTTGCGACTGAGACGCTGGATTAACTTGATATAACTTAACGTAGGGTCAGGAGTTGTATCGCAGACGGCGTCTCCAGACGGTATAAATATGTAGTTTGGCGTTTGAAATTGAGGGAGCCTGAATTGCCATCGAGAGGAGGTAGTCTTCTGCTTTAAATGTGATCACTTCTTTGTTTACGAACTTTTCGACTATACGTTGGTGAGAAACTTTTATGTAGACCATGATGTGATATTTTGAATGTTTTAGTTGAATTTCGGCATACATTTAATAGATATGCACCAAGGGAAAAGGTCTAGTTGAATACGAACCTGTGTGTGTGTGATAGAAAAATTTATTTGAGATGAATAGGAATTTATTCACATCGAAGAAGAGTCAATTTGAATTAGATTGATGTTCTACTAAATCGTACTCGATTAAAAAGATATGCAACATATTTATTTATTTCAAGTAGTCTTTTATTCGATGTGAATAAATTGCTATTTATCTAAAATAAATTTTTCTATCAGGTTCGTATTCAACTAGACCTTTTCCCTCAGTGTGGAGTCAATTACACAGAGAAAAAAAATTAGTTGGATCTACTAAAAATGACTTACGACTCCGCAAGTAATTTTCAGTAGATCTAACTAATTCTTTTCTCTGTGTACGATTGAAGTGCGTGCAGTTGTGCACGAACAAACATTTCCTTTTATTTATGTGTACATATTTCACCGCGATGGACTGATCAAATAACAAAATACTTTTCCTTTTCCATTACAGAAATAGAATAATCAATGGAAAATAAATAAAGGCTATACTCTTAGTCGGATTCAAAAATGATCGAAAATCCATCCAGCTGCCACGAGTGTGCATTGGTAAGTGTTCAAAAGCATCATTCTATTGACATCTACACTCGAAAGAATTTTTGAACAATGCATCGTATATATAAACGTTCGACGAAGCGATCGAACAACTTCTTCGTCCACCGTACATCTCGTTCTCCTCTTAATCCAAACAAGGGGGCCGATATCTCTTCTCTCTCCGTTCGCTCGTTTCTCCCTCCCTTTGAAAATATTTCAGAACACTCGAAACGGAGTGCCGGTTTCACCGACGTCTGAAAATAATCACTGTCTGTGCAACGCGGATGTATAATGGAGAGGGGCAGAAGCTGACCCGGTCTCTCTGGCGCACAGAGGTGTGCAAGTCTGCCTTTGAAGCGACTGCGAGTCTGACTGCATAATGAGTTTTTCTACTTACACAGTAATCCTCCTCGCGGATTTGCTCACGCTAGTCTGGTTCGTTCGCCACCTCCTCCCCTTCCGTCACCGTTGCATCCACCCCACGCGCTTTCCACCCCTCCCATTCCGGTCTTATTCGCGCACTTGCTCCATCGCGCTTCGACAGAGCGGAACCACGCCGGGTCTTCTTTTTTTCCCCTTCTCCCCCTCGTTTTCTCTCTCACCGAGGAACTGTTTGCGTTGCCATTTTTTTTCCAGGTCGGCCAGCGCGACCGATTTCGAATGCGGGAAGACATTTATAGTTAACACATATTCGAATTTGTAACGAAGTAATATTTCATAAAAAACGAATCGCTTTCTTCCGTAAAGTATTACGTTTAACATTGATTTTAATATATACAATCTACGTTTATCGCGTTTGCGAGAAACTTTATAGAGGAAAAAAGTGGAAAAGAGGAAAACCGTCGATTCCGCGCGATCTGTGTGTATACGCAGACACAGAGAAAGAAAGAGGGACAGAGCGCAATTCGGAAAATCCAATCGCGAGGGATTACAATCTGTATCGCCGTGATCCTTTCAGCGGGGATTCGCGAAATGCACGGGGTGTCCTGCAGCTGCAGTACATACGCGTATCGTCGATTCGTTACGGCTACGGCGGGGTGGGCGGACGCGGCATTGCGAAGGGGTATGACGCAGGCGGTTTTTCCCTCGCCAAAGGGAGAATCGAGTGGCGGTGTAGCGCGGAAGGGGTGGGAGATCCCAGGAAAAAATCGGATTGTCCGGTTTGTTGGGCCGGCAACGCTGACTCCGCAGGCTCAGCCGGTAATACATCAGGAGCTTACCAACCCCTCAAACGTAAAATACCCGTCCAGCTCCCCAGCGGCCCTCCAGCTTCTTCTTCTCCCTTTCTCTTTTCACATCCATACGTAGTATATATGTATGTAGGTACATACAAAGATATATGTCTTTACGTATACCCGCACACACGCTCGTATTCTCGCGAAACGTGTCCACATGTAGACCCGACTGCCCGACTAGGACGCGAGGAGCAGTGGAAATGAATATTAAAGGAAACATCGGAACACCCGCGCTTTCGTATTTCGATGGCGTCTCGGGACGACGGCGAATGGAGAGAGCCTTCTCTTTCTAGCGAAAAGCAAGTCGCGTATCTTTGCATACGCGTCGGGGTCGCGCGAAGGGGTTGAAGGGAGCGGAAAAGGATTATGGGCTTCTACATGACGTGTAGGTAATAATTTCTTTTTTTCTCCTTATACGACGTCATTCGAGGACTCCCCGGCTAGACGTCATGAGTCGGTGTAGAGTTTCTCTAATGGGAGCTAGGTCAACAAATGCTGATTGCTGATTGGGGTGCCGTTATTTACATACCTGGAAGAATGGGGAGCCGCGTGCGTGTTTGCAAAGATCTTTTGGTGTTTATTCGGAGAAAATTGAATGGCAACGATTATCAGCCGAATATTAAATAGACGTCAGTTTCGATGATATCGTGTTGAATAATCCGCAGCATAGTAATGATTACCATTCGAATACTGATGATTACAATTCGAAAAGTGATGATTACTACTCTGCAGATTATTCAACACGATATTCTCAAAGCTGTCTATCGAATCTGTTGTTTATTTGCTGTTCTGGCTGGTAATCGTTACTATTCAATTTTCTCCGTCTATACATTTAATTTTCCCTTTTCATTAATATATAAGCTCGTATTCTAAGATTCTATTTCGGGCTAACCTCGCGGATTTTTCTCCCGAGGATTCTCTCCGTCCTACTTTTTATATCAAAGGTCTAAATATATAGGCACAGATTCGCGGCTTATGGTGTCCGAAATCTTTACTCGACGAGAACCTTTGCGAGATTTCATTAATACGAATATAAAATCAAAGAGGAGGAAGCGACAGATAAAGCGAAAGAACGGTCTTTGAAAACCAATCGCGAAACTCGTGAAGAAAGCCGTCCGGCGTCCTTTTTAAAAAATCGATAGACAGTTTTATCCGAGATTCTTCCAGTTTTTCCTCTCTTTTCGCCAGAGTTTTCTCGATCGAGCATCAACTACGTCCTGGTGCGGCGGGGACCTCTATTTTTCCAGAAAAATCCGTTATTCTATTACCCGACCACGTGTCATCCGTCAAATAAAGAATAAATAAAAAGAGAAAAAAGAATGCGAAGCCACGAGAGCACGACCAGCGAGGCGTCGCGCTTAGTTCGGAGCCGTTGTGTCGCGCTGGGAAAAGGTTTCACGGCACGTGTCAATTTTCATACGAGCGTCCCATCGCACGAGCCGGCGATCCGTTTATACCGCCGTTGTCGATGCTCTTTGAAATCGCCCGAGCCCCTTTTACGCGGTGCCTGTAGCGATCGGAGAGTTTCAGAAAAACTTGCGAAAAAAACTCGAGGAATTTTACTTTCAGATTTCACGGCAGACACCGCGTTTTAGTGATTGTGAAAGGGGATTTTTAAGGTCGTTAATGTGGCCATGCCCGCGAGTCGTTACAGGGGACGCGTATGCAAACGGAGTCGCTAAATTTTTATTTCGCGTCGAGTTACAACGTTTATCGTGCGAGGGTTCGCTTTGAATACCCGTGAAACCGCAAAACCGACCGGAAAAGTCTTCAGCGCCTGAAAAATCTCGGAGACAGTTATTTTATAATTATTTTTCTCCCGCGGAGGGTAGAGCGTATAGAGAACAGAGAAGAACGTAAGGGTATGAGGGGGTTTGCTCTGGATATGTACCCACATATGGACGCGTTTCGTTTAATCGCGAGGCATGCACTGTCGTACGCTCCCGCTTGCTCGGTAACCGATTCATTTTCATGCAACCACCGCGTAAAAGCGTGTAAACCGTGCGTAATTGCAATCCTAAAGGGAGGAGGACTCGCGGAGCGGTGAAGAGGTACGCGGGGGGTGGCGAAGGGGACGACCGGCTGTTCGTTAATGGTGCCGGCCGACAGCCAGTGTGCGGCTTTGCTTTAACAAACTTAATTCCGCGCTCTTCCCTGGTACTTGTTGTATATTCTATTGTATATATACGCCAACACGCAGACGAGAGAGTCGGCCGCGTATACATATTTATATACAGCTATTATCTCCGTTCCAATATTTCAAAGCATTGATAAAGAAGGTGGTACTCTCGACCGGGTAGTTGGGGGTTGAAGGGGGTGCGGTTGTGGCCAGATACAAAGACCGGGGCCCCGGGAAGGTTCTAATGACGCTGGAGAACCCCGCGGCAAATATCTCCGATAACGGGAAGCTAGACATCCCCCTCCGCTCTTTTCTCCCTCTCCGCGGGTCCTCAGACCATCGCACTCGCGCGCAAACTACCCCGGCGAAGTCGGCTCGAAGGCGAGCTGCAGCCAGAAACGCGGAGAAGAACGAGATCGATGAAATACAGTTTTCACAGCCGTTATTATTTTTGCGATTTTTTCTCCCCCGTCCCTTCGCCGCGCTTCCCTTGACTATTCCTTCGCCGCCGTCGCCGCTTCCGTTCGCTGCAACCCCTCGCGCCCCGCCGTCGTCTTAATATGCGCGGGGAAAGTCGGTCGCCGCGCACTTGCAACGGGAGGCGGAATTATTCCGCGCATCGCGTATACCTGTGTATACGCATAATTCGGAAGAGAATGGATGGCTTTGTTGGTTTTCAATTTCTTTCGAGTGCGGCATCCTTTCTTTCGATTTTCGGACGCCTCCTCTTTATTCATTTACATCAATTTCATCTTTTTTTCATATTAATTTGATATTACTTCCTTGCGATTAAATACTGTTCCACATAATGGTATAAACAAATAATTACTTATACGACCCCGCAATTGATTTTCAGTAGATACAATTAATGCTTTTTTTCTGTGTGAGATTCACCGTGAAAATTACTAATCTTTTTTCTCCGCGTGATATTACTGGCAGAGTCGCTGTTCTTTTTCCGATTATCCGGATTGTTAAGGGGAAAATGGACTGTCAATTTCGTAGAAACGATGACTACGGGTTTGACGAGTTTTGCATACATACGCATACGCGTTACACGCACGCGTCTCGCGTGTCGGTACAGGGTCACACACGAGATAACGAAAGGAGAAAAAGGGTCGAAATGCCGGGGGTGCGGTTGTTCTACCAATACGACTGCCGCGAATGGTTATCGAATTCGACGACGTCGGAACGCTGTTTGATTTCGGTTACCGTCATGTCCGCGGTGAGCGAATGGACAGTCGCTTCCCCGCTCCTGCGCCATCACCCCGCGAGCGCGCTTCCGGTTTCCCCAGTTGTTCGATACTCGAAAACCGTTACCCGGAAGCCGAGCGACTTTCCGGGATGCTTATATAACGGCGTCCGCGCGAATATTACATCTTGGCGCGCGCCGAGAATCCACCCCTACACCCCTTCTCCCATTACCGATATATATTATACTAATTCCGCGTCGTGTAATTCCCACTTTGCCGAGACATTAGTATAAACCAAGCTCGGTCGAGTTGGGACGGTAAATCTCGGATAGTTCGCGCGTACGCGCGCCGTCTTGGGCCTCGCCGACCGCACACCCCGCGCGCGCGTATTACGTTATATCGGACAGCTTCGCGCGCCACGTGCAACGCGATTTTCTCCCCGAGTGTCGCGCGCGCTCTCTCGCCTCCGCGTATCGTCGAGATAAGGTTCCGCCGCGCGCGGGGGCGAGAAAAGCGTTTCGATTGCGCGGCGATCGAGTCCCGGGGCGAAGCGATCGTCTCGTCCATTCGGGGGTGCCTTTTTATCGTTCGATCGCTCTATTGCCGAAACACTCTACGGGTCACGCCGTCGTGACGGTCAGGCGAGCGCGCGGGATCGCCGGAGAAGCGACGGAGACTCCCACGCGCTCGAGAGCACGCGGGGGCGAAATTATTTCTTCGCGCGGAATTCGTCATCCGATTCTGCAGTTGTTTTGATAGGAAAAAGTCTCGTTGTACGCGTCATAGTTCCGAGTCGGGGATTTTGTTTTCCTACGGGAAGAGGGTGTAGGCAGCGCCGCGGAGGGGACGCGTATTTGGATAGCAGACCGCGGAGAGAGCGGGAACGATGAAGCGACTGTGGGTTGGGGTTACAGGGGTTGCCACACCAAGGGGGAGCGAGCCGCGGTGGAAGGAGGGGGCGACCCGGAGCCTGGTCGGCGCCGGTCACAACGAGATGCAGACAGAAAGACGCCGCGCGTCGTAACTGTGGCGCCAGATACTCTATATCTATCCACCCACCCTTGTATTCTCTATGGGAATGCTGCGGAGGGGATTGCCGGTACAGTCCGCCGAGAGATTCTACTTTCCGAAAGACGCGTCCCCGTTTACTCGGAGAATTCAATTTATCCTTCGGATGTATGCGTTTCGCTTCGAGATTCTCGATGTATTTTGACATCTTCTTTGTCGAAATTCGACGAGATTCTCCAAATAGTTGGCGCTGCTCTAAAGTGACCTTCTCATCGTACTGAAGTTTAGTTCCACTCTATTTTCTCTCCAGAGTCGCATCCGAGATGGTGCATTCGATACCCCCATGGCTGACTCTCGTCCGAATTAATCTTCGATTCCTTTCGCGAGAAAGAAATCCTTTTACAGCAAGAATTTTTTTCCGACTTCGACATCGAGCGAATATTTATCATCTCGCGCTTTCTTCCCGAAAGACGCAACCCCCGACATCGAGCCTATCGCGGCACACGCGGGGCGAGATGCGTCGCTTTCACTTTTCCCTCCCTCAGACATTCGATACAGTTCTCGCACTCTCCCCGCTAAACTTTGGATTCCCGGGGTGTCTCTGAATTTTTCACCACCCTGTACGCTCGCCGATTCCCTATCCCGACAGTCATCTTCCACCCTCCGTCCACCATTCGTTCGCCCATACACTGATATTTTCAATATTTATTCGCTAAATAATAGATCGCCTGAATAAGTGAGGAGCGAACCAAGGCGAGCGAATCTTATGTATCTACGTGCTCACCGTAGGTGCGTACCGCGACGCTTCCAAATTCGAAGGTTCTTCCCGGAGTTCCCCCAAGCCACGCACCCCCGCATCACTCACGGTAGATCGCCTAAAAAATGCATAAATTTCCGGCGGGCTTTCGGCCCCCGAGGGCCGACCGGGTTTCCGGCTCTCCAGTTGAGAATTTTTGAATTATGAACACGGTCATTTGAATTATGAACGGCGACCCTGCGGACTTAAACCTCCCCTCCCTGCCGTCCAGGCTCGTCGGGTCCACCCGAGAACGATTGTTTTTTCCAGGAAATCGCGCCCGCGCGAAGAGGGTGAAAGCGGTACCGTGCGAGGGGTGGTTCTTGCTTCGCCCGCGTCTTCGGAGAAACGGTCTCTTCACCCTCTGTGTTTACGCGCGCGAACGTCCGCGCGCTCGATGTCGGGGATTTCTCTTTTCCGCTGGCTTACGTCACTACCGCGACATAACGCCGATAAAACGGCGCGATATATTCGCCCTTCCGAAAAAGTGGCACCTTCGCTCGGGGCGTCGTAATTATTTCGGACGGGTTATTAATTAAATCTCTGGGGGTCTATATTTCGAATCTTTGCTCGACACGCGAGTGAAGGAAATTAAGAAATATTCCCTGTTCTGAGCTACCGTCCACGGAGAAAAAGGATTAGTAATTTTTACAGTGAATCTAGGAATATTGACTTTTTTAATGTTCGTAACAGTATAAACTCGTAAATACTCGACACATATTAATGGGAGATTGATAAATTGTATCGCATAAACTGATGTTTATACTAAAACAAATTGTAAAAAGTACATTGAGGGAAAAGGTCTAACTGAATACGAACCTGATAGATAAATTTATTTGAGATAAATAGCAATTTATTCACACCGAACGAGAGTCTATTTGAATTAAATAAATGTTTTGCATATTTTTTAATCGAGTACGAATCTAGTAGAACATTTATTATATTTAATTCAAATAGACTTTTTTTTCGATAAGAATAAATTCCTATTCATCTGAAATATATTTTTTTTATTAGGTTCGTAGGTATTTAATTAGATATTTTCTCTGATTGTACGTTGCGGTCTATTGAAAATTTCAACATTTTACCTCGAGGAGCCCTGTGTTACTGGTATAACTTTAAAAATTCATGGGTTTTCACGAGTATACACGGGAAAAAAAATGATTTTGTAGTCTTAGCAAAAAACCAGGTTATATCGACTGGCACAGTTCGAAAGGAATCACTTACTTGCCAGGCCAATCGAGCCAATAGCTTCTCGGTCATATTTCTTCATCCACCCTTCGATCAATTTCCACCTCGTTCAGTCGCGATCGATTGAATCGAACTTACGCACTCGGTGAAACGTACTCCCCATACGCCCGGAGTGTATAGCGCCCCACATCCATTTCATTTCGCCACCACTCGGTAAACACATAACGTATTCTTCTCCAACTCTATGTAGGTATATGGAGTACTACTCATACGCGTATACACAGAGGCACACACCGGTGCGCGCAACTCGGCAATCATTCGTTGTATCGACGACGGGGTGGAGAACGCGGAACGGCGAGAGCAGCGGGGGGTGGGTAGCGGTTACACGGCGACACGCAATAAAATTCTATCGATTTTCACTTAGAGAAAAGTCCCCGTTCACTTTTATATTTATTCGAGTTATCTCAGTTTGTCATTTGGTTGCCGGCACGCCCCTTTCGCGCGCGCGGGACATCGCCGGGTCCGCTCTCGCGTCTTCCGCGACCCTCGGGTGTATAACCGTTCGACTCTCTTCGGCGTCTTTATCGCCGGGCGCCGCGGCGGCCTTATCAACCGGGTTATTTATGAGCCGCGAACGAGGGGCATTAAATTTCCATTACTTAAATATAGCGCGAGCAGTCGATGGGCGCGATGGATACGTTATTTCGGTGGGAGGCGTCGCGACGACAATGTCGGGATGAAAATTAATTGTCGCCCCTTGCCCACCTGCCCCGCGGTTTCGGGGTGTGGTTCCTCGTCATCTCGTACGGTCGAGGTGACGACGATGCCACTCCCCGTTTCGTCGTTTAATAAATATCGAGACTCCGAGACGGAAGTGGAGGGGAAATTGACGATCCTCGACGCGATCCCCAGAGATTATTATTATCGTTGTTCTCGAACGGCGGATGAAACCTTCTCGAATCGAGATTCTACAGAATTCTGATGATCGGACCGAACGTTTAATAATTGAAGAATTTCTTTCGCGACCGTTAACTTCCCTCGCGTTTATCCTGCTTTATAATTAATTCGCGAGGAGCCCCTTCCTCCTCGATTAAATGAATATTATTCACTTCCATCTCTTTGCCGACTCATCCGCCTCCTTAATATTAAACGGTGGCGATGCGGGGTCGGGGATCGAAACAATTCCTTTCATCTTTACCAAAAGAGTGCAGGCGAATCGCACGGGGGGTGCGAAGCGAGCGAGGGGCGAACGCGGGGGTGGGTAAGGGCTTATGCATTGCAGATACGTCAAGGTTCGCGAGGTGGGACACGCGTCTCGTCCCCCCGTCGCGACGAGGTGAATTCAACGGAATTAGAATATTTCTGGTTATTTAGATTGGACGGCTCCTTTGCGCCGGCGGTTTGCGACGATGACGAAGGGGCCGCCGCGAGGGAGAGGGTGCAAGTTGAGGAGAGACTGCGACGCGTTATTTTGTTTCGTCGAAACGGAATACATATACTCGCTTTAACGCGATTATGCAAACGAGGAGCCGTCGCTCCCACGCCCGGCTTGAAAGCAGGTAGCGATGAGTATAAACCATCGCCGTTCAAATGGAATATACTCGGTTTAACGGAATTATGCAAACTGCGATCTCTCCTCGAGGTAGGCGCACGCCTGTCCCGCTTGCGTACGTGCTTGTCCGAAATAAACGATCAACGATGACGGGTTTTCGATTCGAATATCTGGACACAGAGAATAAGAATTAGTTGGATCTGCACTGAGGAAAAAAGGTTTAGTCGAATACGAACCTAATGGAACAGTTTATTTCAGATAAATAGGAATTTATTCATGTCGAATAAAAGTTTATTTGAATTAGATAAATGTTTTGCATATCTTAATGGAGTACGAACCTAGTAGAATATTTATCAAATTTAAATGGACTTTTGTTCGATGTGAATAAATTCCTTTTTATCTTAAATAAAGTTTTCTATTATGTATATAGGTTCATATTCAACTAGACCTTTTCCCTGAGAGTACTGAAAATTACCTGCGGGGTTGCAAATAATTATTTATAATATTCATATCAGTGTAATTTGTTAATGTATCAATTCAATATCTCTTTCTCATAATCATATGGAAAAGCATGTAATTGCAAGGAAGAAATATCTAATTGATATGAAGAAAGATCAAACTGATGTAAGTAAATGATTACTTACGACCCCGCAAGTAATTCTTAGTAGATCCAACCAATTTTTTTTCTCTTTGGGGGTATTCTCTTATTTCTTTATCTGTGGCAATTTTTGTCCGAGCTCATCACAGATAAAGTGCTCCTTATGCCCTCTCTCTTTTTTCATTCGAACTTTGACCGTGCACTAAGAGAAATGATTACTGGTATCAAAAAATTATGCTTTGAATCAAGAACATATCATCTTAAAAATTTTTAAGAATACAGATTGTTGGTCGAAGAACACATAAATATTATAATATATTCTTGATTCAAGAGTACCATTCGTCGGAACGAGAAATTTTTTCTGCGCGAAAAAAAAGATTTTCTCACGAAGAAAACCATGGCTTGATCCAGGAATATATCATGTTTTTGATTGAAGAAAACATTTTTTAGCGCCAGCAACTATTTCTCTCAGTGTAGCATGAACAAATTGTACCCCGCAATCATTTCGAGGAAAATAATATTTTCAAGGGGTGTACTGCGCAGGGGAGACGTAGTCAGGGGTTTCTCAATCTCGCTACCCATCGATACGGGTTCGAGAGAACTATTAACGATAATGAGCCGGAGTCACCATCGTCGTCGTCGTCGTCGTCGTCGTCGTCGTCGTCATACCCGGCCACGCCCGAATCGTTTTAACGATATTGCGCCCGTCCAAAAATAGGAAGACGTCGTCGGTGGACGCGTGCAGGGGGATCCATCGGTTATTTCCGAAGGAGTGTCCCGCAGGACGGAGTCCTTCGCAATCATTCGTTTTCATTGGCGACACGCGAGAGTCGACCGCGCGGCAGGACGTGCAGCATTTTTTTCAATCGAGCGAATACCGTCAGCCGAACGTTTTTACAAATCGAGCGGAAATCGCGCGTGGCCGCGTGCCGTTCTGACGAATCGAGTTGTCCGAGCGCGCGGCAGGCAGTGGTTCGCCGTTCCATTTTAACTGTGCTGTACTATAAAACGATCGAATTCAGCGATACGCGCACGAGTCGAGGCAGCAGCGAACGCGTCGGGTCGACCCTAGATGCGAGAGGGTCGTGGGTGGGTTAGGGTAAGAGAGGGAGCCAGGATCGTGAATACTTTTCACAGGCATTGTCGAAGTTAAGCCGATTCGGCGTTGCCGAGGAGCCGACTCTGAATGAAACCGATTTGGAATCCCAATATTTTCGCAGAGCGAATATCAAAAAATCATTTTCTCCCGCTTTATCGCTCGGTCTCTGCCGCGCCTTCCCCTCGACATCCTCCTCTCGCCCCCGGTCCCGTTCGCGGCCTTTTTTTTTTTAACCCCGCAGAGGAGAACGAATATTCGCTTCCGCTCCGGTTTCTTCCACGATTTTCTCATCGATTTTCGCATTCCTCGCTGGCGATCGTCTCTGCAGACTGCGCGGAACTACTTTTCTTCTTGCTCTGCTCGGTCGCCAATGTCGAGCGATTCGCGTCACGCCTGACCTGGGCGAGTTAATAAAGCGAGCGTTCGAGAAGTACGAAACGATCTATTCGAAAATGCCGCGCGATGAAATTCTTCTTCGCGGCGAGAAAATCGTTCCACGTGTGAATCGCCGCACTTACGGAGCTTCCAGCGGTGTAATTTCGGCGAATTTCTTTCGGTATTATGGCTCCAAGATAATTTTCTACTCGGCCGTAGAGATCGCGTAAAAAATGCTCGTATAAACGTACGCCGTAATCCAGGATTACCCGAGGCCCATTCCAGATTCACTATTTTGTACTTGATACTTCCGATTTGTAATTACGTCGTAAGAATTTCGCAGCACCAAACGAACGAAGAAATCGTAATATTTCTCTATAAAGATACGCGAGAACGATGTCCAAGTTCCTTAGAATCGCGGTGCGCACCCAGTAAGTTACGCCGATAGATAAAGCCCCCGTATAAAAAGTCGGACCGATTTTGCGCGACTTTTACAACGCGAGGACACGAAATGACAGCGGCGAAAGGCGAGGGAGAGAAGAGCCGAGGGCCGCGTGGATCTTCCTCTCCTCCCAAAGCGATCGTTTTTACGGAGTAATAAACTAAATTGATTTTTTTTTCATCTTTTCTATTAAAAGCCGCGTAACGCCACTTTGGAGAGTTTACCGAATGGGTGGGAAGGGACGCGCGGGGGTGCGCGATCGGCAGGAGACGGTGACGCGGCGATGGCTGCAGGCGCTAAGGTTTGGGATAGGGTAGTAAAAATATTACGAGGACCTCTAATCTTCCTCGTATATCGGTATCCATAATTCCTTGACGCGTTGTGGAGTCATGATCGAGGCCAGTCCCCCTCCTCGCGCCCTTCGAGCCTCGGCGATGTAGGCGAAACGAGTGACGATAAGTTTTAACGTTCCCGCTCTTCACCCCTCTCCTCCCGCTTCGATCTGCGGGATGGACAGAGCCTGTCCTTCCGGGAATTAAAACTTCCTTTACGATGCATCGATCAAGCTGTCGGACCTCCGCTGGATCCGTCTACTTGTTTCGCTGACGCGAGGAAGCGGAGAGGGAGGGATACTCTTTCTCCCTTTTTTCGCTTCCGATTCCGCGGAGCAAGCAAGTGAGAATTGATAAGGGCGAGGCGAAGTTCTTAAATTACAAACAGACGCTAATTATTACAACTCACCGAGTAAATTCTCGTTAACGACGGTAGTGCTGTAATGATTGCGCAAGAATGAATCGAAGGGCCTCTGTATATTTTCTTCCGTTGAAACAACAATTAATTGCTTTCAGGTTGCGCGACCAAGGCATTTTCGAGCTCCTCTCGTAAAGAGAAGGCAGAGACGAGAGTGCATTCGAGCGGATGAAAAATGGCCAACTAACGTATAGCGATGTTCCACCGTAATCACGGCAAGAGGGACTTCGAAGAGGGCTCGAGACTGAGCGAAAAGGTATATACGTATAGCAGGAGGTCCCTTCCCGAGTCAAAATCACATCCTTAATTTCCATAGCGGCGTGGGAGAGAGGCCCGACTCTTCACTCGAGGACATCACGTTCTCTCCTTTTCTCCAGCGTTTCTCCTTTTTTCTCTCCTCTCCCTTCCGCAGGTCGCGATGCTCTCGCCCCTCCTCCTTCTCGCCGCCCGACCTCTATCCCGTAGTGAGCTTTAAGCTTTAAGCTTGGTAAGCATATCTCCGACCACCTCCGCTCGCTACTACTCAGCACCCCGTACTACTACTCCGGGGTTTCCTCTCTCCCCCGTCAGCGCCACCACCGCCACCCCCACCCCCGTCGCCGCCGCCATCCCGCAGCTTCCACTTTATACGTATGTACGTACATATGTAGGTACATACTCGCGGGAGCACACACACGCCAGCCTGTATATCCGTGAAATTTACAGCTCGCCACCGGCAAGCTTTTCATTATGCTTTTACGGTTACGGTGTTTATAAAAAATTGTTTTACTGCTTATTATGAAAAGAAATCCGGTGCTGCGCTCGATAGTTACTCTTTCATCCCTCGTCGATGCTCTAGCGTAATATGCACGCGTGTGAGGGACGGGGAGGGAAGGGATGAAGATGGCTTAATGTCCTTGTAAGCACGATCCGGAGGGACCACTCTCCCCGTCTCTCCCTCTCTCTGTTTTCATTCCGAGTCTCTCTGTCTAATCCTAAGTGGTAAATTAGCGAGGAATTAAAGCGGAACGTCTCTCGGCTTCGCCGGAATCGATCCCGAGGGATGATAGATGACGGCCGGGTAACGCTGGATGTTTTCACTGAATCTGGAATTCTTTATATAGTTTCCACATGGGGTCACAAGGCCGATGATGGAGATGTATTTTTCTAAAGACGCGGTAATTGTCTCATTCCTTCTTAGAATTGATATTCGCGGGGCATCGTTTACCTGGGAATGATTCGTTTGCTTCAACAGTTTCTTCCTTTGGTGTATAAATATACTAAGGGTCGCGCCGAACGCAAACAGACGTACCGTTGTATACTGCTGCAAACGAAAAATCCATCGGGGTGTTCTTGCGGTGTTGACGCTGGTAAAGCTCCGACTTTTACGACTTCGCCGCCTCGTCGCAGGTGCGCGTAGTGGCAGGCGCCTCGCGAGTAGGAAAAACATACCTGTATACATAGCGGACAGCTGGAGAAATCCGATATGCACGTCCGCTGAGGGTGGTACGCAGAAATGTAGGGTAATAAATAGCGAAAGGCACCGGGTGTAGAATATAACTTTATGTTTATTTGTTATTAATTATTATTATCGTTATTCGTTAACCACAATCCTCATCGTCTCGCTCGATTCATCCTCGGATTATTATACAGTTTATTCGTTATCTTGTCTATACATTCTCGCTAGAGTTACGCCTATTGGGGTATCGTATATACAAAAGCACTGGATTTATTCGTTTCACCGGCTAAAGTTCTACGTCTCCGATATTTTTACCAAATTTTCAACCATTCGTTACCTCAGAACTTTCCCTTTCGCTGAACACCTCCCATCCTTTGGACGGCCGTGGATCATCCTTGAGCCGCGGGCCTCGGCCGATCCTAGGGATGTCGTGTACAACTCGGGTCCGCAATATTACGTATATTTTTAGCTACAAAATAATTGACAAAAATCTGTCAATGACTCTTTTCTATTCTCCAATTGTTTTTTTCAAATCGATCTCTCCGATTTTCGTTTCCTCCCGCGTTAGAAGTACAATACTCCTCGTCCTTTGCCACATTTGGGAGTAAAGTTGGTGGGTCGGGGTTAAAGGTGTTTAGTCGACGGGTGAACGAATGGGGACGCGATGTCGACACGAGCTGCGAACGAAATCGCGAAGAAAAGTCCCGTGGACTGTATCGACGTCAGGTGCCGATTGTACGGTACGTGGGTCATCTTCACGGTGTGTACTTCGTGGCTATCAACGGGAATGTAATTCTTACCGAAACACGTAAAGCTCTGTCGATTATTGAATTTCATTATTGTATTAATATTTCGTGTGTTTAGTACTTTGCGTGGCATTTTTTCCTTTACTATTTCTTATCGCGCGGTCCTAACGCCTAACGTCGTTCGTTGAATCGCGTTCGAAGGGGTCGTGCTTATCTTCGAATCGGGTTTCACGTTGAATCTTCCTCCGGAGTCCCACGCCGCACTCCCGGCATCGTCCCTTCGTCGCGCTCGCTTTCCCACGAGGAGATCCTCCTCCTCCTCGTCCGGTCCGCGGCGCGATGCGTTTCACACGCCGTTGAGCGTCAAGGATCCGTCGTCTCGCCACGTGTTCGCTACAAAGAAAAAGTCATCTTTTCAAATCCTCATCGAGAGCCTTCCCCCGTGTCGCGAGACGAAGTTTTGGGATTGGAAAAGTTTGGAGAAGGTCCTGGGTTACCTCTGTAATGCATGTTCTTCGCCATCGTCGGGCATTTCGCGTCCGGCCGTTGCTGCAGAACGAGAGAAATGGAAAAGTCTGTTAAACTCGATTGCCCGAAGCATTGGTCAGGTGAATGAGATGTCGTGTCGGATCAGTAAAGCTTCATTTTTAGATTTTTGAGGAAAATTGTTTCCCTTTAGATTTCGATAGACTCTGTGGCAGATACTTGTTTATTTCTCTCAAAATTTCTCTTATCTTGAAAGAAGGGCGACACGATATTCTTATAAATTGGCCCCTAGTGGTTATTATCATCACCTGTCTTCCGATGGGTTTACGAAAGTCGATATTCGTCCGAATGGTTCTGTGGTGAAGATTTTGCAAGGTTCTCGCGTTGTTCCCCAGTGGTGCCTTGGGACTTTCTTTTGATCCTTGCATCAGTCTCCTCAGGGCGTACATCTTGACCAAGGAAAACAATATATATAGGAAGAGTAAATGTATTTCCTTTTCAGTGGAAGAATTCAATAAAATAAAGCAGCTCTTGTGAAGCGAAGTTTTTTTATTTCATTGGCAGTGGCATCCGTTTTATATCTCGTTATTTCTGAAGCTTATAGAATGCACAATATTCTGATAAAAACGAGAAGATAATCTACACATAGAAATGAATAGCTCATTTATCCCGCTCGAAGCTATAGTTTATATTTCTGATAAAGAATAATAATGCGGGACAAATATCGGAATTGGAAGCCACGCCTCTCAGTGCAAATATCGCACAAACGGATATGCTCTAGCTCTACTATAAACCGAGTTACAAGACGAGGTGGAATATCGAGTTGATTCGAGACCGAATGAAACGAGACGCGAAACGCGGCGTAGTCGATTACCGAAGCGGCACTCGAGACGCGAATAAACTCCGTGGAAATAGGAGTAGGTGTACTCGGCGATGGTAATAGGGTCGGCCATGATGAGAAGGCGAGAAGTCTCGAGGAGAAAACCTGATGGAGGAAGGAAAGAGAGCGAGGTTGGAGATAGGCAATAAACGTACCTCCTGAGCGGTGATGTAGATGGGCTTGTTGAGGATGATCCAGACCGTTGTTTCCCAGCACCCAGGATGCGTTGTGCTGCCCTCGTAGGTCATGAAGCCATTGGTATCGGGTAGCAATGACTTGAGTGACAGGTGACGCACCTGCGCTTTGTCCCCTGCGGCAGGCAAAACGTGTTGAGACTCAGATATTACTTTATTTTATCTTAAAACTGTGCACGGTAATGTGTACAATCATTGTCCACGTACTCGTCTCTAACACTTATAGAATTATTAGCCTAAATATTTATTTTCTTTAGACAATGAGTTGTTTTCGAACGACTTGATCATAGGTTTCTCCATTGCCGAACGAATCTACAGACTTTATCCGGGGTTCCATTTCTTCTTCTTTCGTTTCGAATATCTACGCTCGTCCTCTGTTGCTCGTGGCTGTCGACAGCGAGGCGAGTCTTTCAAGAACTCCTTGAAAAATACTCCCAGTCGCCCTCCACCCCCTTCATCCCTTGCTCCGCGAAACGAGACGCATCCGAGCCGCTTACCGAATGAAAAGACCGTTATTCAAGTGTGTCGTCTCCGGGGACCGGGCAATTTTTCAGAACTTGTTTTCGCGGCCACTTAGAGGGACCATCCACACTCTCCCCATTCGCGCGCGATTCCCCAAACGTACGCGAGTTCGCGTAGGTGTATGATACACACCAGGAAAATACCGTGCTTTTGTACATGAGCCTATACGAATATAACATGGGCTAGCGTGTGTGGTTCGCGTTTATATACGCGCCTCTATACTCCTAAGTGCTCCGTTTCTATATATACGTTTACATTTATAACGCGTATATAACGGGTGAACGGAGATTCCCTTTCCTGTTCCTCGCTTTGCCGCTAGCGATGCATGCGGTGCCGACGCGTGTGCACCGTGTATATATATATCACTATAGGTATTCCTATACATCTGCTCTTGGTCGTCGCGGATAAGAGCAAAGAGGTGAGAGAAAATCTCTCTTTATCCTGTTTCGCGAAGGAGCTTTATATTCGCCCCCTCTCGTCGAGGTCGTCGGAAAAGTATAATACGTATGTCGCGGTTGTAGATCTGCTGCGCTCAAAGGCGCCTCGAGCATTTGCGTATTCTAATGGAAGAAATGAGAAAACGATTCTAATTGTATGCAACTATAACAGGATGGGGGAGGAGAGTTGAGTGTAGGTATATCTGTTTTGGAAGTTACGAGAGACTTGGAGGATTCATAATGAAACAAGTTTGTCCATAAATTATTCAAATATTAATGCACCCTCGTGGTTTCTTCAAATTCTTCAGGCGATAATTCGTTTGGCAAGAGAAATTGATTGGGTCGATCAAATTACGCCTTCACGAACGGCAAACTTTATACATATTTAGTCCGCTCAATTAAACTTCAGTTGACGGAACTAAAGATTGCTTGTTCGAAACGAGTTTTCCTTCCTTCGACCATTACTTGGTCGTCGTTTCATTACCCGTTTCTCAATTGAGGTTATTTGAAACGGATGCGTTTCTTCATTTTCCAGGTTATAGGTATCCGTCGACAAGATACAAATGCTAACATCGAACTTTTTCATTTCGAAAGAACGAAATTACTTCATATCGGGGGTACGAAGCCACATCGGTTCTATATTCTTGTGTTTGTTGGAGAGATGTAAGGAAATTATATATTTTATTCGGGGCTCGGCAAGTAACACCGCGCGGGAAACCCCTCTCGACGAAGCAGTTTCTCCGAGTGTAAACTTGATGATTGCCCTCCGAGCGAATTCGCTCAAATGATGTTTTCCCTCCTTAACCTTTGATCTGCCTCGACATCGCTTCTACCGCTTCCTCCCGTTACGTTTGCCGTGTAGATCGATCGATCAGCGAAGTATACGCCCAATGTTCCTCGAAGTCGAAAAGAATTCCAATCTGTCGCATTACCTGAAGTATGCGAGAGTCAGGATTCCCATTAGAAGCTCTAAACTATACGTACTTGTATATATACGTTTCAAGTACTCGCAAGAGTGTGACTTAGAGGACCAGGATACGGTCGTATAATTGCTAATTGCTGTCGCAGTCGTTCCTGAATAATCCCGCTTTAATTAGTCAAAGGTGACGCTTCTCTCGCGGCGGTTAGACACTTGGGGAACCCAAAGATCGAGAAGTTCCTCGTGTACCTACGTAGGCGCTTTGGTAGGTTGTAGGTACCACGTTGTCTAGCGATCAGAGAGTTTTGGAGAATCTAGGATTGTCGTGAAAAAGTTCGAGAGCTTAAAAAGTGTTTTCAAATCATTGTTTTCTTTCAAATAAAATAAAATGGGGGTAAGGGTAAAGCTCTATTTTAATACATAATTTTTTCGACAGATCGCCAGTACTGAAGCCCCCGATCGTCTATGACGTCGGGGATCTTTAGAAAATGCCCCTTAAGATATACAATTCACTGGAGATGATGAGAATAATATAAATTATGGGGTGAAGCAGATGACGTCGAAGAAGAGGCCGCCGTAAGACCCGCCGGTCTCCTAGAGTAGGCCTATCTTGCAATTAATCGGCAAACAGTTTCGTCGAATTTGTAAAAGACGCCATTAATATATTAGAGCATTTGATTAGCCGATTATTGTAGAATAGGCCTATGTGGAGGGATCTCCGGGGGCAGTGCAAGAAGAATATCAGTAAGCAGCCATCGCCTCGACGAAGGGACAAACGCAGAGGGGTATGTATGTTTTTTGATCCCTCTGGTCCCCACCATGTCGCAGGACGATTGGTCCGAACCGGCACGGGGACTGGTTGTAATTATTTTTTGGAAACAACTGTGCACGGTGACCACGAGTCGATACCTTTACCGGTTCGACTCGTGAACATTTTTTCATCACATGTCATTTTGGTTAGACTCTCATCGTTTCCTTTATGATTTCGTAGATCTGTTTAAATCGCACGTAATAAGTTTGGAAGTCGGATGACCCTCCGACTTCACCGATATGCATTTTTCAATCGCGGTTCAAGTTCATCATAGTTTGTTGAATGATATTTTATTGAAGAGCGATGAGAGATTTCGGGACAGGTCGTTCTTGGAGTGGAAGCAATTATTTTGTATGAATTTTTGAAGATTTAAATGTTTTTGCTTCCACGAAGAAAACGCCTTTTTAGGTTTTTTTTATTAAAGCAATATAATATAAAATTTTTTTAATTAATGAAGTATACGAAATGAAAGTTTATGATTCAATATTTTTCAATTATTTAAATATACTTATACTTTTGCTATTACTTCAATATACTAATATATATAAAATATACATATTTATATTCTTCTATTATTTATACACACTAATGAGCACTTATTCAATACTTTTTTATAATTAACTTTTTAATCGATTCTTTTATCAAAAATCAATCGAGTCCTTAGCCCGAATTAGCAAACTTGTTAATCACATATATGCAACATGTTTTCAGCTTTGTACAAACAGTAAGTTCAAATTACTCAGGTGTGATTTGGAATGAGAGTTGGATGAAGCTCCGGTGACGGATGCGTCCCGGGACGTTATCCCTAGTGTAGGCCCTTTGCACCGGGGTGGAGTGAAGCAAAATCGTGGAATGAGTGCGTTTTTATAGGTCGCGAGGGTGGGGGGGCGGGGGTAAGAATTGTAGTCTGTCTGAGCGAATGAATTTCTAATTTTAAGCAGGTAGAACCGATGCGAAATATAACGCGAAAGCTCTCTCGAGCCTGAGATTCGAAAACAAGCGCCCGCGGTTCTAGACCCGGACGTACGCGAAAATAAAGTACTTAAGACATCAAAGTGCGTGAAAAATGTGACAGTGAATTCATGAGAGCTCGAAAATTCGAATTAAATGTGCACAAACGTTTACGGACTGCGATTTTACGAATCGGAGGCCGTCGTTTGGGCTAGTCACTTATTTAGCTTGTGATGAAATCCATGAAAGCGTTCATTTCCTTCGATGTGGATGAATCTATGCAGATTCGTCTAAATCGAAGGTGAACCGAAATAATTTGAAACCTTACGCGGATTAATGGGACTTTTCATATCATTTAAATTAATTTTTTTTCGTTTGAATGATATGGAAAGGTGACGCTGTTTATCCAAGTGAGGTTTTAATTGAAAGTGTTTACTGTAGGGAATTTTCGAGCCTTGAAAATATATTCTACGTATCATCAAGAGCTTTGCTCGAAGAGGCGATTCGCCGAAGAGGATTGTTTTACTTGTATTTGCCATGTCACCGTGCACGTTGTTAATCATATGCTATTTTATGCCAATGTTATATATTTTTGGACCTCACGCTTAACCCTTAACTGGTATACACCTTTTTTTTAACGTAACAATTTAATGCGCTTGGGGTCAGGAGTGACACCGGTATACCAGTTAAGGGTTAAACTTCCAAGTATTCTTTGTCATGGATTTTTAAATATTTGAACGTTCTTATAATTTTTCAACTTTTTATGATTGATTTTTCTACGTCGATTTAATTTCGATTCCATGGCTCTAATGTATAATCCTTGACTTTTTAAACTAATTATTTTCTTGCCATTCATTTAAATTGATTAGAGAGTATAAATAATTTATCATACGTGAGGTTCTTTTCCTTTATTTTCTGTGTCAAGAATGAAATTTATTTTTATTCAAAACTGCAAAAATTTATGGTACCTGATCATAATTTGATGAAATTTCGTAACTGTCTTTAACAGCCTTTAAATTTAGAATGCTAATTTTTTGTCAGTATGAGTTCTATTCTTTCATTTCAATTAACACGTTGACTGCCACGCTGGTCTTATGGGACCAGTAGGTAAGGTATGGTACTTTAACCTGGCAGCGTTGGTGGCCGGCAGTCAACGTGTTAAATACAGCAATTCATGATACATATAATTGAGAAAAGTTTTTTACATTGAAACTACAATTAATATTACTACAATTCGTAAATATCTGTCGGTCTAATTTGACTGTGTATTTCTGCATGAAATCGTAGCAATCATTGACGAACATTTCCTCGACGATATTACTTGTAATTCATCAAGAAATGTCACTCGTGGCTCAATCTTTCAGGAACCTTATTTTCAGTGAAATTAATAGATGATTAATAAATAAATCAAGTATTACGATTTTGAATGTAAATTGGGCAAAGGAGATGACGTATATAAATATTTGGGATGACGTATTGATACATAACGTAATGCTATAAGTGATGGATTTGGATTCTATACTTAATGTCCATTATATGATTGGTCGTATCTACCCCATCGTTTTACCAGGAAGTTAATAAAACTGTGAGAGGTAAGTTTTTTATATTTCTGGACTCGTTATATTTTATATTGTGTATAAATGAATAAATATGTTGAATATCATTCCTTTAACCCTCACATGGAACGATATTTTGAGACATCTGACTTTCTCAATGATTTCGTGAGTATAACGAAATTCTGAAATACACATCTACATGAATTTTTATTTATGTTGTACTTAACCTCTCTTCTAGAGATTCATGCCTTTCAATTGAAAACAAAATTGTTCATATATTGTATTAAATATTAAGAAAGTAAGCGATATTTATTATTTCATTGAAGAATTAATGTTTTAACGAAAGACCAGATTAATGAGAAAGTGCATATATTTCTATTACATTTTTTTCATGCTAGATCAAAAAATCTGAAGCCTAATTTAAAAATAACTCATGCAAGTATAATGATATAATGAGTTTTTCGTTATGCTTCTAAGCACATTACAAGCACTAACGCCATGATTTTTCTGTGTATTAAATACAGTTGTAGTTTGAACACCTGGGTCTTTCGTATCAATATGCAAGTTTCAATCTGTATTATTCGACAATAAGACAAGAACCTGATTCAATAAGCCCCCTTCGCCTTTGGTCTAAAAGTTTCTTTATACCTAGTGTGAGAAATAATCGATTTTATGTCCCTATGTAAAGTATTATATTATAGCAGTGCAAAAGAATCATTTGGACACGAAAGACTCAGATGTGGTATGTGAGGGTTAACCGCGTGGAACCTATACCCTATACTTATTATGTATAATATATATTCGTATAATACTAATACTCATACTACTATGGGTCTCGCAAACCCAAATCAAGAATGGATTTTTCTCTTGTAAAAGACATCGAATAGAAGTTTTTATATAATTTTGCTCTTGATTACGATACATAGTTTTTAAGATGAAACAAATACTTTTTTTTTCATATGAAGGTTGCCTCTCTTTGCGGGGAAACTTTTATATCAAGTTTATGGTTTCAAAATTGTGTCCTTTATATGTGTCCCACATGATACCAATTTACCCCGCCGTCCCTAACGTACATATCCGGAACGAGAATAAGTTGCGAGAAAATCAGGTTGCGAGTTTGCAAAGTACATAGAGGAAACTTTCTTCGATTATATTCGAAATGATCTTATGTGTTATACATAATACGGTGCAACGCACTCCTTTCTTTCCCGGTACATGCAATCGATCCACGAGCCCCATTCTTCCTCGAAGCGCCATAGTACTTCGGTATGATTGCAGTACGAGCGCGCGAGTTGGTTGGGTTCTGTTATATTCGACTGAAACGCTCCTATTTGCACACGCGAGTCTACCTATAGAGTACAAGCAATCCCCGAGCAATTTCGAAATATTCGTATATCATTAGGTATTCATTTACAGGCGTCTAGTATGTAGGGGAGAGTTGAGTATATTGAACCGGTACCTAAATTGAATCTTCTGGCTATTTTAAGTAAATGAGCATTTCTACTGATTCCAGAGATTTTGATTTTTTGTCAAAATCTTAAGCGCTGATTCTAAAAATCATGCACTTATTAACATACATATATACCCTATATATTGACTATATCTCAAAGGAAATATCAAATATTAACGATTTTATGTACGAGAACATTTTTTTTTCATGGAAAATCATCGATATCTCGGCGATCTTTTAAGATTTCCTTAATAAGCACTGATGAGGCATGATTTTTAGCACTTAAGCGCTTAAGATTTTGACAAAAATCGAAATCTCTTGAATCGAACTCTCGACCATCCTATCTTGTGTATTTTTTCGCGCTGATTACGAAAATCATCAATATATTGAGGAAATCTCAAAGGAACACCGAGATATCCATGATTCTTTTATGAAAAAATAATTTTTCCGAACATATAATCGCTGATATCTCACATTTCCTTTGAGATATGGACCTGATAACCATGATTTTCGGAATCAGCGTGAAAAAATACATCGGACAGGGTGGTCGAGAGATCGATTTCAAAGATTTTAATTTTCGCGAAAAATTGAAAAAACTTAAGCTATATGCCTTAGATTTTGACAAAAATCGAAATCTCTGGATTGGAACTCTCGACCATCCTATTTTATGTATTTTTTTGCGCTGATTACGAAAATTATAGATATATTGAGGATATCTCAAAGGAAGACCGAAATATCCATGATTCTTTTATGAAAAAATAATTTTTCCGAACATAAAATCGCTGATATCTCACATTTCCTTTGAGATATGGACCTGATAACCATGATTTTCGGAATCAGCGTGAAAAAATACATCGGACAGGGTGGTCGAGAGATCGATTTCAAAGATTTTAATTTTCGCGAAAAATTGAAAAAACTTAAGCTATATGCCTTAGATTTTGACAAAAATCGAAATCTCTGGATTGGAACTCTCGACCATCCTATTTTATGTACTTTTTTGCGCTGATTACGAAAATTATAGATATATTGAGGATATCTCAAAGGAAGACCGAAATATCCATGATTCTTTTATGAAAAAATAATTTTTCCGAACATAAAATCGCTGATATCTCACATTTCCTTTGAGATATGGACCTGATAACCATGATTTTTGGAATCAGCGTGAAAAAAAACATCGGGCAGGGTGGTCGAGAGATCGATTTCAAAGATTTTAATTTTCGCGAAAAATTGAAAAAACTTAAGCTATATGCCTTAGATTTTGACAAAAATCGAAATCTCTGGAATCGAACTCTCGACCATCCTATCTTATGTATTTTTTTGCGCTGATTACGAAAATTATAGATATATTGAGGATATCTCAAAGGAAGACCGAAATATTGATGAATTTCCGTGAAAAAAGTAATTTTCTGGTACATGAAATCACCGATATCTTATAGTTCCTTTGAGATATCGTCAATATATCTGCCATTTTCGGATTCAGCGTGAAAAAATACATCGGATAGGGTGGTCAAGAGATCGATTTCAGAGATTTTAATTTTCGCGAAAAATTGAACTCTCAACCACCCTATCTTATGTATTTTTTTCGTGCTGATTACGAAAATTATAGATATATAGAGGATATCTCAAAAAAAGACCGAAATATCAATGATTTTCCATGAAAAAAAGAATTTTCTGGTACATGAAATCACCGATATCTTATATTTCCTTTGAGATATTGTCAACATATCTGCCATTTTTGGAATCAGCGTCGAAAAATACATCGGTTAGGGTGGTCGAGAGATCGATTTCAGAGACTTCAATTTTCGCGAAAAATTGAAAAAATGTCAAGGGGCACTGACCAGTACTAAGGTTTGAATTTCTATTGATAGATGACGTGGAAATGCTCATTTTTGTCACTCAGTGTCAAATACTCGGTTTCATGGGCGTCCTCGACGCATGTGAAATCATCTTTCACACACCAATTCGTGAAAAGTTGCGCGGTGCGTGAAGTAACCTGCGCAGTGCGTGAAATCGTCAATCTCGTGTTTGACACTTAGTGACAAAAAATAGAATTCGTTATTCGGTTGTTTCGCGCCGTTCTAACGAGTGTGATTGCCGTACTCGCTTCGCTCGTGCGGCAAACTTCACTCTCGTTAGAAACAGCGCTTCACGCCCTAATAACGAAAATAACTATTACTTAAAATAGCCAGGAGGTTCAATTTAGCTACCGGTTCAATATCGGCAACTCTCCCCTAAGAGGAAGAGAGAGAAAAAGAGAGGACACAGTAGAGTAAATCGTACAACGCGAGACATGATGCAACAGATATGTGCAGGCCTGAGTACATATCTGGTGGTTTAAAAACTTTTACTATTTTACAAAGTTATAACGAGAATATACCGAACCCGCTTGACGCCTACACTGAGAAAACAGTTTATTAAAAGTTAACAAATGTAATTTCAAATATGGTGAAATAAATATTTAGTTAGGACAAGAAAATATATGTATGTTGATTATTAAAATCTTTATTTCGTTCAAATGGTTGCCTCAAAAGATCAAATTGTGCCAAATAAATATCGTAACAGTTCACGATTATTTACTTGATCCGATAATATGTTTGTTTCACCATATTCGAGCAAGCATTTATTAACTACAAATGAACTGTTTTCTCGGTGTATAATACATTTGGTATCATTATTCTCTACGTATACACTGTCATAAGACGGCACATACAAACATATACTTTTGGGAATATTACTCCACGCTAGAAAACTTTAGTTCTCTCGAATATCCGTCACTCCATTATTTGTCATGTACATAGGAACCATTATCGCGCAATACTTTCGTTCAACGATGATACGTAAAGACTCCCACGTACTATTTCCGGCACTGTACGCCTGACATTAATAACGCGAATGGGCACATCGCAAATGTTGGCTTGTTGAACGAAAGGGAGAGAGGCAGGGGGGAACCCTCGCTTTCGAACTTCCAACGAGGAAGATTCTTAGGTTGCGCCATTCGAGGTGCTATAAGCGCGGAATATAGGAGCCCACCATCTATATCAACATATGTACGTACAGCTCGACACGTACAACGAGGGCATGCCCATACGAATGGTTTATTTTTATTTATCGTGGATACACACACACGTCCCGATTTCCTTTGCCAAAATAGGAAAGAGAGGCGCGCAGGGCGAATACGCTCGGTCGCTCGTACATATATGTATGTAGGTACATGAATATGTACGCCTATACGTGAGACGTCATAGGTTAGCAAAGGGATGAAAGGGGTGAAAAAGGGAGGAGAGTGTCGAGGGGACTTTGGCAGAAATGACAAATAATAACGAAAAACCCGGCGACGGAAAAACATCAAGCGGCTGAAGCGCGAGAGCGCGGGGAAACGCGGGAGAAGACGTCCGCATGATTAATGAAATACATTAACTCTTTCGGAAAAGAAAGAAAGGCCGGCCACGTCGATGCTGCGTGCTTCGAGGAGGGCGGGGCGTGTGTGCGGGGAAGAAAATAACAAAAATTTGTTCTCTTTCTCGCACGCCGACAACCTGTAGCGGTAATGGAACGAGGGGAGAGTGCGTTAAGTTGTTTTCGAGGTATTCGCATCCGGTCGGGGCATCCGGAGCGTCGGCTTTTCGAGATTCCGATGAATATTTTTCCGCCCTCGCGTTCGTGCTCTCCGCGCGGAGGGACATAATGCGTTTGTTGCTCGAACTTTTTTTTTTTTCCGCGAATCACATTTTGCGTTTATTGACATTTCTCGTTGCACGGGAGAATCTTTTTTCGAAGGAGAGCTTGCAGTTAAAATGTTGCAGTGAATTGTAACAATCAGTTCCTGTGATCAATCAGGACCGCGGAAATTATTTTCAGTTAGAAAAGATAAAGTACTTTTGGTCCGTGGTGACTGCCCGAGACAGAGTGCCAGGAGAGACTACTTCTGTATGCACCTATCGCACATACGCCCACCTACAATCCGGTACTTCGAGGCTCTTAGGAAAATGACAGACTGTAACGGGGAAAGTAATGATCGCGATGATGATGACGATCATAATAATGAGATAACAACCTTTCAGGGTCGGAACCTCCCTTCTTCGCGGGTAACGGCCCCGCCATTAATTCCCCAGACTGGATGTATTGTACAGCTTCAGCGACGGCGAGATTGGCTCGTTGACGTTTTATCGAAGTCAACGCTTCCGCGGGTATTACGCGCTTATGAAGAGACGAGATTCTCCCGATTCAGATCGATAATTTCACGCGAGTTTCGCGCTTCACGAACGGCTCTCGAATTGGAGCGCTATCGTGTCGCATGAGTTTATCCTCTCGGTGCATCACCATCCGCGCTCGCGCTCAGAGATCGGCGCGAAACTGTCACGTTTCCCTTCTCGGACGCATACCTCGTGAAAAATTGAAAATATCTATCCCCTTTCCGCTGTTAGCGGCGCTTTCCCGCGGGGGAGCGCGAGACAATTTTTATCCCGTGGCAACCAGGTTATACACGCGGAAGTGTGGGTGGAGGAAATTTGAGAAAAAAGACCGTCCGAACGCGCGATACCTTCGAGCTCGGATAACCGGCGCGGGCGTCGAATACCGAACTCCGCCGTCTCGATCTGCGGTGGCGGCTGGCCGAGAGGGCGTCGGGTTACCGGAGAGGGGTTGCAATAAAATACAATTTCAGGGCGTCGGTTTAATACCTCGCATACCGGGCGAATATTTCATCTAATATCTATATGCAGCAACCTATATAGGTACAAACCTATATGCACGTCCTTAGAGAGATACGGGAGTCTTACACGTACGCGTATCTATGTACCGATGTGCGCGGGTGCACATAGGCTCTAGTAGGGGGAGGGAGGGGGGGGGGCGGCGGTGTTCGTACCTGAAAGCAGTTTCCACGGGTGTGCGCGCGTATGCGAGTATTACGTATGCATAAACCGTGTGTATCACCGTCGCGAATGGGTGCTCGCGCGGGCAGGATGTGGAGACGCGGGCGCGTACGTTTGATGGGATCTATACGTTATTCTAGATGGGAGCGCGAGGGGGCTATAGATGTGCGTAAGAGGCCTCTGCATACCGAAAGAGGGGAGGGAGCCGCGAGTATTTCACGGCCTGCGGAGTACGTGAACTTTTTTTCTCTCTCTCTTCGCTTCCTCTTCTTCCTCTTTTTTCGTTATCTATCCGACCTCGTCGTAAAAGAGCCTCGTTCCGCCGTTACACGGAGAGACGAGAGTTTCGGTGTCGAGGTAACGAAATCATTCCACCCCTAAATCATTCCCCGAGGAATCGCGCCGTGCTCGTACATTCTTTACACGGTCGGAATGTAATCTGGAAATGACTTTTGGATCGTGAGAAATATTCCATTCCATAATGCATTCGTCGTAAATAATCCGAGAGATCGTTGTTTTTTTCCCCCTGCGACGCGCTACGCGCAATATACGCATCTGTGCGATTCGAGGATCGAGTCGCTGGTCGTTTCGGGCAGGACATGAACGGTTCCCCGATACGCGAACGAACTATACCGACTGCCGCAGCTGCGCGGGAGACGTCGACGCGGAATTGGTATCGATCGGTACACACGACGGCGAACGTGTGTACCCTCTTCCGCGTTATCGAATTCTCTTCGATTGCTCGTTTTACAGAACTTCTGGCCGACCCCCGCGCGCGGCGTAGATGCAACCGCACTTTCGTCTTATCGCTACCGACCGGGGAGTCTCGAAGCTCACCCTCGCGGTGTCCGAAAGTCAGATCGCGGACGAGAAAATGACGTTGTTCCCTTCCTCCGGAGTCGCGGATCCCGGGAATTTCGCGGGTGTATTTTAGAGAAATTCGTTATATCCCGAGAAGAGAGAAGCACCCTCGTCTCTCTTGTCCCTCAGAGATATACACCACTCCGCTCGGCGAGTCCTCCCTCACCCCCAGCGAGTCGCACGCGCGCGCGTTACCTTTCACTCTCTCTCTCTCGTTTTATTTATTATTTAGCACCCTCGCCACTTTCCGGCGGGCTGAAGCTCCACGGGGTATCTGGTGCGCGAAGCGCTCGTATTCATCCGACGCGCCGCGTCGGTTGCGCGGCTTCCATTAAACGCGGTTCCTCCGTTATCCTCTCCCCTTTGGAGCGGTGTCTTTGCAGGAGATCGTCGCTAATTGCGCTCGGTTCCCTTTCACCCCGCGGAAGTCTCCCCCGTGGAGTTTTTTGTTTTTCGAATTTTTTTTTCTAGATCCGAATTAGTGTCGCGCCCTTTCTCGCGTTTCTCCCGCGGCCCCCGAACGCTTCCCTCTTTTATTCGCAGTCGCGCGGGGTTCCGTTTCGGTCGCGGGGTTCGCTCCTTGCGGAGTCGACTCCTTTCTGTAATATTCTCGCATTTTTATCCCGCCTTCCTTGGCGTGAAAATAATTTTAATTCGCTCGCAAGTTTTTTCGCGAGTCGAACTGGCTCTGTGAAAATTTCGCGTACTTCTTTGATATCGTTTTGGAATAATGAAACTTAATATAATCAATGAAACCTTTTAACGCATCAAATAGACATCTCTTCCTTATAATCATGTGGAATAGTAAATATGTGATTGCAGGGAAGAAATATCAAATTAGTATAAAAACAGATTTAATCGATGTAAATAAATATACGTCATTTAATATAATAATTACTTGCGGGGTCGTAAGTAATTATTAGTAGATCCAACCAATTCTTTTTCTCTGTATAATACGAATAATTGAAATGCTCATTTTCACCACGATTTAAGAGATATATGTAGATCTATAATCCAATTCGCCCTGTCATCCGTTTCGCCTCGGTCTACCATACGTATGCTATATATATTTTTGGATATACATATTATCCTCACTAACCTCGATAGAGTACCTGGCTGAATGCACTAGTGATGATTCGCAGTTCTGGAGTTGGAGTGTTCCCCAGCTGAAACAGAAATTGGTACTTTGTATTAATTCAGTCAGAAGATAAAATCAATTTCTTAGGAGGAAAAAAATTATTTTACAGTCTCAGCAAAACTGGATTTCACTGAGAATTTTTTGCTACCGTGAGAAAAATGTTATTTGTGGCAGCAAAAGATATATCTATAATAATAATAGTAAATGCAACTGCAATCGTAGTTAAATTTTTTAATAACAGGTATGAAAATATTTTTTAACAAAAAAATATCGTTATTATGGGACATATCTTTTGCTGGCACAGATAATATTCTCGTCACGATAACAAGAAGTACCCAGACAAATCTAGTTTTGCTAAAACTGCAAAATCATTTTCCTCCGTGCAGCTTGATCATCAGACAGTCACTACGGACCAAGAGTACTTTATCTTTTCTAACTAAAAGTCATTTCCGCGGTTCTGCTTGATCGTAGTTACAGTTTATACACATATTTATAAACATTTTCTCGAATTCTCCGCGCGACTTTCTCGAGTCGTTCAACAGCCGCGCGATAATAATAGCCCCTCGTTTGTCGAATCGCTCGTTGAAAAAAAAAAGTACACGGAAAAACTCGGTTGCCCAGCTCCGAGGCGAAGTCGCCCCCGCGGCGGCTGCGCCGTTCAGCGCGAGTCAAAGAAACGTAAATCAAGATTCTCTCTCTCTCTCTCCACTTTGTACCGCGCGCGCGCGCGGCCTCGGCGTCCGGAAGCCGTGGAACCTCGCCGCAAAGGAGAGAAATCTTCTTCTACCGTCTCTCAGCCGGAATTACCTCACGTCACACCTTAACGCGCTCCTCCTCTTCCATCGGATATTAAGAGGGGTCCCTCCACCCGCAGCAACGACGACGCCAGTCGTTTATAAAGTAATCTCGTCGGGACAAAGTACACTCGGCTCTCGGAGAGCGCGGGCACCCTGAACGCATCACGCGCGCGCGCGCGCGCGCGAGGCCTACGATCTTCAATATTCATGAGTCGCGAGAGACGCGAACGCGCGGGGCGAGCGGAGCAGGGTGGTGGATTAGAGGTATAAAAATCGAAATAGCGAGGCTTATCAGCACCGCGCTCCTGGAACGGCCGAGAGTACTCGCTCACTTAGGACCTTCCCCGTCTTGCGCGCAGTCCTCGGGGTGCGATCCGTCTGAATTACAATCGTCACCTCTCCCGCTCTCCTCCGCTCTGGCTTCTCTCTCGGTCCACCTCTCCGCCGAGGATCCACCGCGAAACACATCGGAGGATATCGCGCGCTGCAGTTTCGCGCCGTACTGTAGCGCCGATCGTGGCGGGAATTTTCCAATTGCGACTTCGAGTGATCGAGCTCCCGGCGAAAGCTTACGTCCGCGAACGTATCTCGTCGGCCTTTCGGGAATTCTTCCCTCCCTTTGGCGGTGTACCGCGCGTAACAAGGATTCCCCGGCGCTTTGAAACGACCATCGCGACGAGATTCTCGCATCTCCCCGGCTGCCTCGCACGCGAAGCTCGTTACCGTCCCTCTCTCTCTCTCTCTCTCTCTCTCTCTCTCTCTCTTCCTGTGTGTGTCGCGCGCGCTACTAGAGCGCTGCAGCAGCCGAAAATGTCTCCAAGTTCGCGGCAGCCGTTTGTCGCCTGCAAGCCGCGTCGAAGTGGGTGTATATAGGGGGTGCGAGTCGTCGTGGGCTCCGGTGGTTTGCAGGTTTATCCTAGAGTTCCCGCGAAACTTGGCGAATTTATTTGGAGGTCTCCGCCGCGAGAGAAACGGAGGGCGAGATGAGGATCGTGTGGGAGAGGCGCCGGATGGCGGATTCGCGAAACAGTGGCTTTTACTTTGCCGTGTAATTGTCATTCGCGGTTCGTCGCGAGTCTGCGATTTGCCTTTTTCTCTTTTATTGCCTGAAGAAGTGTTCGAGATTTTCTTCTTTTGGGGGGTGGGGGGTGGGGGGGGGGGATGCTGGTAATTTTCGATTTGCTTTGTTCGTCAATTTTATAGAAGCTTTAATTTTATAGAATTTTGAACCAAGTGTTCAGTTATTCTAACCAAAAATTGGCCAGTTTAACCAAACACAGACGGAGGATCCATATTTTACCAAACAGTTTGTTCATCATCTCCAAGATTTTAGATCGACAACATTTTCTTCTCAGTGCATACAGTCCTTTTATAAAGTCCTCTTCGATTCTCTTTCGAAACGTTGGACCGTACGGGATTTGCGGGAAGATGCAAATCCCTCGGTCAGCCTTTAAAAGCAGACATCGTCGCTTTTCCGCGCTCTGGCCGCAGTTGCAGCATTACCGGGCCGCGCGAACAGGCGGAGGCTTAGTCTCGGGGATGATACCGAGCATCATCAGGGGCGCGAGAGGCTGGCTCCCTCTTGGGAGAGTCGGCGGGGAGGGTGGGTGAGCCTTAATTGCCGACATAATTGTCAATTTAGACGCTTCCCAGAACTGATTAAACCTCGAGGTATCGCGAAGCTGTGTGAGCCGGGCGACCAGGCTACGAACGACACTGGGTACGAATCGCGCGTCTTGGTGTGAGGCGCCTCTCGTAGGATCCTGCACCCCCTTCTGCGTGTAGTTCCTCTATCGGATTTCCGATATACGACGCGCGCGCGCGCATGCGAGGATGCATGGTTCGTTGTTCATTGGGGTTTATGTACGACTTTCAATCATTAGTTTATACAAGCGATATGCGCTCAACGTACAAGTGGGACTAATTGTGGTGCGAGATTGAGGAAATTTGTCGGGGGGAAGAGTTACGTTTTTTTATTGTCATACTGAGAATAATAACTTGACCGATTTAATCGAAATCCTGGAGACGATGACCAAACCGTTTGGTGAAATGTGGATCCTCCATTTGTTTGGCCAGACTGACCGCTTTTTCGTTAGATAACTAAACGTTTGGTTAGAGTAATTTGATATTTTCTTCAACTGACCAGTATTTTGGTTAGAATAACTACACTGAGAAAACAGTTTATTTATAGTTAACATACTCATTCTTGACTACGGCGAAGAAAATTTTTTTGGGCCAAGAAAATATTAGTTAGCTATTATTCTAGTTCTATTTGAATGAAAGATACATTCTCATAATTAACATATATTTACTTGGCTCAAGGAAATATTTCTTTCGTTACAGTCAAGTATGAATTTATTAATTACAAATAAACTCTTCTTCCAGTATAAGAGCATTTAATTAGATGTGCCTCTCAGTGAAATAATCACGAGCTCTGATTGGACGCTGCAGTGGATTGTCCGCGAAATGACGCGAGTCCTCGTGACGTCAGCCACGCGCTTCGCTTTCGATGCACGATTCTATCGAGGCGTTGGACGGGTGAACATCAAAATTTCTGTTTGCCGCATCCGCAAATTAGAGCAAAAATGTACGAACGGTATGCGATCGACGAAGCTCATTACTTCGAGTATTCTTATCGTCGAATTTATTAAAAGGTGGAGCTGTATATGTATAAAAGCTGCAAGAGCGTTCGGAGGTGAATAGGATTGCTTTATTATCATCTAATAACCGTTCCTCTTTCGTGGTATGCATATTGGAAGCGCGGCTAGCTCGTATTTCTTTTCGATCTGGGATGCAATAACGATCCATCGTTACCGCCGGTGAATTCTACGAATTCCACCGGCACGACGAAAGTCGGTCAGCGCCGTAACAGGGACGACAACAATTATTCTACGATATTCAGGTCGTTATTACAAGTTATTCGGTGGGAATGTCAATCAAATATATATATATATATATAAAGTTTGTCATCGCTATAATTGACATGGAATTTCCAAAGAAGTTAAAGAAACTCACCTGCATCATAAGGGAAATCGCCACCAGGCCTTGACTCTTGTGCTGCGCCTCGCTCATATTATGATACAGTTCCGCGTTGAAGCCGTAGATTTGCATCTGTAGCAGAGAGGAAAAAAGAAACGCACATAAAATATTTCGAAAGCATTCCGCCGATCTTTGTAGAGATGCTACGATTTACTTTTTTCCGTCTGCGGTGAAACGTGTGATAACTAGACTCTTCTCGAGTCTCACTTTCGACCCAAAAAACTTTGACGGAATATATGTATATTCGGGGATGCGGAAGCGCCCCGCGAATGGTTAATACTAAATCGCGTCAATTTTCCTGGATTTTCCCGTGCGTGTGATTACGCGCCAATATATAATATTATAGTTAACGAGCATAGCGCGGGCGAATGTGTGTACACGTAACCGGATATGATATTGCGGTGAAAGCGCATTATATTGCCCGAAATATCGGGAAAATTTCGGATTTTGACGGGGATGGCGCATTCTATTCGGGACGGGATCACGCGCAGGCGGCCCGGAGGAATAATACTTAGCAGCGCTGAAAATTCTCGCGGAACTTTCAACTAGCGGGCCAAGTTTTATAAAGAGGTGGAGTCCTTTCTCCCTTTTCTATGCGGACTTTACTCGCGAGAATTCTAGTCCAATTTATGCGCCCTATCGGCGAAACGGCTTTGTCAACGCTTCCCGCCAGCGCGAACCTCTCTCTGTCTCTCGCTCTCTCGCGTTGTACATACGATTTATGCGCGCACGGTGCCGCCGAGCATTAACTCGAGTTAATCCGCGATTGAAACGGCGACGGACGACCGGCGGAAAGAGAGGCGCGGCGTACCGAGTGGATTAAATCGGCGCCGACGTGTCGACGCGACGCTTTCCGCGCTTTAAACTTTCTTCCCTTCCTCCGTCGGCCCCTCACCCCCCCTGGATTTGTCGCGCGCGACAATTCGATTTCCAGACAAACGAGAGAATTACGGGTCGTCGATGCGAGTCTCCTCGCCTTCCTCCCTTCTCCCTTTCCCTCGTTCGCTCGTCCGACTGACCCGATTTCATTTCCCACCGGAAATCCCCCGCTCGCTATTCCCCCGTGGAACATTAATTTTCCACCCCGACGGATAATAATTGTTCGGTTGCGAATCTATTACAAAAAGGGAAGAGCTCGGGGGGCGTCTTCCCCGCAAAGTTTTCTCTTTACGCGAGATGGGGACAAATGGGGTTGCGAAGGGGTGGTGGGTAAAGGGGTTCGATGAACGTTTTCCATCGAATTACTTCGGTATGCATGCACTCCGTTAATAATATTCCGCGCAGTCGGCAATTATTTATCGTCAATTTCATGCAGCTTTATCGTTGCTCGGATTCGTATACCGAGAAAGAATCTCACTGGATTTGAATTGCCATCAAATGGTTCCAAGAATGTATTCGTTTGGTTTGAATAAATATCGATTAGATTTATATAAATATCTTTTCGATTGAACTGAATAATATCTTAATCCAATCGATATTCACCCATTCGGATAAAATAAATGTTCCCGATACTTTTTCTCCGTTCTCTGTGTCTTTAATAGAATATTTAATCAAATCCAGCAAGTTTTTTCTCAACGCAGGATTTCCCCTCCCGAAAATTGCGATTCCTCGACATAGTAATTACGGAAGAAGAATCCCATCGTTTTTCGCCGTGCGGGAGACTCCCGACGTGGAGACGCCTATATGGAGCGGCGAGGCGTGTGCCTTCAAAGGCAATGGGAGTGCAAATCCACCGTAGGTCTGATCAAAGTGTGACGAGGTGCGGCCAGGATAGGGGATCCTCTCGCTCGCACCTTTCTCTCTAACCTACACGGGTTACACAGCCGAGTATATTGATATACGTATATGTACGGCCGTAGCGCGCGGCCACCTTTACTCCACTTTTAAAAAGGTTGGGAACTTCCTACCGAAATACGGGTTCTATCAGCATACATAGAAGGCCGCGCTTTCCTCCCGGATTCTCCACTACCGTCTCCTCCGTTCTCTATTTCTTTCTCGCACTCTCTGAATTTTTGATCAAAGGGAAGCCCGCCCCATCCGCGTGACGATTGATTCGAGCGCTTCTCCACCCTCGAGCGATCCCATCGTTCGCGCCACTCTCTTCGTGCTGTGTCCCTGCTGCAACGTCGCGAATAATTCCTTTAACGAGGCGCGACACTACACGTGAATTTCGAACGCTGGAGACGCGACGAATTTTCGTAGAGAGCGCGAGAATTTCGGAGAGTCACGCGCAACGGTACCGAGCGAGATAGCTATGCGAGAGTTATTTTACGCGAGGCTGGGAAGGCCGGGAGTTTGAGGCGCTCGTTGCACAGGACCGCGTAAACGGGTTCATCTTCGGCAGAATTCCGCGCCCCGAGAAATATGGAATATGCCGTGGAGATACCGCAAAGCCCTCCTCCTCGCGTCGCGGAATATCTTCGCCCTCGTAGCCCTTTTCCCACCCCCTCGCTTGGAAGCCAAGCCACTGCAGGTCGACGACGCGCCCATACCTATATATATCTCTCTCTTCGCGATAATCGCACTCGGATATGCTCGACTGCCGCACTTTGTCGTCATTCGAACGTAATCGCTTCAGAAGACGTTACCTCCTGCAAGAACGATCGTACTGATTCGAGAACCGTAGGACGGCGGTTTTAACGGCAAAAGTTTACCGGATAACGAGGCATCGAAGTAGTCGTATCGACGACGCCGGATATTCTTTTTTTTTAATTTTAAATGGCGCCTCTCTGTAGATAATTTTTATAGAGTCAATTACGTTTGGATATGCGAAGGGCGACGTTAAAAAGATACTTCGATCGTTTCGTGTCGTTTTTTCCCTACTTTCGGTGCATCGGGGGAATAAAGAAGTCGAAGGGAACGAGGGTCGCGTCGCATCCGATGTAATCGGCACTTCGCGCGGGTATTGCTCCTGACACCCCCACGGTATACGGCCGCGTGCCGTCGTCGTATCCGGCACAATGCACCATTCTCCGTTGATAGATATACGGCGGTAATCCCACTTCTCTCTGTTGGCTGCCAAGTGTACCGTCGCGTCTATCGCTCGCGGTGGCTTCCGCGAACGCGAGGAGCTGCGGGCGAGCTCGCAGGAAAAGCTAATCCCGTCGAGATGTTCGAGCGCGTTCGCGAGTCTCCGCTCTCCCTCTTCCGACTCGTACGTCGGGTAGCTTCCGCTGGTGAAAACTCGCGGTAGGTATTTCATCAGATTCGCGAGATGCTCGGCTAAACGCTGTTGAATGTGCTGACGTTTCTCGGCTTGATTCGTCGCGGTTAGATTGTATGTACTCGTATATATTAATCAATTCTTCGGGGGTTCGTATACATATACAGAGAAAAAGAATTTGCACGGAAAAAAAGAATCAGCAATTTTTACTGCTTTATCCAATAGCGTTGAGACTCGAGTTTATTTTCAAGAATTTGTGCAGAGAAGACATTTCTATTTATCGTTAAAAACAGCAAATAGCACTATGTTCTCTGTACCTACGAATTCTTGAAAATGAATTCGAGTCTCAGCAGTGCTGGATGAAGCAATAAAAAGTGCTGTTTTTTTTTCTGTCCGTTGGATCTATTGAAAAATACTCGCGAGGTCGCAAGTAATTGTTTATTTATACCAATGAAATTTTTCAATACGAGTATATCACTTTGATATCTCTTTCTTACAATCATATGGAATGGCATGCGATTGCAAGGAAGAAATATTTAATCAGTATGTGAGAAAAGATCAAATTAATGTAAGTGAATAATTATTTGCGACTCCGCAAGTAATTTTTAGTAAATCCGACCAATTTTATTTACTGTGCGGAGAAGGTGTAAATCGTTTTTTTTTGAGACAACCAGTAACGATCGGATTAATCACGATTTTTAGTAATCATCAATTTCGAGAGGATCGTTGTATCACGAAATTGCGATCATCTTGGCTTCTAATCGAGTTTTCTTCGTAGAAAATTTACAATTTTTTAAATTGCCCTTATAAAACCCCGACGAATATCGCCGCGAGGAAAAATATCGACACTCTCTCTCTCGCGAATGAACGAAGAGCAATCGCCGACATATGTGAGCACAAATTTGCTTAATTACTCCAGATCCCGTTAGCGCCGAGCAGCGCGACTATGGTAGTAATTGTAGTGGTCGTTTGTAGTTTGAACGACCCTCGACTAACGCGTCCTGACTGTCTATTCTCTTCGAGTATCCCTTCGGTGCTTATAATTAAAACGTCACTCGCGCTAAAGACTTCGCGACCTTCGCGCTCGAACAATATTTACCCGCGCTTCCTTCCGGCATCGACCGTCCGGATTTCCGGTTGAGAATTCGATCGATGCGGAAGCTTGAAAACAGTATCCCATATAGACAAATGTATGTAAATTGTACAGCAACTTTAGCTAGAGTATTAGCTCATCAAATGCTTCATGAGTCATCATTAAGTAAACATATTTGTGTCACAAAATGATTTCAAAATAATATAAATAAAGTGCTGAGTTTTTATTCAATATAAGCACAATTTTTTTCGTAAATATATCGTTACAAATATTGGTGATTAATTTGAAACGCACAATGTAAATTTAACGATTTGTCAAAGAATAATTATTTTTTTAAATTCGTGCAGCAAAACAAATGTAAATTTTACAACAATCAATTATTCTAGCTCGTGTGAACATCGTGAATCGTGATCATGCAAGTCTATCTCGGTTGAATAAAATAATAATACAATATTTTAACAATTGTTTTTGAAGAACAATTATTTTTCTAAACTCATGCGGCAAAATAAACGTAGACTTTAAAACAATCAATTATTGCAGTTCGTGAAAACGTCGGAACGGAGCGACTCCGCGAGCTTTTCGAGCGAAATCGCGCGCGCGCACGTCCTTCGGAATTATTCGGAAAATATCCGCAGTCCTCGCCTCCCCGCGCAATGTCGATTGCCCGCGAAGGAGAGGGGGTCGGCGAAATTGCCTTCGGGAAACTATTTGCAATTTAGAACGGGCCAGGCTGCCCCTGGGTAGTCGTCCGAGATGTTTCGAAGTCGATGATGATCGATCGGACGGTTCGGGGATGTTTGGAGGGATTCTTCGGTTTCATTCGTCGAGGATTCGGTTAGAACGTATTTCTCGGAATTTAGTACGAGGGGTGGGAAAGAAAAATTGGTGGATTTTATTATCGTAAAGTGAGTTCGTGCAAAAATTGGAATTACGATTATCAATTGCGGATTATCCAGAACTTTATTTAAGTTTATACGAGAAGGAAAAGAAACGAGAAATCGAAAGAGCTTGAGACCGGAATCACGATCAAAGGAACTCGTCGAGTACCGATCGCGGGCACCGGTCAAGTGGGTCCGAGACCCTGCAGCGCGAGCAAATTGGACCAATTACGACTGTCACCGACGCGCCGCGCTTCAGTCCAGCATAATAATTATTGCACTCGTATCACGGACGTTGTTTGACCATTAGCGGGGCGGTTCTGGCAAACACGCAAAGCCGTACGCAGCCACATATGTAATGTCGCGTCGGTCTCCTCTGAAGAAACGGAGTATCGGTTCGTACCCCTTGGTGCGTCGTTTTTTGCCTTCTATTTCGATTCCTCCGAGTCATTATTTCCATTCTTTCAATTTTCCTCTCGAAATATCCTTTCGAATTCGGAAGGACGTTCATTCCGTTTGATCGGAGTAACTCTACGAGAAAGACGTGACGGTCGGGATGGTCCGATGATTTGACGGGTCAAAGTCAGTCCAGTCCGGCGAGACTTGCGAGAGACAAATATATCGATTCGCACGACCCGGCGTAGATTTATCTCCGCGGGAATAAAGAGAAGTCGCGCGACGGCGGCGGCGGCGGCGTATAACGGCGCGGAGAAAGAGGTGGACGGGGAGGGGATAGGCGGGAGGAGGGCTCGAAGCGGAGGCTGGGGAAAGGGGTTGATGTCCGCGAACGCGGGTTACCGGCGTGTTTGCCTTGGCACGGAGACACAAGGGTGCAGGACCGCTCGAGCACCACTTCTGACACTCCATCACCTGCTCGTCGAGCAGGCGCTTCGGCATCAAAGCGGCCCGTCGCTCAAACACACCGGGTAATGGGTCAGACTATCGTCGAGGGTCTGGCCCTTCGCTCCGCGCGAGTACAGAGCTCATCGAATCTGCGCCGCTGGCGGCGTGGCATCTACGAGGGCGCAGCCGATACGTCGCCGTATGGTCCACGAATTGATGGGTACACCTTCGCGCGAGAGTAATGCGAATTTGCCGTACGCTCTGCAAATTCGCGAGTGCCTGGACACACGAGGTGTGAATGTGGAAATCGAAATTTCCGTTTGCTCGGGAGAATTTCATCGCGCGACGGTGTTCAAATGGAATTTCGGTGAGGATCGCGGGGAATATGTCAATATTCGGTGGATTAGTGCCGATATTCGGAATTATTCCTTTCTCTTGATTATATTTCGGCCCCTGTGAACACTTTTCGCTTATATTGGTGCAGGACTTTTTTGTAGATCGTAGCACGATCTTCGAAAAAGTCTTGTGCGAATTTGACGTGAAACTCATGGGTTGCGAGATAATCGCGTTTAAAGGCGATACCATATTTTCGATCATCGATTCGACAACTGCACTGTAAAAAATATTGTTGTGTAAAATTAATACAAATGTGTAGGAAGTTTTCATCATACACAAATGTGTATTAAAATTATGATACATTTGTATCTTAAAATGTAGTACATTTGTATTACGATTTTGAAACATTTCTTGTAAATTAATATTTGTTTTAAATTTTCAAACTCTAATTTGTAAATTTAATACACGCTTCTTCATTTTCAATACGCAACGTAATACGATGATAGTATTTCTTTGAGATTTGGTCAATATAAAATAGCGATTTTCGGAATCAGCATAAAAAAATATGAATTTTAACATCTCGCATTGTAAGATCAATATAAATACTTATAATTTTTAGAAACACGTTTTGTAAATTTCACAATGTATTAGAAAAATCGGTACTTATTTTAAAATTAAGAATATTCTTAATTTTAAAATATGAAGTTCTGAAAATTACAAACTTCGATCATAACTTTAACAATGTATGAGAAAATTATATGTAATATTTTTTTACATTAAATTTAAGATATAATTGCATTAATAATTTTCAATACATTGTACTTGAATCTGTAATTTTACGATACTTTTGTGTATTAAAGTATTGTAATTTTATAAACACATTTAACACTGTGCGCCTCACAGATCCACTCTCCCCCAGATACGAGGGATGAGACACCTCCGAGTCCCTCGTACGATTATTTAGCTCCCCACAAGAAGTGCTCGCCCTTCAGACACTCCCCGCGATTCATCCCGCCGAAATCAGCACTAATAGGCACTGTAGTGGAGGGAAATAAATCAGCGAGTTCCCCCGAGTACCGCGCGCGCGGTTAACTGCTGGGAGCCGATCGCGAAGTTTATTCTCGCTATCCGTTCGCGCGGCGATCCGCCCGCTCGCCTTCGCGCGACGCGGCGAGGGCGAGAAGAAGAAGAAGAAGGGAGATCGATGGCTTTTCGAGAGTCGTCGAGTCGTCTGGAAACGAACGACGCGACGCGGTCCTCATTCCCCCGGTTCGTTAAGGGAGACGCCCGAAGCGTCCGCGACGAGTAGCCGGTTATAATTAATCGTCGCTTAATCGCTTCCGAGCGACTTTGCGAAGATTTCGCTCGATAGCGGAGGCCGATCCGTTATCGAATTGCGCGGCCGCCTCTCGCCCGTCCGCACGCATATGATTCGCGGACACGCGTTTAACCGAATGCCCCGCGAGACGATTTCTAATTAACGCTCAATCGGACGAATTCCCCCGTGGCGCCTAAAAGCGCCCATTCGCGCGGCGCACGCGTAACGGCGGATCGTGAATTATGCAGCTCCTGCCGTATCGAGGAAGCGGGATGGGAATAGATTTCGCCGTCCCTTTCGTGATTAATTGACTTTTTAATACCCCCGGCGGGAAAATTCTTAATCACCCAAGCGAGAATCAACGAAACACTTTGTTCTAATTCAACGCGTTATATTTAATATATATATAACGTAATATAGTACGTTGGCGCGACAAAGTGGCACGTCATTGAAATCGACTGATTCGAAGTGCGAATAATATTGCACGCGATTGAACCACGGGAAGCCTCGTTCGAATAAATGATGATTTCGAATTAACGCTCGATTATACGGGTGGTCCCTCGGCTCCGCGATATATAACAGGGTCGGGACGTTTGGCCGAATGCAAATATAGCGATCGCGATTCGCGCGACAAAAATTCGACCGATCCTCTCACTCACCTCGGCGGGAAAGGCGTAGTTGTTGACGCGATGCTCGGAGCCGTAGCCGTCGTCCATGCCGTAGTGGATGTAGATCTCTTCGAATTGATAGTGGTAGGCGAGTGGACCGCCCGTTATATTGACGCGTATCTTCGCCTCTCTGTCCGCTCGGAATACCAGGGACTGACCGGTGTTGTGCAAATGGCCGGAAACCTGAAATCGATCGGCGGATACGTTACTCCGGCGTTTATACGTCGTCGCACGTGGCGGGCGATACATTGAGAAGACAGTTTATTAATTGTTATATAATAAATGTAATTTTAAATACGACGAAATAAATATTTCGTTAGGATAAGGAAATGTATGCTAATTATTGAAATTTTTATTTCATTCAAATGGTCATCTCATTCAAGTCTTCGTTTCGTCGTCTTTCATTCAAGTATTCGTTTCACGAATTTCCGGGAATCAGTACGTCGAGAATGCCGATCGATGCACCGGGGCGGTGTCGTGGAAATATTGCGATCGCTCGAGGTGGTCAGTTGGGATGGCGCGCTATTTTTATCAAAATGGACAGTTGTAAATCTTCCGAAAAATGAGAGACCGCGAATGAGCATCCGGAGGGGAAAGAGTCTCTTCAGCCCTTTACCAGGAAGAGAGAAAGAACCGATACTCTCGCTAGAGGGGTTAGCTCCCTCTACACCACCCCCTCAGTCGTACAATGGCATTCATAAATGCCGTTGTACCCGCATATATTTATACGTTATATATCGCATGTACGGCTTCGACGTTCGATATCTAGAGTGCAGGTATTCGATGACGAGCGAACGCTGCTCCCGTTGCACGATTTTCGTCATTTTCCGCCCCATTGTCGTGCCCGGGCACAATGAAGGGCGAAACCCAATTTCGAAACCTTTGCCGAGAGAAAGCCCGTGTGATTGCATCGCGACAATCATTGCGATTAGAACCGTGGACATTTTCCAATTAACAAACACGCGTCATTACGCGAATCGTGTATATATTATAATTAATGCAGTACACTCGGTTGATATACAAATGGGGTTATCAGAAGGGAACTATAATGAAACTTGGTATACAGAGAGAAAGAATTAGTTGGATCTAATAAAAATTACTCGCGGGGTCGCGTGTAATGATTTATTTACATCAATGAAATGTTTTTTTATTTTTCTTTAATATTTATTTCTCGCAATCACATGCTATTCCACATGATTATAAGAAAGAGGTATCAAATTGATGTATTACACAATGTCATTCGTATGAACAAATAATATCCTGCGATCCCGTAAATAATTTTCAGTATATCCAACGAATTCTTTTTCTCTGTGTAATGGGGTAATGGTAATGGGGGTTGCAATAAAAGAAAGGCCAGAAGCTTTATGGGAAGTAAAGTTTCCGCGTTTAATTGCAAAACTACTCGGCGATATATTACGACGCGCAATCTCGAGCGATCGCGAAATTGAATTTCGATGCACTTATGCGAGCCGCAGCATCGCTGCGATCGAGTCGAGCGGGACAAATACCTATAGCGCGAGAACGGGGCAAATAGTTTTCCGAAGGCGTTCGACGGTTGAACTTGTTAAGGACAATCGAACAGCATCGCTGGAATGCTTTTCGCCGTACGTGTGTATACGGGTGTAACGTACAGAGAGCATCGGGTTAAATCGAATTGAGCGTCGGTACAGCTGCAGTTGCACCGGGGACGGCTGTACGTCCCGATGGATTGTCGGCCGGTGCGAGCGTACGCCGCGACGACTTTATGCGGAAACTCGCTTTTGTACAAATTAACGTGAGCGAATCGACAATCGGATTGTTTCGAAACTCCTGAAAAATATCGCATTTTTTTTTCCTCGCGTGAAACGCTGTCTAGCTGGAAGATCTGGAAGTGTTCACACTGAGAGAAGAGTTCATTTGTAGTTAACAAACGTATACTCGATTATGGTGAAAGAAATATTTCGTTGAGCCAAATAAATTTATGTTAATTATTAGAGTGTCTCTTTCGGACAAACAAAAATAAAGTTGGAGCTGATGAATATTTTCTTGGCTTAAAAAAATATGTATTTCGCCACAATCGAATATACGTATGTTAACTATAAATTAAACATTTTCTCTGCGCAAGTACTGCGCAAGTATGCACATGTAATGATTTATCGGTCAATGGGTTGTTCCAAAAATCGACCTTTCGTTATTAGTAATCGATCGTCCGACCGCTGTTATCTTCACACGTACACGTAGAGAAAAAAAATTTGTTAAATCTACTGAAAATTACTTGCGGGGTCGCAAGTAATTATCTATTTATATCAATAACACTTTTTAACATATGAATTTGATATTTCTTCCTTACAATCATGTGAAATAGTATGAGATTGCAAGGGAGAAATATCAAATTAATATGAAAATAGATTGAATTGATCGAAATTAATAATTACTTACGACTCCACAAGTAATTTTTAGTAGATCCAACTAATTCTTTTTTTCTGTGCAGTAGAGGAGGGATTAATTCGATTTGGCTGAGTCCTACTGATAAGAGCGTGGTTGGGACCCTTATCATTTCCTCATCTACATGATAATACGACACATGGTATTTGATATATCCGCTGAATATCACAGTTTTCATATAATAATTGTGGTAACAAAATCGGGGGGCGTAACATTAAATGCTCTCGCAATCGGAACAGTCGGATCGATTCGCGCAACTGCATCCTCGTAAACTGACGCGTTTGCTGCGTGAAAAGAAAGTTCCCGCAGCTACTATCGAATGGGTTTGGTTACCGGGATCCGTTTGAGCGGAATGATTCGGTTGTTTTGATTTCAGAATATTGAATTATTTGCTATCGTATTCAGCGAGGCGCGATGAGCAGCTAAAAGAAAAATATGATCGAGCGTTATATTCCTTTTATTTTTGCATTAATTCCTCTGTAACGAAAGATAGTGGTTTCGTTCGCCATGATTAGATTTTCGATTTACATGATCAAAAAAAATTTGTTTCCACGTAATATGCTTTTGATTTTTACGAAACGCGTCCCGCGATTCCAAGATGACATTTTAGAGGCGTACATGAAATATTGGCCGAACCAATTTCCCGTAAAACGACCTTACGGTTTTTTCGCGTCGGTAAAACAACGCGCATCGCGTATCGCATTTCGTCGGACGGCAATTCGCGGCCATTCCCATCGCCCCGATAGCTTTCCCCGATTTTGCGTCCAATCTCCATCGACCTCCATCCTCCGGCAGGCCGGGAATAAAAACGGCGCCCGCGTAATCCGGAGCCGCCGGATAATTGATTAGACATTTAATTGGACGAAATGGCAAGGGCAGACGCGCCGCCGTCGCGCGCGGCAGGCGACTTGCCGGCACCCGCGCGCGGAGTCCATTTTCTTGCACGTCGCGCGTATCTGAATTATGGCGTCATCAGTTAGAAATAATGAGGCAAGCTCGGAAGAGGCTATACTTTGCCGCCGGAAGACACGTCGGCAAAAGTCCTTCGCGGGGATAACTTATTATTTCGCAATAGATTCCACCCCCGCCCCGAGGAACTGCAGTTTTATCGTTATCGACGAGTCCACGCGCTCCTTCGAGGCCGGGTCGCGTCGTCATCGAGCTTCCGTCGCAGGAGAAGGTATGACACGTTTGGGAGGAAATTCTTTATTCGCCGCAAGATTTTACGGCGTCGTTCGTTCTTCGTTCGCGCGAAGGTTTCGAGGATTTCGCGTTGTCGCGGACCATTCCGGCGGTATCTTTGACATAATTGGGTCCTCTTTTGTTTTCTACGCTCGGAAAATATCGTATTGCGTACTCAATTTGGTCAATTTAGCTAAAATCCTGGAGATTATGACCAAACAGTTTCGTGAACTACGGATCCTCCGTCTGTTTGGTTTGACTGACCGATTTTTGGTTAGAATAAGTAAATATTTCGTTAGAATAAATAAACACGTCAAACTAGATGTGCTTTGTCATTTCAACCTAATTATTTTCGTCAATACGATCTTTTATATCGGAATCATACAGATATTCAATTTATGTCGTCGGGATTGGGAAGTTTGTAGTTCAAGGCAAAGCGGACATTGGATAAACTCATCCCCAGGACTCTGGAATGAACCTGGAAACGTTCGCGGGCGAAACTTGAGACGGCGACATCTAAATTCTTCTCGTCCTTTGGCATTCTTCGTTCGCGATTAACAATTGAGTTTCTGTCGTCAAAGTTGCGCTCCCGGGAGCTTTCGGTGTTCGCCGAGCGCCATGCGTATAACGCAACGGAGCGTCGATTTGGAAATTTCGTTCGCAAAGTTCCTTCGACGACGACGACGTAGAGGAATTCGATAAATCGATAGATATGAGCGTTGGGACTCTCCGGTTAAATGTTTGTGATGATTCACCATCTTGTATAATACATATAAAATAAATATATAGTTAAGAAGTCGTCATACAAATTTTACTAGAGGGTGCCAATGCTTATATCTATCGATTCGAAATCAAAAGAAATGAATAATATGTAGCTTCTCATAAGATTCTATGTGAGATGGGCATTAATTTATTTATATCGTACGTTTTATGCAAGTTAGTGAATCATCGCAAAAATTTGACCGAAGGGTCCTAATACTTGTATTAGTTGATTTACCGAGTTCGGTCGAAATCGTTTTGTTAATTCTGTTATCAAGGCAACCTCCTTAAGCGTGGCGAATTCGGTGCAGCGGATAATTAATACGGCTCGGCGCGTCGATATCGGAATCGGCAGGCCGATCACGCGCGTTCACGCTCTTCCTTCTCCTGGAACCACCGCACCCGGGCGGTAGTTAACCGCGGTAATAACAGGGCGTATTTATGCCGTCCGTGCGCTTGGCTTCCGAGAGCACCCCTACTCAACCCTATCCTTCCTCTCGATTCCATTCAGACGCCATGCGCGCTCGCGGCTCTCTCTGAAAGGCGAATAGTCGCGCGCCTTCCAGTGGCCTGCATAAGAATGGCCGGAAAGAAAGGAGCGCGCGGAAGGTAATAGTCTCTTTCTTTCCGCTCTACTCCTTCCGGCGGCTTCTGGGGCGATTGGACGACTCGAGGCGTGAGCAACTTTTTAATGATTCCGGTGGCGGCGAGGAGGGGTGGTGGTAGTTTACTCGGTATCGCTCGCGTGAATTTCTACACTGAGAAGAATTTCGGTAATAGAAACCAAGCATTTAGTCGAATAATCATAGTTAAATATTTTATCGGCTGGACTGATAGATATTCGTATGGGTATTCATTTACCCCGATAAGATATTTTCTTTGCTCGATAAAATACATTTATTAAAGATACAACAAGCCGAGAAAATAGTTTACCGAGACAAATGAATATTATTTGAGCTGATGAAATATTGAATTCGATTTTCCCTTATAAAATAATCGGGAGAGATAGTTTTACAAAACGATTACGCAGCTGCATTTCAAAATATCGTTTTTTCAGGTTAAAAGGGGTCGAATTTGAAGAATGAAAAACTAAAGGTTTAGTTGATTTTACCAAATTTTGTCTCAGTGCATAATTTTCTAGCCACGGGAATGCTTACATCATTTTTCGAGACTCGACAAATTTCGAACTCGGAAAGAGAATCGGTTGGATCTACAGAAAATTATTTGCGGGGTCGAAAGTAATTATTTCTTTATATAAATCAGATCTTGTTTCATATATATATTAATGAAATATTTCTTTCCCGCAGTCACATACCATTCTACATGCTTGCAAGGAAGAGATCAAATTGATGCATTAAAAAATGTAATTGATATGAATAAATAATTACTTGCGACCCTGCAAGTAATTTTCCGTAGATTCAACTAATTATTTTTTTCTGCGCACTCTTTTTCTTGCAGTGATCCGTTTACTTTTACCGTCTAAAGCAATTAAGCCAATTTTCGGAGGGGGATGGAGAACAATTTTTAGTTGAGCTCGAAATGGCGCGTCGATGCGTATCCACCCGCTTTGCACGGTCACGGCTCTTCGCACGACAACGGCGCGCGACGAGTCATCGCGAAGACGAGCCATTGAAAATCCACGACCGTTCGCTCTCCCCCATTGTTCTCCGCAATCTCGACGCAGACTGCCGGTGACACTTCGCGGCCTTCCCGCGGTCTACTTAACCGTTCCACACCTCTCGACTGCCATCTCGGTTCTAACCCCATCCCCCGCGTGTCTTCCCCTTTCCCACGGGCACGGGAAAAGAGCACTCGACGCCTTCCTCTTCGTCGCACCCTTTTATCTCGTTCTCAGCGCCATCTACATTTAATTATCCCGGTTCTCGTTGCGCGCGCGCGCGCGCCGCGGTTCGAAAGTCGAAGAAGTCCTCGACGGCTGCCGCACCGTGTGGATGTCGAGATTGCGGGAGGGTGGGGTTGAAGAGCGAGGTGGGGAAAGACGAGAGAATCGAGAGCCCTTTTCCCCGTTCTCGCGTGCGGAAGCAGCGGTGGAAATGAGGCGCGAAATTCGGCGCCTCGAAGACGTACGTTCGACCGGCGCTTTCAGCCGGCATTGTTTAATTTAAGCGCAGAAGTTTGAACCGCGAGTTGAACGGCGTATAAATTCGCGAGGCCCGTCCGCTTCTCGCGCGGGACGCGGGGACGTAGTCGGCTTCTCGTGGCGCGGTTTCCGCGCGTCGCGAGCCTCCGCGATGGAGCGACGATGTCGCGGGCGTGCGCCAGGGGGTTTAGACAACGCGCTTTAGAAAACTTTTTACCGTCGCGCGCGGGCGGCGCACAATGGCGGGGCGCGTTTCAAAGTGGAGAATGCATCCGATGAGCTCGCGTCGTTCCGCGCGTCTCCCCTTGGGGGTGCTTTTCTTTCAATGTCGGCTCGACCAGCTGGGCCGGGAACGCGCGTGGTTTTTTGTTGGGAAAGTGCGCGGAGACGCCGGTGGTCGCTTTCACCTCGGCGCGTTGGCGGGAAGCGGTGGGAAGGGAAACAGCGCCGACTGGGGTGGCTTTTCTTACTCTTTCTCTGTGTCGACAATGAGAAAGAGGAGCGGTTGAGTCGAGTAGATACGTTTTAAATACTTTTGAGGTGAGATTTATTTCGGTAGCAATGACAATTTATGTTCTTGGTTGAGAATTCTGTCCTAGTTGGATTCACTCGCGAAGTCGCCATGTTTTTTCTTGCACTTTAGATCCATTCTGACTTCCGGATAAGGAATGTTTCGCTGCTGAACCAAGGCTTTTACGATGAAGGAGACCCCTTCAAATTATTACTCGTGATCTTAGTTTCATCAATAAATGTTTCTTTAATTGAAACATAACTTCACAAATAGTTCCTAGCACTCCGTGGAATGAACAGATCATTAATTACTGGACTACGATAGTTTATCGTGAAAAATGGAGAGAGATCACGTGTAATAATTCGATGGTCTCCTTTACCAGAAATACTACGCGAAGGAAAAGAATTGGTTAGATCTACTGAAAATTACTTGCGGAATCACAAGTTGTTATTTATCTATATCAATTAAACGTTGTAATGCATCAATCTGATATCTCTTCCTTACAGTCACATGAAATGGTAGGTATGTGATTGCAAGGAATAAATATTTAATTAATACGGAAAAAGGTCAAGTTGATCTAAATAAATAATGACTTGCGACTCCGAGAATGATCTGTGTAGCAGATCTAATTCGTTTTCTCTGTGTATAGTTCGTCAGTGAAATCATTTAGAAATTAAAATGGATCTGAATTCTCACTAACACTACCTGATGCCCATTATCCAGATAGACTCTACACGTGGGAGTATGTGAAACTTCACCAACTACGTAAGATCCTTAATTTTTGTCGCCGACTTTGCTAGAAAAGAAGTTAACCCGCTCTCTTCCGAATTATCCCCATTCGGTGCTCCTGCTCCGCACCGTGACATTTCGAGTCCGCGAATCGTACGAGCGAACGCCTCGGAGATGAGTTGACGGGGTTGATAGGAGGTGGTGGTGAGCCGGCGCGCGAGTAGACGCGGAAATGGGAGTCGGAGCAAAGCGGGTCGTCCGACAGCGGTCGCCTATAAAAGTAGATCGCTGTTTGTCGGATCAGCTCCAGCTCGCGAGAGGTCCCGCAGCCTCTTCGCCACCCTCTCGCTCCCGTGGTTCGTGCTGGGTTGCAGCAAGGAGGGTAAGAGGGGGAGGGGGAGAGAGAGAGAGAAACTGGTTGGCAAGGTGGATCCGGGCGAAACCGCGCGCGCGGCGCGGTAACCCTTTTCCAAAGCCCTCTCGCGTGGGCAGACAACCACCCCTACCCCTCTTCTCTCCCTCTCCTCACGAGTTTATAAGCCGGCCGGTAAGCCGCCGAGAGTCTGAATAAATGTTTATTTAATGGAAAATTAGTGTTTTGAGAGTCTTCCGTGGCGCGGAAGCGTGGGGCGCGGCGCGGGGCATTAAACAGGCAGCCACGTCATTAATAACTTTATTATCAAATTAACGAACTTGCCGCGAGCTTCGCGCCGAGTGAAAAATGGCGGTTGCGAAGGGGTTGCCCGCGCAAGAAGAGGGACGGAAGAAGCGTGCTCAAAATCCATTACCGCGCGGGTTGTGACAGTTCGGGAGGGGGCGGGGGTGATTTCCGTTTCTTCGTCTCCGTACGCCCGTCACGTCGGCAGCCTCCTTCGACGCCCATACCGCGAACAACTGAGTTTGCGACGTCGCGTCGGGAGCTTCTCGTTGTGGTGACCTCGCGGTCGAGAGGGCTCCGGGCAGGCGCGAGATGGTGTTTCTCCGACAATTTGCTGATATTTTCGACGCGGTAGACTCGCGATAAAATCGTTATAGTCGGAGAGTCGAGCGCCGGCAGCGAAATTACCACGATCGGCCGATAAGCCGCCTGCGGCATTTTGTGTGCCGTCGACGTTCTTCCTTTCCGGCTGCGCGCGTCGATGGGATATCGATATAAGAGGCATTTTACGGTAAACGCGCGGAATAATCTCGTAGAAGGATATCGCTCCTCCGCTGGTCACGGCGAAGTTGGCGAAAACTTGAAAAGAAAGTCGACTTACAAGTTCAATCCGAGAGTTTCGTGCGGCGGATAAATTGTAACGTGAATGATAAGGTCGAAGTGAAGTTCCTTCTCATCGGAGATTTTGTATAATTTTATGCAGATATTATATTAAATTCAATACACAATTGTGTATAAAGCTTTTATCCAATAGGTGATTATGAAAATCAATATACTCCCTTATGAAATTTATAAATGCTATTTCACGAGGAAATGTATTAATTTTCATAATTACGGAGTAGGTGTATTAATCTTTATAATCAGATATTGGAAAAGAGCTTTATGTAAAGGTATGTTAAAAATATACATTTTGTTTACAGTGTATATACCTACTATACACTTGAAAAGTTAAATTTCTTTTTCAAACCGAACGTTAAAGCTATAAACGTAAATTGTGGAAAATTGAAAAGTGCGATGAATTACCTTATGTTTGTCCATGTGCACCGACCTCAAATGCGGGTCGAAGAGCAGCTTATCGGGCTCGATGTTGATGGGGCTCTGCCTCCTCCCCTTGCTGCACAGCGGCCACTGGGGGTTGATCAGACCCCAGAAAGACGGACCTGCAATATCGCGAGAATTCTCCTTAAAAATCACTCCTCGCGCTCCTCTCTTCTTCCTCTTTCTCTCTCCCTCTGCAGAAACATACGTCCCTTCGAATTTTACGGCAACTCCGTTAATTTCCCTCGGTGAGATGAAATGGGCAAAAGTTTCTCTCGCGGCAGGAATCGAAGCCACCCCTCCCCTTCTCGGTCTCCCTTCGCATCATTGCTTCTTTCTCTTACCGCCTCGTTTCGACTTCGGGGACATCGAATATCAGTTTTCCACGGAATATGAAATTTTTATAATTTCAACTTTCCGAGAAGAAGTCAACGAGGTCAGGTGAGAAGGGAGAAAAAGAACGTGGCCGGGGGACAGGGGGAGGGGGCGAGGCTGGCTAAAAACAAGACGATAGCGAGAAGCTGCTTCGCTCACCCACCTGAACTTTCGTCCTCGAAAAGAATTTTAGAACTCATCCCTCGTTTCGGACACGGGGGATCCACGCGGTGTCTCGCTCCCTCCTCTTTCGCGGGGGCTCCTCTGAGAAATTTAACTTTGCTCGCCGCTCTCTTCGACGGAGACATTCGGTTAACGAGAAAACAATTTTTATGGCGCTCTTGATATAGTTTTCGTTCCTCCGGCGAGAATCGACGAAGGAGGGATGATTGTACTCGATACGGTTAGCGGATAAATAACTTTTATGGCGTCGCTCGTGTTTCTCTTTTCGCAGCGGAAATTCGTGGTATTTTTTAAGATTGACTCGTGTTAAGTAGTTTTTATTTAAAGCGCTGGATGAGAAATTACTAAAATCGCGAGTCTTTCGAGTGAAAATATTTTGTCCCTTTTTTTTTATGAAAGTGAATCGTAGAATCGTACTGCAGAATGTATACCATATCAGCGTATTTGCGGTTAACGGTAAAACTACTTTTATATACCCGACAGCATCGTTTGTGTTTCTCTTTTCACGGTGGAAATTCGTGGTTTTTTTTAAGATTGACTCGTGTTAAGTAGTTTTTATTTAAAGAGCGCTGGATGAGAAATTACTAAAATCGCAAGTCTTTCGAGTGATATTGTTTTGCCCCTTTTTTTTTATGAAATTGAATCGTAGAATTTTTACTGCAGAACGTACCATATCTGCGTATACATTACGATTAGGCGCGCACGAACCGCGAAGGCGGTAGGCGAGTACGCCCACGTAAGTAGGCGTACGTCAGCAACGGCGTAACGTAACTATCGGCACGCACGCGAGCGTAATTAAAAATTACTGCGCGCGATAAACGCGCGGATACGCGTGTAGGCGTTGAACGGGGGACTGTACGTACGAGAGCGTTTAATTAACGCAATACGAATGCAATTAGGTCCGTTTCATTAACATTTTTACACCGCGGAGGTTGCGCTACACTTTTCTCCTCTTCTATTTCTTCCCATTTCTTCTTCTCACGTTGTCGTTTGCGGCAGGTATTAGCCGCTCGAGGTTTTCTTTTTCCTTCGCATCCCCCGCCGCGTTGTTTTTTTGCGCTCTCCTTCAATCCCATTTTTTATACAATGATCGACGAGGGTCGCGTATAGCCCGCGCCTATACTCGGCCAATAAATCGTTCCGATGCGCGTAATTCGATCTCACGGGTGGAAAAATGTTTCCTTTGTTTTTTGCAATATTTTTCGATCGTATTATATCATGGAATGACTAAAAATTATTGAAGACATGGTTTTACAAGTTGTTTAGATATTGTTTTTAGTAGACAGAGGTTTTCGAACCAGCCATAGGTACACGTTTTTTCAACTTTGAAATATGAAAAATCAGAACTCGTACCTATAAGACGCAATGTAAAAATATCAAATTTGGGGAGTAGCTATTTCTTCGAACACTTTTAATGAAATCGTCTGAAATTTTAACCAGACACTGCTGTTGCACTTAAGTGTCACACATATTCAAATTTCAGATACATATATTAGTATAATCTTTCATTATACGTAATTCAACCTTAACCACGCTGAACGATGCTCGCGATTTATTTCTAGCCGACACGGAGCGTTTGTCGATTTCTATTAAGGGATGAGTATGTCACGCTTCGGTTCGAATAATTCATTTTATCTCGAAAATCGGCCAATACCGATAATAATCTTCAAGTCTCGGAGCTTCTATCTCACGGTGGCGTCACCGCGAGCTTCGAATAATCACATAATTGGTGCGCCGCCGGCGGGGTCGTTACGCCGCGAGAGGACAGCTAATGGAATAACGCGGGCAGATGGAGTGATTACTTTCTTATCACCGGCAGCCAGCGGAGGCGGACTATTACGGCATTCATCGCGTACCCGGGGTATGGATGGCTACCAGGGCAAAGGAGCGTTCGGTAACGGCTCTCCGCCACGGCGCGGCGTCTGCGGGGCTGGATGAGCGGGTGTGGGTGAAACGTGGAGGGGGGTAACAACCCTATTATTGAAACTTCAAGCACGGAGCAATCATTCTGCAATTAGCAAAAGTGATTAAGTGTAGAAGCCAACGGCCTCTCGGGCCCTCGCCGCTCGTCCTACACCGCGCTTTCTGCACCTACGAACGACGTACCTACCTCCCCCCTCTCACCCTCCGTCGTCTCACGACAATCTTCGGCCCACCCCGCGGGTAACTCCTTCGACACCTGCGTTAATTATCCACCTGTCCCCCGGGATTCGCTCCCCCGTCAGCTCGGACGATAATTTATAATGAGCAAAAATTCCCTTATCTCCCGGCGACGATTATGACGCGACGGGGCGCCGCGGAGTCAACTTTGCCCGTTCGGGTCGGGGTTAATCGCCCCTGGCCGACGGCGGCGAAAATTGTTTTTGTCGACCCGGTTGGCGGAGAGTCTTTTCTCGTTTCACCGTCCCCTTTCCGTCTTTCGGACTGTTATCGACGCGAGGTGGTGTGAGTTACGCTGGCGCGATGAGAAAGAATAATAAACCCGAAGAGAGAGCTCTCGGGTTATCCTGATATGAATGCGGGTAGGAAAGCGCTGCGCGGCGCATTCGCGGAATAATTATTCGAGCTGATTTGTTTACACGTGAAATATATGTATATCGTCTCGATTCGCGGCCGTTCAAATATTTTATTACGCGATATCAAAGTGCAGCGGCAACGATTTTTCATTTTTGACGAGCAATGATATTGCTCGGCTGTAGAGATAATTATCGCGGGCCGACACGGAGTGCGACGGAGCACACCGCGGGTCGATTTGGGGCAATATATTCGATATATTACAGTAATATTGGTAATAAAATATTTCCGCGGTATTCGATTCGATAACTCAACTTTGAAGAATTTAAATCCCCACGACCGGGGGATCGTTTTGTCGGGTACACTGAGAGAAATAATATTGCTAGTGCCAAAAAAAAAAATTTGTTTTTTTTTTCAATCAAAAAAATGATAAAATTTCGGAATTGCAACACTTCCTCTACTTTTAGTAAGTATCGACATATTTGTGGCCACTGCACGTTATGTTTCGTAATAATTGAATCTTGCCACATGGATTGCGAGAATGTTTACCACTAGGTGTTATCACAAACTTTTCTCCGTGTATCTGTCTTCAATTCCGTGGTCGCGATCGCGTCGAAAGAGTCGTCCGGCCGCTGCATTTTTTACTCGCATATCGATGAGCCCCCGCGGTCCGATTTCTAGGGCAGTACGAAGGGGCGAAGGCTGCAGGGGTGTGAAGTCCAATTAAGATGTTTTTCAACGGCTGTGTTCCGCCCGCAGACATACCCGTATCTACACGGTATAGTACCCCGGCCTATAGCGCGGTGAATTCATATGCATACATGAATACATTTCCCTGTTCTCTCTCTCTCTCTCGCTCTAGCTCTAACCCTCTCTTTCGGTCCCAATCAAGCCGTATACCGCGCGACGTCGCGCTAATTCTCGAGGGTCCCGTATAAATCTTTTGTTCGACGAGATATTTTCGGTCGCGTGGGAGGCGCTAATGAACGACAGGCCGGTCTCATTATCACTCTCCTCCGATTTTGTCGCTATTCTTCGTGACGGTTTTGCCATTTCCACTGTTGTGAATTTTATCGGTAACTCGTAGTGACGGTGTTCGGGATATTTCGAGGATATGTGTCGAGGGAAAGACCCTATCCGAATTTATTCTTCAGAAGGACACGTCACAACGAATCTCGAAAAAGTAGAGCAGCTCTTTCATGAATTTTATTGCCTTACTTCATATTGATACTCGTTATCTCGAATCTCGAAAGCGTGAAAAGTCATTTTCGAGGCGTGAGTGACGCTCGCCAAACATCGAATGGCATTTTACAAGGAATCTTGAAAAAGTGAAGGCACTTTTTCGTGAATTTTATTCGGCGAATTCGTTATTTCGGATCTCGAATTTTGAAAACGCGAGTGAAAGATGTTCGCCAAGCGTCAAAGTTTAAAAATTTATGTGATTAAGTTATGATGAATAAATAAAAATTGTGCGCGAAGCGCGTACGTTGTTGCCAGTGATTATGAAAAGGTTGACACTTGGGGAAATCTTGAAAAAATTTCAACGATCTGCTCATAACTTTTACATGTATATCTCCAAGGGAATGTCTTGGATGAGTTAACGAGGCAGAAAATTGTCGCGAGATAAGAAATTGTTTCCCCCGCGGATGGCGCTCTTCGCGCCTCCCGCGACTCTGTAGTTCGCGGAAGTTTCGCCGGTTCGTCTCTGTTATCTTTTCATTTTTTTTTTCCACGCCTCCGAGAAACCCCGTACGCGAGCACGCGCGTCTCGCCGCCCCCTCTTCGCGCGGAAATTGAATTTAGCGCGAAACTCGCGCCGGCTGTATCACCTTCGAACTCCCGTCTGTTCGCCCTCTCCGTGTCTCGCCGCCACTTCTCTTTCTTCCGCGAGAAATAACGCAAGACCTCTCTAGCGCGGTAAAGTCGAAACGTATAAGGGAGCCGAAATTTGGCAATTCTCGTCCAATTCTCGCTTCGATGAATATTTCATTCCGACGTCGGCTCGAGTCTACATAAATCGCTACGATGATTGTGGGATGGCAGCGAGACACTCGGAGGGAGGGAACGAAAGACAGGAATTGGCACTTCGGAGGCCGGAGGGCGAATGTGCCGTTGAACAAGTCGACGAAAAAAATTCTGAACAACACATCGAGCCCAAAGCCCTTAAAAGTTCAAAAAATCCACTAATCTTTCGTCGCTTCAAGATCCAAAAGCTCTCCTACATACTGAGAAATATAACCTGGTTAATCGAACCCAAAATCCTGGAAACCAAACTGTTTGGTAAAATATGGATCCTCTATTTGTGTGTTTGGCTAAACTAACTGTTTTCTGATTAGAGTAACTAGTCATTTAGTTGGAATAACTAAACGCGTAGTTTTTGAATAGGTCAATATTTGGTTCAATTTGCTAGTATTTCTGTTAGAATAACTAAACCAGATGCATTTCGTTATCTCAACCAAGTTATTTGTCTCAGTACGGTGGTAACTACCCCTTTCTCGCGCGTTCACGCAGACATTACCATCCAAAAACGACGAACTCATCCTCGCGCGTTCAATTGGTCCCGATCGATCAACCTCGACGTTTTTCTCTCTCAATGGGCATCTCTCGTCCTCCTCGAGACCCGAGACGTTTATCCAATCAGCGCCAATCAATCGGCGTTTTCGCAATCCTCGTCTCCCCTCTCGGCGACCCTCGCTCAACCCCCGAGGCGCGATCGAGAGGAAAAGACGAGAACGCGGGTCCCTTTTCGCTTTAGAGTCATTAATTTCGAAAGCCATCCTCCCTTCGGGACAACACCACCCCCCGTCCTCGCGCGCCAATCTATTGTCCTTCTCGATCGCTCGTCGATAAATCGATTAGCCATCTCTCACGCCGACTCGATTATATCAGGTGGCGCGTATAGAGTCCGTCGTCGTCGTCTCTCTCTCTCTCTCTCTCTCTCTCTCTTGCTCGCTCTTCACCCCCGCGCCCTCCACGCTCGCCGCGTCATCAATATCCTCGATTCATTTGTTTTGACAGGTGCCATGACTCTCCCGTCCTCTCGCATGCTCCGCTTCGCGCCCGACGGAAGGGTGAGACGGAGAGAGAGAGAAAGAGAGAGAGTCACCCCCGCGAAACTCCGGGGATCATGTAAGCTTGGAAATTTGATAATAACCGATGAAAGGGCGCAATTTCTATAGTTTCGCGCCTCGTCGTAACGGAGGGGCCGATGGGAGGGCGGCGTCGCACGCCTGTTACGTGTTTCTCGCGCCCCGCGGCGCCGGAACTTCGCACACCCCTGCACGAGGAAATTAAGCACGCGCCGCGTATAGTAGTCGAGGGTCAGTCTCTTCTTCTCCGGAGCATAACAAATGCTTCTCCTTTCTTTCGCGTTTGACATCGGAGCGGTGCCCGCGTGGGAGGGGGTGGGCTTTTTAGATCGTCGTCGAATAGGAGGGAAACCGGCTCTGTTTTTTGTCCCTTTCGGAGAAAAAAAACACGCGAAAGAAATACCTACACTGAGAAGAGAGTTTATTAATAGTTAATAAATGTAATCTATAAAATCTATACATATAAAAGAAGATATCCTGACTGACTGACTGATTCATTAACGCCGAGCTGAAACCACTGAAGTTAATTACATGAAATTTGGATAGTAAGCATCTCTTGTGACGTAAGCATTCACTATAAGAAAGGATTTAACGAAATTCTTCCCCTCTCTGAAGTGATAAAATAGGGGATGTAAGTTTGTATGAAAATCCGTCATTTTTGAAGTTTGATCCATGAAAACTGGTATGTATTTGGCCTTTCGGTTAGAAATTTAGACGTGTTTCGGGATCTTTGAAAATTTATCCCTTAAAGGGGTACAATAAGCGATGAAAATTTGTATGGGAATTCCGTTATTTTTGTAGTTAAAACTATGAACATTTTTATTTCTATTTATTTTGAGATCCACGCGGACAAAGTCGCGGGCTGAGAGCTAGTTTCAAATACGGCGAGATAAATATTTCACTAGTCCAAGAAAATATATGTTAATTAATAAAATGTTTTTTCCATTCAAACGGTTGCCCAAAAGGATCAAATTTTGCCAAATAAATATCGTAATATTATAGTTAACGAATATTTTCTTGATCCAATAAAATGTTTATTTCGTCATATTCAAATATGACGTATCGACTACAAATAAACTGTTTTCTCCATGTAGAAAATTTCAGGAAATTTCTGCCGGTCGATTATTTCCATTGTGCGTCCTCCGGGCTCTTTCCAAGGAAAAAGAATCGATACCTCCTTACGCAGGTCGTTAAGGGCTACGCGATAACGAACTGCATACCACCGCTGTATAACCGACGACACGATATGTCGGCGACTCTCGTATCAACTTCCATCCCCCTCCGTCGCACCGCGGCGAGTGTGCCGCTCACGTTGCAGATTTACACGCGCGAGCCCCGATGCCGTAGTTGTAAATTTGTTAATTAACTAAGGTAATTGCTTCGGTTGGCCCCCGTAACACGGCCAATCCCGGAAAGCGCGAACGCGCGCTCGTGTACGGGGACGTGACGGGATAGAGCTCGACGCGCGTGTGACGCTCGAACGGCGCGGTTTCGAAATTTCCGATGGTCGATATTTTCACGGGCGTCCAATAAATTTTGAAAATCCATCGGAATCTACTCGGGCGCTACGGCGCATTTGCATTATCCGCGTTAATTGTTCGATTCATTTCGAAAGTGGTGAATATTCTGCCGCGAGAGTCAGACAGGTCATTTTCACCCTCCCTTACTTACCTTTACTTATTTTTACCGTTTATCATATTATCGTTACTTTTCGTTATTTTTGCCTTTCCCTTTATGCTCTTAAGAGACAGCTGTCTTCTTCTCTCCTTGAGCTAGTTCTATCTAGTAGTACTATATAGTGTATAAGAAGGACTCGACTAAATTAGTTTGAAAATAAATATTTCTTTCTTATTCATACGTGATAACATACTGGACAACCTAAAGAAATTAAAATATTTTTAGCTCAATTCTTCCGTTCTTTAGTTCAGCGGATGCATGGCAGTTGTACTTTAACAGCGAAGTTTTTAAGATTTACAACATTAATAAGCCGAGGAGCCCTGTTACTGGGATTTACCGTAAAATTTACCAATCCTTTTTCTCCTTGTAATGATACAACTACCGTAATGGAGCCGACGCGCGGCGAACGCTCCGGTACGAATTTTCGCATCAGCCCCCCACGACGGTATCGGAAATACCGAAATTTCCCCGCGACAGAAATTCCGGGAGACCGCCCGTATATCATGCAGGGGTCGACGGACTTCTCGTTCGTTCGACTCCATCACTTCCACCGTGCGCGCGGGGACGCCGAGATGGTTTTCCGGAAATATTATTCTACGCATACATGCATGTTCAACGCTCCCCCTCGGTACTGACCGTCGCGCGCGGTCCGCCCGTACGATTCGGACGTCGAATTACCGCATTTAAATAATTTCATTTATTCCCCATACACGCGCGGCGTCGACTCGTCCTTTTCCCTTCGCCTCCATCCCCTCATCACGCCGCGCCGGTCTTAAACGACCGCTCGTCTCATTCGTCCCCGCGCGCGCGATACGGCGTATATACGATTTCCAGGACTATGTAGACATCGTCGAACGAAACGACGCGACGGGACGGCATTTTTGCCTCTAGAAAGGCAGATCGAAGCTCGTTAGATCCGTGGAAGGGTGCGGGGAAGGGGAGACGACTCTCGCGGAGCTGCCGACCTCGAGAATCTGTCCCCGACCGGACGGTTTTCCCTTCCAGCGTCGCCTTCTTAAGTCGGCACACTCTCCTATTCAACGCGAAGTGATAAAGGCGGAAAGTGGCCGCGGGCATTTGCATGTTTATATCGCTCCTTTAATTCCCGGGGCTTCGCGCCGCCCGCCGCCCCGTTATGAGAATGCGGCTCGCTCGCGCCGCCACCGGCGAAGGGCTCGGGGAGGAAAGTTCGTCCGGGAGCGTTCGAGAGCCTCCTCCGCGGCCTCGTCGGATTGCAACCGCGAAAAATCGACCCTCCGCGCGAAAAGTTCGAGGACCGCCGCGCGGAAGCGTTCGAGGATTATCTCGCTCTGTCCCTCTCTTTCCTACTCTCGTGCTCGACCTCCTCTCGAGACGGCGATATAGGCACCTGGTCGGCGGCGGGGCTCGTATAACTGCTTTTGAAAAAGTTTGAAAACTACGGCGAAAACCTCCTCTCCGTTCTCTTCGCGGCGCGGGGTTCACGCGGTTAGGAGGGTGAGAGGGGGGGGGGGGGATTCTTGGTCCCTTTTTTATCGGGTGGAATTGAACTACTGCCGGTGCAAGAAATTCAGTAAGTCGACTTGGAGGATCTGTAACTCGGCGGGAAGGAAAGGCGGAATGATCGAGCCAGCGCGTTTTACGGAGGGCTGCGATCTGGCCGCCTCGAGTAAGGTTTCTTCGATTAGCTCTCTCTCTCTCTCTCTCTCTCTTTCTCTTTCTCGTTGTCAATTAAGATCCCACCTATAAAATGCATCTATAGTATCGCTCGAATTATTGCCCGACGAATCAACGCACCCGGCGTACCGATTCGGCCTCGTCACGCTCAGGCACTTTGCGATCAAGAGGGGGGCGCGCGCTACTGCCGCAGGCCCCTCCGTGTGGCAGCTGTCTCGCATGGCCCATCGTATACGACCGTACTAAACTCCAGACTCGCGCGCGCGACGTGGCTCGTCTTGGCTTCTCTGTTTTTTTTTCTTTTTAATAAAAACTGCGGGAGAACCTAAGATTAAAAATTCGCCCGGGTGGGATGGCCTCGTAACTTTAGATTAAGAAAATTAAGAAATTTCGGTCGTCGTATTTTTGCCGGAGCGTGACCCGATCTCCCGGGGGGCACGCTTTGCCGACACGGGCGACTTTTCAAGCTCTTAAAACTGTTTTCCCTTCTAAAGCAATTTTCCTAAAACGCTTCGATAATTTTTCTTCGGTATACGAAATTCATAGGATGTATGAAGTATAATATGACCGATTTACCTGAAATTCCGTCGTAAGTCCACCATTCCTCCCAGCTGGCTTCCGATTCTGAAACGAGAGAAATAATTACGTTAATAATTATTTAATTTCTATCGAGATTATATTCTTCATGACTTCTACAAAGAGTACGACAAATTCGTCAAAGTAACGAGTGTCATTACCGCGATGCAAGTAACGTTCGAACGAGCTTCTCTGCACGGAGAAAAAAGAATTAGTTGGATCTACGAAAAATTAGTTGCGGGATCGCGAGTAATTATTTATTCACATCGATTTGATCTTCTTTTATATTAATCGAATATTTCTTCCTTGCAATCGCATACTGCTTCGTATGATTGTAAGAAAGAGATGTTTCATTGTGATGTACATATATTAAACATTGTCATCGATACAAATAAATAATTACTCGCGACCCTGCAAGTCGTTTTCAGTCACTCCAACTAATTCTTTTTCTCCGCGTAACGCACTTCATCCCCCATTTATCAATTCGCCACGTATATCCGACACGCGAACATAATCGTCCCGTCGAAGCACTAATTCGATCACCGTAAACCAATCCACCGCGTGTGGCTCGTCCCGCAAAACCCCCGAACGACGTTAAACCACCTCCTCTCCGCTCGCAATGAATTTCGTCACGGACGACTGTACGCGGCGTATCTCGAGCGCGGCCGTGTGTGTGGTACGACGAGCGAAAAACGTTTCGACTGCAGCACCGGCTTGCAGACGAATAAATTTAGCGTCGCCGGACGGTAACATCGCGGTCGCGGCGGAGCGAGCTCGGTAAATGAACGGCTTTTAATAATTTAACCGAGATACATAATTTAAGGGGCACGGGGTAAATTCGGTTATACGCAACCCCCGGCGCTCGGCGCGCGGACCCACTGTCGAGCAAATTACAATATTTTTATAGCGCTCGCTCCGTTACGACGACTGCGCGCGAGAGTGGAATGGAAGAACCGGGGCGAGCGATGTACGGGGGATGCCCGAGCGGTGAGAGAGGGTGAGATCCACCCTCTTTCCGCGCGCCGAGAGTCGCTCGCCGGGCGGAGGGGGGACGGATGGCGCGCGGGAATAAATTTACGTACATTTTAGCAAAATGACCACTGCCGGCCCATCCGACGATACCGTACACCACGATGCGTGTACGTATGATACCGCCGTACTCTCGTATTGGACGCTATGTGGAGTCACGAGGAGCGGGGAGGGTTAAGTTAGCTCGGCGTCACTGGTTTACACCTTACTCCGCCGTGGAACGCGTCGAGCATTAATGCCCCGTTGCGCGGCAATAACGGGCGAGTCGTAAAACGCTTCGCGAATGGACGATATTTTTGAGGCGACTTCGTACGTGTCGTTCGCGGTGGATGCGATTCCGCGTATAGCGGACGCATCGCGCGACGACACCTATGAGATATTACTTGGCTTTCGTCTCTCGTTTGCGCGTCTCTTTCGTCTTCGCTCGTTCGTCATTTCGATGCCAGCACAACGATCGACCGAGAAAGATGCGAGGCTCTCGTTCATCATACATAGTCACCCTCTCCACTCTGATTTGACGTCGAATCGGAGAGAGGATTTCCAGGTTCGTCCGGCTCGGGATAAAATAATTCGGTCTTTCAAAGTCGCTCAAGAGAGACTCGAAGTGAGACTCGAGTCTCAGTTTTTCACGTGTTTCTCTGTTTGTATCGAGCGAGATTGTCGAGAGATATCGTCCGTATAGTCGCTCATACTGACAAAAATAATTTGCTCAATTTAACTAAAATCCTGGAAACGATGACCAAACCGTTTGGTGAAATATGGATTCTCTCCATCTGTTTTGTGTGACTGATCACTTTTTTGTTAGAATAATTAAATGTTTGGTTGGAATAATTAGACATTTAATCAGAATAACTTGATATTTGGTTCAACCGACCAGTACTTTAGTTAGAATAACCAAACGCTTTTAATTAATAGCGTTTCGCTATTTTAATCTAATTATTATTTTCTGCACGGTCTCTCACAGAGAGACCGAAGTCTCTGAAACCTTTGGGTTCATATGATTTGAAGATTCTAATCCCTGATCGGAGATTTTGTAAGTCGAAACTCGCCGCGAGAGACTGCGAAAGACTGTGAGAGACCACAAAAGACTTCAGTCTCTCGGTTGCTCGTTTAAATTGTTTAATTTAATGCCTTTAGAAATTCAGCGAAATGCTCGGAGGACTAGAACGCATTGCAGAGACGGTCAGAGACTGTGAATGACTTTTCAGAGTCTGGCAAAGACTCTCAGAGGCTTTGCAGGATTGAATTTTTTTATTCCGGAAAAGTGAGAAGTGTCACGAATTCGAGGCATTTCCTAAGATTCGTCGCTTGAGAAGTCGAAATATTCGTTGAAATCGACGCGGGAAAATCGCGTCGAGCCTCGAGACCGAGACGAGAACTTCTCGCTCCGCGTAGCGAGGAGTCGCGTACCGGAAACGCGTGCCTGCCAAGTATGCACCCACGGCTGACCTGTTTTTGACGAACTACTTACATTAAGTAGTCTCGCGCGAAACACCGATGCGACTTCCTCCCTAGGGCTCGAGAGCGGGGCGAAGCGTCGGCGGGGGTGGTATTCGCAGCTGCACACTCTCCGCTTCATCCCACCTCGCCTCCTTCTGCCACGGAGCGTCTAATTTCGGGGCACGAGGAATTATTTCGCCCCGTCCTATATATGTAGATACAACGAGTGGCGCTCATCCGCGAGCAAGTATTTCGAGATGATGATAATTTCGGGATCGAGTTAAGTAAGCGCCTTAGAGATTTTCGCAGACGACGACGGATGGGAGACGTTTTATCGAGATGCGAAAAGTCTGGCGATAAAGGATTAAGGGTGCGTCTACCCGCGAACGAAACGATTTCGACTTTCGATCAGACGTCGTTTCGATCTTTCGTCATCCAGGCGGGAAAATTCTATATATTTTGTATATGTATAATCCATACATGGTTTTTGGTCATGTATGAATTATATATGATTTCTATATTAACCATATAAGGAGACTATACATATATAGATTTTTGAATGTTTGTATAATCCATATATGACCAAAGCCACACATGGATTATACCATATGAGACTAAACTTACTCGCAGGGAAAGAAACTCTAATCATTATTATATTATCTCAATACCAATGAACTTTTGGTCTACATTAATATAGAACTTTGTTGTGGATAAGAATGTAATCTTCAAAAAAGTATTATGTAAATATGAGCCAGAGAAGCTCATAGATAATGAGACAATAGTGATTAAAGTTTCTTTTCCGGCGAGTAAATTTAGCCTCACACGATACAGAAAATGTATAGAATTTTTTTCACCTGGGTAGTCACCCCCGTTTCGCCACGGCTATCCAGTGCGAAACGACCCCACTGCACGGATGGTTTCTCGAGTCGTTTGTTCGCAAACTTACACACGCTTTGTACACGCATATGTATTCTCCGGCGTTTTCCCTGGTATTTTTACGCCAGCCGCCGGTAAGTACCGGTCTATTATCAGGGAGTCGGGTGGAGAACCGTGGCGGCTCTCGGGTCAGCGCGAGGGGTGCAGAGACGTAAGGTATTCATGTATGCCACTCGCGAAAAGAAATCAGTTACCACCGGGAAAGGAGGAGGCTGAAGCGGATGGCGGGGTTGGTTTCCTCCCATCCCGGGATAATACAACTGGGAGGAATTTTTTTCCCTCCGAACGATCCGCGGAAGAGATAGTGGCGATCGATCGGATCTCCGCGACGGGGTTAGCGTTATCGTCGTAGCTGGTAAACGTCAGCGCGGCTTTGCCGGAGCGCCGTCGGAATGCTGGAAGGAAATTTACTGCCGGGGAAAAATACGGGAGACGAGAGGAGTTGGATCTTTTTTTTTTATACACGTTGCACAGTTCGTGCGTTTTATTTTATTTCCGGCTTCGCGATATTTTCTCCGTCTGAAAGCGGTCCGCCGAGGGGGATACAGATTTTTATCGAGTCTCGCGATGGCTAATATATGCGGCCGCGAGACTCCCTTAAACGACGCTCGAAAATATAGCAAATAAAAAGATTAACAAGAACGCGTGACAGCCGAGGAGACGAAGAGCGGTCGTTCTCGTCGCGTGCTCGGAATGAATAACGAGACCGAGCGCTATATACGAGTACGCGCGATCCCATTGAGCGAAGTGTATATGGAAATGACACTGGCGCGTGTACGCGCCGCGGAGGTACGCGCGACACGCAGTGATGTACGCCGGCGAATAAATAATCCGCTTAGAGCTCGACGATATCGTCGGGTGCTGATTTTCCGAGGTAATTTACATTCGGAAAAAATCATCTCGCCCGTTGCGCGTGAGTCGATGTAATCTTTATCTCGTTTTGCCGCTGTTATTATATCGTGCTTCCCCGAGAAGCTTCCCGAGGGATTCCCGGAACCCTCGCGCCTCCTCGCCGCCGCTACACCGACCTCCGACTTCCGCGAATACGTACAGGATGTCTCCGGGCGGCGAGGAGAAAGCCGGTGGTTGGCGCTGCGGTGGAGAGGGCAACGGGGTGAATATTTCTTTAAACCGTTTAAATAATTCATACCAGGAGCATTGCTCGGCTATTTATCACGGGGGTGGAATTATGTTTGTTTGCGAAATTATTAATAAGACCACCACGCCGGCCGACCCGCTCGGTAAAAGCGTGTATACTTACATATATGTGTGATATAGAACCCGAGAGTTTACGCGCTGCGGGGTAGCGATCCTGTGTGGGTGTATTTTTGTCACGGGTTAACGCTTGAAAAATCGTTTATCTTCTCTTTTCTCCCTCTCCTCCAGGAGACGACTGTCCGAGGAAAATTCATTCCTTTCCTCGCCCTCTCAAGCGGAGACTCTTCGTTTTCCTACTTCATCGTCGTTAACAGGGTCCTTCCGGGGCGTTTAACGACTCGGTGCGTTTCGTTCGCAGGAATCGGGGGAAGCTGCAACCCTTCTTGCACTCTTGGCCGCCTTTGTGGATCGTCTCGGGATGAGATAATTCAGCCTTTTCAAAAGTGGCTCAAGAGAGACTCCAAAGAGACTCGAGAGCACTCGGAGAAAAGTCTAGTTGAAAGAGCCATAGAACACACACCGAGAAAGATAACTTTGTCAATCAAACTAAAATCTTGGAGACGGTGACCCAATCGTTTGGTGAAATATGGATTCTTCATCTGTTTCATCAGATTGGCCAGTTTTTCGTTAGAATGACTAAACGTCTGGTTGGAATAACTAAATATTTGGTTAGAATAACTAAACGTGTTTAACTTGATGCATTTTGTCACTTTAACCTAGTAACTTTTCTCAGTGCATTACAGAGACGGCGAGAGCTCTGAAAAACCTTTCAGAGACTGACAAAGACTCTCAGAGACTTTAAAAGATTGAATTATTTTATCCTGGGGTTTCTTCGAAATTCGTTGAGTGCAATTTTGTGCGACGAACTGCACGCATCTACATCGACACAGGGAAATATAGGGTGAGGAAAAAGAGAGAAACAGGGGAGGGTGGTACGCGCGGAAATTGAATGGGGGTTGGGCGAGAACGAGGGACGAGTAAGAGTTGCCGCGTTGGAAGGTCCCGTTAGAATTAACGGAGAAAGATGGATAGGAGGGACCGGGCATAAAACGAATTCTCTCGCCACTGCGAGGAGGGAGGAAAAGCGGGAGAAACAGAGAGGGAGAGAATGGGTGAGAAGGCAGAGGGTCGCCAAACGAGTGGCCAAATGTAATTTAAAGAAGGAACCAACTTCATTCTCCCACTTCGACCCACTTCAGCCCGATCTCACTCGCCCTCCCCCTCTCGGCCAACGACCAGAAAAGAAGGTGGAAAGTTCACCCGGTTTACAATTCAGCCCGCATAGAACCGACCACCCCTCTCGCTCCGTCTTATTTGACTTCCTCGGCTCGGAGCTACCTACGCGTCTATTCCACCCCGCGCTCCACCTTTTCCCCGGAATTCTCTTTCGCTTCCCTTCGCCGCAAATGCGAACTCGGTAATGGTCCGGTTTACAACGACCACTTTTGTTCTGCAGTCGTCGTTACCGCGCTTCTCTCGTTGCGATAATCATACGTCGTAACGTATGCCACTCTATTTTCCGCTTCGCGAACTGTACTGCGTGAATTGCCTGAGAGGCAAGATTGGTGTGCGGTTTAGGACGACTAATACTGGGATATTTCGTTATACCGTAACGAACTGTAAAAAGTATGCTGTGTCTATTAAAAAGCTCAATGTTCCACTTCGAGGAGCCCTGTTACTAGGATTCACTGTAACGATGACTGATTCTTTCACTCCGTGTATAATCTATGGCTCCAAAAAAAAAAATAATAGAAACCGAGTAACAACAACGGTAACTATGGTAGTCGCAGTCATTCGAGAATTTCATCGAAAGCTTCGGAGGGATTAATTCGCGAAGAGTCCCATTGCTAATTTTCCTCGCTGTACGAAGTTCGTTTTGTGACTAATTGTCGGCAGTACTCTCGTACAGATTCACGCAAAGAATTCGCATCGGGTGGAAACTCCCCTCGGAGCGAGCCACGATAACGAGAACTACATAAAATTTCTCCACAATTGAAAAAGCAATTTGTAAGTTCACGACGTGATGGGGGAAACCGGTCGGGGAGGGATGTCGGGAGCGGCGAGTGAGATGTACCGAAACGCGGCGGAGACATTAAGCAGTCCACAATCTAACCCCCGCATCCTCTTCAGCGCGAAAATCCTTACGACTCCGGCGAGGAAGTTTTCTCCTCATCGGAAGAGAGGACCTCCTTCCTTCTTCACGGCAGACTCCGGCGAACGAAGGTTGTCGGTTACTTACGGCACCCCGACGTCATCAGCGTAATTCTACCGAGGGAATAAACAAAACTATAAAGCTCGCGGCTCAGATTACTTTTCCCGGGGCAAATTTCCTTTTCTTCCTTCCTTTCTTCTTTCCTTCCTTCCTTCCCGTTTCCTTTGCCGCGATATTCTATCCTCCTTCTCTCGCCCTCGGCTTCCCCTTTTCTCTATATCTGTTCCCCTCGGCTTCTCCCCGCCCCCTCTTCGCACCCCCTCTATACACCAACCGATACACACGAGAAATACATTCGTATACAGACGTACACACCTACGTAACCACTCGAAAACCCACCCCCGTCCAACGAACCATTCCTCCACCTCCCGTCGTCTTTCTACCCCTCGGCCGGGCTCTACGGCCGTGCTCACACTCGACGGTTGTTTTTTATTTACTCTATTTCTCCTTTTGTTTACTCGAGGGCTTCCGGTCTGGCCCGAGGGGCTGGACCGCGCCACCCTCTCTCGCCACCCGCCGTGGCCGCAGGGCCACTCTGATCCTTCCGCGTGGCGGATAGAACCGGCCAACAGAATTAGGGAATGATTGAGATCTTGAGAAATTCTCCGGAATTCGAGCATCCCTCTCGCACTTTCATCCCGCTTCCTCGCGTCTCGATCCGAGGCTCGGTGGGGTGGGAGGTGGGAAATACCTCATCGGGGCGGGACGGGGTGGGAGTCCCTCGACGCGTTTCGCTAACGAAACTGACCCGGGAAACTACCCCTTCTAGACTGCCTTTATGCCTCTCGCATTGCCTTTCGGTGCACGGGAGAGTCTCGGCAAGGAATGGCCCCGGGAAGAATTTCGTTCGGCTCGCGGAATGATGTTTAGAGGCGCTGGTTCCATGTGCCGCTGTGTTTTTTCTCCGGGATTTCTCACGCCGTGGAAACTTCGAAACAATAGGAAGGTTCGGTATTTTTGAAACGTGCTTTAAAATAATAAATTTTGCGTTAGGAAACGCAACTGAGACGTTTAAAAATGTAAAAAAAATTATTTTCGTCGAAAAGCCTATTTGAAACGTAAGCGTTCGAGCTTAGAAATGACGTCAAACCAATAGGAAATCGTTCCGGCGGACCACATGCCCTAACTTTATTTGTTTATAACTGTGAGTAGAGTTGTTATTTTTCCCAAATTTGTTTGTTGATCGATTTCTGTGCCTCTTAGTTTTCATTTCAACCTGAAATCATTTTTTCCTATTTTCTCCGAACCCCCCTATTGAGATTCTTGTGGAATAGGTTGAAATTAAAACTGAAGTCTGACATCTTCGTTGAAAAATTCACTCAAATTTTCGCCGAATGATTTTAAGAGGCACTGAGTTTTTCTTCGGGATTGTCCACATCGTGGGAACTTCGAAATAATGACGTACTAGGAAATTTTCGTGGAACAGATTGAAATTAAAATTTGATATCTTTATCGAAAAATTCGCCCAAATTTTCGAATCAATTATTGCACAGTGCGAATAAAAGTGTATTCAGAAAAAAGAAAGAAATTCCCTCGGTGTGCGCGGAGTATGAATATCGCCGTATCCTCATGAAAAATCCACCGAGCGGAAACCTCGGTTTCCGCTATTCAAATCTCGCCTCGTAGCGGTACAGAGCGCGGCTTCCTCGAACTTTTCTCTCCCGTCCATCCTTCTCGCGTCCCATCGGCCCCGCGCCGTTTCGGTCGGTGCGTCGACCCTGCACACAATCCCGTTTATACGTCATCGAATTACGGAACTCTCTCCCTTTCGTTCCGGACTTTAAATTGGATAGCAATCTCGTCCTCTCGGTGAGCTTTGTGACCGGACAGCCAGTCAAGCTGGCGTCGCATCGTTGGATGCATCAACGTGTACAACGCACGTGTACAAACCCTTCCCTTTTCTCTCCGCTCCGGTCAACTTGTACCATGACCTTTCAAAGGTTGCCAGCGATATCGTATATTGAGTCGTATATGCCGCGATCGACGCATGCAGGCCGCGTAGACCGGGTCGATCAAACCCGACTATCCACGCACCTGCCGACGCACCTGGGGCTTTCTCGCGTGTCTTAACTACCCTCCTTAAAGGACAATCTTCGATCGATCTCACGGGGCGCGTGTTCGTAATCCGGCTCAGCCTCGCCCGAGCCCACCCTCTTCGTACGAGTCGTAATCCAAGGGTATTTGCGCTTACCGAGTGTCCTTCGTGTATCTGTGGAGGGGTATGTCGTTCGCCTGCGCTCTATTCGCATACACACGTGGAAAAGAGGATATTAATCACTGTTATATTCTAATATAATCTATTACAGATCCGCTATTTTGGGGAAAGTATTGCATAATTAGATCCCTTGAAGCAACCATTTGGATGAAATAAACATTTTAATAATTAACATATATTTTCACGGTCTAACGAAATATTTACTTCGCCATATTTAAATTGCATTTATTAACTATTGATAAAATATCTTCTCGGTGTATGATTCATCGAGCAAAGTCTCTCGTATCAAAGGATGCAAATATCAGCGAGAAATTCTGCTTGATTTTAACGTTCTCACTTTCATCTTATATTCCTTACCTATACCTTGGAGAAACGAGAGACGCCGTTGATTGGTTAGCCGCGGCTCTTTGGTCGTTACTATCTCAACGTATGGAACTTTATATCAGGTCGTAATGAGGAACAAACAGGCATGCCATGGGAGGTTTTGATTTGCCTATATTGAGAAACATAATTTTTCGATCCAAGTAACCGTCGATATGAATGCACTGAGAAAAATAACTTGGTTAAAATGACAAAACGAACCGATGTGTTAACCAGATCTGGTTAAATGAGTTTAGTTATTCTAACCAAAATACTAGTGAATTGAGGAAAATATTTAGTTCTTCCAACTACATGTTCAGTCATTCTCAATACATATTCAGTTATTCCAATCGTAATCAGGAAATGGTTAGTTTAACTAAATATAGATGAAGGATCCATATTTCACTAAACGGCTTAGACATCGTCACCAGGATTTCGGTTAGATCGACCAAATTATTCTCCTCAATGTGTAAATTCGTTCAATTCAATGTGAACATAGTACGTTCTCGGTACTATTCATGTCGACGATTGCTCGGATCGGCAAATTATTTTTCCCAGTGTATCCCTCGTCGCTCGAACGGTACATCCCAATCTCGCCACCCAGAAAAAATGATGCTCAAGGCTAACGCCCGCTCGTTTCTCGCCATTCAGATAACGATAAAGGGGATATCGATCGAGATGAGGATACTCGCTCGGAGTTTATATACGCGGGCACGCCCGGCAACGAGCCGTAACTTTCAGGATCGCCGTTAAACTATCGCACCGTAAGTCCATTATACGCTATCTCAGTTAAATCAGCTAATAGCAGGTGTATACCACCGTACACATATCCATTTCCGCGTGTACCCGACACGTCGGGGTACATACCTGCGATATTCTGACCGATGTGGGGCCAGGCGAACCGAGCGCCGTCGGTGCGCTGTACGTAACTTCGAGTGCGCCTCCTCGCCGGTTGTAATAACCGCGCGCGATCTACGCGCGGTTTGCATGCTCTCGGGGTGCGCGTGCGTTAAGTGGACACGGGCAGGGGGACGCGGGGGTGGATCGAGCGACGAAGTGGGGGCTGAGAGATTGAATTTCGTAGTAGTTAAGCTACTTAGAGTTTGAAGGGTATTTCACAATGGAACGCGTCCAACGTGATTAAATATGCCTTTAACGCTCGTCAAAGAGGACGGCTATCATGTCCCGTGATTCTTTTATGAGCCCGTTGATGAAGCCGGGGCTCGCGCGCGAGTGGATCCGGTTGATAGAGATTCGTTTCGAATTCGAAGCCACTACGATCGCCGTGTCGGGGAATCGTATAGGTTGCGGAAATGCCGGGGAAATTTAAGGATCTTCTCGAATTCCGTAAATTTTAAAGTTGGGATGTTTTCCCACGAATACGTTCCTAATTTTTGCCAATTAGAAATATTTGTGTCATACCTCACGACTTGAGATATCATCAAAAACCGAAATTGTCTAATCGCTGCATTCGATACTTTTTTATACACTGACTAGTTTTCCACCTGCGATCCCTAGTCCGCGTGGATCTCGAAACAAATCTTACATCCCCTATTTTACCACCTTAGGAGATGAATTTCGTAAAAATTTTTCTTAATGGGTGCTTACGTCACAAAAGAAACCTACTGTCAAATTTGCATGCAGTGAGAAACAAATTTACTTGATCGAAATAAACGTATTTTTGAACAGTCCTGAGAGCACATTTATTCGATTAGAGTGAATATCGATTGGACGAATATAAATATTATTGATTTAATTGAATATTATTTGGATTAAATCGATATTCATTTGAATCGAATAAATGTGCTCCTAGGACTATATCAAAAGCACGTGTATTTCGATCGAGCAAATTTTTCTTTCTTCTCCGTGTGTAATTAGCTTCAGCGGTTTTGGCTCGGCGTTGATGAATCAGTTAGTTTATCACGACATGTTCTCTCATATATATATAAATCGTTAATTGATTCTCGATCAAGCTCCTCCTCTATTCCAATCACCACCAAAAATCAACCCCTAAATACACTTCAGCGCAGGAGACGCAACGACGGATTATCCGGATGCAGACGAGCGCATCTCGACGATGCACCTCTACGTTCGGCTTAACGTCGCGCGCGTCTGACAAATTTCGCGACTCTACCACTCGTCCCGAACTCATCCCCCCCCTCTCTCTCTCTCTCTCCCTCCCGGCGTGGCACCGGCTCGTCTTGATCGAATCGCGCGCCCTCGACGAAACGCGATAAATCGAGAGAGCGTCGCGGATTTCTCGACTGCTTCGCCAGACCCGCGGATTCGTCTCTCGGTAATAGTTAAGCACGGCGGGCGTCGCGACGTCTGACAAAGCTCACGGCTTTTCCACCGCCGCGCGAACCTGTCCAAATCCGGGAGTTTCTCTTCGCGGTAGCGAACGCGTGGCGGGGGTGGAGCGGAGTGCGAGCTCTGATATACGCGCGTATATTTGTACGCTCGCGCGGGATTTGCCTCCCGACTGACAGGTAGCAGCGAGAAGGTGAAGGAGGGAGGAGGGTGGTACAGGTGGTATTTACGGGAAACATCAGCATATTAAATTACTCCGCGTTAAAACTGACTCCGCGGTAGCTCGTGTGCGGTCTCTACTGAAACGGTGGAAAGCTTTTACGCGATATTAAATTTCGCCGGGTGCGTCTCTTCGGTATTTTTTTTTTGTTTGTTATTTTCTCCGTTTAATTCTCCCTCGCGCGCGCGCACGGTTAACTGGCTGCGGCACTTTCTCCTCGCGATCTGAACTTTGTAAAAGGGCGATTAAGCGTTTCGCGTGTATGCTTTGGTTTGTTCACTTTTGCGCGTTTCTACATATACGTATTCTGCGTCTCGTATTTCTCTCGTTATTGTTTTGTATTCAAGTCTTGGTTTAGGTACCTAAACGTTTCTTCTATGACGTTAATCGATTTGATTAAACTGATAAAAATAACACGTTAAACATTTATTCAATATATGCACAATTTTTCGTAAATACGTTGCTGCGATAAATGCTGTGATTAATTTGAATCACATTATAATGTGAATTTAATAATTCTTTGAAGAACAATTATTTCTCTAAACTCTTGCAGCAAAATGAACGTAGACTTTAGAATAATCAATTATTGTGCATGTATTAGTTTGTACGAACGTCGTGACGACCATACAAGTCACCTATCCGGGACGTTCATCCGCCGTCGTCCTGTCGGACGCGCGCTGCTAGCTTCGCTCGCGCGGGGGACAGATAATCGGATCGGTTTGAGAAAAGGAGCTCCTTGCCGGTGGGACACACGTCCCAATTTATCTGCAAATTACCGCGAGAAAGGCTCAAGGGGTAGGAGGAAAACTAGGAGGGAAGAACGAGGAGGGGTGCGGAGGCGCGCAGCAGGAAGATCCGACGTATTCGAGCTCGCTCTTCCAACATCGCTCGGTCGTCGCGTCCGCGTTCGGTTTTGCTGTACCACGAGAGCGAAGAAGAGAGAGTGATGCCGGTAGGGGGAGGGACTGACGGAGAGGGAGAACGAGAGAGCAGGGGTAACTTCGTTGGGGCGGTCGTGATTCGATTTACCTGAGGGCCGGCAGGGTAAGTGTAGCGGCAATATGTAATCTACTTTAGCCGCACTCTGTTCGGTTCGCTCTCCGGACAGTGCGTTTAGAGCGAGCGCTTCCGCGGGACTCGCGCGCAGCGACGGCGCAAGAAGAGGGTCGGGATAATCAACGCCTCGACGTTGCAGCGTTTCAAATCCAATCCGATCGCGGAGAACGCGAGGGATTCCACAGGATCGAGTCCCGGCCGCCCTTCGGCGACGAAACTCGGATAACGAGTTTGGCTTTAATTGCTTTTTCTCGACGAGGAGTTCTCTCGCCGGTTTCGCCTCTCGCATCCAGGCCGCGGGTCGCGCCTTAAGTCTTCGACCTCTTGCGTATCGCGCGCTCTATTTCGATCCCCGCTGCCTCTCTCCGTCCCTCCGTCGCTAGGCGAGCCGCACTACTTGCCTCTGGACCACCTACCCCGCCCGCCGTCGGTCTCGTCCTCTGCGGTCGCGCGGCGGCAACGCGAGCGCGCAATCTGTGCTTCCCTTGATTGCCCCGTACGTCCTCCTCGAAGTCGAGTCGGTTCGCCGAGGAGCTACGATTTACGGGGTGCCACGTGTACCGAGAAAAATAATTCGGTCGATTTCACCAAAATCTTGGAAAGGATGACCAAACTGTTTGGTGAAATATGGATCCTCCGTCTATAGTCTGTTTGGTTTAACTGACCACTTCTTATCCGCGTGAAGTTAGTCTCCCATTTTTTGAAATTTCAAAATTTCTCGATTGTTCTACTTTGGTTAGAACAACTAAGCAGTTAGTCGGAATAACTTAGTATTCGGTTCAACTGACCAGTATTTTAATTAGAACAACTAAACGCGCTTGACTAGATGCGTTTTGTCATTTTGACCTGGTTATTTTTCTCGGTGTGAGCTCGCCACGCGCGCGTGCGCAGCGCTCCCAGAGAAAAGGTCTAGTTAAATGTGAACCCGCGATAGAAAAAATTAATTGAGATGAATAGGAATTTATTCACATCGAACATCAGAATTTGATAAACATTCTGCTAGGTTCGTAATCGATTAGAAAGATATGCCAAACATTTATCTCATTCTGATAGACTTTTGTGTGTTCGATGTCAATAAATTTCTATTTATCTCAAATGAATCTTTCTATTGAATTCGCGTTCAACTTAACATTTTCTCTCAGTGCAGGGGATGGTGCGATTAACCCCTTCAGACCTGGTGTACACGAGAATGTACATTGAATTTAAGCTATTTCATTAAAAAATGTTACGCAAAAATACAACTTTGTACTGTTTGCACATAAATATAAGAAAATTTAAAAAAAAGATTGCAAAAATATGTTAAAATATAATAATACCCTAAAGGCTAAAACATCATCAACAATTTTATTTACTCCGCGAAAAAAAAAACAGGTCCGAAGGTACGATACCGAAGGTACATAAAGGTACGATGGCGTGACGATATTGCACCTTGAAACACCAACAACGCGCGAACGACTTTAGAACAACCGTGTTCGCTTCCACCGCGATAACATCTCACAGACCGTGAACTTACGACCCATATTGGTACGGTGCATTTTTCGACGGATCGATGTGTAATCTTAAAAAAAGTGTCGTGTACCAACTAACGCGCTGTACATAGGATTAAGCAATCTAGATCCAAACGAACACGCCTCTTCTCTCGTTAGCTGCGTTCTTTCGATTCGCAACGCTCGAGAATACATAGCGTCGTAAAACGATTCGAAGAACTCTTCTCGCCATTTGTGTGCGTGTGTGTGTGTGACGCAGGTCCGGTCGATGTAACGATCGCCCGCGTGCGGGAGAAGGCCATTTTTTAAAGAATCCTTTGCCCCACTCAAGGCCCGTTCCATTTTCCCGCAGCGCGAACTCGCGCTGCAACGTAAACGCGCGTAAAATCGTCCGTTTTCTTCAACGATCCCTATCGGAGAGTCGCTAAACCGTCATGTTCTCGGAATGCAACGCATAGTACCCCGACGGGGAAAACCATCCCTACGCGTCGCTCGACTCGGCGATCGCGTCGATCTCGTCTTTATCTCGCTACCGATCGTGCGGCGCACGCGGAGGGCGGAAAAATGCACCGGCCGGAAGGAAAACGGTCAGCCTGTAATAGTCGGAGGTTCCGCGGGAAAAGAAGGAATAATTTTCGCGTCGCTCACCGCTGCCGGTGATTCGAATCTGTTTTCGTTCGGGGTGTTTGCGAACGAAGTTGCGGTTAAACGCTGCAAGCAGGGTCGACTAATCGATGGAGTAGCGCAACGAGAGTCCGGGTACACGCGTACGGCTCCGGTTCAGGGAACGCGGGACGGTGTAACGAAATTGTTTGCTCGCAGAGTCGCCCGAAGTTATGGCGGTTAACGGAATTAGTTTCGATTTTGTGACGTCAGAGCGGTACGCGAAGCTTCGACGAATCGATTTGAGTGGCGGGTACACGCGGGAAATGGATTATTTGGATGTAAAGTCCGTTCGCGACATCAGGTCTGGAGCAAAAGGGGCCAACTTTGTAGGACTTCACGTGTGGAAGAGACCCCTCGATTCGGGCCTGATGTCGCGAACGGACCCCGCGGGCGGAAAAATTCTCTATATATTTTATATAGTTCATATGTGGATTTGGTCATAGATGGATTATATATCATTGTTAAATTAATCATATAAGAATTAATTATAGATTTTTCCATTTTTGTATGATCCATGTATATTTTTTATACGATTAATTTTTAATTAATATAATCAATATTTGACCAAATTCATATGTGGATTATATACAGAACATATAGAACTTTTCCGCCTAGGACCATAATTCGCGATCGATCGTATAAAAGATCGTTGCTTCGACCGAGTCAGAAAAATTCTATATGTTTGATATATGATCCATATGTGGTTTTGCTCATATATGGATTATATATACGATTTCTATTTTAACCACATAAAGGGAACATGGAGAAACCATCGTTATGTTTCCTTTGCAATCGAATCAACTGAAACTGTATGCAAACACTCTTTGTGCGTATGTTCTCGATTTTCTGTTTGCACGCGGGTATTCGCAACGGTACACGAAGGATGAGGTACATATTGCATACGGAGGAGAAAAATGGCGGGAGTAATTCCATCCTTTCATACGCCTGGAGGTTTCTCGAAAAAAGTTGAAATATAAAAAAGAATCGCCATTTGCTCAGAAAGGAGAAAGAGAGAGAGAGAGTATGCCAGGTATAATCTTCTATGCTCTTCTATACGTTCGGTATCGGCTCCGAAACTATTCTCCGATAAATTCCCCGTGAATTCTTTGGGCCACGAGGGAAGAATAATAAGAATAATAATGGCCACGGCGGAAAATAAGTAGCGGAGAGAGAGAGAGAGAACCGGATAAAAGAATTTCTCTACTACTCGCGCGCAGAAAGTTGGTTGCGACGTCGTTTCCTTGATTTTTTTATTCCCCTCTACTTTTATCTCCCATCGAATTCCCGAAGGCTGCAGCGCGATGCGAGAAGGGTACCGGGAACGCGGGATCGGGTCGTCGTGGAGACTTCCGGTGATTAATGGAACTAGCACGTGATCCTCGCGGAGTCGAACTTTTGATCGCATACCTTTGACCTCCTCGCCATGAATAATCGCGTACCTTCGACAATACCGTTACACAGGCATATCCCGCGCGATTTTGAAAAGTTTGCATCGCGCGCGAAAGTATGTACCTATATGTACATGAGGCGTTTCATGGGAGATCGACAAGCCTCTGACCCTCACCATGGCGGATTTGCTTCTCCTTTTTCTCCAGCGTTGCACTGACAAAACTCTTGGTTAGGCTAATCAAATATTTCGAATGAATACGAGCCAATGAAACGATTTTTGGAATCTCAAAATTCTTTAGTTGATTTCACGAAAACTTTGACGGCGGAACTAAACATTTGGATAATCCAACCAGTATTTTTTTAGGTTATCAAATTTACTCAACAAAATTATTGTGTTAGCTTCTTTTTTTTCTTAGTGTGTGCTCACTCTAAAAGGTTTCTAGTTTCTAAAATAGATTTTTCATCGTGACATTCATGAATTATGCATTCTTAAAATTATAAAGAAACACAATTTTTTTAATTCTGAAAAATCTGCTGAGAAGTTCCAACCCGTTTAAGACGGCCGAAAATGGTAAAATTTATCTTATCATTTTCTTACGCACCTACTTCAAACATATTTTTTTTCATGAAAATCATTTTTAAACCCGATACAAACTCGACAGGGACTATTACAATATTCTCTGCTTAATAAAAATAATTTTAAAAGTGAAACTAATTCTCTCCGAAAAATGTCGAAATTATTCCGGAAAAAATTTATTTCACTTTCAAGTGACTTTTATTCATCTGAGAATATTCTAATACTGTCCGCAGAACTTAAACCAGGTTCAAAAATTATTTTTGTAAAAAAATATGTATTTGAAGTGCGTAAAAAAATAGTAAATTCAATTTTACTACTTTTGGACGAGTCTTAAACTGATTATAATTTCTCAGATTTTAAAGAATTTTTTCAGTATTTAAAAAAATTTGGTTTTTGATTATCTTTAAAAATTCATAATTCATGAACACCACGATGAAAGAATCCATGTAAAAAGTTGGAGATTTTGTAGAGCGAGCACAACACGGGAAAAATCGCAATGCAAATCCGCGATGGCGAAGGTCAGAGGCTTTTCGAGATCTGGGGTGGAATACCCTATACATTTACTCGGATTCTCTAGCGAAGAAGTTACCGAGATTCTCACCCGCGCGGTAACTGTCGCGAGGTTGGTTACACTTGGTTAAGCAGAGGCGAGGCGCAACGAGGCACGACGAAGATGCCTCGGAAAGACGCGCGGGGGTTGCACACGGGGGATATGCGACCGCGGTAGTGCCGCGCCAGCGACTGGGTAGGCATAAAATACTGCTCAAAATTGTTGTCCAACTATTCGAGAATGTTTCGCAAACTATGCCATATACCTAGCCGACGAGGCTGCTGTGGCCCGCGCTAAAGTACCGTCTTATACCTCCTCGACGACCCGGACCCGTCACCAGCCGCGCTCGTCTCTTTCCGCCCAGGAATGCGCTTCGCGACGTCGCGAATTATTTCAGCAACGCCGACGATGCCTTTCCTGGTTTTACGGTGGAAAAGTGACGCGGGATCTTGTCAATTTGTGATATTAAATTTATGGAGAGCGTTCCACGACGTACCATGAATCGTTATTCCATTCGCGAAAAGCATCAAAGTGTCTGTAGCGCGAACGGAAGCGCGAGCTACGCGTACGTCGATGTCTTCTCCATCCGTCAGACAGGGACGATTGACATTCCTCGATTACTAATCCCACGAGTGACGGTCGGTCGCGGAAATTCCACCCCTCGGCGGAAGCCGCCTGGCGAGGGGTGGGTCGGAGAGTGGTAGTTTATCGGTGGGAAGGTATTCCGAGGAGGGGAAACACGAAGCCGACAGGCTGTAATGTCTTGTTAGCCCCTTTAATAGATCGCATAATATTCAACATTCGAGGGTGTAGCCGTCGCGCGTCCTGCGCCGGGTTCGACTCTCCCTCGCCACCTTCGACCCTCGTCGGACGACCCTTGAATAGTAAAGAAGTCGAATCCCTAAATACTAGATACCGTCGCCTCCGATTAACAATTTATAACGATTCGTATTTTTCTGCTTTGCTACGTAATAATGATATTTTAATTATAAACAAAATGAATAAACTGAGGGGTGAGGGGTAGTCAGTCATAGGCAGTCGCGGAGTCTGTAAAAGAAAATTTCGAATCGCCGGCAAACGCGAAACTAAAGCCAGCTGTTATTATCGTAATTGTCGATTTGAAATATTTTCAATATCAATCTGAATTTTTTATTTTAGAGAGTTTTGATTTTGAGATGGTTTAAATCTGCTAAAATACAATAAATCGCTCGTATCTCTCTTCACTGCGTAGCTTTCTTGGCTCTCTCTTCGATGTAAAATGTTCTCCAAAATCGACGCGGGGCGGTATATATTATATATCGAAGTCTCTAATCAGTTTTAAGGGCGAAGGGGTCGGATTAGAGCAGAGGGAAGAACGAAAGTTCGTCGGGGAACTCGCGATTGGGAATTCGACGAGCGCGTCCTCCGCTGGATTTCGTAGAAAAAGAAATCGCGGTTCCATTATCGATACGCGCGTATCTCTCGAGTTTCTCATTTTCCTATACACACAGTGTATCCCTTTCCCCCCCGTCGGAACGTTATTACCTTTCCTCGCATCGCGATTCTTTCGCGATTCCATCCGAGTTTCACGGGATTTTCACGACGGAAGGGGGGTGGCGCAGGGGGGGCAAGCCACCGACTCGCGGTATGTAGGGGGATAGGATTAGTCGACCGCGGACTAAATTGGGTTTCCGTACAGTCACCTACGAGCACTTCGTAACCAGGGTAAATATAAACAAGCCGGAGTCTGAAAAAGAATTGGATTCAAATCGATACTCGCGATGCGTTCTCTTTGATATTATCGCAGCGTTGAAGCGCTTCTCGGCTTTGGAAAAAGTGGGTTAAGTGGCAATTCGAATAATTTTCTCGAAACGCCGTGGGTGTACCTTCCCATTTCGTTATCCTCGTGCGGATCTACCCTGCCTTATCGTCTCTTCGCCTATTTCTTTCTCGACGATACTCGTATAAATGCACGTCGGCCTCGGGACTCGAGGTGACGATGCATGCAGATGTGCACGCGCGCGATCGTAAATTCTGTTTGCGAATAAATTGATGGAACAATTCCTCGCTGTCATTCAATCGAGCGAAAGCTCTGAATAGATTAAATTATAATTTTAGGCGATCAATACTGTAAAGTGTCTCGGTCATTACGAGCTCGTATTATTTGAATTTTTGTATAAAATCCGTATATGGTTTTTATAGAAATCATGCATAAATTAAATGAGCTCAAATCTATATAAGGACTATTTACGAAATGTATGTAAAATGAATTTTGAATTCTTCCGGGTGGGTAACTAGACGTCTTTTTAATCGAGGAGGGACTAATTCGTTTGTTTCGAGTCCCACTGATAAGGGCGGGGTTGGGGCCCTTACCATTTAGGCGAGTAATCGATTTCTTATAAATACGGAAAGTCGTCTAGACTCGTCCCTCTCCTTCTCCCGCTCTCTCTCTCTCACACACACACACATATATCGAGAGATTATAAAGTTCGCGTTTACGCTTTGCGCGGTTCTCCCGCCGCCCTCCAAAAGTTAGACGCGACATCCATCGTGGCACAATCCAACCGCAACGTCGATTCTACTTAAATATTTAACTCAAACATTTAATCAACCACCCCTCTCCCCCATTCCGCATCCCACAACGTTCTCCGCTTCGGTACCTACACCCACGTCCGTTCATTTCGTGTTTCCGCCAACTATAACGTTAATTCCATAACCGATATATTCGTTATACTCCGCTGTTTACCGCTCAGGTACGGACGAATGATTTTGCATACGCGCACGGTCGAACGCGATAACCACTTTGGTGTTGATAAATACGATTGGTGGGGTTGAAGTGGGATGGATGCCCCTGTCGAAGAGCAAATTTAAAATCGATTATCTTAAAATCGGCAGCAGATGTCGAAGAAAAGTTTAAATAAAAAATGTTGGTCTATTATATATTACTACTATGAAAAAGCTACTCTACATTTTTTATATATATTTTCACCGCATTTTGAGACAATTTCGTTCAAAGTTAAACAGGGGCTGGAGCATCTACACTCGGAGAAATACCTACGAATTGCCAGTGTCGAAAAAATATTTCCTGAGCTAAGAAGATATGATCTTAAAAATGTGTTTAGGACTGCAAATTCTTGGTCAAAGTGTATATATTCTTGATTGAAGTAATACTTTTGTTGGGACAAGAAATACTTTCTGTATAAAAAAAACAATTACTCGAGCCTTCATTCTGGAATTATATCATGTTCTCAGTTAAAGAACAACATTTTTTGGCACTAACAATTATTTCTCTCACTGTATCCTACACTGAGAAAAAAATTTACTTGATCGAAATAAACGTGCCTTTGGATGGTCGCAGGAGCGTATTTATTCGATTTAAATGAATATCGGTTGAACGCAAATATTAGATTATTGAATTAATTAGATGTTATTTGAATCAAATCGATATTCATTTAAATCGAATAAATATGCTCTTAGGACTGTCCAAAGACACGTTTATTTCGATCAAGTACATTTTTTCTCAGTGTACTTTTATCTTATTATAGATTTTGTCGGTTCAACTTCGCGATCACTCGCGACTGATTTTAATTCTCACCTTCATTCGGAGATTCGATCGAAAATTACAGCGCGACGTCCTTTCATCGCGAACACTAGGAAGACGTTTTCTTTTTATTGAAACAACCGCGAGTGTTTGCCTATTACCGTTCCGTCGAAAATGTGGGAATTCTCTTCGCGCCGCTCCATCCGGGTTGAATTCGAAGAATCAAACGTCACGCCGTTGAAGGAGGGCGGGCTGATCGACGAGCGTCGCGCGAAAATCGCGACGAGGGTGGGAGAAGTCGCGGCGCGGCGCACGTCTGGAAAATCGAGCGGGTGGGTAACGAAGTGGAAGAACGAATAACGAATACGGGGTAGCGACGCGACGGAGGGTTTCTCTCCTCGTGGAGACGCTCGATTGTTTGCATTTCTATGGTACAGCTTGACGCGAACAACGCGAATGTGTGGCTAAACGATGTCGGCTGCTTCGCGAAATCGCGAAGGGGATGTGATCGAGGGAGAGGACTCGCGATAAACAAAGCGCAGAATCACCGACCCCCCGCGAAATTATCCAACGAAGAGCAGAGGTCGCGATGGATCGGCGTGGGAGGGAAGACTGCCGGCACTCGCTCGTTTAATCTGTCATTCGTAATTCATCACGGGGCCATTTTCGCGCCTCCGCGCCCCGTGAAACGCGGGATTGAATACCGGAGAGCGCGCCGCCCGTCCGAACCCTTATATATATACGTACGTACACCTACAATCCCCGACGCGGCACTTCGTTATTACAGCGGGAACGTATCGAATTCGCATTAACGGCGAAACGTCGGGCACCTTAAGAAATAGGAGAAAATCGAGGGGACAGTCGGCCATAATCGGCGACGATTTATCTTTCTTATCTCGAGGATACTCTCTCTCTCTCTCTCTCGCGCGCGCGACTGCGTGAGGTGAGAGAGGGGTGGTCACCCCTTCTCGCGATCTTCCGCTGTCCCTTCGATAGAACCTTCGCTTTCGATTATCGATTTCATCCTCCGCTGGACCACCGGACGCGCGAGTATCGGATATTGCGAGTTGACGCGGTGCGAGAGTGGGTTTTTTTTTGTGAGAAGGGGGGTCGAACGAATCGTCGGTGGTTTCGAATTCGCGTAGGTAGCTTCCCATGCCGCGCATGATTTGCGTCGAGTCGGAGGAGCTGGTTATCTCGGGAACGAGACGAGGTACAACGAAAGTTCTCAGATGAAAGTTGTTTGGATTTGAGAGCCGAGCGCTTCTTCTTTTTTAACTTTTCTCGTATCTCGCTTCGTTTCCGATCTAGCCGCTACGATGCTCGTCGCGAGTCGCGATTTTCGTGGGCTTAACGTCGATGCGCGACGTTTGACGAGCGGGAAGAATCGGTCTATCGTGTTTGCTCGTCGAACGTACCTTCTGAAGTAGAAATAATTCATTATTAACAGACTACGTGGCGAGGGGGATGTTCTTTGGCTACAGGAGGAAAAGAGGCATTGGCGAATTTCGAAACGAGTGGGATAAAATTAACGGATATCTTCGATAGGGGAAAGAGGAGAGCTTTCGAGAATTTATTGCTCGAAAAGTACTCTCTCCTCGCCCCCTTCCGCTCACGCTTCTACCCGAGAGGGCGAATAATTCGAATAATAATTCTTTCTCCTCTCTTCCTCGCGATTATTTCGCGGATGGGGTTTAATTTTGTGTCGTTACATCTAGGCACGAGAACACGGTCGAGCATTTTCTCGTTGTAATATTTCGAATTTTCTAGGACCGATTGCTACATTCTGAAACATCCCTTTTTTCAGTGTATTCTCTTTGAAAGGCGCACACGCGTCATTATCGCTAGATAATCGCCGCTCGACAAAGCGGGCGATTATATTCGAGTTTTTCCCTTCCCCTCCGCCGCGGCTGGAGGACTTCGCTCGTCGGCGAAGCGACAATCTCCCGCGCTCCCACACGAGCGCGAGGCTCGTTCTCCCGTGAAATTGGACCGCGTGATTTTGTTCCGATGGACGGATCGCCTGGAAATCTGGCTCGGCCACTTTCGAAAAATACGCTTCGCCTCTCGCTCGGTGCTTAGCCGTGAAAATGCCCGGTGGTAGGTAGGTAGGTACGTACGCGCGGTCCACTCGATACGCTAATAAGTGCTTTAATGAATAAGCAGACCCGCGCGCATGTGTGCTCGCTCGCGTACGCGAGCCTTTTGCTGCTGCATACCCTCGGAGTGTGCGATATGTAGGTACGTATCCTCCAACGACTTCGATAAAAGCGCTGAAGTTGAAATAGAAAGTACAGATCTATCAATACATACCTACACTGAGAAAAAAACTAACTTGATCGAAATAAACGTATTTTGGAATAGTCCTGAGAGCACATTTATTCGATTAGAATGAATATCGATTGGATGAATGTAAATATTATTGATTTAATTGAATATTATTTCGATCCAATTGATATTCATTTGAATCGTATAAACGTGCTCTCAGGACTATCCAAAAGCACGTTTCTTTCGATCAAGCAACATTTTTTCTCAGTGTATAAAAGAACATGTCCTGACTGACTGATTGATTGATTGACCAACACCGAGCTGAAATTGCTGAAGCTACATAATTAAATGAAATTAGAACAGTAGGCATCTTTTGTGACGTAAACACCCGCTAAGAAGGATTTTATGAGATTCTTCCCCTATAAGGCGGTAAAATAGGGGATGTAAGTTTGAATGAAAATCCATCATTTTTGAAATTGGATCCATGAAAATCGGTATTTGGCCTTTCGGTTATAAATTAAGAAAGACGTATTTCAGGATTTTTCGAAATTTATTCCTTAAGGGGTTGAATAGGGGGTGAGATTATTTTTAGATCCACGTGGATGAAGTTGCGGGCATAAAGCTAATTCTAGTATAGAGGTGAAAATTATATTCGGCGATCGAGACACGTCTACCGGTCGAAGTGGGCGTGGCTCCCTCTTTGTTTCCCTTTGCTCCTCTCGCAGCAATTTACGTCAGATGGAAACACTTTTATGCAGATTATCCTGTCTCTCCCCGAATAAGCTCGTCATCCCGTTCCGTCGCGGAGTCTTCACTCGCGTTAATCGACGAATCAAGGGGGTAATTCGATCAGCCCCGAGCTTTCCTTAGCTAGACTCTCAGAGTTCGTGGGGACAAGGATTTATATTAAAATGTGGGCGGCGCTGAGGGTATATACGTCGATCAACTAGGATCCCTTTGTCGCGCTTCTATTTTCTTTCACTTCTCCCTGCTTTTCCTGCGCTTTACCACGCTAAATATATTCAAAGCCCGTGTGGAATATCGATAACGCATACTCTTCGCCGAGAAGAGAACGTTATAGAGAGGGGGAGGGAGAAACGAGATGCTATTTTCGATTTTCCAAGCTCTCGCGCGGAAATGGGGCTAATTAAGCAATCTCGTGGCGGTTTACTTATCGACGTTATATATACGATACGGGGATGTGCCGCTTGAATTGCTCCGCGGACATTTCGCTAACTGAACGTCGAGACTTACGTGACTGTGGAAATTAACGGGGAAGTTCAGCGCCGGCGGTGATTGAGAGATCGTGTTTTTGCACAGTTAGACGAGCGTACGGGGCTCTCCACGTGACTTCAGTCATGTGCAGCGCCCAAATGTTAATCGGATAATAAAATTTACGTATATATACTTTCAGGTCAACGTGCCCTAAAAGAAACCACGTCACTTGACGCTGCGATTAAAAAATACGTATCTCGGTTTAACACTGAAAAAGCACGTAATTACAATAGTTGCAGCAATTAAAAAACACTTTACTTAAGATCGCGATATTTAAAAAAGGGGTTTAAAATTATTTAAATGAATTTAGATCTAATTTATGAATAGCGCAGGGAAAACAGGCTTTTAATCTGAAAAAGAAGCTACTATGCTCAAAAAACGTCAGCCTAGAGAGTAGGAAAAAATTTCTCAAAACATACGTGTGGAGTACAGCTTTGTATGGGTGCGAATCTTGGACGATAGGAATGGTAGAAAGGAAAAAATTAGACAGCTTCGAAATGTGGTGCTATAGAAGAATGCTAAAAGTAAAATGGACCGAGAAAATCACAAATGAAGAAGTCTTGAGGAAAATAGAGGAAAACCGGCGGCTCTGGAAAAATATAAAGAAAAGAAGGGATCAGCTGATAGGCCATATAGTGAGACATGAGGGACTGCTAAGAGACATCTTAGAAGCAGAAACGGGATAAAAGAGAGAGGTAGGTAGGCCGCGGTTAGACTACATTTCGCAAATCATTAAGGACGTAGGTTATTCGAAATACAGGGAAATGAAAAGACTAGCGGAGGACAGGAAAAGATGGAGAATGGTATCAAACCAGTCTTAGGACTGATAACTTTATGATGATGATGAATTTAGATCTAAAGAAAATAACTCATAAGCACATAATAAAAGCCGTGAATCAGTAAAAAAAATTAATTAACGAAGGCATGATATACATTTTTGAAGCAACATTGAGTTAGAGTAATATTTTCTTATCGTTCGAAGGATTAAAATCATATGCTCGTTTTACTTTTTGAATTTTCTCACGACTTTATGTTCATTTCAATGTAAATTTTTATCGTGCCTTCATTTCTTTTCACTGATTCCTGGCTTTTACTGTATGATTATAATTTAGTTTTATGTTTGTTTAGGTTTAAATGTGAATCGTTGGAAGGAAATAATTATAACCCCTTTAAAATATCATTATCTTGAGATACGTGTTTTTAAATTGCAACGCCGAATTACGCGAATTTTTTTTTAGGGCACAGTGGCCGCGCAAAGTTCTTTTCGCGTGACGATGTTTCCTGCCGCAGACCGCGAGATATTCGAGGCGGGAAGATAAAAGCAGAATGATTTCCACAAACGTTTTACGAACGCTTGTTGGTCGCCTGGAGGGGTGCGGCGTGGCTCCCAGAGAAAAAAGTAACGGCCGCGTCACCTCTCGACCGTTCCGAGTGGCGTGACGGCAATGGGGGAGTAGAAAAGCGCGGGGGGGAACGGTCGTCGGGGTCCCATCATTTCGCGCTCGTTAGGTTCTCCCTCCAATTAGGCGGGTTCGATATCAGCGCAGAGTCCGCTGCCACGGTCGGACGCAGAGAGACGGAGCGCATCTCGCGGTTGCGTGCAGGTGCAAACGTTCGAATTGTTTTCCGATACAGAGCCTCGCTCGTCCCTCCCTCGGAGGGACCGCGGTCACGTCGAGCGAGGAGTTTGAGTCGCGTTTGTTTCGGAACGCAGATATGGCGTTTAGGTGTTCAGGAAATTCTGGAAAACCTAACTATCTAAGAAAACAGACAAATTTAGGAATTTTATCATGCTATTTTTTTCTTCGATTATTATTTATTTCACTTCAATTTATTACCGAAAAACCAAAAGTCGATCGTTCCGACCCATCGCTACACGTCGGTGCAGCTAACAGGCTTCTCCCTCTCGCTCTCCTCTCCCTCTCTCGCGCGCGCACCCTCGCAGGCGAAGGGGTAGCTATTTAGGGGCTTAGCGCCTCGGCGGGTGGCCCGGAGGGGCGAGGCGGGTTCTACCCGGCTTGCAACCACTGTGTCACCTTTATCACCTTTATCACCTGCTGCAAATTGCCGCCATTTGAATGCTAAACCCCGGGCTCTCACCTACTGACGACTATTTGTTGGAGGGGTAACACGGCCGAGGGCTGGTGGCGCGTGGGACTGAGCGCGATGCGCGGGCGGCACGCGTGCGTCCGCTGCATCCCGTGCGGGTGACGTCCATGAAGCAAATGTCGGCGTAAACGGATCAGCCGGACAGTTTTAGAGCGTCGATTCTCGCGAAGTAGATATTTCCCTCGTCGTTGGTCTCTCATCGTTTCAGGGTGGTCCGCGGTGGGGGTAGTGACGTCTGAACCGGTGAATGACGAGAAATACCATGACTCCCTCTCCCCCTCTCGATCTTTTTGCCGCATTAGTAATTTCTGGGACGGTTTATGAGTTCGCTTTTAATCCGACACTTGAAATTTACCTCCCCCTGTTAAAAATGTACGGTGCGTCGTACATTTTTAACGTCATTGCGTCAGAAATTAACCTCGCGAGGAAATCAAGCGACGGCTTTCTCGGGCAGGGTGGAAAATGCGCCCATGACTGGAGTCGTGACACCGATTTAACTGAATTTCAATCTAACGAGGCAGCGCGCCGGAGTGGTATTTTAATACCGAATTGCAGACGAAAATAGGAATTCCATTCTTAACGTCGATTCTCTTTGTCGAGTTCTTCTCCGTGTCTGTCGAACGAGACGTACATGGATATAAATAACTGCTGTTACGAGGAGTGCGCCGTGCGATTTTCACTTCCATAAATGCTGAAGAGAAGATTCTCGCGTCCGTCATACCTATTCCGCTTATTGGAACACGTGGATCCGCGCGCCCCGTATATAAATATTATGCAGACGGATACGCAGATACATTTCTATTCGCAGCTTTGAAAGATGGTAAAGCTGGGGGAGGGGGTGGAAAAAGTAGGAGAGGAGAGATGTAACACCGAGGTGCCGCTGCAGAGCTATTTGCATTTCGCTGGCGCGACTCTCTTTCAGAATTTTCGACGTCGGGCAGAAAGAAAGCGGGTCTGAAGTTCTCGCGCTCGAGGTTGCTCCAAAGGCGACTATTATATCGTGTACTTTGGATTCCGTCCGCTTTTGCGGCGCGCGACTCTCTCGTTTCCTCTTCTCCATCCATTCCGGCGACAGATCCACGACCGCCACCCCGTTATCGTCGTTTACTCGTCCTTCTCGAGTAAAAATTTCATCCAAGGTGTTTTGGATGAATACGATTCAATAAAACGTTTTTTTTTTTGGTATCGTAAAATTACTTGCTTGATTTCACGGAAACTTTGATGGCAGAACTAAACATCTGGCTAATCCGGCAAATATGTTTTAGGTTATCAGATTGACTCAACAAAATTATTTCATTGGTTACTTTTTTTTTCTCAGTGTAATAGGTACCTCCCAAAGAGGTCCTTATGTGATGTCGAGTATACCCGAACAAACTCTACTCGGATCGCACCGTGATCCCCTATTTACGTGCGAACAATCATTTGATCGGTACAACTTTGATATCGGATTTGAGATTGTATTTAATAATTACGATCGGGTCGTCGATAGGATTATCCGGCTCGGGTGCCGCGGAAAAGTCAGACGAGCGACGACTGAAAGAAGAGCGGCGGCGAACGAGAGAGTAAAGAGGGAGGGAGAAAAGTCGCGGCAAGAGAGAGAGGCGAGCCGTGCGCGGCGTGGTGAAGAGGAACTTCCGCCTCTCACGTCGCGAGATCCTCGCGGGGGGTGCAGCCGAGAGTCTCGGAGGTTTTTTTTTTTTTTGGTAAGGAGGGCAGAGGTTTCCAACGAAGGAGAGTAGCTCATTTTACAGGAAGGGTACCATTTCCTCCGACGATAAGTTAGGATGTTCGGGCCATTTGCGCGAGCCGCCAACGAGATGCGGGGGCCGATAGACGATACGAGTACGCGATATCGCGTTGCCGTCGACACCCTCCCGGACGCCATTTAGGTGCTCGTATATGAATGGCGCGCGTGAGTTCGCATATATGTGCGGAGATGTATACGAGGTTTCATAAGAGGACATCCTCGATGGTTTTTACACGGAGAAACTCACACGGTAAATTTTAGCGTATTCAGCAGTAAAAAAAAAGTCCACATAGCATGTTCCGGGAAATTTACCGAGCAGAATGGTAAATTCAGTGTACTTTACAGCTATTCAATACATTTTACTCTTACTGAATACGTTTTACTGTTCTACGGAATAAGTTTCCCGGAAAGTGTTATATGGACCTCTTTTACTGTTGAATACGGTAAAATTTACCGTTTGAGTTTCTCCATGTAGGTATAAGCTCGCGGAAAGGAGGAGGAAGAAGTTGAAGAGTACACTGAGAAAAATAACCTGGTTAATCAAACCAAAATCTTGGAGATCATGACCGAACCGTTTGGTGAAATATGGATCCTCCGTCTGTTTGGTTACACTAACCACTTTTTGGTTTAGACGTGTAGTTCAAATAACTAACTATTTGGTTGGACTTAGTAGTATTTTGGTTAGAATAACTAAATTCGTTTAACCAAAAACTTCTTGTCATATTTCAATCGAGTTATGCTTCTCAGTGTAACGTCAAACTTTATCCCCTTATCGCATCGGGAGGCTCGATTTTTTCCCCGACTCTGCTTCAATATTTTTTACGATCCATCCGTCATCCACCTCGGACTCTTGATATCGCCGCGCTCTTGACGAACCCACCGAACCGGAAAATGATAAAGTTCAACACCCAGCTTCGCGATATCCACGCCGCGCGGACGTTTGAATCGATGGTGGCGCGCGATACGATTTACGCGTCCTGTTGGGCGCATTCGCCGTTCAAATTCGCACGGTTCGTCGGGCGGTGTCGAATGCATTTTTGAGGGCAGTTAATACGTTCGACGCGAGGGGTGGAACGCGGTGAAAGCCGATAGATAACGGCTGCATGCCGCGCGGTCCTCGCGGGTCCGTTTCAATTTGCGAGCCGACTCGAACAGGTTCACCTCCGGGGTGGGATTTTTGTTAATCGTTTATTTTAATTTTCGCGTTTCCGCTAGCGCGCGTGCGACCGCCACTCGCTGCACGGTTTCGGCCGCTAGCTGCGGCGGAACGACGGTGGGGGTGTGGGTGCGCTATAGCATTGGTTTTCGTTTTTCCGCACGCCGTCGCGTATATTACCGGCGATACATTCTGCCTCCCCTCCGCCAGGCACGCCGGTTCGCTACCGCCGCCGCGGTATCCGCGCTCGCTGTATCCCCCTCCCCTTTCCCATACCCCATCGCGCGATCCACCGGATATTTTCTTTTTTACGCATTTCATTTTTTTTCGGCTTTTTCGCTCGTCCTATCCGCGTGTGGTCGGTTTTTCAGGGACCACCCCCTCCCAGCTCCACCTTCCCACCCCTGCTGTACCTTTATTCCCCACCGCGCGCCGCACAGTTACCGAGTCCGCGTGCGGTTACGTCCGGAGAGTAAACTAAACCGCGTTTTGCAGGCTGCGTGGGCGCGCTTGTAATCCGGAACTTTTTCACCCCCGCGCTGCACCCCTTCCGCGGGACTCGCGGTCGGCGGTGCGCGCGGTCGAGTTCGTCGCGGCTTCGTCGAAGGGAATTTTGCGTGAAATTATCGCTCTTCGCTTTGTATCGCCGGAAGGGTTTCCCCGCGCGCGTTACTCCGTCGACGTGGAATTTTGGAGCAATCGTTCGTTAATTGTTCCCGGTTAGAATGTTACGTGCGTACGTATGTGTGTAAGCGCGATAAATCAGTCGAGATGTTCTAATTACATTAATTCCTTTCCGAGTACGCGTGCGCTCGCTCGCATCACTCCGTGTACGTACCGCGACCGGTCGTAATTATATTTGGCGTCCGGGAAGAGCCCAGGCGCGACGTTAACGAGGATCCATAAATTTTCCAGGAATCCAAAGTATCCCGGCGCGTTCCCGAATTATTCCGAGGGAGGGAAGGGTTTCCGAAACGCCTCGTCGCGACGCGGCCGCTCGATTCGTTTCGGTCCTCGAGGGGTTTCCGACGTTTTCCCTCTTTTCGCTTATCTTTGGCTCTCCGCGACTCGCCGGGTTGAGCGAAACAATCGCTGGAATCCACCTTGTACGTATACTGAGGAAACAAAGTTTGCTTGATCGAGATAAACGTGTTTTCGGAAAGTCCTGCAAGAGCACATTTTTTTTGATTCGAACGAAGACCGAGTTAATCCAAATAATGTTCAAACGAATCAATACGCCCATTCGATATGAATTTTAACCGAATAAATGTGCTCTTTGGATTCTAGACTGTTCGAAAATACGTTTAATTGACACGGATACATTTTTTTCTCGGTGTAGGAACACGAGCAGGATGGTAGCAATACTACTCGTTCATTCGTATTTCTGGCGATTCGCTGGACCGTCTCTTCGTTCCCTTTCGAGTTGCACGTGAACTTTCGTCGTCGCGCGTAAAATATTAAGCTCGAACGGGCGCGCATCGATATACCCGACCCGGAAGAGGACGTCTCGCGTTACGTACAGACGTATACGCACGTTCGCGATTAAGTACATATTTTCCTTTTTCGAAAAATAACAAAATACATCATCCTTTTATGAAATATCGACGGCAAATGTCGGGGGAAACGAATACACGTGTATATCTTCCGCGCGATTATCGGTTAAATGCATTTTTCCCTCTTTCTCCCTTCCTTTTCGTTCACCTCATCCCTCTCTCTCTCTCTCTCTCTCTCTCTCTCTCTCTCTCTCTCTCTGTCTGTCCTCTTTGCCGGACGCTTCATACATTCGTACAGTGATACGCGAGCCGTCCTTATAAAATTGCATACGTAGGTGCACGCTACGTGTACACGTCAGCGTGACTGACAGCGAAAATTTACGAGCCCCTGTCGACTTAGGAATGCCAGGCAGCGCGGAGGCGTATTAACATATTAAGGGTGCAGGGTGCGCGCCACGCGGGAGTAGATTTGCAAGTATCGCGCGTGGTGAGAAATATTTATGGCGGCGGAATAGAAATTTCTCGCTCGACATTAGTTTCTCAAGTCGCGTGTAGGGGCTGCGGGATATTTTACTCGGAGGAGGTATTAAATTCGTTATTCGATCTTTATTATTCAATCTGTACCCAATGCGAAGAGAGCGAACCTGTGTAGGTGTATAATTTCAAGGGATGATTCCCTACTCTGCCTACGTCTTCGCCCCTTCAATATTTAGGTCTTTCTAATTTCAATTTTCGTCAAGGCAGAGAGGCATATCGGAATATTTTCTCGTTATAACGCAGAAATGGGAATATTTCGGTATAAATTCCCGCTAAAATTCTTAGATAGCATATCGGGAGAAATAATTGCTGTTGCTGAAAGAATGTTTTCTTCAATCAAAAACCTGATATAATTTCAGGCTCAAGCCATGGTTTTGTTCATGCAAGAAAACATTTGATATGGTTGGTAATTGTTTTTTTTTGATGTGAAACATCTTATGCCGCGCTTCGGGGGTGAGACCGGCTGCTCGTGAAACGTCGCTGGAGTGGCTAAATACGCTAAAGCAAGGCGAACGTTGAACATTGCCTCTATATCTATATCTATTCTATATATAGATATAGAGGCAACGGTCACCCTGCGTCTCCTCGTTCGCTTGGCCTAACTCGGGACGCATCGACTCTCTCCGCCACGACTCGATGGTCCCCTCTCACCGAGCCCTACCTTAGACACTTACTACTACACGCTCACTGTATCGGTGTACGAAGCAGTATTTACCCTCATTAATGAAAGCATGAGGATTGATTGATCATTGGTTAGCACGTTTAAAAATAACATTTAAATACCGTTTGTATAGGAAAATTGTTAGATGTGAAACATCGAAATTCTTCTTTGTAGAAAGTATGCGATAGGAAGGATCGACCACGCATCCGTTGAAAGAATACGTGCGCCCGTGCGCGCATTTGTATTTATGACTGTGATACCATTAAACGGTACGAACCGTTGTGTCGAATTCCGTTTATCGCGAGACGGAACAGCGACTGATGGCAGAGTTAAGAGAGAGTAAACTAAATGCGCTTTTTGAATTAGACACAACGGTTTGTACCGTTTAATAGTATCACAATTATAAATACAAATGCGCACTGGCGAACGTGTTCTTTCGTTTTCAGCTAGATTTACTCAAGTGGACACAGCATTGAGAACAATCTAGCGAGAGTTAGTCTAGAATCTCGGTTGAGAAAAATAAATCTAGCTAGATTGCAGTGGATACACGATAAAAATTTACTGCCAGAGAAATTTCAGTCTATTTGACCGGCTAAATAGATAGTAACTTAGTCTAGCGAGAGTGATAGGCGCCGGGTCGCAAGCGAAGGGCCTCGACCGCGTGCTCAGATTTCAGGAGCCTCGCGGGAGGCAACAGAAACCCTCTGCCTTTTATACTCTCCTCGGACAAAGTGCAGACCCGCAATAAATTCGACTATTGCGGTGCACGTGTACTTCTTCGGGGATAACACCAACCGAACGGCGCTGAATCTGCGTACTCTCCCGGCGCCAATTTTTATGCTCCAGCTCGGTGGTTTCGAAGAATTTCCTTCTCCCACCATGCATAGAAAAAACATATACCTATTATTTTTCGTACTTTTTGGAATGGATGAAGTGACTAGCGATATTATGAAAATAATACGACAGTAAAAAGGATTTTAATACTATATGCCGTATATGTATGTATGTATGTATAAAAATCGCCATTATCTTATTATCTATGAACTTTAGGCCCAAATCGATGTAAGATACTTTGTTGTAGATAAAAATACGTGTGTGTATAATAACATATAATATAAAACAGTTTTTATAGAAAAATTGTTAGATGTGAAACATCGAAATTCTTCTTTGTAGAAAGTATGCGATAGAAAGGATCGACCACGCGTCCGTCGAAAGGATACGTGCGCCAGTGCGCGCATTCGTATTTATGACTGTGATACTATTAAACAGTACCGATGGTAGAGTTAAGAGAGAGGAAACTAAATGCGCTTTTTGAATTAGACACAACGGTTCGTACCGTTTAATAGTATCACAGTCATAAATACAAATGCGCACTGGCGCACGTGTTCTTTCGACGGACGCGTGGTCGATCCTTCCTATCGCATACTTTCTACAAAGAAGAATTTCGATGTTTCACATCTAACAATTTTTCTATAATAACTGTTTTATATTATATGTTATTATACACACACGTATTTTTATCTACAACAAAGTATCTTACATCGATGTGGGCCTAAAGTTCATAGATAATATTTTATAGAAGGGGAAATGCGTTTAAGCACCGTTTCCGAGTTTGCCCTGCCCGGGCCGGCCCGGCCCGGCCCCGACTCCGGCCTCAGCCCAGCAGCAGCAGCAGCAGAGGGCACGGCCCGGGTAGAGGCCGGAGCCGGGCCGGGCCAGGGCCGTGCCAGAGCCGTGCCTGGGCCGTGCCAGGGCCGTGCCAGGGCCGTGCCCGGGCCGTGCCCGGGCCGTGCCAGGGCCGTGCCCGGGCCGTGCCAGGGCCGTGCCAGGGCCGTGCCAGGGCCGTGCCCGGGCCGTGCCAGGGCCGTGCCAGGGCCGTGCCCGGGCCGTGCCCGGGCCGTGCCCGGACCGTGCCCGGGCCGTGCCAGGGCCGTGCCCGGGCCGTGTCAGGGCCGTGCCAGGGCCGTGCCCGGGCCGTGTCAGGGCCGTGCCAGGGCCGTGCCCGGGCCGTGCCCGGGCCGTGCCCGGGCCGTGCCCGGGCCGTGCCCGGGCCGTGCCCGGGCCGTGCCCGGACCGTGCCAGGGCCGTGCCCGGGCCGTGCCCGGGCCGTGCCAGGGCCGTGCCCGGGCCGTGTCAGGGCCGTGCCAGGGCCGTGCCCGGACCGTGCCAGGGCCGTGCCCGGGCCGTGCCCGGGCCGTGCCCGGGCCGTGCCCGGACCGTGCCAGGGCCGTGCCCGGGCCGTGCCAGGGCCGGGGCCGGGCTGGGCCGGGGCCGGGGCCGGGCTGGGTCGTGCCAGGGCCAGGCCAGGGCCGTGCCAGGCGGAGAAAAGAGCGGCGTGGCGTGTCACTACACATTCATTGTCAGCCGACGTATCGCGTATTAGCAGTTTGAAAACAATTGAACATCGAATTTCGCAACTAGAGCGCACTCAATGATAAACGGAAAATCGGTAAAAATGTTTTCAGCCTAGATGACTGATTTAAAAATTATGAATGATAAATAAAATCATCAACATGTAATGATTTTATAATTAATGTTTCGATAATATTTACATTTTCCCCAGAACAATTCGTTCGTGAAAGAAGTCATAAAAACCGTAAATAAACAAACTATGCGGTTTATTCACCATTTCAGTAATTTTAACGAATCGGTACAAACCGGATATTATGTTCATAACATAGCATTCGACCTGCACCGATTTGTTAAAATTGTCGAAACAGTGCATAAACTGCACAGTGTCTACTGGCTGTAAGCCAACTCTAACTACCGACTCGATCTCTGCCGGTATAAATGAAAAATGTATTCTGGTCTTTATCAATCTATCATTAGAGAATAATCAATTTATATGGTGTAACTAAGCATTATTTTAGTTATAACCATACATATATTTCTTGAGAAAATTCGATGTAAAAATTGAGGGGTGGAGGGGGCAGACATAAAGATACACGGGTTCTCGCTGCTCGCTTTATTTGTATGCAGAAAGAATTTCTTGCTTTCGCAACGGTATTCTTGAATCAAGAATATATATTTTTCAATCACAAGAATCTGTATTTTTACAAATTTATAAAACAATATATTCTCGATTCAAGATATATTTTTTTGACACTAGCAATTATTCCTCTCACTGCAGGATTAACGAGATTCTCGCATCATCGTGAACCATAGCACCTGTCATTTTCGAGCTCGTCATGTTCAGGATATAAAATCAGGATGGTTTTCGCCTCACTCGTCTCTCCAACGCACTTTACAGTCATTCAGTAAGAACATTGACACCACGGGTGACGCAAAAGGGCCCGCTATAGAAACGCTGGATTTTCAAGGATCACCTTAACGCCTAACGCGATCGCCAGCAGCTTCTCTATACATCCACGAATTCAAGCTCGGCCTCGATATACAGAGATACACTCCTGTACAGCTTCTCGAGTGTTCCCACTCTCCCCAAAACCCGCCTCCTCATCCCCCTCGAGTTTTCCAAGAGATCCGAGAACGGGCCTCGAAACGACTTTGGCTTCTGCCCCGACATCGAGCGTGGTCGAGTGGAAGAAAGAGTTCGAGCGCGTATAAACGCCCTGAAAGAAGTCGTGGATAACTCGAAGCGAGGATGCACGACGGGTCGGCCTCGAGCATCATCGAGCGAAACGATCGCGAGATCTCTTCGTCGAGAGCGCGGCTGAGATTTTTATTTCTCATTTCTCGAAGTCCTATCGCCAACAACGCTTCAGCCCGACGCGGACGTAAACAGCGCGTAACGACGCGTGCGCCCGACGCCACAAGTGCCGACGCGAGGGCGCGCACGACCCCCGGCGTCGACTTTTGGATTAGTTTTTTTTGCCTCGCCATTGCGGCACGTTACCCGGGGAAAATAATCCGAGCGTCCGTGCACGTTTCACCGACGTTATCTATTCGCCGGCTTGGCTTCTGTCCCGTACACCTGTACGATAGTCTGTTTGCTTTTTGCCACCCGCATCCCGCGCCCCACCCCGTCTCGCCCGCGACGTCACTATCCCGAATTGAAATGAACCCACCGCGGCGCGCCATCCACCCTCGCCGAATCTCCGCGCTGTTTATCCCGTTGAAACGTATGTACTATATGGGGGTGCCCACATCCCCGAGCGTCTCCGCGCTAGTCGTTGTATAGACGTACCTATGGAGCATTTCCCATAAACGTACATTGTAAAAAATTTTGCAGTGTGGATTTATATAGAATACTTTTGATGTTAGATAACGATGGCATAAGATTGAATCATTCGTTTTGTGAATAAATTTTACTCATCAGTGTACCTACCCTTCTAGGGTTCAATATTCATCGATACTACTACTTTACTGTCTTGACAAATCTCTTATTTTCGTTTATTTCCAGAAATATACCCACAGGACTTGTTTCGGAGTAGACGAAATAGTTCAGCAAGTGTTCAAAACTTTGAATTAAAATTTATACAACGAAAACTGAAGCCGTTTAATCAAGCTACCACCTCAACTGTTACAAAAGGTGGCACTTTTTTTCTCCTTGGCACTTTATTGTGGCGTTATCATTAGGGATAATCTTGAGGTATACCTACGTAGCTCGTTAGGATAGTCTGCCAACGGCGAAGCGAGGCTACATTCCCAAGTGTCGGATTGACGTGGAACTGATGCTGTAACAATTTGCACTACCGTACACCCGTCGCGCGTGTATTTGCACGGGGGTAAGCACACACGCTCAGATGGGTACACAACCGACTGAACGTTCGTAGGGGTTAATTGTGAGCGTTTACACGTCCGCGCCTATAAACGCGGTTACGCGAGCTACGCGGGGGGTGGTATCCACGATCGCGCGTCCATCGACGCGTGATTACGGGAATCGTTGCACGCTCGATCGGTTTATAGCGCGGCGGAAATCGAAGGTGCTGATATCTCGAAGGGTCGTTATTCGCGTTCATGCAATCGTCCGTTATCGAAAGAGATCGCGCGACATCTCGGGTGGCGCCCCCGGGCGAGCGGCGGGGTTAGGCAAAAAGGCGTGATATTAAACCCGAGGTGAGACTGCAAGCAAATAAACGGCGGGCTCGTAATAATGACAGAGAGTGTCGCTGCGAGAAATTGAAGAACTAGGTAAGTCGCTCCCCCCGTCGGCGGGGCATCTCCGAGGACGACGGCGAAACGGCGGCCGGGCGAAGATGGGGAGAGGGTAGCGGGAACCGCAGTTGGCTCGGGGTGGAAAAGTGCAAAACGCGCAACTCTCGTCCAGTGACGTCAGCAGCGATTCGTTCGCCGCCGTCTCATGGATGTAAAAGTAATGGGGGCAATAAAACCCCGAAAAGAGATCGGGATCGGGGGGTGGCGGGCGCGTCAGCCCTCGCGCTTCGCGGTATAATCTCGCTGAAATTTGACGCGGCGGCCCTTCGATCGCGCGGGTCTCCGTTAATCGTCCTCGTCGTCGAAATCGAGCACCTTGCAGCGGGTTTTCAACGACGACGATGAGGGCCTCGTTAAGGGAGTCACCTTTGTACGCTCGTATATGGGTTGGACGCGACGGGTTGTGAGGAGGTGGGACGGTGTCCGGCGGACGCTCGGCGACTGAAGTTACGGGGGCTAATTTTCCGGCGACTTTTCTAAACCGGTGAGAGGAGGACGGCGAGCCGACCTCGTCTCTGAGTTCATCTCTTTCTCCCGGGTCTTCACGGAGAAAAAGGATTGGTAGTTTTTACAGTGGACCCCGGTAACAGGGTTCCTCAAGGTGAAGCATTAAATTTTTTAATAAACATAGCGTAGTTTTTACAGTTCGTTGCGGTGTAAACCCGTAAATACTCGACACATATACTGAAACTTACTTACGGGATCGCAAGTAATTATTTATTTATACCAATGAAATTTGTTAATACCACAATTTGATATCTCTTCCTTACAATCGTACACTGAAAAAAGTATTTAGCTAATCCAGTTATATTTCTGGCTGCTTCAGACACAACTAGAAAAATATTGCTAGCGTAGCAAGAATTCTTGCTATTGCAAAGAAAATTATCACTGCAATTACTATAATTTTCTAGTTGTGGCCAAATTTTTTTGAGTGTATGGAATAGCATTTGACCGTAAGGAAGAAATATCAAATTAATATGAAGAAAGAGATCTGATTGATATAAATTGATAATAACTTGCGACCCCGCGAGTAATTTTTTATTAAGCTTTTTTCTCCGTGTTGTCGGAACGTGGCGTAATTCCCGTGACCCCCGGATTCCCTCCGGAGTGCTTCAAATATTTCAAATTATTCCGCGCGCAAAATGGAACCGTGGTTCGCGTCGTCTCAGAGTCAGCTGTACGAGTGGATGATGTCTCGTGGCGAATGAGGATAAATAATCGAACGAAGGCAAGGGTAACGCGCAAAGGGGAAGGTGTCAGGAGAGGACCGTCGAGAACGACGCAGCGCGCGGAGCGCAAATTGAAACAAACGCGGACGAGCGTACCGCATCGACGCGCATTTTCCAATTTCCCGCGCGCGACGCGAGTCTGTCGGCGCGGGTGGCGAGTTTCATCTCAACGGTGAACGGGGCGGTTTTATCGTCGTTACGACACCGTCGCGGTTATCGTCAGCCCCTTATACGCTGCCGGTTGACGCGGAGGCGCCTGCCGGGACGACCAATTTCGCGACTGAGATCCGTCTGGAACGAGATATCCCGGCTCTGCGTCCCATCGCGCCGCGCCAGGAGACCCGAGAGCGAAAGGTCGAGGGGGCGTTCCTTCTCGCGGCGACGCTTCTTTCGACCCTCTCCCCGACGTGTCCTGCAAACCCCCGAGACTCCTGACGCGGGTGAGCGGCTCTCCTTCGAGGTGGGAAGGAAAGACGTCGGCGAGGGAGAGGCTTTCGGACGCCGCTCGCGGAGAAGATTCGATCCATTATCAGCCGAAAGAAAGAGAGAGAGAGGAAGGGAGGGAGGAAGAGCGTCGCCAGTGTCTGCAGAAATTCAAAGAGTCGTGAGCCGAGAGTTTTCCCCCGCGGAAGGCCCGGGGGTGCCTTTCCAAGCCGGCTCCGCGGATCCGGAACAAAGACCCTTTGAAAACTAGCCAAACTTCGCGGACTGTCTGCCGCGAGGGTGCGGCGCGGAAGAGTGAGACGACGGGGGGAGAAAACGGGGGAGTCGACTAAACCTCCGAATAATTGGACGACGACGGGAAATCCGTACGACGAGGCACGTATAAGGCTCTCTCGCCCGTCGCGAATGGCGTACGGCTCTGCGAAAGATACGATCGAGTGGTCGGGCAGGAGGGGGGTGGGAATGAGAGAGGAGTTGCAGGGTGGAAAGGTCTGACGCAAAACACGAGGAGCGAGTCGGGCGGGGAGGGAGAAACGAGACTCTCGAACAATACTGAAATATGTAACTCTTAAAAGGTATCGCCGGTTGTTTTCCGACGCGGAGGGCCGTCGGCGTCGACCAAGTTTCCCCGCCGAAAAGTTTGCAAAACAATGGAGAGACGTCGCCGTTCGTTCCCCGACGTGCGTTCGACGCGTCGTTGATACGTTCGCCTTCTTCGTGTCGATCCGCTTACACTGAGGGAAATAATTGCTAGTGTTATAAAAATTTGCCTTGAATCAAGAACATATGATTTTACAAATATTTAAGAACACAGATTATATTGGTCGAAGAATATACATATACCATATGTGTGTGAGGCTAAACTTACTCGCCGGGAAGGAAATTTCAATCACTACACACAGAAAAAGATTTAGTTGGATCTACTAAAAATTGCTTGCGGTGTCGTAAGTAATTATTTATTTACATTGATTTGATCTTTCTTTCGTATTATTATAATTAGATATGTCTTCCTTGCAATCGGATATTATTCTAGATGATTGCAAGGAAGAGACATTTAATCGATATATTAAGAAATTTTATTGATGTAAATTTAATGAAGAGTACCTTCATTGGAACAAGACATTCTTTCTGCTCGAAAAAAAAAATTACTCGAGCCTTTCAAACATTTTCTTGCACGAAGAGAGCCACGGCTTGATGCTGGAATTATATCATGTTTTTGATTGAAGAAAACATTTTTTAGCATCAGCATTAATTGTTCTCAGTGTAAGTACATGTCTGCTTGTTTTGCAGTCAGATGGAAAGTTTACGCCTACGCGATAACGCGAAACCTTCCTTCCGTCTGCACAGCTGTACACGAACATCCGCTTATGAGTTCTTATCTCGCGATACACCCTCTCTCCCAACCTTCCATTCCACTGTTTCGCGGGCGACTTTTCCTTCCGCGGTGAACATTTATTACGCCCCGTTTTTCTAGAACTACCCTCTCTTCCTCTATTTTTCCTCCTCCGCCGAAGGATAATCGTCTCTTAACGTAAAGTCCGAACCTGTTACGGATTCTGAATTTTAAAGAAAGTACAACAAGTATATATTTCCCGCGTCCGCTGCGTCGCGATATGACGTTCACCGGAAGTGAATCATTCCGCCTGCCTGTAAGAGAATCGGTACCGCCGCTCGGCTGAAAACCACCGGCCAATTTCACACTTCCGTCGCGACGCTCCGCCCCGCTTCCTCCGACTATCCACGCGGCTCGTAATCGAGAACCGCGACGCCCCGTGTGTATGTATATATCTGTGCGCGATCCTCATCTCTCTCTCTCTCTCTCTCCGCCCCCGAAGTTTGTCAAAGTAATTCGAGTCTCGCGAACGTCTAATTCCAGTCACGTATCCACTCTTCCGCTCTCGCCTCCGCTCCTTACACACCTTATTATCCCGCCGCGAGGATCTCCGGGATGCTCTTTCTTCGCGCGGCGCTCTCTTCCATCCCCGCGCGACGGGACTCCGCGCACGAGTAATCGGAGCGTGTATAGTTCCAGGGAGGATGTGCGAGGAAAGGGAGGCTGGGAAGGCGCGGCGTGACTTTTGCGTTACAAGGTGCCAGACGTGGGTATCTTTCGCGTCTTGTCGTTGTCGGAATAGCTTGGAATTCATCGCATCCCTTCGTCGAGGGCGAGACGAAGCTGTCACGTTCCACCGGCGCTGCCAAAAATTCTGAGATACCCGACACAGCGCGGGGTATCACCGTCCGACGCACCTGACGCGTGTGCGACGTGGATGCGTAGGATATTTCGTCTGCGATATGGGGGAAGATATTAGATACCCCAAAAAAGAGCGTGATACTTTTACTCGATCGGAATATACTTATATTTTATTCTACCTTCATTTTGATTTCACTTTACGAGGGAATTTAACAAAACTATTGCGGATGTTATGATTTGGTTTCCCCGTTGGTTTTCTTTATCGCAGATTCGGAAAATTTGGAAATATTGTTTATTCCATATATTTCAATTTTTGTTTCACCCTTATCTGAACTGGAAAATGATATTTAAAAATGCATAAGTCTATCTTTCTCGCACTCGTTGCTTGGCATATATAAGTGCGTCTTTGGCGTTTCGATGACGTTACAATGTAACGAAAAACACACTTATAATTTTACGAATAATTATTCTTTCAGACATCTTTTTTCGTGTGATACTGAATATGTATAGGTACGGATTATAAATTGAATTTAAAAATAGCAATATTCTTTTACGGAAATACCGAATTTGCAGCGAGAACTTCGCAATCTTGTTCATATACACGCAATTGCACGCAAAGAAAAAGAATTAGTTGGATTTACTGAAACTTACTTAATTATTTACTTTTATCAATGAAATCTTTTAACTAATTAATTAAATACCTCTTCCTTATAATCACGTGGAATAGTATGTGATTGCAAAGGAAAAATATCTATGTAATATGAAAGAAGGTTAAACTGACGTAAATAAATAATTACTTACGACCCCGCAAGTAATTATTAGTATAGCAGATCCAACAAATTCTTTATCTCCGTGCATCATACGATACATCGTGCGTGGTTAGATGGCAAAAACCTGATTCTAATTTCAAGAAAAGGACTTTCCCGCGACATTCCACCCCTCTCCGCACGAACTTCGAACCACTCACGCGTCACCCCTCGAATCAGCTTTTTTCCGCCCTTTCACCTCTCTATTTTTAGTAGCTCCTTTGCAGCGCGCGCGACAATCGCTAATAATCGCGGGGTAGAGTCCTCGACGAGGGTGAGATGGAAAGAGCGAGCAAGCGAGCAAGCGAGAGAGATAGAGAGAAAGAGAGAGAGAGAGAGAGAAAGAGGGGGGAAAAAGAACGCGACCCTTCATACCCACTACCCTCTACTCCGGGTTCGTTGTTTCATACATACATGTGTACGCGACGCGAGGAAAAAAAAAGAGAAAAGCAGCGGGATTTCTTTACTCGAGCCCCATTTCAAAAGCTGTTTTTCGCGTGCTCCCAGCCAAGAAGGGAAGCGATACGCGGCGTCGGCGAAGTGCGACGACGAGAAGGGCGCCTCTCTCTCGTCCGGGTTTCCTTCTCGCGAAACTTTATTAACCGTCGACGCGTGCGCCTCGGCGCGTCCCCCGCGTGCGGGTTTCCGCGCCGACGAGCGAATCAAATTTAAGCGCGAGTGTGCGTATAAATTTCTTCGCGCACTCGCCGCGTAACCGTATGTTTCGAGGCGAGAGGAAACGCGCCACCCCCTCGTGAGACGCGCGTCCCTATACGCGTCGGGCGCAATAGCGCCCCCGCTCTCGGGTCGGTTTTCACGATACTTACGAGCTCTCCCCTCCCCCCTCCGTGCGTGAGAATGACTTTTCCACGGAAATCTTCTCGGCTTCGCGAATGGTTTTCGGTCTCCGCATCTCGCGCGGATCTCGGGGCGACCGCGTGAGGGCGCGTGTGGTTCCGTAAGGGGGGCAAGATTCGGGGGAGAAAATTACCTTCGATTTTCGATAGACGAAATTCGACGCCTTATTGAAAATGTAAGGGAAAGGGATGCCAAGATTTGGCTCATTTTAATATGAATCTTCAGCGCGTCGTATACCTATATTATATTCAGGAATTCTTAAACGCGAGAGGCCGATATTAATTCTATACAAAATTATACGGCGAAGGGGTTTAAGCGGATCCGGATTAAGGTGCGCGTATAACGCGACTCGGGGATATTTTCCGCGGATTAATCTGATCGCGTCGTGTGCGAATGTACAGCTGCAGTCGGAAGGTCACGCCGTGCGGGGATTTCGAGCGTCTTTTTACGAGGACAGACTCGCGGGAAGTTCGAAAAGTCCTCGAATAAGCGGTTTACGAGGTCGTCGGGGCGATAAAGCGGGCTTGATTCGCGATCGTTCGCGGAAACGCGACAGGCATACGTGGATATACGCGAATTCCACTTTTTTTTGAGGATTTCTGTCAAATTTTTGAGTCGTCTTTTTGGAGAATTTACAGTTAGAATGAAAACCACCGCGGTTGACGCTCCAACCGTTTCATTGTTACAACCGCGCTGGACGGAACGTTCCTCTCAAAAAAGCGGCTCTCCAAAAAATGAATCGAGACCGTATTCATTTGGAAATTAATGTCGGGCGCGGTACTCGAACGTTGCCCAACGGAACACTCGCCAAAAATAATGCCAGCGCGTACAACGATGGCCCGGTGATGAAAGAGGACTCTTTCAAAAATGAAATTCCACAGTCGACGCGACCGATCCTCACGCAGGAAGGTTTTGGGCAGAAAACGCTCAACAATCGACACATCGAAATGCCAATTTATTAACTTCTAGGGGCTAGCCTGCAGGTTCGAGCTTAAAGCGAATCGTTTTTATTTGTTCCTCTTCTTTATTAACACAAAGCCACGCCCGGTTCGAATGTAGACGCGAGGTATAATGGTTATAAAATGGCCTGACTCTTGCTTGCTTTCGACTATGGGGTTGGGACCTTTAATCAAATTGATTGGTTCGAAATAGGTATTGTTATATTCGTTATATTGCATTCTCTCTGTGGATAAATTCATACGGAGAAAGGATATTTATTGTATCGTCAATGTGTTCTCGTAGGTGTGACTTTTTTTACGGATACCTACTCAGCCACTTAATGTTTGACGGTTGTATACGAAGGGGACACTTCATCGTATCCTGAGCCTAACTCGTCTTTCATTTTCTGAGTTTTCAAGTAGAGAAACTCGATGACCATTTGATTGTCGACAGAAAACATCTGTCAACTTTATAAAAGTGCCATGAGCTGAGTACTGATCGGAATGACTTGAAATTTTCACGGGGTACACGTATCAACGCCATCCATCAGACGATAGCAAGAATTCAATTCTATCATGACCGCTTGTCAATAAGGCCGAAAACTTTTCAAATGACCCTCGTAGATACACACATCATCGCAAATCATGTGCGTGTAAAGCCATGTGGGTACCCGCATGTGAGCGCCACCGTAAAAGCGTCGCTGTTTCTGCATTTTTTTCTATCCGTATCCCCCGAGAGGTTCCAGATACGCTTTAGCAGCCGCAGTTATCGTATCGTTGCTCTTTTTTTATTTTCTCGTAAAGTACAAGCACCCGTACCACACCCCGGCGTGCACCGCAATATCTCACGAGCTCTCGTATCTTTACAGACGTTATACGAGTCGCGCACCGTAAAGATCGCGCGGTGCAACGAGACGACGACGACGACGGGACCGCAGTCGACTTGAGACGAGACAATTCCTCTCCCTTTTCGCTAATTACGGAGAAACTTACCGTTTATCGCCGCGAAAATACTCAGCGAGCACAGCAGCAGCGAACGCACGCACATCTTCACGCCGGTGGCTCTATTCCTCGCTCCTCGGGCTCTCCTCCGCGATTCCGTCACTCTTTTATCTGCCGACAGTCACGCCCGACGATTGACACCGCTCATACTTGTGTCTCCTCGCACTCCTCGTTCCTCGATCGAGAGTCGATCAGTTCCCGACGATCGGAACGATCTTCATCGTCGGCCGGAGGGTCGCGCGCGCCCGAGATTTCTTCCCTTTCGCGAGTTCGAGGGTCGAGAGGGTCGTGCGAAAGGTCACGGGCTATTTTTAATTTGCGCGATGAAAAGCCAATATTCCCTGATTGCCCAATTATTTGATAATTAGACCTAATTGGTAATTAGTTAATCGAGTTAAAGCTCCGATCCGCCTTCCCTCGCGCGGATCGCGACCTCTCTTTTTCTCTCTCGCCGTCTCCGTCCCTCTTCGATTTTAGGGGTTGATCGAGAATCCGACGCGGAACTCTCTTCCTTCTTTCGAGGCTCTCGGGTCAGTTTTTCGGGCTGCTCGGTATTGTCGCTTCCGCTTTGTTATTTGCCCGGGTTAATTATGCACTCGTCGATACGCACCGTCGCATGGATTATCAGTTGACACTTTATTTGGATTTGCACGAAGTTTATCTCGCACTTCGTCCGTCGAGCGATTCCTCTAATTTTCAGCTGGAAGCGTGTAGGAATTCTGAAACTTCATTTGCTACAGCGTTTTATGTATTGTCTGCCTCGAATTCTAATTCGAGATATCGCGAATTTATTACGTACTTTGCGCATGAATCAATTCCTATTACCGCATCCTTCTCCGGGCTCTTCGGATGGAAGCTCGTATTCTCGAGTTAGATCCGCTTCCGTGATTGAATTATTAAGCGAGGGGAGCTCCCCGCTCTTTTATATTTTATTTACGTCTGTGGTTCGTCTCGGCGCCGTCACGATTCATCGATCCGGGACGCGGGAGGGGACTTCCGCGTTTCGAGAGGTCCAACGAGCCCGAAAGAGATTCGACGAACTTTCTCCCTCCTCGCACCGCGAGAAAAAAGTCCCGGTCGCCAACTTTCTCTCGGCCTACTCGCTAAACTTTCCCCATCCCCAAGGTCACTTTAAAAGCTCCGCACCCGCTCACGCGTCTGCTTCCTCTCTTTTTTTTTCCACCGCAGTACCCCGACTCGCGCACTTCGCTCGAAAAGTTCATCCACGCACTTCCGCCGCGACGCGCGCCCGCTCCTCGACCGGAGGACCGCACTCCTGCGTTAAAGGCTCGCGGTTGACGCGGGAAAAGCTCCGCCACCCACTCGAGGAAGCTCCAATTCGCCAAGTTCCACTCGTCGACTCTTTCGCACTTTCGATCTTTCCAACTTCTTTTTATATTCTATTCGATTTTTTTCTTCGACTTGTTATTTTTTTCGAGCTTTCAATCGTCCTTCGCGCAGGTACACCACGAATCGTCCCGAGCACTCGGAGGCTCCCGCGATACTCGACTCCACGACGAAAGCCCGATTACGGCAGGCTCGCGGCGCGCACTAAGCTCGCGTAGCGTCGCCCTCGCGACCACGTTTCGCATCCCCACCCCGTGGGCCTGCGAGCAGCCAATTGCCCGCATGCGCCGGAGCTTTGCGATTCCGCGCGGCCTATGCCTGCGTGCGTTTCCGCGAGGAAAGCGCGCCGCCGCCGCCGTTGGGAATGGAGACACAGGGGGTGGTCGGTCGCGGCGGAGGGATGCCCTGGTACACGAGCGGAGCTTGCAGTGCGACCGCTCTGCACACCGTGCTTGCGGCAAAAGTTATGACCTCAAAGGGGTCGTTAGCAAGCGGTCTCCAAATTAGAATAATGTGAACCCCCCTACCAGTCACCCTCGCGTTTCTCGTCCGTCGGTCCGCGAGATGTGCATTTGTAGCTGGGTCGTTAACGGCCTACCGACCGTCGTCAGCGCTTCGGTTGGTGTACGCTTTGACGCACGGGGAAGCCGTCGCGGATGCGAGTCTACGCACTGAGAAAAATAACCGGGACGAATTAGCCAAAATCCTGGAGATCATGACCAAACTATTTGTTGAGATATGGATCCTTCATTTGTTTGGTTTGACTCACCATTTTCTGGTTAGAGAATAGTTATATAGGTATATCACATTTATGAGGATAGACTTACTCATCAGGAAAGAAATTCCAATCACTATTATATCATTATCTCTCTCTATGAGCTTTTTGCTCATATTTATGTAACACTTTTCTGAAGATTGCATTTTTATTTATAACAAAGTCCTATTTCAATATAGGCCAGAAGTTCATTGACAATGAGATAATAGTGATTGAAGTTTCTTTCCTGGCGAGTAAATCTGACCTCGTGTGGTATAGTTAGAATAACTAAATATTTGGATCAACTTACTAGTATTTCGGTTGGAATAACTAAATTCGATAATCAGATGCATTTTGTAATTTTAATTCAATTATTTTTCTCAGTACAGTTGCGATTCGTTCGGATTTCGCGTCGATCACCGTTATCTCGTCACCTGCGAATCTTTCGCTGATATTGGTATCGTCCTTTTTTGTAGACAATAATGCGATCTTCAAAAAAGTATTATACTGATTTCAGTGTAAAGTTCATGATTGAGAAGATAATCGCGATTGAAGTGGAGAAAGAGAAATTAACTCGAACGGCTTTGCCCTTTTTTCGATGGCCTAGAGAGAAACAATTCGTCGTATTTAATTTTTAACGCCAGTTTCGATCGAAACAATGCAGTTACGCATCGATTAATTGCAGTCCAATTGCGCAGCCAGTTATTTACATAAATACCAGTCCCGCGAGCGCTTCCAAACGATGAACGCTAATACCAGCATTTTTAGAGATATATCTCACTTTAATTTATACAAATACGCGTTTATACGCCCAGGCGAAATCGCTCTTACAAATCGTTTGGAATTCCCGCGCACGATATCCACCTCTTCGCAACACAATCCATATTGTCACACGAACATTGACGTTTCTCGCGTTGAATCCGCGTTACGTGTCAAGCGGACGTGCAGCCGAGTCGAGAGAGTATCTTGGGCGTTTAGCGGACGGCATGTCCGGCGATGTCGCGACAAATCCGTTGATAAAACAGATCATCCGGCGAGCAAACAAGACCGCGCGACCAGATAATTCACAAGCGGTGCTGTACGCGACTTTGCGTACACATGTACGCCGCGGACACGTCTGACGACTCCGCACAATTGCTATCTCTTTATCGCCCTGTTTATTTTTACACGTACAACGAGTGTAGACAAAACGCGCGCACATTTTATTCCCGTGATTCGCGTCACTCTGCACAGTAAATAGTATCTTATGTAATAAGGCGGAAATCCGAGGTTTTTTCAGACTGTGTTTAATGAGGTCGTAACACGAGGCATGGTGAGGGTACAAGGCTAATGACATAAGATACTTTTAATAGAAATGGTTGTGAAATAGCGATTAATATGTATGAAAGTAACAAGTGTATGAAATTTCAAACACACAGTTTTTAAAATTCAAATGGGTCATTAAATATCAAAACCAAGCGTTCTTAAATTTCAAATACGACATAAAATCTCATAACCAAATGTCTCGAAAATAAAAATACGTTATGAATTTTCGCAAACAATTTCTCATGCTCACAATATATACAGATACTTCTGCGCAACGAATTTAGCGACTCGCGTGTGAATTTTTAATTACTGTTATTACATATCATAACCATATATGGTAAATCTTTAATACGACGTCTGAAGCTTCAAAAGTAACTTTCTAAATTCAATACGTTTATTTGAAAATTCAATTTCACACCACAAATTTTATACGAGCATTTAAAAATTTATTTACTTCAACTGAAAATTCAAATATTTCTTTGAGTTGTACAACACAGATATTAATTTTCAAGCAATTTCATATGATTCTTACAATTAGTTTCAATATACTGTGGTTCTCAAAATTCACACAACTCTGTACTCCGAATTTCAACACATTTTTAACAGTGTACTCCCTCGCCGCGCGAATTGTTTGCGGGCGATTATCGCGAAAATTTCCATCTCGCATTATCCCACCGAACGACCGACGACTCCATCCCATTTGCAACACTCGACTCGGCACATTTCCGCTTGGAATATATGGCTCTCGGTGCGGCGTTTGCCCCATATCCTATTATTAATGCGCGCAGGCGGTCAGCGCGCTCACCCCCGCGTTCTTTTCAGACTTCCGTCCGACGCGTCGTCCTTATATTAGCCGTCGTTCATCGTCACTGCGAATTCGCAGATCTTACAGCACTCGTTTCGCCGTTGAATTTTCCCTCCCGTAAAAGAACCGCTCCTCCGAAGCCCTCACCTCGCGCGCCTCTGTGTGTAACGACGCTTAAATCGCCCCCCCTCCCCGCGTAAGCCTCGACGGGGATCGAGCGAACGAAAGTCGGGTGGGTGTGCGGTATATGGCCCGGTTGTCGGCGGATCCTTTCAACGAGTACAATAGCCACCCCTGAGCGTGTAAGTTATGGAAGATGTACTATAAATCGGCCCGGGTTCCTTATCAGAGCCGTTTCTACCCCTTTGCTATTTGCGTCGTCGTGTAAATACACAAACCGGGACTCCGGGCGACCGCGGCGTTGACACCCTTCCTTTCTCGCGTGTACCCGTGTTGATGCGCGTGCCCGGCGACGCGTGCGCGTGTATATTCGCGGGCCCGAGCGGAGGCTGCGCGAGCGCCCAGCCGCCGTTTCGACGAAGATCAGAAACAGAGCCGCGGCCTTTACGGCGCGAGCCGTGAATGCCGCGGTTTGTTCTCGAATTTCGAGTGGGAAGCTTCTGACCGCCCGCGATGGAGCGGCCCTTTACAATTTGCCCGGGCGCAAGCCGTTACTCGCGTATCAAAGGAGCCGGGAGGAGAGCTTTCGATTAGCCGGAAACCCTCGTCACTCGACGCGGCGAGACGCGAGCGCTCCGGATTCTTTCTCGGAAGGGACGAATATTTAAGGAGCCCGCGAAAATAACGAATCGAATGAGTACAGAGGCGACAGATGTGTATGGGAGCGTCTTTTAATCGAGTCTCCTTTCATCTCGCGAGCGGGATCCCTCCCGCTCGGCAATTTCGCCCCGCAGCGCGTTCTCGCGTTTCGGTGCTTCTCTTTCCCCGCGCGCGGTCGACCGGTGTTAGCGAGAAACGGGGCTCGCCCGGCACCACTTAACCGGTACCGGGGCGGCGGAGTGTCGGGTAACATCGCGGCCGCGAGAACATCGCCGCGTCGGTCCGACCGTACGTCCAACTTTTCACTTAGTCTTCGTCGCTTCGCCGTATACGGCTGTATCTATACGGCCACCGCTTACTACCCCCGAGAACAGCGGCGGAGAGCGTCCGCGTTTCGCCCGCGGAGCGGTCCGAATTGGACTTTGTTCTCATTTAGCCTTAAAGTATAGCTATCAGCGCTATAGGTACTTATTGCTGTGCGACCTACGATTTTCTCTTTGTGCACTGAGAAAAATAATCGCTAGCATCGAAAGAAAATATTTCTTGAGCCAATAACACATGGTCTTAAAAATGTTTAAGAGAATACCGATTTTTGGTCGAAGAATATATATTCTTGATTCGAGAATACTTTCGTTGGGATGAGAAATTCTTATGTGAAAAAAAAAATAATTACTCAAGCCAATCAAATGTTTTCTTGCACGAAGAAAACCATTGCTGGATTCTGGAATTATATAATGTTTCTGATTGAAGGAAATATTTGGTTTCTCTCAGTGTATATATTAATTTGGGTGAAGACAGGTTAGCTCGTCGTTTCCATTCCTTTATTTCCTTTCGCCCTCTCTCTCTCTCTCTCTCTCTCTCTCTCTCTCTCTCTCTGATGCGCGAAAAAAATGCGAGCCCGCGTATACCGCGCCGCAAACACACGTGGACGCGCGCGCTCGTCCGTGCACGAAAAATCGGGCGAGAGCGTGTGCGGACTCGTTTCGTCAACCCTATCGCACCTCCGGGAAGAATAATCTTGAAAAGGGGCGCGGGGCGAACGGTGACAACATTCTAGCAGTTTTCCCGCCACCGGATGTTTCATATCCTCCCGGATGGGTATTCGTCATTCGTCCGCATACAGATATACACGTCGCTCTGCAAGCCTTCAGGGCGCATGCAGCAGGGCCTGCTTGGCTTGCAGGATCGAACGTACACGCCGGTCCCGTGTGAACGAGAGTCTCGTAAAAACTCACCGGGGCGAACAAGCTCGGGGTAGACTGTACCGTATCGACGTGGGTACAAAGGGTGGTTCGAAGTACCCGAGACGAAACGCCGTCGTTGTGGCGCGAACGTGTGGTTTACCCCTGCAAACCCCCGTTCGAATACTCTCGACAGCGGATTGGAAAATTAGAAATTTCTATTTTATATTGCTATATTAATCGTCGTTGGTGTCGGCCATATGTATAGGTATAGCGAGAAAACAATTTATTCGTAGTTAATAAATGCTTGTTTAGATATGGCGAAACAATCATTTTACTAGATCGAATAATATCGATATTCGTTAACTATTATGATTTATTTGGCACAATTAGATCCTTTGAGGCAATCGTTTGGATGAAATAAACATTTAAATAATTAACATATATTTTATTGTTCTAATGAAATGCTTATTTCGCTGTATTTGAAATTATATAATACTTATTAACTGCTAATACATTGTCTTCTCGATATACATATAGATACTTATTTTAAATGGTAGGAGCAAAATTCTCAACCTTTTATTAAAATACGATAAATGATTTCAGTTAAAGAAATCTCGCTGGAAAATATATGAATGAGGATTGAAAGTCACAATTGTATATAAAGTTTTTATCAAATATGTGATTATAAAAATTAATATATTCCGTCATGAAATTTATGAGGGCAATTTCATAAGGAAATATATTACCTTTTTATAATTACGGAGTATATATTAATTTTCGTAATCACGTATTGGAAAAAAGCTCAAAATAGAAGTATATCAGAAACAAATTTTTTCTACAGTGTAGACTAATCATCAGAACATGATGCTTATAATTTCCCAAACATTTCTTCCACCTCGCCTCCCGAAAGCTCAGCTCGGCTGTAAGAAATCCGATCGGATCTTTTCGATGCAAACGGGCTCCCAACGCCGGCGCGAAATCGCGCAGGTGGACGGAGCTGTCGGGAGGAAAAGGAAGGTCGCTTAACCGCGGCACGAGACGTTAGTCGAGTCGTTTAGCATAGGTGCAATGTAGCGGGTCTGGCGTTATCGTGCCGAAGGCATATCGATCAGCGTGAGCCTGCGGCGAAAGGAGCGAAGGAGGAGAGCGAGGAAACTGCTGCTTGCAACAGTGATTCGATTTAGAGCGTAGCTACAGTAGGTTCTCCTCCTCGTGGGGCCGTCTTGGAGGGGAAGGGACGTAGGAGGGTGGAATGAGAAGAAGTAGCATACCCCCACTACTACGCGTAGATCTGGCTCGCGTAGGTATGTCGAGCGGTTCGGCTGCACGTATGTTAACCGGTAAAATCGTATAGGTTTTCTTTACGATCCCACGCGGTGACACCTCGACGAAACTCGAGCGAGGCCTCGGAATGGGTGAAGTTTTCCGGTGCTCGACGAAGCAAAACAACCCCTCGTAGAAGGACTCCTCGAGGAGGTTCTACTGTATCGAATAGAATGCGAATGAAGAGTATCTCCGTGCAGCGCAATACTTATATATACTTGGGTGCAACGTGGAGATGCACCGCGGGATACGTCTCGAGTTACACGCTGTTCTCCTATTGTATAATCCTACGGCCGTCGCGGATGCACGGAGGGCCGTGCGTCGCGAGTGCAGGGTGGAGTTCGAGGAATAAAATAAACTGCGCGACGAGAGAGGTCGCGGCGCATCGCAGTTTCTCCTTACAATTGAATTGCACTCAATCGAATTCACCGATACATCTATTTCGGAGCTTCGCGATAGAACGGCTCGGACTTATCTGTCAATTTGCATTCTACAGTAGGCGTGTATGCACTGAAAGAAAAATCAGCTTATCTCAACCAATTGTTTCAAGTAGATATTCACTTGTTTCAACTTCAAATTGGTTGCCCCAAATCTAATGGAGCTATTCTGTGTAAAACTGTAGGCTCTGCAAAGTACTACAATATATTCTATAAAGTCATATAAGAAAACTGTATAACTTTATAGAATGCAGCGTACTATAGAGCTTATGATCTGATACGGAACAGCGCTATAAGTATTTGTTCTTACGGTCTTCTGGCATTGAAACAATTACACCGTGAGGTTCGCCGTATTCAACCTCACCGATAGTTGAATGAAGCAATTTTTTTTCTCAGCGTGGTCTACATTAATATTACTCTCTCGGTCGTAACCGCGATTGTTCGCTCATCGAGCTTTTCGCACCGACGGGGGAACATTACCGCGTCGACATGAGAGCATTCGCCAGGGAGATCTCTTCGAAGCCGAACTCAGCCTCTGTACCACCACCGGTTTAGCGCTTCGCCGAATCCTCCCCTTTCTCCGGAACTTCGGTACGAAGGCGGAAGCTGAGCGGTGCAGCTTTCTCCTCCCGAAGAGAATTCTACGAAGCCGAAGAAGTTCCTCGCGGTATAGTTACGTACTTCGTCTTAGACGCCGTAATCGTACTACGATGCGTGAATCTCCCCGATAAGAAATTTTATCAAATTCGCGCGTTATTATAAATTCGTCTATATTCTCCCGTTATCTTCCGAGCGAATTTTGTTCAAAAATCGAAGCACTCTCGATGCTAGTCTTCCTCAATCCAAAACTACACCGAGGAAAATAATTAGGCCAAATTAACAAAACGCATCCAGTTAAATGCATTTAGTTATTCTAACCAAAATAATGGTCAGTTGAACCAAATATCAAGTTATTCCAACCAAATTTTTAGTTATTCCAACTGAAAATTTAATTCTAGCTAAAATACTGGTCAGTTGAACCAAATATCAAGTTATTCCAGCCAAACGTTTAGTTATTCTGATCAACAAGTGGTCAATTTAGTCAAACAGTTAGAGGATCCATATTTCACCGAACGGTTTGGTCATCGTCTTCAGGATTTTGATTAGATTGACCAATGTATTTTTCTCAGTGCACGATCTCACCTTGCCTGACCTACGCCACGAGGCTCCACGGGGAGACTGGTTTCGTTCCGTCACGGGATTGGCCCTAACCCAGACGTACGCTGCTTAGTAGTCCGCATCCATCGATATCTCTCTTGCCACCGCTCGTTCTTCGACCGTCGGACCGGTGCGCGTCTGTCCGTGGCCCTCCGGTCGACCGCGGTAATGGGGGGACCCACTCGGCGTTATTGGTATACTACCGCGTCGTGCGCTAGCTACTTGGTAGTCCAGTCAAATACCCGCACCACCTCCACGTCCGTACCTGATCAGGCTCGGTCCGCGTCTCCTTCGCATCTCCGTAGGGGTCGTCTCCATCTCCGTCGGGATCTCGCCCGATCCTCCTCGGTCTTTCGCCTCCTCGCGGCGATCATGCGCAGCTTCGCGAATCGCTGGCGAGACTCCAAATGGCGTAAAAGTCGCGGTTCGCCGAGCCTCACCGAAAATCACTCTTTCGTTCGTTCGCCGGGGTCGAGCATCGATTAGGGCAAATCGTCCGTTCCGAATGACTTTTCGAGTGAGACCAAATTGTAGGACGGATAACGACGCGGCGACTGGCGGTTCGAATGTCGAGAGACAGTCGAGCATGCTGAACATCCTGACTTTGAATACGCGAAGATGCTGGATTCTTCGCGGAGAAAGAGGAAGAACCGTGAATTTTTAGAGTTATCCCAGTAACAGGGCTCCTCGAGGTGAAACACATTAAAGTTTTTCATAGACCACAGCGTACTTCTTTCAGGTTACAAATAGTATTAACGTCTATTTGTATGGTAAAATTTAACAATTTCTCGTTCATGTGTGTCGGATGTTTGACGGGTTAATACTGCAATAAACTGCAAAAAGTACGCTGTGTCTATTAAGAAATTCAACATTTCACCTCGAGGAGTCCTGTTACTGGGATTCACTGTAAAAATTAATAATCCTTTATCTCCATGTTCGTAATGAGATTGTTTTCGGTTTTAACGTCGACTTCCAGACTTAGACTTTCCAGACGTCTTCAATTTAGAATAGTTACTTCACTCTGACTATAAAATATTATAGGTACTCGGAATATTGATGAACGTTCGCTGATCGTGACGTTACTTTAAAATTAGATGCCGGAGGACACGATCGTCCTCGTAAAACTACGACTGTTTGACTGAAAGGAGGTTAACTCGAAGTCACGACGAATCGTCTAGTAGCCGCTGTAAATTGATCCCTTTTCTAAATCGAGAGAGAATTGATTCCGTGAGAAACCGCAGCGCGGGCGGGACAAAACGGAGGTGCTAAAGCCCTGCTCGCGACACGACAATTGTTTACCCCTTCGCGGTTGCGATCTAGCTCCTGGGTGTCCGCAGTCGTACTTTGATTCGACCCTTCGCGTACTCGCTAACTGTTCTTCCACCATTCCCTTCTCCTTCTCCCGTATACGCCTAGCTACTACTTCAACCCCTTATACCACCCTCTCGCACCTCTGCTTCCGGCCGTAACTCAAAATCTCTCAGGTGTGCTAACCGCGTACGGCGGAGGTCGTGCCGGAATGTTAGACCGAAGCGTTCCTCCCGTTATTAAGATCCCCTCTGCTGCCCACATTCGCCTAGTCGTATATCTACGAAATGAAGAAGACAAGGGATGATGTAGATATCACTTTGGAGACGTCTCATCCAGCGATGGAAACTCGAGTATTTATCGCCGAAGATTTTCGGAAACGCCTCATTTGTCGATGAAAAGCAGAATTTAAAATTAACGGAGCACGTACAACTGGATTGATGAAAAAATTCGGTTTTCTCTTACAATTTCAAATAGTAGGATTCTAAGAATATTGTCTGAAAATTCCGAGTCAACGTTCGCGGAGGCGACTGAGATTTAGCGCTTTGAATGAAGTACCTAACATAACGCAGCTCTGGCCTGGGTGGAAAACTTGAAAGGGCGCCATTATCTTGAAAGTATTTTTTCAAGGTCGGTGGTCACGATATTTTGGTAACGGCTGAATCGATTGCCATTAAATTTCTACAGCATATTCTGCATAAAATTGCGCGATCTTTGTCATGCAGATTTTTGTGTGGTGCTAATTTTTTAATAGTCTGAAAATGAGTGAATTTTTCACGAAAAATCGATATCTCTAGTCCAAATGGCAGTCGTTTTCTTATAATTCAACGTTTTTAAAGTCGGATATGACTGAGACTATTTAGATATTTTAATACACTTTAAGAACTTCTTTTTTAAGCCTTTTGATAGTTACAGTGACCACCGCGAATCACTACTCTGAACAACACCCTCGCTGCCGATAGCTCCACCATTTTGGAATGTTTTTTAGGCGTAAGTTTCATCCTTTAAAAATGCTTTAAAAGATGTATGTATGTTGAGGTAAATAAATTAGTGTTAAATTAGTATTTTACTTCTCTAAACAGACCATTCGTAAGTGTCACCCTAGTTTTGTTAATTTCATTTGTACGTGACCCCTTGATATTGCAAATTCCTTCAATAGAATTTTCCTCGTCATTTCGTTTCACCCCACAAGTATCCCTAAAGATTTACGCAGTGCGACGTAACGCCGACAAATTTCGTCGCTCGGAAACTTCTCGCGTTGGCAAAAACACCGGCTCGTCCATGTCCGATAGAGCGGGCCGTCCACCCCGCGACCCACGCGCCATAGGTAACCGTACGAACGCTCAAAATTCACTTTTTGCCGCCGCCCGGATCGCACCCGCGCAATTTGTTGGGCAATTCCGGTATTGTGTCGCGAGGCCAATACGCGAGGGCAAGAAAATGTTTGACAAACTCCCGACGCGATTCGCACGGGACGGCGAGGTTGGGGGATGGACGAACGGCGGGGAAGGGGGGCGCTTTCGGGACAAGCAATTCCTCGGGCACTTCGGGAGGGACAAATAGACATTTCAGAACTTGTCCGACAACCGTAATCCTTTGCGCGTTATAGCGTCTCGGTACGAAGGCGTCCGTGCAGCCACTATCGTCGAAACCACCCTCGCGGTCGTTGGGCTGACCCGTCGCTTCGGACGTGACTGGAAAAGACTCGTTGGCGCTTCGATTATCGATTATTAACTCTCCCGCGAAGACGATAGCAATAGCGTCGCGAAGAAAAATATTTCGCGAGAGAAACGGTTATCTCCTCGACGATGGGAATGATACGTCGCGCAACATTAAAGTTGCGAGCGATAATAATTGTCGCTACACCGAGAAAAATAACTCGGTTTTGGTTAAGTATATTTACATGGAAGAAAATTGGTGGTAGATTTCGTGACAAGGCCAATTTATTGTTACGATAACTACAATTTTCGTAAAAATTACAGTAAAACCTGTAGAAGTTGCAAGCGTTGCTGTAATTTTTACTATAATTGTAGTTATCGTAACAACAAATTGGCCTTGTCGCGAAATTTACCACAAACTTTGTAAGAGTGCTACAATTTATTTTTTTCCATGTAGTTATTCTAACCAAAATATCAGTAAGTTTAACCAGATGTTTAGTTATTCTAACTACATGTCTAATTATTCCAACCAAACACAGATGGAGAGAGGATCCATATTTCACCAAACGATTTGATTATGGTCTCCAAAATTTCAGCTAAATTGACCAGGTTATTCTTCTCGGTGTACTGTCGATAAAAAAATGGTACTATTACTTTATCGGTAGTTACTACAAATTCATTTGAAGCATTCAATTATTATAGCAATGATAACGCAATGATATTCCCATATCAACTATAATTACAATATTTGTACGGTATTTGATCTTCAATTTGATTCTAGATTTTTCATTTCTTCTTTTATTAGTATTCGACTTAAAGAGCGCCACACGCCCGAGATATTCTCACGATTATCACCGCAGCCTCCAACCACGTGAGAACCGTACTCCTCGGTCGCGTTATTCACTTTCGGCTTCTGAATGGCGAGTCGAAATGAAAGAGGCGCGAGGAGGGAGTTCGCGGGGGAGAGATAGACGGATATATAAAAGATTTTGCAGTTGGACATGGAAAGTTCTCGTTTCATCCCTTTCACAGCGATGCCGGCTTTCATCAGCGGTCCCGAATCAATTCGAGTCATCTCCTCCCGTCGCTCCCCTTCCATTCCCCGTCAAACCGCCGCCACATTGCTCGGCGGTCGCAAACTCGTTGAAAGTTTCCACGCGTTCGTATTTTTAATGTGCCCCCCCCCCCCTCTCACTTTTTTTCGTCAGTTTATTTCCCCAATAATCTCCGCCAAAGCTACACAAGTCGTACATGACCGCCGATGTGCACGCGCCGGAAATCGAACTTCCCACCGCGATACTTGAAATTGCGGGCGGAGCATCTTCAATTGCATTTGTGGAGTTTTAATTGCGGTTATACACTGGCGCTCGGCGCGTTGATATCAGATTTTCGAAGGTAACGAGAACTCTGGCTGCTACGTCGATGCAGGTTGTTTGCCCGGAGGAAACTTTAGATTGCGCGTGCTTCGTGCTTCGGGGGAAATTGTAATTCGCGGAACTCTCGCGTAAAATATGTGCGTGTGGCATTCTCGAGACGAAACCTTTTCCCCGTAATGTACTGCCTAGAATTTGAATTGAATCGACTCTTCATATTTATGCGCGTATCCAGTCCCGCATACATTCCGATTCACCTTCTTCACCGAGAGAGAAATGGGTAGTAAAATCAACCATAATCGCAGGGTTGAATTTTCTTGATTACTAGTACCATATTTATGAATTAAGAGATCATGAATGCATTCGAAACTACTTTTGTCGCATGCTTATAGCATCAACGAGGTTGTTGATTGTGATAGCCGTGAATCATGGTTGAATTAATCACAAAAGTAGATCAATAATATTACTGCATGGTAGTGTCAACTATGTAAAAAGAGACTAGAGACATTTATCAACCATGCTGCAGACTGACCTAGTTGCAATAATCCTGACCTCTTGTTACTGTAATTCGAATCTCATTACTTAGAATAACTGTGGAATTCGGTCATTAAATAAAAAAAATGTTCATATTTTTAAATTCAATGTGCAATCTGCATACATATTCAATATCACGCGAAAAAGAAAATAATTATTCGCTGAGTTATAAATTCGTATCTCTCTATCACATCGTGACGTCATCGAAATGCCAGAGAGACGCACTTCTGCTAAATAAGGAGTGCGAGAGAGATAGACTCAAAGAGTACGATGACGTAGCCGCATCTCAAAATGTCGTTTTTCAGCTCAGATAAGGCCGAAAATGAAAAATGAAAAAAAAAACGGTGTAGATAATTTTTCCCACATTTTTCGAATCTGCGATAAAAGAAAAAGTTGCTTAAAAACCAAATCATGGTTGGCGCCAAAACCGATCACGATTTCTGGTTAAATTATGGTTCTTTCAACCAGATTTTTCCCTGAGCGTAACATTTACGAGTTTAAGACCTCTTTTTTTTTTCACGTCGTGACTAACCTGCATATTTTTTTTGTTACAGATATTCTTCAGCCGTTCCGCCCTAATCCAGGTGCGAGAAAATATATGAGAAAATATGCGAGAAAGTGTACGAGAAAAAGCTACTCGAGGGTGACCGAGGAAAGTTTCTCAATTGACGATTCAAAGTAACAGTCCCTCGCATAATCGAGAGTAGAGGAAAGAGTGGCATAGAGACGCGCGCTGAGCCGGCAGGACAATTCTGGCAAGTAGCAAGTTGACGCGCTTCAGTCGAGAGCTTCTTCGAGAACGAAGGGTAGTGCCGGTACGCTCCAGAGGGGATGGGGTTAGTCTGGGGTCGTGGAAGGCAGGGGTGGCTGATGCGAATTGAATCATGGGGGCGTTTTAGCGTCGACGTGTCCCGCATTCGAAATTCGAATTCTCAACCTCCCTCGATACTCCACCCCCTCGTTCCTCGGCTAGGTATGTAGGTACATACCTGGCCACCTCTCCGCCGTTCGTTTCCTATTCACGGGAACCTCACCCCGTCGCGTTCCTCGTCCACGTCTCGCTTCTTCCAATCCCGAGACTGCATCGATTTTTAAACTTGTTCGCCGAACGAGGGGCCGCCCTTTAAGAATTTGCCCGATTGAAAATTTCCCCGGATGCGTGCCGGGTACCAAACGCCTCGCGCGGCCCCCGGGGTTGTCGCCGCGGGGGTTATTTTAGGGACTTTTCGACTCGTTCGAGCAGAACATATAGGTTTCTTCGCTTCCGATTCCTTCGGCGGCGCTAGAAAGCGCCGATACGGCGGAAAGATGTACCTATACCTACACGGAGATAAAGAATTAGTTGACGGGAAAAAATAAATTGCAGCATCAACAAAGTTTGTGGTAAAATGCGGGACCAGGCCAATTTATCGTCATGATAACTACAACTTCAGTAAAAATTACAGCACACGCTTGCAACTTCTACAAGTTTTACTATAATTTTTACTAAAATTGTAGCTATCATTACAAGAAATTGACCTTGCCCAGAAATTGACCACAATATTTTTTTCGCGTTGGATCCACTGAAAATTACTTGCGGTGTCGTAAATAATTATTTATTTATATGAATGCAATTTTTTAATACATCAATACTCAATTTACTATTATCAATACCATCAATACTATATTTATCAATACTATTTTTTTAATATTCAATTAATATGAAAAAAGATCAAATTTATGTAAATAAATAATTACACGCGACCCCGCAATTAATTTTTAGTAGATCCAACTAATTATTTTTCTCCGTGTAATTAAGATTTTTTCGCTTCTTCAACCGTATGCTCCGCTTCGTATAGCTCAAAAAGATAACATCCCCGGCATATATAATTTATGATTACCGCAACGGAAGTTCTAGTTAACGCTCTCTTGCTACCGGCCGAGCGAGTAATCATAGCGCGGATAGTTTCGAAATTTCCTTTCCCCGCGAACTTCTCTTCAACGAGAGCGGTCCGAGAAGTTGGAACTTTGACTGATCGATGAAAAATGAGGTCGGTCCTTCGTACGGACGTGGAGTATTTCAGGAGCGCCGGCAGGCCGCGAAGTACGAGGCTGCGGAAGATGAGAAAGAGCTCGGCAAACTTGCCGCGGACGATAGACACGTTTTATCGTATCCCGTTCATTTTCTCGCGCCGCGTCATAAAGCGGAACGGGACCGCCACCTTCCACCTCGCGGGATATTTGCGACGAGCTTCGAGTCTTTTCGCCGCGAACCGCGCGAGTGATCTGTTTACATCTATACCGGCGCGAGGTGCGCGCCACGGATACTCGTATGATGTATAGGTGTACACGGGCTTGGGTCGTAATGCCGTGGATACGCTATTGTGGTCCTGCGGTGGGTGGCTGCGCGGTTTCTGATTTGATTGATATGGTCAGACAACCGTGCTGTACGCTCTACGGTAATATCCATGAGCGTAGCGACGGCTACGAACTTCTTTCGTCGATATGGAATTTTTTAACAGTCCGTCGTTCCGATTATCACTCGCTTCAGAATTATCTTCCGGTCCTTGGAGAATAAATTTATCTGTAACGCGTCCATCGTAAAGGTCCAATAACCGATGGAACTGTTTCTTGTTCGTGCTCGCGAGTCGCTCGATACCTTTCCTATAAGGGATACGGTACGTTGCCGGCCGAGATGTAATATCGCGTTATCAACCGACATTCGTTTTATCCGTATTTAGCGCTAGGTACGAGGTGTCGCTATTACTCGAAGCTCGTAGTTATGGTCGCGCGGTTAACCGACTTTTTACTGAGAACTATGGTTGAATTTCCTTTCACGGGTAAATTAGATTTGCGTCGAAATGTTTACGGTTAGCGTCGTCGTAGAATCTCAGAAATTCTCTGACGCTGCCCTCCAGTGAGAAAGGAATGCCGGAGATCATTGACTTTCAGCTCCTCCATCGGATGTTTAATTAATTTGTAGATAATTTAAATTCATGCTCGATTCGAAATTAATTTCGCGTTGGACTAAAAGGACGTCCAAATCCTTTTTTTTTCAATTTTAAATGAACCTATAAAGCACGCGCTGGTTTGAGTTTGAAAGTTAATTAAAAATTACTCCCATACTTATTCCCGTCGGTGGTGCCTCCGAAAAACTTGGATTTTTATTTTCGTCAGTCACGGCACGCACGCGATCGCCGCCGAAAAGTCCAATCCCATGCAGACACCAACGCGCCTCGAGGTATAATTAATGAACCGAGAAAATTTAATTAACGAAACTCTCCAATTCGCGGTTACTTTTAATTGAAACCGCGCAACGTTGACAGCGTAATTTCGCCGACTCGCGGATACATATCTACGCACGCGCGTTTAATATCGCTTTAAATAACGAGCGCGAACGAACATTATTGTCGCCGTTTGCGCCGGAGCCTAGCGGCTACGGATAGTTGTCGGCGCAGCGCGCGCGTCGAAGGATATATATTTCGAACGCGGATGTATCGTAGAAATTCGACAACGTGAACGGAATCAAATACGAACGTGTAGTACATCTTTTTATCGCCGCGCTTGTTCGCGATGAAAACGAAAAAAGGGAATATAACGAGACGAGGCGAGGAGAAATCGTCGCGAGAAATTACTCGGATACAAATTAACAAATTCGCAATATGCCGCGAAGTCGCAGAGAGGGGTTCCTTTATTCCTCCCCACCCTCCTCCTCCCGGAGGGAAGTTATCGAGAAAGTGTTGCGACGAGTTCACAGCTGGGCCGACAAGACGGCCGACAGGGAAAATTTCGATGTAATATTCAAAATTCTCGAGTCCCGCCGTCGCTTCGCGCGGAGCACGCGCGCGCGCGTGTGTGTACGCAACGTGGTGCTCCTCGATCTAATTTAATTTGAATTATTAAATTCGCCCCGGCGGGAACACGCTCTCACGCACGCTCGGGTCATTGCGATCGATTTTCCGGAATTTAGCGCGAAATGTTGCCGCCGGCCCGATCACTGCTGTATACGCGAGAATGACGCGGTATTTCATCAAAATTAAATTCCAAAGGGACACCAGAAGCTTTATTATCCGAGAAAAGAGCCGTCGTGTTTCAAACTCCGCTTAGGATTCGTCGACAGGGCCGGGCGCGGCTCCTTTACTTCAGTCTAATTATCAATTAGTTAATGAACGAAGTGTCTTATTAATTAATTTGCAGCTCATGCCGCGCTCGCTAGACTTAATAGCCACGAGGGGGTGTAGTCAAAATATATTACCCCGTTAAATTTAACCGCCTGATAATATCGTCCGATGGTCGCGGGGCTCCGGCTCTCATCCCGAACCCTTTCCACGTACCGAATCACAAGGTCTGCCACTACGGACTCCTTAATTTCTTCCCCCGCGTACACCCTCCGCCCTCCTACACCGCGCAAACGTCCCCCGCGACGGTCGCGTTTCGCTTAGACTGTATTTCGACGTCTCGGCGCCGGCAATAACGAAATTATCGCGCGGCGAGGAGGAATTCGGAAATAGTTATTTTTACGACTGCCATACGTTTCCATCCATTCGACGTTCGTACATCGGCTCTTCTTCCTATTCTTAAAGAGTTATTGGAATATAAATGTATTTTTCATTAACGGGCGAAGATATTAAATTTAATACCCCCAATATGAAAATTATACTGCTCGTTGAATTCGAGGAATATTGGTTTTATCCGTGAATGGGTTTGCAAATTAATTCCACAATTTGAATCTAATCGAGCCCAGACGGAAAAGTCTTATATATTTTGCATATGATTTTATGTGGATTTGGCCACATATGGATTACATTTTTGCATTAACCGTATACGGATTATATATGGATTATTAAACATTCCAAAATCCAAACATGGTCCTTTTATGGTTAATATGGAAATAATATATAATTCTATATGACCAAATCCCCGCATATGAACCATATGCAAAATGTATAGAAATTTTCCGTCTGGAAGTAGAAGGCTCTGGGAGAATAAAATTTGCGATCTACCTGATCAAAGGTCTTCGATTAAATTCCGTCTGAGATCTGCCTACAATTAGACGTCGATTTGAAAATTAATCTTCAAGACTCACCGAGTCAACGCGCTCGCGAATGTATTATACTTACCCTCGAAGTGGAGGCAATCGGCATTCGCACGGCTAGGGCAACTGGGAATCGAATTCAATCTTGCGTTTATGAATTTCTGAGGACTACGTCGTGTGCATATAGGAGCAATTTTATATTTTTTTCCTCCACTCGTGGAGGGGTGCTCGGGAGAAATCGCAGAGGTACGGATCGGCAGTCGCGTATATTCATATTCGTCGCGGAGGGGTAAAAGACGCGGATATTAAATGCGGACGATATGCGGGTCAACGCCGATGAAATCGGAATCTGTCGCGAGCGGTCGATGACCGAGAGGGTCGCCCGAGAGAGGGATGACCATCTCGTCGTCGCGATGCAAAAACCGCCTTTCCCCGAATCGGGTACAAGAAACACCCTCGGTCAGCCTAAACCGTTTGACCCAGCGAAAAAGCAGTTCCACGCGTCAGCCGTGGAATGCTTCACCCCTCACGCTCCTCCCGAACCCACGAAAGCGCGGATGGAGGGAAGAATGAGGGAAGCGCGATTTCCGTCGAGCGTTACAACTCGCACGTTTTGGACAGAAACTCATTCATCGTGTAGGTATTTCATACGAGTTTGTTAACTCGCCAGGGGAAAGAAACTCTGATCATTAAAATCTCATTACCTATTAGCCTTTGGCTTATATTTGTGTAATACTTTTTTGAGGATTACATTTTATCTATAACAATGCCCGACAGTCACATCGATGTAGGCCAAAAGTTCATTGATAATGAGATACCAGTGATTGATGTTTTCTTCCTGGCGAGTCTCATACGGTATAGAGGATACGTTACTATATTCAGAACTTCGGAAGGATGTTTACATTTAGATTTCTCGAGGAAAGACCAGTACCTATATTTACCCGACGTAGGTACTCTAAGTTTATTCATGACTCACTCTTCACTCCTCCTCGCCACAGGCTACATCAATTTTATAATTTTCTGTCGCGCACTCGCCGAGAAGCCCGGCTCCTCTCCTCTTTGATTCTCGTTATCCGGAAAAAAAAGAAGCGAAACGACGGTTATACAGTCCCTCGCTGGTAGTTTTTCCCTCGATGCTCTTCGTATTCGAAACTCTTCGTCCATTCTCCGCCGCGGTAATCATTTTCCCTCCGATAGCGCGCTGGTCGCGGAATCGCGGTGAGACCGAAGAGGACGAAGGCACCGGGAGGACGAGGGGTGTTTAAATTTACTCGAGTTCCCTCCGCGCTTTATTTTCCCCATCCATCGAAGTCGAGCCGCGCGCGATACCCGCGAGACTCCCGAGAGTGGTTAATACGCCGGGTCTGGCATCCATCCGCAGTCCCGACCGACTCGACGGGAAGCAACCCTCTCGTCTCAGACAGCCGCGGCCGCAACGCCATCCTCGCACGGCTGACTTCGCGCTTACCTCTATCTACCACGTGCGCGCGCGCTTCATCCACTTTATACGCTTCATCCACTCCCGACGCGTTTCCGTTCTCGCGCCTCGCTCCCTCCGCGTTATATTCAAATCGATTCGAACGTATCGCGCCCGTGTATTCGGGCGGTCTCGCCTTGGAAGGGGGAGGGGTTGGACGTGCACTCCCGTATTACTTTTCGAGCGTGTCTGAGAGAGCGAGAGAAGATTTTATCCGCGGAGAGATTGGCGAGCGTACGGGAAATAGAGGAGTGGTTGCGAGAGGGTGGAGTGGAAGAGAAGAGCTGGTCGAGAGATGACGTAGATCGATAGATAGATAAGCAGATAGATAGGTGGGGTATTTATTTGCTCTGGAGGCGTCGAAAGCGATCACCCGTTTGGAGCGTTGAAAATGATATGAGTACCTATGCGTGCATCGAAAAAAAGTTTATTGATAATTAATAAATGTGGTTATAAATGTTTGTTCAAATATGGCGAAATAAACATTTCACATTGGATAAAGTAAATATTCATTAACTATTACGATATTTATTTGGTACAATCAGATCCTTTGAGGCAACCATTTGAATGAAACAAAGATTGTAATAATTAACATATATTTTCCTGTCCTAACGAAATATTTATTTAGCCATATTTGAACAAACATTTATTAACTACAAATAAACTGTTATTTTTCGGATTCAATTGGGATTTGCGAGGGTGTTATTTACGTAGAAGAAACTATAGTTAGAGAGGCATTTTGACATTATCTAAATATAGAGAAACAACACCGATAACGTCCACTCGGGTCGGATTTTGATAAAGAAAAAAATATATCCAGGGCTTAAACAAAGAAGAGATGGAATGTAATTCATTGGGAGGGTGTATCTAGCTCTTCAAGTCCAGCTTTTAAGCAGCGATAGAATCACCCATCGGAATTTCGAATCTCGTCGAGACTCTCGCGTCGCGAGCGACAGACGTGTAAGCTCGCGCAACGGTAGATGGGCGCGTTTTAAAATAAATTCCATGCAAATCAGTGGGGAGAAGAGAGGAAGTTAAGACGGGAAGCGACCCTCTCGTCCTTGCTAGCTTCACCCCTCGACCTCCCCCGCAAGGTTTACAAACGACCCGGGGCGCGCGAAAACGGTTTCGTCAGTCCGTCGTTTCCGGATTATCCGGAGAAGTGCGAAAAGGCTTCTAACTCGAGATAATTTATTTAAAGGCCTCCACGGTTGCGCTCGTAGGGAAATTCTCGGCTTTAATTACCGCCGTCGAAAGAGCGCGAATTGTTTCGGACTATCGATTTGTCTGGGAGAACTGTCGACCGTCTCGGGTAAAATCTTCCACTCCAACGCCAAATTGCACTCGATGAAAAATAGAGAGCGAAATTTCCCGTGTCCTCCGACGCGCGAGCCAATCAGGGCTAGGGTTTCCGTCGAACAGCAGCATCGCTCCTTTTCACCCTATCCGGTACTCTTTTCTCCTAGCCTCTCGAATTATCTCGTCAGAAATTCAACCCTCGTACATTCCCATCTCGCAAATTCGATCTTTCCACGTGCGCGCGAGAGGAGAGACGACCTCTCTTTTTTGCCCTTTCTCTCTTTCTCACTCCGTAGCTATTCTCTTTGCTCGATCCTATCCGTGCTTCGCAACTCTTCGCTCGGAGCGAGCGTCACGTTGCGAGGGAGCGAGTCGGCGGCAGAGGTGGCGGCGAACGAGCGAGCGAGTAGAGCGTTCAGTCGCGTAGAAATCTTCCCACGGCGCCTCCTTTTGTTTCGCGACGCGAGCGAAGACGCCTAACACAATCCGACCTAGCCTTCTGCGATCCCACTCGCTCCAGTCCCTCCAGTCCAAAATAGGGCGGCAGACGGGAGGGGGGGGGGATGCCGCCAAGGTGCGACACTTCGGACGACAAACGTTTGTTAGTTTCGTCGATCGATGGGAATTTAATAAATTCCCTGTTTTCATCCGTTCTCCTCCTTTTGTGTACCTTCATCTGTCGCCACTGGGGAGGAGTCGCGCTCTTCTACTTGCTCTTCGAGTTACCCCGTCGACAGATTGAAAAATGGGGTTATACGTATATCTGGATAAGAAGAGCTGCGTGAAGCTAGTCGTACATACAATGTCAACTTTGGGAACTCGAGACCTCGATACAAACTTTAAAATTTTTAAATAATCGCGTCCAGCGCTCAGGAATTTTTTGAAATCTTGGAAATTATTTTATTTTAATTAATAAACCAGTTGCTTCGAATTAGAGGATATTACTTAACAAAACTGGACACCGCGAAAGCGTGCATTGAAAATTCTCGAGTAGGACGTATGTTTGAATTTTCAAAGCACGTCTTTCAATTCTGGAGACTTTGAAAATAGCTCATAGAAATTTTTCAGATGATAGAATACACCGATTCAGCAGATGATAATCTCTTAAATTAATAATACATTTTTATATGTTTAAAAATAAAAAACCGCACGCTAGCGGCCTGGTAACAGTTAATTACGATCGATTAAAATTGATTTGGATGCTTAAAAATAAGCAGGAAAAAGAGATATTTCGGGACTACTGATTTGTGTCAATTTTGCCTACACAGAATCATGCCGAGAGACTGATTTGAAGGAAATTTCAGTATCTTCGAACGGCAGAGGCGACAATGCGACTCGAACAAAATTTCTTGACGATCTATGTAAGTAACGCGCGATACAAAATGAATGGATTCGCGCGAACGGAAGTTTCTACTCCGTCTTCCGTTCGCTCCGAGTCTACATGCGCGCCGATCGATCCCAGGCTTTAAACTTCGTCGTTAGTTGGAAGGAGCGAGTTGCCGCAGAAGTATACCCGCGAAATCCTCTTCTTACGTCTGGTTCGAGCGATCGAAGACGTTAGTTGGAGCTGCTACGGGTTCATTCGGGTCTGGGTAGATTGGGTCTCGAATAGGTACCCCGCACCGTACTGAGGGCGGTACAGGGGCTTGGACGCGCTTTTAACGCGACGAGAAACTCGATTCCGTTAACTTTTCTCCTCTCGCCTGTCGAGAATCGCGTCGTCGAATCGAATTTTCGTAGGTCGCGGAAAGCTTTTCGGGTCGCGATGTTGGATGATGAAAAACGACGACGACAAAAATATTTACGAGTACATACCCGCGAATTCGATGCATTTGGACAATTTATTACTTCAACGGCGAAATCGTAGAAAATACAATCCGAATATTTCATATACGTATCGATAAATCTTCTTTAAAAAAAAATCGTCAAGAATATTTCTCCTTTCGCGTACCTTGACCTCTTTACGGTTCGAATGTACGGGTTCTCGCTTCGTTTTTCCTCCTCAATTCGCTCGAGGAAGGAGACGAGCGGAGAAACACGCGTCGGGGTCGCCGCGAACGACAGTTCCAAAGCGCGGGGAAAAAATTCCTCGCAGTTTCGTATAGAAATTTCAAATCTCCGCGTTTCCAACTCGCCTGCATTCTCGACCGCCCCCTCGTCTCTTTTCGGTCGAGCAAATTTTGCAGTTTCGAATCGAGCACCGATCCACACGCACGAATCTTTCGGGGGATCATCTACGGCATCACGGCGAAATGATGCGTTTCTGTCATCGCGGTCCCGTTAGAAGCAAGGAACTGTCGTTCCGGAGCGTCGCTCGTTTTCTCGGACAAAGAACAGCTAAGAACAGAAAACAAAGACTCAAAGTGACCGGCCGAGCCGCGAAACGTTTACCCCGATCGAGGGGGGAGACTCCGGAGCCGGTGTCGACGAGCGGATCAGTGGTCTCGAAGGGTGATCCATGCCGGCTGAATCCACCTTTAATCCAGGTCCGGCAGCTTGGTCATCGCGTAACCCCTCTCCTTGCGCGGGACATCGAAGTGGCTCTCCGAACTTCTGGCGGGTTGTTGATGGCAGTGGTGATTCCCGAAATTAAGAAAGTCTAGCCCGCACACGCCGCAGGCCTAGGATGGGGAATGGGAAACAGTTTGATTGGCATTGGCGCTCGTTCAGAAATTACTGTCAAATTTCTTTACTTGAATGAGGAAATCCGCGTTGACGTTTGAGGAAGGTTGGTAGTTTTGTTCCTGGGAGGTACTGGGAGTAGGGGCGGCCTCGGGGACGACGGTACAGGGGATGTCGGCTTCCTACGTGGAGAGTAAACTTGAATAAATTGCACGCCTGCTACGCGTATTCAACGATAATTCGAGATAAACCAGACGAATAGAAAGAAGTACTCTCTCTTTTACGGAGAAAAGAATTTGGTTGAAAGATTTAGTTTGTTTAAATTAGTCGAGACGATGATATAATCATTTGAGTTAAGGAAATTGTATTTAATTCGATACTCGTTTATGCGCAGCAAGTGTGAGAGTAATCAATTGGAGTAAATATTTGTCATGCTAAAAATATTTAATCGGTCCAACTACACAAAAATAGTCATATGGTGGATTAAATATGTAAAGTTATAGCAACTGAATATCTATTTATAAAAAATTGTATTTTTTCTTTACAGTGATTAAACAGAAATTAGTTTCGGATGAACATGTATTGGAATGAAAACAATAATTGAGAAAATATGTAATTGCTTCAATTCAAATCAACTAAATCGATTTAATCGATTTTTTTTTCTGAGTATTGAAGAGAGTTTTTGAAATATCGAGCAATGAACTGTAGATCATTCGTGACGTCGATTGTACTCACCGTTTTAATTTTTTCCTCCGAGACTTTAACCACGCTACCGTCTTCCTTCGTGGCGAGTACGGCAGTCTCCAATTTTTTTCCAAGTATCTTCACCTCCTTCCTGCCGCACAGCTCCGCTTGTGCCCCGCTGTCCTGAGTGACGTGAACTCCACCGGTAGCACTCTTGACGAATTGTTCGTAACTCCCGAGAATTTTGATCTCTTGATACTGAGACGACGCGTCGTTAGAAACGGAGCCTTTCGATCCGAGAATTTTGACTTCGCTCATCGTTGGTACGAAGGTGCCCCCCTTGTGTTGAGTCTTTTCAGCGTTACCCAGTATCTTCACGTTCTGATTCTTCATTCCGAGGATCTTCACTTCGGATTGGCTAACGGAGAGGAGGCTGGTATCCGTATCGCAGTCGTCGAAGCCCGTCAGCTTCATCTTCGCACTGTATTCGCTCAAGGAATGGTGGTCCTCGATGCAGGACACCTCGTCCGATAGAATGCCCATATCCTCGCTGAGGCCCTGACCGTTCTTCAGGTAGGGCAGGGCGTCGTTGAGGAGGGACATGGTCGTGTGTTGGTTCTTGCTCAACAATGACGTCATTACGTGGTGTTGGGATGGTCCGGATAAACCGGGAACGTCGCTCCGATGATCCAGGATATCGGATAGATCTTGCTGATGCGATCCCATGCTCATGGCTACGCGATTTCGAAATTGCGGTCGATGCGAATGAGAACGAAGTAATTTGAATGGAAAGAAATTAATTTAATTCGGACTCACCCATATCATCGTGCTCCCCGACATTCATGCTACCGTCCATGTTCAACGACTTCGGACCGAGGATGAGATCGTCTATCTTCGACTGCGAGAGGAAAGTTATACCGTCCACGAAGCGATCGTCCAGACTCTTCGTTTCGAGGATCCTGATGTCCTTGTCCTCCAAAATCTCAATGTCGTCTATGCAAATGGGCTTTTGCGAGGGTCCGGAGTCCAGCACCATGATCTGGTTTCCGGGATCGCCAATGACAACCTCATCGGGAACGTTACCGCGGATGTTCATAGCGTTGATGGCATCGGCGTCCTCTCCGTCGAGGATCGTCACGTCGTGAGAGTTCTGAGCCATCAGGTCTCGCGCCTCGCTGTTGGTCATCACTTCGTAGCGACCATCCTCCGTCGCCCTGACGAATTGGATTCCGCCCTGAGCTGCCAGCTCGAGCAGCTCGTTACAGTCTTCCGAGGCGGAAACGCGGGACGCGTCGTTCTGGCGCTCCAGCTCGCTACGGAACTGAGGCGGGTAGGAAAATTGCGCCTCGAGGGGTTCACCGAGATTGTCTATCGAGGAGGGAATCGGGAAAAAGCGGTGATTTTTAACGGTAAAATTATACTCTTCCGATGAAAAGTCGAAAGCGGGAATTCCTCTCCGCGAGGTCGTACAGTTGTCAGTCTTTAAATTGTATGTCGATCAATTTTCTCGCACAACGTTTTCCCATGAATCGCACTTCACTTTAAACCCGGTGGTAAAATCCTGAAACCTTCACGACTTCCTGACGTCGTCTAATTAATGGCGAAAAATTTTACGCGTGGTTAGAAATGTATCGAATTTGTCGTCAAGTTATACATATACCTTACAGTGCTTCTCCTACTCTCTAGCACAAAGTCATACTTGGAATTTTGCGTAAGCAACCGCGAAGAGAGAGAGAGAAGCGGCATTTACTTCTCGAACCGTGATTAAAGCCACTACCTTGATCTTGGTCCGGACCCGGCGGTTCGATAGTGAAGCTGATCTTGCCGTCGATGTCGATTCGTTGTACGACTGTAGCTACGACGGGAACTTTAATTTGAACCGCTTTCACTCCATCGGGGTCTCCGCTTAAAGTTGGGCTCAGCGTCATCTTTCCAGCTATACGTAGATCTTCGGCTGTTGCCGGTGTCAATATCTAACGATATCGTGACAAAATGTATCTTCAGTTCTTACGTTCCATCGAGTAAGTCCTCACATCCTTTCTAATTTACTACGCATAGATGTCATTTCTCAAAATCCTAATCCAACGTTCGAAAATTAAAAAAGTCTGTTGGCGCTTTTGCTATCAAGGGGCGTCTTTCAATTCTGGGGTTTTTGAAAACAGCTCATAGGAATTTTTCGGGTAATAGTCAGGATATACTGATTCGACAGATGCAAATCGTTCAATCATTATCTGATTCTCTTTGGTTAATATTAATGTCATCCAATAAACAGCGAACTCTCATTGAGTAATTATATCTGTTAGACTAGTGTCCCTTGAATACATTTCATTATTTCCCAAAAGTCAAAAAATCGAAAATACGCCGTATCCCTCACGCGTCCCGAAATAACTCTGCACGGATAACAGCTACGACGCTGGAAATTTTTTTTTTGGATTCAGCGGAATAATCTAAAGGTCGCCAGCGCGATCAAATTTACCGTGAGTGCACAAACAATTTTAATACTTTCCGAAATATTATCGCCTGTCGTATTTTGTTAGCCGTCATAGATAGTAGTGCGCGTGGCCCGCTATTTTCTTAATCAAATAATAAATTTTTAGACGATTAGAAATAAAAAATCGCGCGCATAAAAGTGAACTTGGGAAAAAGCTATTTCGGGACTACTGATTTGAGTCAATTTTGCCACCATACAAAAATGCTAAAAGACGCCCCTTAAATAAAAATATATGCGTATCACTCACGTGCTTGTGGCTACCAGTGGGAGAGACCTTGACTAGAACGGGAATACCCTTGGCCGGTTTATAAAGTGCGAACGGCGTCTGGCCTTGAACGACAGCACTCTCCATCGCCTTCGTCTCGATCTTGTCGATCACCACGCTCTCCATGTAGTCCCCCTTTTATTTAAAGGCAAAAATGACCGCGTGAAAGATCCGATCGTCCCCGGACATCGATCAGTGTCGTCGGAAGCCGAAGCGCGAGCGTGGGGCTAATACTAACCGAGCCCAAATTTTCTTTATCCCTGTCGTCGATTAGGGACGTTCGTTCGCCGTTGGGTAAATGCACGATCCTCACGTTTTTGCTGAAGGAGAGAGGGAAAATGGAAGTTTCGCAACGCCCGAAGAAACCGCTAACCTCGCTTCACTTACTTCCTCATGACGTTGGGTTCCGTCGCGCCCTGAAAACCGGCAGGGTGGCGATACTTGATCCCGTGCTTGTACTCTTCATGGGAGCGCAGGGAGAATCTCCTCGGGAACTCCTTGCCGCATATCCCGCAGGCGTACTGCATCTTCTCGGCATGCGCGTGTGCCTTCACCTTGTGGCACACCAAGTTCGACATCTGATTGAAGCCTTTACCGCAGAGCTCGCACTTGTACGGCCTCTCGTTGGTGTGCGTGAATACGTGGTTCCGCAGGTTTCCTGGTGCGAAGAAAAAGCCTTTTTCGGCATTTCGAGATCTCGAGGCGGGGAGAAGGTGACTCAAGAGCGGGCAAAAGTGGGAACGATGGGAGTAATTCTTCGGCGAACTCGATTACACACCTTTCTGATGGAATCCCTTGCCGCACAAGTGACATTTGTGCGGCTTGTGCTCCGAATGCGTTTTCCGATGGGAGATCAAAGTGGATACCCTGAAATTTTGTATCATTAGAACAATGGAAACAAACAGATCGCATTAACCTCTCCCGCAATTTCCAGTCACCTGTTGAAGGTTTTTTTACAGAACTCGCAGACGTAGGGTCTGGCGTCGCTGTGTATCGCCTTGTGTTGGCTCAAGGTCGAAAGCTGGCGGAAGGCCTTGCCGCAAGCTTCGCATTTGAAGTTTCTCTCATCCGTGTGAGTCGGCAGGTGTCTCATCAACGTGTACTGGTGTCGAAATTCCTTCGAACCTGAAAGGGGATCGACGAGAAATAGTTGAAATCGATTTTGTACACCAGAGCAGTTCATTCTTCTCTTCGTGGTACTTACAGATACCGCATTCCCAGATCTTCAACGTCTTTCCATCTCGTTTCAAATACTTTACGAAGTGCAGCCGCGATCTCGGGTCGTCTTTGTCGATGAGGCGCGTCGAGGTCGCCGACGAGGTCTCGGCGACGGGGTGAGTGTAGACCATCACGCCGTCTTCGGGTGTAGCCACACTCTGTTCTAAAATCTGTCAAGATGTGAAATTTTCAATCAATATTCGAGGAAACATAAATTCCTTCTATCACAGGCATACTCGTTCCATCTACACGCAAACGCGAATTGCTTATATCTAGATCCAATTTTCCGCCCTTAAAGTGTGACGTCACAAACCTTATACTTAATGGAATCCGTCCCCAAGAGCTTAGCAACGGTACCATCCATATTTATCACGTCGGACTCTATCACTGCATCCAAGTCCATGCAGTCGTCCTTGAAGATCAAGCTAGACTCTCATCGACTTCTTCGTTTCGCGCGCGAATACTAATTTTTCGTATTTTTAATACCTGAATCGGTTGATGATCATTGCCGCCAGGTACTCCCGAGATAACCGAAACTTCGCTCCTACCATCTGGGCCGACAGTCTCCTCCTTGACATAGACTTCATAAACGCTACATAGCAAAAAAAAAATGTGGTTAATCATTAATCGAGTAAAAAATCGTTTCTGAATCTAGTATTTAATACATTACTGCTTGGGTCTAAAAATTTCATAAAAATCGTGAACGAAATTAGATCACGCCTCACCTGATAACTTCGTCCTGCATAGGCCGACTGAATTGCACCTGCGCATCTTCGTACTGAGTTTCCCCTGGACAATCGTGATTAAACAAATATTCCTTCGTAAAAACGCCCCTGCACGACTTTCCTTTCGAAATACCCCAAAATCATCGCTTTTTTCCGACCGGTTCCCATCGCGATCGCTACGCTCGTAGAATCGCATCTCTCGCTTTACACGCGGACCGTTCAATAACTCCGAGAGACGAAGCTCCTTCCTCTGGCCATTGTTTTTCGCGACGACGAGAGCTTCGGGCGCAATGCCGGCCGTTGACGAAACTCGATAAAATCCGCGGAAGTTGATCGAGATAAAATGCAACAGCCGCGCGAGGATCTCTCAGCTCCGTCGCCGGTGGATCGTTCCTACGAACGGAGACTGGCTACGAAGCGCGCAAACAAACCACCAAGGAATAGGCAGCTCTCGGATTTTTCTACCGGCCGAATAAATAAACGAAAACCGCCATATTCAGAGTTCATTTCGCGCGAGGACGAGAGGCGCGACGAAGGGTCGACTTGTTCACCGATTACTCACGCGCCGACGACCGATCGTATTTAGTTTTCTGATGGGACTTACAACTGTATCCTTGAAGCAGATTATTCTGGGACATTCTTTCCGTTATTTCTTGCTCCCCTGCTTCGGTCCTCACGCAGACTTCATTCGCACCGACCGCCACCGAGACGTTGCCCGCGGGATGATCGATGATAGTGGCGACACCGCGCTGGTATTGATAGAATTATTGGCGAGGTCAAGATCGTGCATGGATTGTGGAAGGCCCTGATACTAAAATTATCGACGAGCGAAAATTGCCAACGATGGGAATAAGCAACGAGACATCTTATTCTCTTGAGATCTTATGTCTCGCGACTTTGAAAGGAGGAAGTTTACAATGAACTTCTTTAGTATCCAAGTGATAAAAAAGAAATGAAGTTCAAAGCGTTTACGAAACGATGCGGAGCGACGATTACCGTAGCACAGCGGGATGCGCGGAAAGATCTCCGCGAACGAGTAACTCGCGCGCTTTGATCGTCGATATTACAGCGTAGGAATTGATATGAACGACACCGATTTTCCGAGACTGAATTATAGGTTATTCTCGCTTTCAAAGTGACTCGACAATTCACAACGTCGTTTCTGCTTACTCCTCGTAATAATGGATGACAATTTTGAGGGCTTTTGGGCAGAAAGGAGGGATAATACTCGAAATTGTATATTTCGCGGCACGGCACTTCATATATAATATTCCGTCGTAAAAATCCTTACGATACTGATTCCGAAGGAGCATCCGTCGAGCAGACGGACGTCTGTGCGTACGCGTGTGCGTGTCCATCTCGCGACACGAGACACACTGCTTCGCGATAGCTACAATGTTTCAGCGCTCCGACGCGCATCTCAAATCTCATGAGTCTGCCCGAACGGGTAGACGCGTAGAATCAGAACGTTTTTACAATGTCATCGGCTAGGTATACCAGATACGACTCCGGTCTTCGAAATCCTTCTGCCACAATGACTACGTCTCCACCGAGCGTTAGATCCGAGATTTAGAAATCCTCGTATAGAGACTTTTTGACTCCACCGCAGATATCTATAGGATTATATCGGATTAATAAGTCTAATGCTGCCAATTTGGTAGCATTAGACTTATTAATCCGAGAGGTATCTCCCCCGGTGAAATATTTGAGATTGAATAATACGAGGATTACTAAATCTCGGATTTAGCCCTGCGGTGGAGACGTAGTCAATGGAGCTAAAGCGAACCTATATCCTTTTTTTATAACATCTGTCTTAGGCCCGGTGCACGCTGCGTCTTTTTGACGTGGGGTGCCGCAGCGTCGCCGAAATTATGATCTAACAATAAGATCGCATAGATATTAGAGGTTGCATTGAAAGCCGCTGTTTTTTCTTGTTTCAAAACATTATCTCGTAATGAAATGTATGAATACCTCAATCGAAGTAATTCCCTTCGGAAGCTATCTTTTTCCCACTTTCTCCTTGCGTCACTCCCCTCAAACGGTTTCTTACTTTCGTTTCGCTCGAAAATAGTCTGCTACGAATTTTCGTATTTGTGGCGTTCGCGGCAAACCTGGAATCACAGAGGTGCCACCAAATGTGAATCAAATTCAATGTTTACACATCAGATGAGAAATTAGAGGTTAGAAAATGTACCGGTCAACGTTATTGCATCATTTATGTCATTTTTTATTGCTGTGAAAAAAAGGTCTAATACAAAAATATTACCACAGTAAGTAATATTCTCGATAAAATTATCTTTGCATCTGTTTAGAATATTTTATTGCGAGATATTTTTTTCCATTCACCTGCTATAACTTAATTTTTTAAATTGATTTGATTTTATTAGATGAATAACACATATGGACACTAATAAGCAATAAAATGTCAACCCACACACGGGTTCCCTTTTGGGTTGACACTGTTCCGCCTAACACCGTCCATATAATCCATCGGAAAAGCGTAAATATCGTCCGGTCTATTAGCAAGCGTTTCCTTCTAAACGTTTAGAGCGCCGTGGTGGGGGTGACGCTTGAGCGCAGTTAAGGTGGGTTTGATGCTCATGCAATTTGCGCCAATTGGCTTGTGCAAACCAATTTATCCAAATAAATCGTTGTATATGTATACAGCGATTTACTTGTGTAGAGTGGTTTGCACAAGCTAATTGGCGCAAATTGCATGAGCGTCAAAACCACCTTTAGACTGCATGGACTATCTACGGGCGGCCTAACAACGAGAGTTGACTGTAGCAACATAAGGCCGAACATTGTTGTGAAGAAGAATCACCTTTCGGTGATTTGATGCAATTGATGGTCGTTTTTGCATCAAATTATTATTTAAACGCTCCAATTGATATTGATAACGTTCAACAGAAGAACGTTACAGGAGAACAACGGCTTCCAATGCAACCTCCTAATAGAATGGGCACTGCAGCCATATCTTCAGTGACGTTGCAATGCTGCACCGTTTATCTGCGCGCGTATAGGTATTTTATAACTCCTGTGTAGAGAGAGAGAGAGAGAGAGAGAGAGAGAGCGAGAGAGTACTCTACATGCAACTCCAGTCTCTCAGTATATATATAATGTATATATTGATCACTGTACACCTTCTGGTTTTCTGCCGCTACAGCACTCTTGCGGCACTGCACGTTCAAAAAACGAAAGTGTACATCGGGATTAAAAGGCTGTCTTTTAACATTGTTGAAGGTTGACAAAATTGACATGATTGAGGAAGACTACGGTATTTCTTTTTCTACTTCACTTTATGCGTTATAATCAATATCAATCGATCGCATTTGACTATTTTTAAGCCGCTATACCATGTGGTTTTTTTTATCAAGTCGTCGAAAAATATATTATAAAATAAAAGAATTCGTAGATGATACCTATGATTTCAAACGGGCTTAGGTGACAATATTCCGAGCGGTATATATTAAACTTCTTTTCTCCTTACAGTAATATTCGGACGCACACAGTAGCGACCATCAAATTAATCCGTTGAATTTAATACAATTTCTTTCAGCATCATAGCTGCATTTTGCTTGGAATTATTACAACCCGCGTGACACATACTTATAGCGTATTTTCAATTTTTTAAAATTTAGGAAATATACAATTTCATTTAACGCACACTAGTTGAATCATTGTGATTATTTAGTGAAAACGTGATGTTTATAGAATGACTAAATATTGACCACTGAAGATTGAAGACTGATGGAACAATTTTCATCCCATGAATCGTTGTATCCTGACAAACTATGACCAGAAAAATTCATGCGAGAGCTAATTTCTCGGAATAGATAGAACGACTCACTACCCCTTCATTGCCTAGACACTCTTGAATACTGCTTACGTGAAACAAAACTATTCTTGACGCTCTACACTTCCCATATCGCGAGCGACATACACGGCTCTCTCTACAGTGGTCTCTTTATTATTCGCGGCCTCCATTACTCGCGCGAGAGGGGAAGTGATTGCCACCACTCCTCCCGTAACGCCATGCCTGCTGCATAACGTTGTACGCACAGAGGTGCGCATGAAAATATAAAGAGGAGAACCGGTACAATTTTGTTCGAATCAGAGATCATGTTTGACCAGAGCCGCGCGCAACTTCGTGTGTTCTCTGTCTTTCTTTTGCCATGCCTCCATTGAGTGAGTGAAGCCTGAAGTGATGCTTCTCTAACTCAGAATTTTGTGAATTTACAGCTCCGAGACGCGCGAGTAATAGAAGGACCACTGTATAGATATACCATTCCTTCTTCGATTCAACTATTAATGACACCTGTTAATTCTTGGCTACAGTTTAACACTTGACTCCTTCTCTATTCCACCTCGTAACAGTCACTACCCTTCTCTCTCATGTAGGTACTTATACTCGGGTGTGTCTAGCTATTACGAAATAATTAAGCAATTCTATGTCGAACTAAATTATTCCCTTCCATGACATTTAGGGTGCATCCAAACACTCACCTTGTCCCACAAGAGGCCCATGAATTCAAGTGAAGAGTAATAAAAAAATATCATGTATACGCATAAAGAACATGCTCATGTATAACATCGCAAGGAGTGCTCGATCAGGATCAGTCAAACAGGGAAGGTCCAGGTTGCGATTCGTGCCAAGTACAGGTATCATTGCATTACAACTATCGTATCGCAATAGTGATGTGGTATCTTTGAACGTAATTATTTATAAAGGGCGTCTAAGTGAGACACTCGTGTTCGCGATGCCTTCGATTATACGAGTACTGTAAGTTGCATGCTGCTTCCAGCGGTATCTTCTGGGAACAACTTGTAGTTCACGATAGTGGTGTGGTAGTCTCGTCCGTCACTAGAGATAAGTCCCGTTTATTCGAGCCAAACGCGTTCACTTTGCGTTTTGTTGGGCGCGTAATATAAGTTTGCATGCTGCTTCTAACGGTGCCTCCGTGGTAGATCTATCGTTTCGCGGTAGTCGTGAGGTAGTTCCGTTCGTGATTAGTTTAATGCATGGTGTTGCGAAAATTTAAGGAGAGGGTATCTCACTGTGTTGACTCTCACTGACGTGGGCGTGGTTGGGGCCCTGGTCATCTCGCGGAATAAGACGCGGTTCGCGGTAGTTGTGTGGTAGTCTGGTCCGTCAATAGTGATAAGTCCCGTCTATGCTAGACGATCGCGTTCGCTTTGCGTTTCGTTGCGCGCAACGATATATAACTTATATATAACGATATATAAGTTCTAACGGTACCTCCGTGGTAGATCTCGCAGTTCGCGGTAGTTGTGTGGTAGTCTCGTCCGTCAATAGTAATAAGTCACGTCTATGCGGGACGATCGCATTCGCTTTGCGTTTCGTTGCGCGCGTAATGTAAGTTTGCTTGCTGCTTGTAACGGTGCCTCCGTGGTAGATCTCGCGATTCGCGGTAGTTGTGTGGTAGTTCCGTTCGTGATTAGTTGTAATGCATGGCGTTGCGAAAATTTAAGGAGAGAGTATTTCTTTGTGTTGACTCTCACTGACGTGGGCGTGGTTGGGGCCCTGGTCATTTCGCGGAATAACACGCGGTTCGCGGTAGTTGTGTGGTAGTCTCGTCCTTCAATAGTGATAAGTCCCGTCTATGCGAGACGATCGCGTTCGCTTTGCGTTTCGTTGCGCGCGTAATATAAGTTTGCTTACTGCTTGTAACGGTGCCTCCGTGGTAGATCTCGCGATTCGCGGTAGTTGTGTGGTAGTTCCGTTCGTGATTAGTTGTAATGCATGGCGTTGCGAAAATTTAAGGAGAGAGTATTTCTCTGTGTTGACTCTCACTGACGTGGGCGTGGTTGGGGCCCTGGTCATTTCGCGGAATAACACGCGGTTCGCGGTAGTTGTGTGGTAGTCTCGTCCTTCAATAGTGATAAGTCCCGTCTATGCGAGACGATCGCGTTCACTTTGCGTTTCGTTGCGCGCGTAATATAAGTTTGCTTACTGCTTGTAACGGTGCCTCCGTGGTAGATCTCGCGGTTCGCGGTAGTTGTGTGGTAGTTCCGTTCGTGATTAGTTGTAATGCATGGCGTTGCGAAAATTTAAGGAGAGAGTATTTCTTTGTGTTGACTCTCACTGACGTGGGCGTGGTTGGGGCCCTGGTCATTTCGCGGAATAACACGCGGTTCGCGGTAGTTGTGTGGTAGTCTCGTCCTTCAATAGTGATAAGTCCCGTCTATGCTAGACGATCGCGTTCGCTTTGCGTTTCGTTGCGCGCGTAATATAAGTTTGCATGCTACGTCTAACGGTGCCTCCGTGGTACATCTCGCGGTTCGCGGTAGTTGTGTGGTAGTCTCGTCCGTTATTAGTGATAAGTCCCGTCTATCCGAGACGATCGCGTTCGCTTTGTGTTTAGTTGCGCGCGTAATATAAGTTTGCATGTTGCTTCTAACGGTACCTCCGTGGTAGATCTCGCGGTTCGCGATAGTTGTGTGGTAGTCTCGTCCGTCAATAGTAATAAGTCCCGTCTATGCGAGACGATCGCGTTCGCTTTGCGTTTCGTTGCGCGCGTAATATAAGTTTGCTTACTGCTTGTAACGGTGCCTCCGTGGTAGATCTCGCGATTCGCGGTAGTTGTGTGGTAGTTCCGTTCGTTATTAGTTGTAATGCATGGCGTTGCGAAAATTTAAGGAGAGAGTATTTCTCTGTGTTGACTCTCACTGACGTGGGCGTGGTTGGGGCCCTGGTCATTTCGTGGAATAACACGCGGTTCGCGGTAGTTGTGTGGTAGTCTCGTCCGTCAATAGTAATAAGTCCCGTCTATGCGAGACGATCGCGTTCGCTTTGCGTTTCGTTGCGCGCGTAATATAAGTTTGCATGCTACGTCTAACGGTGCCTCCGTGGTACATCTCGCGGTTCGCGGTAGTTGTGTGGTAGTCTCGTCCGTTACTAGTGATAAGTCCCGTCTATCCCAGACGATCGCGTTCGCTTTGTGTTTAGTTGCGCGCGTAATATAAGTTTGCATGTTGCTTCTAACGGTACCTCCGTGGTAGATCTCGCGGTTCGCGGTAGTTGTGTGGTAGTCTCGTCCGTCAATAGTAATAAGTCCCGTCTATGCGAGACGATCGCGTTCACTTTGCGTTTCGTTGCGCGCGTAATATAAGTTTGCTTACTGCTTGTAACGGTGCCTCCGTGGTAGATCTCGCGATTCGCGGTAGTTGTGTGGTAGTTCCGTTCGTGATTAGTTGTAATGCATGGCGTTGCGAAAATTTAAGGAGAGAGTATTTCTCTGTGTTGACTCTCACTGACGTGGGCGTGGTTGGGGCCCTGGTCATTTCGCGGAATAAGACGCGGTTCGCGGTAGTTGTGTGGTAGTCTCGTCCGTCAATAGTGATAAGTCGGTCTATGCTAGACGATCGCGTTCGCTTTGCGTTTCGTTGCGCGCGTAATATAAGTTTGCTTACTGCTTGTAACGGTGCCTCCGTGGTAGATCTCGCGATTCGCGGTAGTTGTGTGGTAGTTCCGTTCGTTATTAGTTGTAATGCATGGCGTTGCGAAAATTTAAGGAGAGAGTATTTCTCTGTGTTGACTCTCACTGACGTGGGCGTGGTTGGGGCCCTGGTCATTTCGTGGAATAACACGCGGTTCGCGGTAGTTGTGTGGTAGTCTCGTCCGTCAATAGTGAGAAGTCCCGTCTATGCTAGACGATCGCGTTCGCTTTGCGTTTCGTTGCGCGCGTAATATAAGTTTGCATGCTACGTCTAACGGTGCCTCCGTGGTACATCTCGCGGTTCGCGGTAGTTGTGTGGTAGTCTCGTCCGTTACTAGTGATAAGTCCCGTCTATCCCAGACGATCGCGTTCGCTTTGTGTTTAGTTGCGCGCGTAATATAAGTTTGCATGTTGCTTCTAACGGTACCTCCGTGGTAGATCTCGCGGTTCGCGGTAGTTGTGTGGTAGTCTCGTCCGTCAATAGTAATAAGTCCCGTCTATGCGAGACGATCGCGTTCACTTTGCGTTTCGTTGCGCGCGTAATATAAGTTTGCTTACTGCTTGTAACGGTGCCTCCGTGGTAGATCTCGCGATTCGCGGTAGTTGTGTGGTAGTTCCGTTCGTGATTAGTTGTAATGCATGGCGTTGCGAAAATTTAAGGAGAGAGTATTTCTCTGTGTTGACTCTCACTGACGTGGGCGTGGTTGGGGCCCTGGTCATTTCGCGGAATAACACGCGGTTCGCGGTAGTTGTGTGGTAGTCTCGTCCGTCAATAGTAATAAGTCCCGTCTATGCGAGACGATCGCGTTCACTTTGCGTTTCGTTGCGCGCGTAATATAAGTTTGCATGCTACGTCTAACGGTGCCTCCGTGGTACATCTCGCGGTTCGCGGTAGTTGTGTGGTAGTCTCGTCCGTTACTAGTGATAAGTCCCGTCTATCCGAGACGATCGCGTTCGCTTTGTGTTTAGTTGCGCGCGTAATATAAGTTTGCATGTTGCTTCTAACGGTACCTCCGTGGTAGATCTCGCGGTTCGCGGTAGTTGTGTGGTAGTCTCGTCCGTCAATAGTAATAAGTCCCGTCTATGCGAGACGATCGCGTTCGCATTGCGTTTCGTTGCTCGCGTAATATAAGTTTGCTTACTGCTTGTAACGGTGCCTCCGTGGTAGATCTCGCGATTCGCGGTAGTTGTGTGGTAGTTCCGTTCGTGATTAGTTGTAATGCATGGCGTTGAGAAAATTTAAGGAGAGAGTATTTCTTTGTGTTGACTCTCACTGACGTGGGCGTGGTTGGGGCCCTGGTCATTTCGCGGAATAACACGCGGTTCGCGGTAGTTGTGTGGTAGTCTCGTCCGTCAATAGTGATAAGTTCCGTCTATGCGAGAGGATCGCGTTCGCTTTGCGTTTCGTTGCGTGCGTAATATAAGTTTGCATGCTACGTCTAACGGTGCCTCCGTGGTACATCTCGCGGTTCGCGGTAGTTGTGTGGTAGTCTCGTCCGTTACTAGTGATAAGTCCCGTCTATCCGAGACGATCGCGTTCGCTTTGTGTTTAGTTGCGCGCGTAATATAAGTTTGCATGTTGCTTCTAACGGTACCTCCGTGGTAGATCTCGCGGTTCGCGGTAGTTGTGTGGTAGTCTCGTCCGTCAATAGTAATAAGTCCCGTCTATGCGAGACGATCGCGTTCGCTTTGCGTTTCGTTGCGCGCGTAATATAAGTTTGCTTACTGCTTGTAACGGTGCCTCCGTGGTAGATCTCGCGATTCGCGGTAGTTGTGTGGTAGTTCCGTTCGTTATTAGTTGTAATGCATGGCGTTGCGAAAATTTAAGGAGAGAGTATTTCTCTGTGTTGACTCTCACTGACGTGGGCGTGGTTGGGGCCCTGGTCATTTCGCGGAATAACACGCGGTTCGCGGTAGTTGTGTGGTAGTCTCGTCCGTCAATAGTGATAAGTCCCGTCTATGCTAGACGATCGCGTTCGCTTTGCGTTTCGTTGCGCGCGTAATATAAGTTTGCATGCTACGTCTAACGGTGCCTCCGTGGTACATCTCGCGATTCGAGGTAGTTGTGTTGTAGTCTCGTCCGTTACTAGTGATAAGTCCCGTCTATCCGAGACGATCGCGTTCGCTTTGTGTTTAGTTGCGCGCGTAATATAAGTTTGCATGTTGCTTCTAACGGTACCTCCGTGGTAGATCTCGCGGTTCGCGGTAGTTGTGTGGTAGTTCCGTTCGTTATTAGTTGTAATGCATGGCGTTGCGAAAATTTAAGGAGAGAGTATTTCTCTGTGTTTACTCTCACTGACGTGGGCGTGGTTGGGGCCCTGGTCATTTCGCGGAATAACACGCGGTTCGCGGTAGTTGTGTGGTAGTCTCGTCCGTCAATAGTGATAAGTCCCGTCTATGCTAGACGATCGCGTTCGCTTTGCGTTTCGTTGCGCGCGTAATATAAGTTTGCATGCTACGTCTAACGGTGCCTCCGTGGTACATCTCGCGGTTCGCGGTAGTTGTGTGGTAGTCTCGTCCGTTACTAGTGATAAGTCCCGTCTATCCGAGACGATCGCGTTCGCTTTGTGTTTAGTTGCGCGCGTAATATAAGTTTGCATGTTGCTTCTAACGGTACCTCCGTGGTAGATCTCGCGGTTCGCGGTAGTTGTGTGGTAGTCTCGTCCGTCAATAGTAATAAGTCCCGTCTATGCGAGACGATCGCGTTCGCATTGCGTTTCGTTGCGCGCGTAATATAAGTTTGCTTACTGCTTGTAACGGTGCCTCCGTGGTAGATCTCGCGATTCGCGGTAGTTGTGTGGTAGTTCCGTTCGTGATTAGTTGTAATGCATGGCGTTGCGAAAATTTAAGGAGAGAGTACTTCTTTGTGTTGACTCTCACTGACGTGGGCGTGGTTGGGGCCCTGGTCATTTCGCGGAATAACACGCGGTTCGCGGTAGTTGTGTGGTAGTCTCGTCCGTCAATAGTGATAAGTTCCGTCTATGCGAGAGGATCGCGTTCGCTTTGCGTTTCGTTGCGTGCGTAATATAAGTTTGCATGCTACGTCTAACGGTGCCTCCGTGGTACATCTCGCGGTTCGCGGTAGTTGTGTGGTAGTCTCGTCCGTTACTAGTGATAAGTCCCGTCTATCCCAGACGATCGCGTTCGCTTTGTGTTTAGTTGCGCGCGTAATATAAGTTTGCATGTTGCTTCTAACGGTACCTCCGTGGTAGATCTCGCGGTTCGCGGTAGTTGTGTGGTAGTCTCGTCCGTCAATAGTAATAAGTCCCGTCTATGCGAGACGATCGCGTTCACTTTGCGTTTCGTTGCGCGCGTAATATAAGTTTGCTTACTGCTTGTAACGGTGCCTCCGTGGTAGATCTCGCGATTCGCGGTAGTTGTGTGGTAGTTCCGTTCGTGATTAGTTGTAATGCATGGCGTTGCGAAAATTTAAGGAGAGAGTATTTCTCTGTGTTGACTCTCACTGACGTGGGCGTGGTTGGGGCCCTGGTCATTTCGCGGAATAAGACGCGGTTCGCGGTAGTTGTGTGGTAGTCTCGTCCGTCAATAGTGATAAGTCGGTCTATGCTAGACGATCGCGTTCGCTTTGCGTTTCGTTGCGCGCGTAATATAAGTTTGCATGCTACGTTTAACGGTGCCTCCGTGGTACATCTCGCGATTCGAGGTAGTTGTGTTGTAGTCTCGTCCGTTACTAGTGATAAGTCCCGTCTATGCGAGACGATCGCATTCGCTTTGTGTTTCGTTGCGCGCGTAATATAAGTTTGCTTGCTGCTTGTAACGGTGCCTCCGTGGTAGATCTCGCGATTCGCGGTAGTTGTGTGGTAGTTCCGTTCGTTATTAGAGTGTAATGCATGGCGTTGCGAAAATTTAAGGAGAGAGTATTTCTCTGTGTTGACTCTCACTGACGTGGGCGTGGTTGGGGCCCTGGTCATTTCGCGGAATAACACGCGGTTCGCGGTAGTTGTGTGGTAGTCTCGTCCGTCAATATTGATAAGTCCCGTCTATGCTAGACGATCGCGTTCGCTTTGCGTTTCGTTGCGCGCGTAATATAAGTTTGCATGCTACGTCTAACGGTGCCTCCGTGGTACATCTCGCGGTTCGCGGTAGTTGTGTGGTAGTCTCGTCCGTTACTAGTGATAAGTCCCGTCTATCCGAGACGATCGCGTTCGCTTTGTGTTTAGTTGCGCGCGTAATATAAGTTTGCATGTTGCTTCTAACGGTACCTCCGTGGTAGATCTCGCGGTTCGCGGTAGTTGTGTGGTAGTCTCGTCCGTCAATAGTAATAAGTCCCGTCTATGCGAGACGATCGCGTTCGCATTGCGTTTCGTTGCGCGCGTAATATAAGTTTGCTTACTGCTTGTAACGGTGCCTCCGTGGTAGATCTCGCGATTCGCGGTAGTTGTGTGGTAGTTCCGTTCGTGATTAGTTGTAATGCATGGCGTTGCGAAAATTTAAGGAGAGAGTACTTCTTTGTGTTGACTCTCACTGACGTGGGCGTGGTTGGGGCCCTGGTCATTTCGCGGAATAACACGCGGTTCGCGGTAGTTGTGTGGTAGTCTCGTCCGTCAATAGTGATAAGTTCCGTCTATGCGAGAGGATCGCGTTCGCTTTGCGTTTCGTTGCGTGCGTAATATAAGTTTGCATGCTACGTCTAACGGTGCCTCCGTGGTACATCTCGCGGTTCGCGGTAGTTGTGTGGTAGTCTCGTCCGTTACTAGTGATAAGTCCCGTCTATCCCAGACGATCGCGTTCGCTTTGTGTTTAGTTGCGCGCGTAATATAAGTTTGCATGTTGCTTCTAACGGTACCTCCGTGGTAGATCTCGCGGTTCGCGGTAGTTGTGTGGTAGTTCCGTTCGTTATTAGTTGTAATGCATGGCTTTGCGAAAATTTAAGGAGAGAGTATTTCTCTGTGTTGACTCTCACTGACGTGGGCGTGGTTGGGGCCCTGGTCATTTCGCGGAATAACACGCGGTTCGCGGTAGTTGTGTGGTAGTCTCGTCCGTCAATAGTGATAAGTCCCGTCTATGCTAGACGATCGCGTTCGCTTTGCGTTTCGTTGCGAGCGTAATATAAGTTTGCATGCTACGTCTAACGGTGCCTCCGTGGTACATCTCGCGGTTCGCGGTAGTTGTGTGGTAGTCTCGTCCGTTACTAGTGATAAGTCCCGTCTATCCCAGACGATCGCGTTCGCTTTGTGTTTAGTTGCGCGCGTAATATAAGTTTGCATGTTGCTTCTAACGGTACCTCCGTGGTAGATCTCGCGGTTCGCGGTAGTTGTGTGGTAGTCTCGTCCGTCAATAGTAATAAGTCCCGTCTATGCGAGACGATCGCGTTCGCATTGCGTTTCGTTGCGCGCGTAATATAAGTTTGCTTACTGCTTGTAACGGTGCCTCCGTGGTAGATCTCGCGATTCGCGGTAGTTGTGTGGTAGTTCCGTTCGTGATTAGTTGTAATGCATGGCGTTGCGAAAATTTAAGGAGAGAGTACTTCTTTGTGTTGACTCTCACTGACGTGGGCGTGGTTGGGGCCCTGGTCATTTCGCGGAATAACACGCGGTTCGCGGTAGTTGTGTGGTAGTCTCGTCCGTCAATAGTGATAAGTTCCGTCTATGCGAGAGGATCGCGTTCGCTTTGCGTTTCGTTGCGTGCGTAATATAAGTTTGCATGCTACGTCTAACGGTGCCTCCGTGGTACATCTCGCGGTTCGCGGTAGTTGTGTGGTAGTCTCGTCCGTTACTAGTGATAAGTCCCGTCTATCCCAGACGATCGCGTTCGCTTTGTGTTTAGTTGCGCGCGTAATATAAGTTTGCATGTTGCTTCTAACGGTACCTCCGTGGTAGATCTCGCGGTTCGCGGTAGTTGTGTGGTAGTCTCGTCCGTCAATAGTAATAAGTCCCGTCTATGCGAGACGATCGCGTTCACTTTGCGTTTCGTTGCGCGCGTAATATAAGTTTGCTTACTGCTTGTAACGGTGCCTCCGTGGTAGATCTCGCGATTCGCGGTAGTTGTGTGGTAGTTCCGTTCGTGATTAGTTGTAATGCATGGCGTTGCGAAAATTTAAGGAGAGAGTATTTCTCTGTGTTGACTCTCACTGACGTGGGCGTGGTTGGGGCCCTGGTCATTTCGCGGAATAAGACGCGGTTCGCGGTAGTTGTGTGGTAGTCTCGTCCGTCAATAGTGATAAGTCGGTCTATGCTAGACGATCGCGTTCGCTTTGCGTTTCGTTGCGCGCGTAATATAAGTTTGCATGCTACGTCTAACGGTGCCTCCGTGGTACATCTCGCGATTCGAGGTAGTTGTGTTGTAGTCTCGTCCGTTACTAGTGATAAGTCCCGTCTATGCGAGACGATCGCATTCGCTTTGTGTTTCGTTGCGCGCGTAATATAAGTTTGCTTGCTGCTTGTAACGGTGCCTCCGTGGTAGATCTCGCGATTCGCGGTAGTTGTGTGGTAGTTCCGTTCGTTATTAGTTGTAATGCATGGCGTTGCGAAAATTTAAGGAGAGAGTATTTCTCTGTGTTGACTCTCACTGACGTGGGCGTGGTTGGGGCCCTGGTCATTTGGCGGAATAACACGCGGTTCGCGGTAGTTGTGTGGTAGTCTCGTCCGTCAATATTGATAAGTCCCGTCTATGCTAGACGATCGCGTTCGCTTTGCGTTTCGTTGCGCGCGTAATATAAGTTTGCATGCTACGTCTAACGGTGCCTCCGTGGTACATCTCGCGGTTCGCGGTAGTTGTGTGGTAGTCTCGTCCGTTACTAGTGATAAGTCCCGTCTATCCGAGGCGATCGCGTTCGCTTTGTGTTTAGTTGCGCGCGTAATATAAGTTTGCATGTTGCTTCTAACGGTACCTCCGTGGTAGATCTCGCGGTTCACGGTAGTTGTGTGGTAGTCTCGTCCGTCAATAGTAATAAGTCCCGTCTATGCGAGACGATCGCGTTCGCATTGCGTTTCGTTGCGCGCGTAATATAAGTTTGCTTACTGCTTGTAACGGTGCCTCCGTGGTAGATCTCGCGATTCGCGGTAGTTGTGTGGTAGTTCCGTTCGTGATTAGTTGTAATGCATGGCGTTGAGAAAATTTAAGGAGAGAGTATTTCTTTGTGTTGACTCTCACTGACGTGGGCGTGGTTGGGGCCCTGGTCATTTCGCGGAATAACACGCGGTTCGCGGTAGTTGTGTGGTAGTCTCGTCCGTCAATAGTGATAAGTTCCGTCTATGCGAGAGGATCGCGTTCGCTTTGCGTTTCGTTGCGTGCGTAATATAAGTTTGCATGCTACGTCTAACGGTGCCTCAGTGGTACATCTCGCGGTTCGCGGTAGTTGTGTGGTAGTCTCGTCCGTTACTAGTGATAAGTCCCGTCTATCCGAGACGATCGCGTTCGCTTTGTGTTTAGTTGCGCGCGTAATATAAGTTTGCATGTTGCTTCTAACGGTACCTCCGTGGTAGATCTCGCGGTTCGCGGTAGTTGTGTGGTAGTCTCGTCCGTCAATAGTAATAAGTCCCGTCTATGCGAGACGATCGCGTTCGCTTTGCGTTTCGTTGCGCGCGTAATATAAGTTTGCTTACTGCTTGTAACGGTGCCTCCGTGGTAGATCTCGCGATTCGCGGTAGTTGTGTGGTAGTTCCGTTCGTTATTAGTTGTAATGCATGGCGTTGCGAAAATTTAAGGAGAGAGTATTTCTCTGTGTTGACTCTCACTGACGTGGGCGTGGTTGGGGCCCTGGTCATTTCGCGGAATAACACGCGGTTCGCGGTAGTTGTGTGGTAGTCTCGTCCGTCAATATTGATAAGTCCCGTCTATGCTAGACGATCGCGTTCGCTTTGCGTTTCGTTGCGCGCGTAATATAAGTTTGCATGCTACGTCTAACGGTGCCTCCGTGGTACATCTCGCGGTTCGCGGTAGTTGTGTGGTAGTCTCGTCCGTCAATAGTGATAAGTTCCGTCTATGCGAGAGGATCGCGTTCGCTTTGCGTTTCGTTGCGTGCGTAATATAAGTTTGCATGCTACGTCTAACGGTGCCTCCGTGGTACATCTCGCGGTTCGCGGTAGTTGTGTGGTAGTCTCGTCCGTTACTAGTGATAAGTCCCGTCTATCCCAGACGATCGCGTTCGCTTTGTGTTTAGTTGCGCGCGTAATATAAGTTTGCATGTTGCTTCTAACGGTACCTCCGTGGTAGATCTCGCGGTTCGCGGTAGTTGTGTGGTAGTCTCGTCCGTCAATAGTAATAAGTCCCGTCTATGCGAGACGATCGCGTTCACTTTGCGTTTCGTTGCGCGCGTAATATAAGTTTGCTTACTGCTTGTAACGGTGCCTCCGTGGTAGATCTCGCGATTCGCGGTAGTTGTGTGGTAGTTCCGTTCGTGATTAGTTGTAATGCATGGCGTTGCGAAAATTTAAGGAGAGAGTATTTCTCTGTGTTGACTCTCACTGACGTGGGCGTGGTTGGGGCCCTGGTCATTTCGCGGAATAAGACGCGGTTCGCGGTAGTTGTGTGGTAGTCTCGTCCGTCAATAGTGATAAGTCGGTCTATGCTAGACGATCGCGTTCGCTTTGCGTTTCGTTGCGCGCGTAATATAAGTTTGCATGCTACGTCTAACGGTGCCTCCGTGGTACATCTCGCGATTCGAGGTAGTTGTGTTGTAGTCTCGTCCGTTACTAGTGATAAGTCCCATCTATGCGAGACGATCGCATTCGCTTTGTGTTTCGTTGCGCGCGTAATATAAGTTTGCTTGCTGCTTGTAACGGTGCCTCCGTGGTAGATCTCGCGATTCGCGGTAGTTGTGTGGTAGTTCCGTTCGTTATTAGTTGTAATGCATGGCGTTGCGAAAATTTAAGGAGAGAGTATTTCTCTGTGTTGACTCTCACTGACGTGGGCGTGGTTGGGGCCCTGGTCATTTCGCGGAATAACACGCGGTTCGCGGTAGTTGTGTGGTAGTCTCGTCCGTCAATATTGATAAGTCCCGTCTATGCTAGACGATCGCGTTCGCTTTGCGTTTCGTTGCGCGCGTAATATAAGTTTGCATGCTACGTCTAACGGTGCCTCCGTGGTACATCTCGCGGTTCGCGGTAGTTGTGTGGTAGTCTCGTCCGTTACTAGTGATAAGTCCCGTCTATCCGAGACGATCGCGTTCGCTTTGTGTTTAGTTGCGCGCGTAATATAAGTTTGCATGTTGCTTCTAACGGTACCTCCGTGGTAGATCTCGCGGTTCGCGGTAGTTGTGTGGTAGTCTCGTCCGTCAATAGTAATAAGTCCCGTCTATGCGAGACGATCGCGTTCGCATTGCGTTTCGTTGCGCGCGTAATATAAGTTTGCTTACTGCTTGTAACGGTGCCTCCGTGGTAGATCTCGCGATTCGCGGTAGTTGTGTGGTAGTTCCGTTCGTGATTAGTTGTAATGCATGGCGTTGAGAAAATTTAAGGAGAGAGTATTTCTTTGTGTTGACTCTCACTGACGTGGGCGTGGTTGGGGCCCTGGTCATTTCGCGGAATAACACGCGGTTCGCGGTAGTTGTGTGGTAGTCTCGTCCGTCAATAGTGATAAGTCCCGTCTATGCTAGACGATCGCGTTCGCTTTGCGTTTCGTTGCGCGCGTAATATAAGTTTGCATGCTACGTCTAACGGTGCCTCCGTGGTACATCTCGCGGTTCGCGGTAGTTGTGTGGTAGTCTCGTCCGTTACTAGTGATAAGTCCCGTCTATCCGAGACGATCGCGTTCGCTTTGTGTTTAGTTGCGCGCGTAATATAAGTTTGCATGTTGCTTCTAACGGTACCTCCGTGGTAGATCTCGCGGTTCGCGGTAGTTGTGTGGTAGTCTCGTCCGTCAATAGTAATAAGTCCCGTCTATGCGAGACGATCGCGTTCGCTTTGCGTTTCGTTGCGCGCGTAATATAAGTTTGCTTACTGCTTGTAACGGTGCCTCCGTGGTAGATCTCGCGGTTCGCGGTAGTTGTGTGGTAGTCTCGTCCGTCAATAGTGATAAGTCGGTCTATGCTAGACGATCGCGTTCGCTTTGCGTTTCGTTGCGCGCGTAATATAAGTTTGCATGCTACGTCTAACGGTGCCTCCGTGGTACATCTCGCGATTCGAGGTAGTTGTGTTGTAGTCTCGTCCGTTACTAGTGATAAGTCCCGTCTATGCGAGACGATCGCATTCGCTTTGTGTTTCGTTGCGCGCGTAATATAAGTTTGCTTGCTGCTTGTAACGGTGCCTCCGTGGTAGATCTCGCGATTCGCGGTAGTTGTGTGGTAGTTCCGTTCGTTATTAGTTGTAATGCATGGCGTTGCGAAAATTTAAGGAGAGAGTATTTCTCTGTGTTGACTCTCACTGACGTGGGCGTGGTTGGGGCCCTGGTCATTTGGCGGAATAACACGCGGTTCGCGGTAGTTGTGTGGTAGTCTCGTCCGTCAATATTGATAAGTCCCGTCTATGCTAGACGATCGCGTTCGCTTTGCGTTTCGTTGCGCGCGTAATATAAGTTTGCATGCTACGTCTAACGGTGCCTCCGTGGTACATCTCGCGGTTCGCGGTAGTTGTGTGGTAGTCTCGTCCGTTACTAGTGATAAGTCCCGTCTATCCGAGGCGATCGCGTTCGCTTTGTGTTTAGTTGCGCGCGTAATATAAGTTTGCATGTTGCTTCTAACGGTACCTCCGTGGTAGATCTCGCGGTTCACGGTAGTTGTGTGGTAGTCTCGTCCGTCAATAGTAATAAGTCCCGTCTATGCGAGACGATCGCGTTCGCATTGCGTTTCGTTGCGCGCGTAATATAAGTTTGCTTACTGCTTGTAACGGTGCCTCCGTGGTAGATCTCGCGATTCGCGGTAGTTGTGTGGTAGTTCCGTTCGTGATTAGTTGTAATGCATGGCGTTGAGAAAATTTAAGGAGAGAGTATTTCTTTGTGTTGACTCTCACTGACGTGGGCGTGGTTGGGGCCCTGGTCATTTCGCGGAATAACACGCGGTTCGCGGTAGTTGTGTGGTAGTCTCGTCCGTCAATAGTGATAAGTTCCGTCTATGCGAGAGGATCGCGTTCGCTTTGCGTTTCGTTGCGTGCGTAATATAAGTTTGCATGCTACGTCTAACGGTGCCTCAGTGGTACATCTCGCGGTTCGCGGTAGTTGTGTGGTAGTCTCGTCCGTTACTAGTGATAAGTCCCGTCTATCCGAGACGATCGCGTTCGCTTTGTGTTTAGTTGCGCGCGTAATATAAGTTTGCATGTTGCTTCTAACGGTACCTCCGTGGTAGATCTCGCGGTTCGCGGTAGTTGTGTGGTAGTCTCGTCCGTCAATAGTAATAAGTCCCGTCTATGCGAGACGATCGCGTTCGCTTTGCGTTTCGTTGCGCGCGTAATATAAGTTTGCTTACTGCTTGTAACGGTGCCTCCGTGGTAGATCTCGCGATTCGCGGTAGTTGTGTGGTAGTTCCGTTCGTTATTAGTTGTAATGCATGGCGTTGCGAAAATTTAAGGAGAGAGTATTTCTCTGTGTTGACTCTCACTGACGTGGGCGTGGTTGGGGCCCTGGTCATTTCGCGGAATAACACGCGGTTCGCGGTAGTTGTGTGGTAGTCTCGTCCGTCAATATTGATAAGTCCCGTCTATGCTAGACGATCGCGTTCGCTTTGCGTTTCGTTGCGCGCGTAATATAAGTTTGCATGCTACGTCTAACGGTGCCTCCGTGGTACATCTCGCGGTTCGCGGTAGTTGTGTGGTAGTCTCGTCCGTCAATAGTGATAAGTTCCGTCTATGCGAGAGGATCGCGTTCGCTTTGCGTTTCGTTGCGTGCGTAATATAAGTTTGCATGCTACGTCTAACGGTGCCTCCGTGGTACATCTCGCGGTTCGCGGTAGTTGTGTGGTAGTCTCGTCCGTTACTAGTGATAAGTCCCGTCTATCCCAGACGATCGCGTTCGCTTTGTGTTTAGTTGCGCGCGTAATATAAGTTTGCATGTTGCTTCTAACGGTACCTCCGTGGTAGATCTCGCGGTTCGCGGTAGTTGTGTGGTAGTCTCGTCCGTCAATAGTAATAAGTCCCGTCTATGCGAGACGATCGCGTTCACTTTGCGTTTCGTTGCGCGCGTAATATAAGTTTGCTTACTGCTTGTAACGGTGCCTCCGTGGTAGATCTCGCGATTCGCGGTAGTTGTGTGGTAGTTCCGTTCGTGATTAGTTGTAATGCATGGCGTTGCGAAAATTTAAGGAGAGAGTATTTCTCTGTGTTGACTCTCACTGACGTGGGCGTGGTTGGGGCCCTGGTCATTTCGCGGAATAAGACGCGGTTCGCGGTAGTTGTGTGGTAGTCTCGTCCGTCAATAGTGATAAGTCGGTCTATGCTAGACGATCGCGTTCGCTTTGCGTTTCGTTGCGCGCGTAATATAAGTTTGCATGCTACGTCTAACGGTGCCTCCGTGGTACATCTCGCGATTCGAGGTAGTTGTGTTGTAGTCTCGTCCGTTACTAGTGATAAGTCCCATCTATGCGAGACGATCGCATTCGCTTTGTGTTTCGTTGCGCGCGTAATATAAGTTTGCTTGCTGCTTGTAACGGTGCCTCCGTGGTAGATCTCGCGATTCGCGGTAGTTGTGTGGTAGTTCCGTTCGTTATTAGTTGTAATGCATGGCGTTGCGAAAATTTAAGGAGAGAGTATTTCTCTGTGTTGACTCTCACTGACGTGGGCGTGGTTGGGGCCCTGGTCATTTCGCGGAATAACACGCGGTTCGCGGTAGTTGTGTGGTAGTCTCGTCCGTCAATATTGATAAGTCCCGTCTATGCTAGACGATCGCGTTCGCTTTGCGTTTCGTTGCGCGCGTAATATAAGTTTGCATGCTACGTCTAACGGTGCCTCCGTGGTACATCTCGCGGTTCGCGGTAGTTGTGTGGTAGTCTCGTCCGTTACTAGTGATAAGTCCCGTCTATCCGAGACGATCGCGTTCGCTTTGTGTTTAGTTGCGCGCGTAATATAAGTTTGCATGTTGCTTCTAACGGTACCTCCGTGGTAGATCTCGCGGTTCGCGGTAGTTGTGTGGTAGTCTCGTCCGTCAATAGTAATAAGTCCCGTCTATGCGAGACGATCGCGTTCGCATTGCGTTTCGTTGCGCGCGTAATATAAGTTTGCTTACTGCTTGTAACGGTGCCTCCGTGGTAGATCTCGCGATTCGCGGTAGTTGTGTGGTAGTTCCGTTCGTGATTAGTTGTAATGCATGGCGTTGAGAAAATTTAAGGAGAGAGTATTTCTTTGTGTTGACTCTCACTGACGTGGGCGTGGTTGGGGCCCTGGTCATTTCGCGGAATAACACGCGGTTCGCGGTAGTTGTGTGGTAGTCTCGTCCGTCAATAGTGATAAGTCCCGTCTATGCTAGACGATCGCGTTCGCTTTGCGTTTCGTTGCGCGCGTAATATAAGTTTGCATGCTACGTCTAACGGTGCCTCCGTGGTACATCTCGCGGTTCGCGGTAGTTGTGTGGTAGTCTCGTCCGTTACTAGTGATAAGTCCCGTCTATCCGAGACGATCGCGTTCGCTTTGTGTTTAGTTGCGCGCGTAATATAAGTTTGCATGTTGCTTCTAACGGTACCTCCGTGGTAGATCTCGCGGTTCGCGGTAGTTGTGTGGTAGTCTCGTCCGTCAATAGTAATAAGTCCCGTCTATGCGAGACGATCGCGTTCGCTTTGCGTTTCGTTGCGCGCGTAATATAAGTTTGCTTACTGCTTGTAACGGTGCCTCCGTGGTAGATCTCGCGGTTCGCGGTAGTTGTGTGGTAGTCTCGTCCGTTACTAGTGATAAGTCCCGTCTATCCGAGACGATCGCGTTCGCTTTGTGTTTAGTTGCGCGCGTAATATAAGTTTGCATGTTGCTTCTAACGGTACCTCCGTGGTAGATCTCGCGGTTCGCGGTAGTTGTGTGGTAGTCTCGTCCGTCAATAGTAATAAGTCCCGTCTATGCGAGACGATCGCGTTCGCATTGCGTTTCGTTGCGCGCGTAATATAAGTTTGCTTACTGCTTGTAACGGTGCCTCCGTGGTAGATCTCGCGATTCGCGGTAGTTGTGTGGTAGTTCCGTTCGTGATTAGTTGTAATGCATGGCGTTGCGAAAATTTAAGGAGAGAGTACTTCTTTGTGTTGACTCTCACTGACGTGGGCGTGGTTGGGGCCCTGGTCATTTCGCGGAATAACACGCGGTTCGCGGTAGTTGTGTGGTAGTCTCGTCCGTCAATAGTGATAAGTTCCGTCTATGCGAGAGGATCGCGTTCGCTTTGCGTTTCGTTGCGTGCGTAATATAAGTTTGCATGCTACGTCTAACGGTGCCTCCGTGGTACATCTCGCGGTTCGCGGTAGTTGTGTGGTAGTCTCGTCCGTTACTAGTGATAAGTCCCGTCTATCCCAGACGATCGCGTTCGCTTTGTGTTTAGTTGCGCGCGTAATATAAGTTTGCATGTTGCTTCTAACGGTACCTCCGTGGTAGATCTCGCGGTTCGCGGTAGTTGTGTGGTAGTTCCGTTCGTTATTAGTTGTAATGCATGGCTTTGCGAAAATTTAAGGAGAGAGTATTTCTCTGTGTTGACTCTCACTGACGTGGGCGTGGTTGGGGCCCTGGTCATTTCGCGGAATAACACGCGGTTCGCGGTAGTTGTGTGGTAGTCTCGTCCGTCAATAGTGATAAGTCCCGTCTATGCTAGACGATCGCGTTCGCTTTGCGTTTCGTTGCGAGCGTAATATAAGTTTGCATGCTACGTCTAACGGTGCCTCCGTGGTACATCTCGCGGTTCGCGGTAGTTGTGTGGTAGTCTCGTCCGTTACTAGTGATAAGTCCCGTCTATCCCAGACGATCGCGTTCGCTTTGTGTTTAGTTGCGCGCGTAATATAAGTTTGCATGTTGCTTCTAACGGTACCTCCGTGGTAGATCTCGCGGTTCGCGGTAGTTGTGTGGTAGTCTCGTCCGTCAATAGTAATAAGTCCCGTCTATGCGAGACGATCGCGTTCGCATTGCGTTTCGTTGCGCGCGTAATATAAGTTTGCTTACTGCTTGTAACGGTGCCTCCGTGGTAGATCTCGCGATTCGCGGTAGTTGTGTGGTAGTTCCGTTCGTGATTAGTTGTAATGCATGGCGTTGCGAAAATTTAAGGAGAGAGTACTTCTTTGTGTTGACTCTCACTGACGTGGGCGTGGTTGGGGCCCTGGTCATTTCGCGGAATAACACGCGGTTCGCGGTAGTTGTGTGGTAGTCTCGTCCGTCAATAGTGATAAGTTCCGTCTATGCGAGAGGATCGCGTTCGCTTTGCGTTTCGTTGCGTGCGTAATATAAGTTTGCATGCTACGTCTAACGGTGCCTCCGTGGTACATCTCGCGGTTCGCGGTAGTTGTGTGGTAGTCTCGTCCGTTACTAGTGATAAGTCCCGTCTATCCCAGACGATCGCGTTCGCTTTGTGTTTAGTTGCGCGCGTAATATAAGTTTGCATGTTGCTTCTAACGGTACCTCCGTGGTAGATCTCGCGGTTCGCGGTAGTTGTGTGGTAGTCTCGTCCGTCAATAGTAATAAGTCCCGTCTATGCGAGACGATCGCGTTCACTTTGCGTTTCGTTGCGCGCGTAATATAAGTTTGCTTACTGCTTGTAACGGTGCCTCCGTGGTAGATCTCGCGATTCGCGGTAGTTGTGTGGTAGTTCCGTTCGTGATTAGTTGTAATGCATGGCGTTGCGAAAATTTAAGGAGAGAGTATTTCTCTGTGTTGACTCTCACTGACGTGGGCGTGGTTGGGGCCCTGGTCATTTCGCGGAATAAGACGCGGTTCGCGGTAGTTGTGTGGTAGTCTCGTCCGTCAATAGTGATAAGTCGGTCTATGCTAGACGATCGCGTTCGCTTTGCGTTTCGTTGCGCGCGTAATATAAGTTTGCATGCTACGTCTAACGGTGCCTCCGTGGTACATCTCGCGATTCGAGGTAGTTGTGTTGTAGTCTCGTCCGTTACTAGTGATAAGTCCCGTCTATGCGAGACGATCGCATTCGCTTTGTGTTTCGTTGCGCGCGTAATATAAGTTTGCTTGCTGCTTGTAACGGTGCCTCCGTGGTAGATCTCGCGATTCGCGGTAGTTGTGTGGTAGTTCCGTTCGTTATTAGTTGTAATGCATGGCGTTGCGAAAATTTAAGGAGAGAGTATTTCTCTGTGTTGACTCTCACTGACGTGGGCGTGGTTGGGGCCCTGGTCATTTGGCGGAATAACACGCGGTTCGCGGTAGTTGTGTGGTAGTCTCGTCCGTCAATATTGATAAGTCCCGTCTATGCTAGACGATCGCGTTCGCTTTGCGTTTCGTTGCGCGCGTAATATAAGTTTGCATGCTACGTCTAACGGTGCCTCCGTGGTACATCTCGCGGTTCGCGGTAGTTGTGTGGTAGTCTCGTCCGTTACTAGTGATAAGTCCCGTCTATCCGAGGCGATCGCGTTCGCTTTGTGTTTAGTTGCGCGCGTAATATAAGTTTGCATGTTGCTTCTAACGGTACCTCCGTGGTAGATCTCGCGGTTCACGGTAGTTGTGTGGTAGTCTCGTCCGTCAATAGTAATAAGTCCCGTCTATGCGAGACGATCGCGTTCGCATTGCGTTTCGTTGCGCGCGTAATATAAGTTTGCTTACTGCTTGTAACGGTGCCTCCGTGGTAGATCTCGCGATTCGCGGTAGTTGTGTGGTAGTTCCGTTCGTGATTAGTTGTAATGCATGGCGTTGAGAAAATTTAAGGAGAGAGTATTTCTTTGTGTTGACTCTCACTGACGTGGGCGTGGTTGGGGCCCTGGTCATTTCGCGGAATAACACGCGGTTCGCGGTAGTTGTGTGGTAGTCTCGTCCGTCAATAGTGATAAGTTCCGTCTATGCGAGAGGATCGCGTTCGCTTTGCGTTTCGTTGCGTGCGTAATATAAGTTTGCATGCTACGTCTAACGGTGCCTCAGTGGTACATCTCGCGGTTCGCGGTAGTTGTGTGGTAGTCTCGTCCGTTACTAGTGATAAGTCCCGTCTATCCGAGACGATCGCGTTCGCTTTGTGTTTAGTTGCGCGCGTAATATAAGTTTGCATGTTGCTTCTAACGGTACCTCCGTGGTAGATCTCGCGGTTCGCGGTAGTTGTGTGGTAGTCTCGTCCGTCAATAGTAATAAGTCCCGTCTATGCGAGACGATCGCGTTCGCTTTGCGTTTCGTTGCGCGCGTAATATAAGTTTGCTTACTGCTTGTAACGGTGCCTCCGTGGTAGATCTCGCGATTCGCGGTAGTTGTGTGGTAGTTCCGTTCGTTATTAGTTGTAATGCATGGCGTTGCGAAAATTTAAGGAGAGAGTATTTCTCTGTGTTGACTCTCACTGACGTGGGCGTGGTTGGGGCCCTGGTCATTTCGCGGAATAACACGCGGTTCGCGGTAGTTGTGTGGTAGTCTCGTCCGTCAATATTGATAAGTCCCGTCTATGCTAGACGATCGCGTTCGCTTTGCGTTTCGTTGCGCGCGTAATATAAGTTTGCATGCTACGTCTAACGGTGCCTCCGTGGTACATCTCGCGGTTCGCGGTAGTTGTGTGGTAGTCTCGTCCGTCAATAGTGATAAGTTCCGTCTATGCGAGAGGATCGCGTTCGCTTTGCGTTTCGTTGCGTGCGTAATATAAGTTTGCATGCTACGTCTAACGGTGCCTCCGTGGTACATCTCGCGGTTCGCGGTAGTTGTGTGGTAGTCTCGTCCGTTACTAGTGATAAGTCCCGTCTATCCCAGACGATCGCGTTCGCTTTGTGTTTAGTTGCGCGCGTAATATAAGTTTGCATGTTGCTTCTAACGGTACCTCCGTGGTAGATCTCGCGGTTCGCGGTAGTTGTGTGGTAGTCTCGTCCGTCAATAGTAATAAGTCCCGTCTATGCGAGACGATCGCGTTCACTTTGCGTTTCGTTGCGCGCGTAATATAAGTTTGCTTACTGCTTGTAACGGTGCCTCCGTGGTAGATCTCGCGATTCGCGGTAGTTGTGTGGTAGTTCCGTTCGTGATTAGTTGTAATGCATGGCGTTGCGAAAATTTAAGGAGAGAGTATTTCTCTGTGTTGACTCTCACTGACGTGGGCGTGGTTGGGGCCCTGGTCATTTCGCGGAATAAGACGCGGTTCGCGGTAGTTGTGTGGTAGTCTCGTCCGTCAATAGTGATAAGTCGGTCTATGCTAGACGATCGCGTTCGCTTTGCGTTTCGTTGCGCGCGTAATATAAGTTTGCATGCTACGTCTAACGGTGCCTCCGTGGTACATCTCGCGATTCGAGGTAGTTGTGTTGTAGTCTCGTCCGTTACTAGTGATAAGTCCCATCTATGCGAGACGATCGCATTCGCTTTGTGTTTCGTTGCGCGCGTAATATAAGTTTGCTTGCTGCTTGTAACGGTGCCTCCGTGGTAGATCTCGCGATTCGCGGTAGTTGTGTGGTAGTTCCGTTCGTTATTAGTTGTAATGCATGGCGTTGCGAAAATTTAAGGAGAGAGTATTTCTCTGTGTTGACTCTCACTGACGTGGGCGTGGTTGGGGCCCTGGTCATTTCGCGGAATAACACGCGGTTCGCGGTAGTTGTGTGGTAGTCTCGTCCGTCAATATTGATAAGTCCCGTCTATGCTAGACGATCGCGTTCGCTTTGCGTTTCGTTGCGCGCGTAATATAAGTTTGCATGCTACGTCTAACGGTGCCTCCGTGGTACATCTCGCGGTTCGCGGTAGTTGTGTGGTAGTCTCGTCCGTTACTAGTGATAAGTCCCGTCTATCCGAGACGATCGCGTTCGCTTTGTGTTTAGTTGCGCGCGTAATATAAGTTTGCATGTTGCTTCTAACGGTACCTCCGTGGTAGATCTCGCGGTTCGCGGTAGTTGTGTGGTAGTCTCGTCCGTCAATAGTAATAAGTCCCGTCTATGCGAGACGATCGCGTTCGCATTGCGTTTCGTTGCGCGCGTAATATAAGTTTGCTTACTGCTTGTAACGGTGCCTCCGTGGTAGATCTCGCGATTCGCGGTAGTTGTGTGGTAGTTCCGTTCGTGATTAGTTGTAATGCATGGCGTTGAGAAAATTTAAGGAGAGAGTATTTCTTTGTGTTGACTCTCACTGACGTGGGCGTGGTTGGGGCCCTGGTCATTTCGCGGAATAACACGCGGTTCGCGGTAGTTGTGTGGTAGTCTCGTCCGTCAATAGTGATAAGTCCCGTCTATGCTAGACGATCGCGTTCGCTTTGCGTTTCGTTGCGCGCGTAATATAAGTTTGCATGCTACGTCTAACGGTGCCTCCGTGGTACATCTCGCGGTTCGCGGTAGTTGTGTGGTAGTCTCGTCCGTTACTAGTGATAAGTCCCGTCTATCCGAGACGATCGCGTTCGCTTTGTGTTTAGTTGCGCGCGTAATATAAATTTGCATGTTGCTTCTAACGGTACCTCCGTGGTAGATCTCGCGGTTCGCGGTAGTTGTGTGGTAGTCTCGTCCGTCAATAGTAATAAGTCCCGTCTATGCGAGACGATCGCGTTCGCTTTGCGTTTCGTTGCGCGCGTAATATAAGTTTGCTTACTGCTTGTAACGGTGCCTCCGTGGTAGATCTCGCGATTCGCGGTAGTTGTGTGGTAGTTCCGTTCGTGATTAGTTGTAATGCATGGCGTTGCGAAAATTTAAGGAGAGAGTATTTCTCTGTGTTGACTCTCACTGACGTGGGCGTAGTTGGGGCCCTTGTCATTTCGCGGAATAACACGCGGTTCGCGGTAGTTGTGTGGTAGTCTCGTCCGTCAATAGTGATAAGTCCCATCTATCCGAGGCGATCGCATTCGCTTTGCGTTTCGTTGCGGGCGTAATATAAGTTTGCATGCTACGTCTAACGGGTGCCTCCGTGGTACATCTCGCGGTTCGCGGTAGTTGTGTGGTAGTTTCGTCCGTTTCTAGTGATAAGTCCCGTCTATCCGAGACGATCGCGTTCGCTTTGCTCTCGTTTAATTCAAATTTTCCTTCAGTTAAATATGAACGGTACATTTTCTCGTGGTTCGATTATCACATAGTTGATATGCATATTCATGGCAGTCCCGAAATTGACGCGAGCCAATTGCTCTTTCACATTTATCGATATTTTCAAGATCGTTCTCATATATTACATCGTCTTTCCTTCGTATTATCTACGATCGTTGGTTGGGTACTTGTGAAGTCGCAAACGCCGTGTATCGTCTCGCACGGCGGTGATACTTGCGGCTTCACGTTGCCTTGAAGATAGAAGAGAGACAAAAGAAGAGGGAAGCCATCGTTAGTATTAAGAAATTTCAATCGTCGCGCCTTTCACACTAGCAAGGATTTTCGACTATTCTCTTTCGAACAATTCTCACTGTACTCTCGTATACCTTCCTTCACCGGACTGGAGGAAGTGTAACGTGAATGCATTGCGGCTGTTCGGAAGGAATTTTCTGATATGTCAACAGATTCCTTGCAATTCTGTCCACCTTTCTTTCCATGCACAAGTACATTTATTAAGTAGACGTGCGAGACTGCAAAAGTTACTTTTCTTTTTTTTATCGGCATCACGACCAAATCGATTATCTTGCTCGTGTACGTTAGAGAACATTCAAGGTTTTTCTATTTCAAATAAGAGCACGGAGTAAACTCACTACGTATATGTATGTATTACTCTTAGCTTTTTTCTCGTCACAGTGGTCAAGAAATATTGCACATGAAACATTTATTCAATTATAAATTTTCACCATTTCACTTTTAATATACTTGTACAAGTTATGAATTTTTCTTCTTAAATTCTCTTAGTATCCGTACGTCTACTTAATACTGATATCTCTCTCTATTTATTTAAGAGGCAGTATTGCCTGTTCCACTTTAACGTGGAGATACTTGTATATGTACATTTATTGTATGTATTTATATGCATTTATTTGGGGCGTGAATTGTCCTAGTTGGCAAGGAAACCCCATTGTCCATGTTCAGTGGTTGTCTTAGTTTTCATTTTAGATACATAGTACTTTGATTTTTTTTTCAGCTACCTATATAACATTCAGTTTTTCGTGCTTGCCAAATGGCAACAAAGAAAGAATGGCAACGAAGTTTTTTGTACAAAAATTAAAGTCATTCTTCCCACACGGGACGGAAATCTGGTACGGCGGGCCTAGGGTGGAACTATCTTTCGCCTTGGGCCACGACGTCACGGTTTTCCAGACGGAGGTGTTTGCCATCTGGGCCTATATCAGACTCATGCTGTACAAGGGCTACAGGGGCAAGCACGTCTAATATCTGCAGTGATAGCCGGGCTGCGCTCAGATCGCTCTCTTCAGTGAGGGCTACGTCGGGGCTGGTCCGGGACTGTAGGAATATGTTGGAGCGACTCTCTTATGAGAATCGGATAAAGCTGCTATGGGTGCCGGGTCATACCGGCATCCGTGGCAACGAGAAAGCAGACGAGCTGGCTCGGTTAGGCTCTTCACGGCCTAACCCTGGGGCCGGTCGGGACATAGGTGTCTCAATGGGGACTGTGAGGGAGGCGGCTCGTATTTGGATTAAGGGCCGCCTCGCCGACCTTTGGGCACGGTCTCCAGGTATGAGGCACACGAGGGTCCTTTTCAGGGGACCCTCTAGGAATCTGGGCACCAGGCTGTTGAGCCTGGATAGGACCCAGCTTCGTTTAGTCGTGGGGCTGGTCACTGGGCACTGGCTCACGAGGAAACACCTGAGGAATATGGGCCTCTGTACGGAGACCCTATGCCCCAGGTGCGGATATGAGGAGGAGACTCCTCTACACGTATTGGCGGACTGCGAGAGGTTGATGGCCCTCAGGGCTATTATCTTGGGGGCCCCCTCTATTGATGACGTCGATATTGAGGACATCGGGGGAGTGGGCTTCTGCGCCTTGCGAGGGGGGCCGACATACCCCGTAGTCACATTTAGGGCTGCTCCAGCTGGGGCCCGGGCACAATGGTTCAACAGAACTGAGCGCCCGGTTAATGCCACTCATCAATTCATTCATTCATTCATTCATATATAATATTATATTATACAATATTATATTTTATATTGGTTGTGTGTTAATATCAAATAGTCACAAATCACAAAGTATTTTTGTATAGTTAGGAAATCTGTTATTTGTTAAACAATATTTAAATGTTAAATTATCCAACAAATGAATAAAAAAGACATTAGTGGATTAGGCCTATTGGGGACACCACTTAAAAAAAAACGCGCCGGGAGCTCTACCTAATGGGTGGTGTGGAAACGAGCTCCAATTAGAAAATGCATAGTTATAATGTTCTAAAATCCCTTTCAAATTTTAAAATTTGACTTAAATAATACTTATGTAGTGATATTATAGCACTACAACTATGAAAATCATTACAATTAAAGCGACATTTTACATTCTAAAAACTACACCTAACTTTGAACGTTATTTGCGGAAATTTAGTGAGGATTAGCTAAAATGCTTATAGAATAATTTTTGTGTAGAATTTAATGGCAAACATTTTTTGTTGCAACATTTTTTACGTTTGAACGACAGTTTACGAGGAAATTGACAAAAACCGGTACAATGTACCTACCATCCGGGGGTGGTTTTTTTTGCAAAATAAGGGATGTTGCGGACTTCGGCCACATGGGAAATTTTTAGGGATTTATTCCTACTCCCATTACATAGGAACATAATTTACGTAATATGACAGATGCCAGCTCTGCTTATCTTCTTGTACCCACCACGACCAATAAACGGTGACGCTTGTGGTCTCTAGTAGCAGAGGACCGTATACATTACATATATAGTTGCTATGTTGCAGGCCCAGTGACTGATCCTTATGTGAACACTGCTCAATCGATCTGCCTTTTCTCCTTCGTCCGCGATTCCCCCACTCTTCATCTATACATTATCGTGGAAATGATCTCTGTGCTGCAAGTTAGTATCCCTGATGTCGACAGTTTCATTGCTACTACGTGATCATACTGTATAGAGTATAATCGTCATGAGACCTAAAATTTGCTTATTCGAGAACTTCTGAATAAGAACTATAGTACATACCTATCCATTCAATCGATGGATAAGATATATGATAATCATCCTCATTTCAATACACATTCATCAAAGCAGCATTTACAACCGCGCCGACGTATTCTTCCAATCTGAGGGGAAAATCTCGCAGTATTTATCGATCAGCACGTTCACCGAGGACTCTCCATCGCGTAACAGAAATACATCGGTCAAACTTTCGCCGACGCGGTGTTTAGAGCGCCGCAGTGATAGGGCTCGTTGAGGGTGAAAAGCTGTATGAGGGGGAAGGGGGGACGGCTCGAAAAGCGCGGGAAATTTTATATTATCCTTTTCATCCCGAGGGCGACTGTCCAGGATAGTACGTGCCAGCTGACGCCATCAACTGAAGTGGAGAATGCTCACAGCGCGCACTGTAAGGCACTCGAATACAGATGTGTCGCTCTTCAATCCATCTGTCTACTCTTGCCCACGGTCTCCCTCGAGCTTATACCGCGAAGAATGATGAATTTCTCCCCTCGGACTATTCTCGAAAGCTTTCTCCATCAAGTTTAATCTCATGGTAGGAAATTGTAGAAAGTGAAAGCCGGATGAGAGAGTTCGTTCTATCGGTTTATCAGTGGCGAAACTGTGCAATGGAGAGATCGGCCTTGGATATTCGTGAAGACCTCATGCATCGTACTTTGCGCGTGTGAAGTCGTTTCTGTCTTCAGTGACGATACGGAGAAACGTTTTTCCCCAACCATTGACCCTCGCACAAAAGGGTTGGCACTAAATTTGATTTAGTCGCGTTATGGTCATACAAATGATTCGTATAACTGTAGGATTTCGCATAAGCTGGTCGTTACGACCGTGAAAGTATAGTTTGTGAATCGGAGCGGTGGATGTTCCTCTTTCGAGGAGCTTCAAGTGGCCCATTGATTTTTTCTTGCGTATTGGGTCGATACGGTCGCTCTTCTGACCCGATAGCCCTCCTTTATTGCTGCATGCATACTGACATTGTATTGACCGAACTGCACACAAGCCGTATATGAGCTTTATAAGAGTGGTCCGTGTCTAATGATATCTCCTGTATCCACCGCGAAATTTCTCATTCGCGCGAGCTACCCGGTGATAGCGCAAGACGCAATGCTGCGCTAGACGTCATAATATAAATATGTATAACGTTAATTGAATCATAATGGATTCGTTGAATTCACCCACCGCAGTCTCTCGAGACATTGATTTTTTGCGAGTAACGCTGCCGCGGAATGCATTAATTAACGGGGGAAGCGGCAGGCGAGACCGGAGCGAGAGAAATCGATCCGGCCTCTCACGGAGAGAGAGAGAGAGAGAGAGAGAGAGAGAGAAGACGGAGAGGAAGATTTCCCACTTTTCGCGCAACCCTGTAATTTTCTCGTCCCGGAAAACGGGCTGCAATGGCGCACGAGTGCTGGATGTGGTCGCGTAAAAGATTTGACTTCGTTCTCTCGCAATTACCGCGACAATGAAGTGTACGCGCGGCGTCTCTTACGGGCCGGCCGAATCGCAGCGCGCGTCCGGCGACGATTTATCTCTCGCGAGGAAACTCTCTCGCGGCGATAGACGGAAGAAGTCGCCGCGAAATCGATTTGTCTCGACCCTAAATACCCTATCGCTCGATCGATTTCTCCATTTTCTTCCCCCTCTTTCGAAATCTCATCGTCCGGAAAGCTCCAGCTCCTTCGAGGGGCGTTAAGGGGTTCCCTCTCGAGTCGGGAGAGACGATAAGGGTGGCGGGTGGAACGGAAACGGCTAGCCAAGCGGAGGTGGCTACTTTGCACACGGCGGAAGAGTGGTCGACGTAATAAATAAATAAGAGCCAATAGCGCTCTAAACGTCTGCTGTAAAGTGATTTAGCTACTTCATTGGCTCATAGAAAGTTAAGTGCAGACGTGGACTATAAACGTTGGAACTTTCCGTGGTATAAAGCAAGCACAGCGGGGTAAAGGCACTTTTATTTTATGCCGGATTTAAGTGTACCTTTCGCGGCCCCTCGTCTCTTCCGCTCCTCTACGGCTATTCTCGCTCTTCGCGCGGCTGGGGAATAACGCGTGTTTCATAAAATGCATCTCGCGCGTGAGAGTACACGGTCCTCGGCTCTTTCATCCCTTTCTCTCGCTCCTCTGCTTTATGCTGTCACGATTATACGAATGTACCACTTTGTATCCGATTGCAATTCTCTCTCTCAGCGGGAAATAAGCTACGAGCTGTGGACAGTGATATCCGATTAAATTCCACGTTTAACAAAACTCCCCGACTGCTGGACATCGTGTAAACACGTAAACTCCGAACCTCGATCTCTCGGAAGTCGAACCTGTAGACTTCGAGAGTAAAAGGGAGGGACGGCGTGCCGTACATAATGCGTGGGAGGAGGAAACGCGTGCGTGTGCAAAGAATAGCGAAGGGTGTAAAGAACCGGGAAAGGGAAGTCGAAGGTTGAATTCGAAAGTCGATCGTTCGTTAACCCTCTCCCCTCGGGGTGAAATCCCATCGAACCCCCTCGCGTCTCCTTCGACCCAACCTCCGAGGGCCCTTTAATCCCTCAGGGGTTGGACCGGCCCTTTTTAATTCCGCGCATTCCGGCCAATTTGAGCGCAAACCCCTAAAAAATCATCCGATAACGTCGATCCCGCGGTATCGCCGCTTAATCTTAGTCGGTAACGCAGATTCGAGTGGCATTAGCGGCATTGCGGAAGGGGGATATGTTATGCTCGGGATGCTCGAAGGGGTCGAACGCGATGGCCGGGCTTGATTGAAGCTGTTTTACCGACGGATCCGCAAAAACCACCCCTGATTACTCCGTTATCTTCCACGGACTCGGTGAATCACCGTTCCTGCGCGGGGTGAGCGGGGGAGGGTCACCCGGGCTTCCACGAGCGGTTCAAACAAGAACCCACCCGCATACATCCCCCGTGGTAAATTGCGGTTTCGCGTCGTCAAAATCGACTCCAAGTGTTTTTCTCCCGTTCGAACGAGCCTTGCGCCGACCTATCGCTAGTATTTCGGTTCCAGCTTGTCTAGCGATTATGGAAATCATGGAGGCCATGGAAAAATCATGGAATTTTTGTTTTCACATATGGAATATCATAGAAACAGCATGGAAATTTTTCTAAATATGAAAATATTACGGAACTATATGGAACAATTTAATTTAATTCATTTAATAAGATTTATATGATCTCGTGATGCCGAATGTTAAAGGTACGGTTGGTGAACATCGTTTTGATGCCCGCGAACAAGATCAATGGCGGGAAGTAATGAGAATTACTCGCGGAATTATTGAAACAAAAATTTATTTCTATTCGAGCAGAAAATTTTGTATAAACACTTTAAAGGCCATAAGTGCGATCGTGGAAAAATACAGAATTTTCGTCTAAAGATCACGGAAATATCCTGGAAATGTATTATCCCTAATCGCGCTGGACACCCTGGGTTCGTATAGGTACCTATACCGTCGCGATAATCGTAGTTTACTAGTTTCCACTCGTTGGTATATCAAAATAGCTCGTCTGCCGTCTCGTTCGAGCGGAGCGTATACGCACGGGCTGACAGGTATATTACTTTTTAAGGAGTTTCCGAGGGGGAATTCGTTATAATCATAGGGCGACAACGGGGACGCTTCCGCGGTGGGTTTTCGCGCGAGGTCGAACGTTTGTCCGCGAACAATAGCGCCTCGGGGACTCGACCTTGTCCGGGGAAAATTGATGAACGTGAACTTAATTTCTCGCGCCGCGAGAGAGACTCGTAAATTATAATAACTATTACAAGCGGGGAAGAGAGAACAGTCGGTACGAGTTGTATGCGAGCGACACTCGACGCGTGTTCCCAAAGACGAAGTTATCACGGGTGCTCGTCGCACGCGGAAGGAAAACGTTCTCATTTCCGGCGCAACGATACAACCGCGTTTTACTTATTCAACCCTCCGCGTTGTAACTCGCGCGAAACGTGTAATCGTTGCGCGGTAGTCGATTCCACGCGGACGGAAAGAAACTTTGCCGGGACGATACCAAGGCGCGCCGTATAGCCATTATTTCGAAGTTCATTTCCCGAATGGCAATTCATCGAAAACGATACCGACGGCGGCGTCGTTGCGAGTTATATTCGTCGATATTTCCGTCGCGCCAAGTGTGGGCGTCGCGGGGTTCGTTCGAGCGCTGAAAATATCCCCTTATTTCCTGCAACGGTCCCATTGTTCTAAACGCCTCGCACGGTTATATGTATATGTCACGGCGCGTTGTCGGGAATCCGTCGATACTTTCGCCGGGCCGTGGCGACAAATCAATGGGTATTAAATTAAGGCGATTTAAGAGCGCGGGAGAAGTTTTGGCTGCTTTTCGACGGGGACGCTGTTGGACGGTCCCGACAACGGTGTAGGTAAGAGAGGAAGAGAGAGATAGGGAGAGAGAGAAAGAGAGAGAGCAGGGGTAGGCACTCCAATATTAAGACTAACTGCCATTATAAGCCATATCCAATCACTTTGGCTAGATTATCGATAGCAGGAAATGGCCTACACCCCCGCATGCCCCCTACCCATCCGTACACGGGGCAGCCTTCGATTCTCTGTCAGGTCCTGAAAACAAATGGTGGCGCGCGCGCGCGGATTCGGGATTCCGGCGCCTGCTTTCCTTCCCCTTGTCCCTGCGCGGGAACCAAACGATTCTTGATTTCGTGCGAGTTTATTCGCAATGAGTAATAAGTACGCCCGAAAAATTTGCATTCGAAATTTACATAAACATATATGTATCTATGTACGAGATGCAAAATAATATCGTTACGCATTGTAATTGATGGCTAACGCGAGAGAATAACATCGCAGAAGCGATATATCAATAATCAGGCCCATCCATTTTTAGTAGCCGAAATTGTAATATAATAGATATACAGGGTAACAGAGGGACTCGAGCTTCGCGTGAAAAAGTCGTTGGAACGCTCGTAAATCGGTAGTTCGCGTTGCGGTTCGATCAGTATAATACTTCAGGCGAATTCGCGCACCGTTTTTCTTGGTTCCCCCCCTCTCTCTCTCTCTCTCCCTTTCCCTTCTACCCATCAGGGACGACTGGAGGGAGTTCCGCATAAAAAAAGTCATTCGAACGATCGTAAAATCTGTGATTCCCACCGGTTCGACCGGTCATCGTCGAAAATTCGCGCACGTAACCTTCGCCTCGTCGGGTCTCTCTTTCTCGCGGAGAAAAAAATCCGCGCGGAAGAAACTCGTCGGCACGATCGTAAAGACGCGCGGCGGTTCGATCGATCGTTCTCGTGAATTCGCGCGTGTGGTAACTTCCTCCTCTCCTTTACCCGCGGTGTCTGTCGAGCGCGATGGACCGCGGCAAAGAGAAGAAATCGTCAGCGACTCATCGCGCGACGCGAAGTCGAATCCAGCGATCGAGAAAATCCCGACGAAAGCGCGAATCGCGGAACGTGTTTGCCGCGCGGAAGCGCGCGATTTCCGTGATCTCTCCCTCTGCCGCGCGACGAGTGTCCCGCCGCGGATGGACCGTGACAGGTTTTCGCTAGCGAAATCTCGCTCCGCGCGCGCGGTAATCCGGGCATCGACGCTTTGACCCCGTTCAACCCCTGATCGGACCAACCCACCGCCGCACGGCCGACCAGTAATGGGCGTAACCACCGCGAAAGAGAATTCGAGGTGGTCTCCACTCACAGACTTGTCGTTTCTTCAGGATTCGGCGTAGTCTACTTTTTATCGTTTTTTCCTTTAGGTACGTACAATATAATAGGTGTGACGTCCTCCCCGTGTTTCCAGTCAATTTTGTCATCGTTCGTTGCATTTAAGGTGACTTTGTATTCAATAGTTTTCTGGGAAAAGGGGCGAGAAGTATCTGGCGAACAAATGCGAGCTGTTTACTCGCCACCCTCGTTTTTTCTGTCACACTTTCTCACGTGGGAAACGCGGGAAAAATCAAGTTTTACTTAATGAACGTTGCATCTTCCGAGGGGTGGCTCGTGGATGACGCGTGAGAGATACGGGTAAAGCTGAAAGGAATCGACCGTGCAGTGTGGAGTCGAGCCGGCGCAGCGTCCGGTTTCATGTCAAGCGCTTGATGGATCGCAGATGAATGAGGAATATTGACTGGAAATATTGGAGATATTAAAAAGGTCCCCCGTCCCTCCCCCGCCGTCCAACCCGTCAGACGGATTGAAATGAGATTCCTCCCGCTCGGGGCTCGTCGCTTCGATGTGTGTACCTCTGAGGGAAATGCGTCGCAATGTTTCTCCCCTGCAGCCTTTTCGCTTACTAAAGAATGTCAAGTACGCGCGCGTTCGATGTAAAATAAATTCTCTACATGTATGCGCGCTCTTTCATTGATACGGTAGATACCTATAATAGATTTATTCTATCTTTTTCTGTTACACGGAGAAAAAGGATTAGTAAACAATCTAGGGAAAACCCATGAATTTTTACAAATATCCTAATAACACGACTCCTCGATTTGAAACATTGAAGTTTTTAACAGACCACGGCGTCTGTTAAAAAATTCAATGTTTCACTTCGAGGAGCCCTGTTACTGGGATTCACTGTAAAAATTACCAATCCTTTTTCTCCGTGCATGTAGGAAAGTACTATAAGCTCGATTTTTGTTATACGAGGTGATATGCTCTATTTGTAATACTTCGCGATAGAGAACGTATACATATCGCGATTGTCTCCAATTAGGCGCAGCTTGAATCTGTAATACCGCGCCTATGGGAGGTAACCCGAAATACTGCGAAGTACAGAAAGCATCAGCTTGCACATTTCATCGAAATTTCAACCAAGACGGTGGCGAGATGCCTTGACCTCCGCGCCGCGAGACCACTCGGGAGAAAAATTCACGCTACGGGGAATCACCGGGTTCGTCGAATATCCGGACAGCTTGTACAGGCACGATTACCGCGTACCGCGCGTCTCTCGAATTCCGCGTTGACCAAGATCGTGCCATTTCGGCCAATCGCATACCCGGCCGTCAAACCGTAGTTACGGGACGCCACGAATTGTTTCCAGCTCCGGTGGTATCGTTCCTATATATATATAGCCTTACAGCGGTGGTGGGTTAATCAGCCATAAAGGGGATCAGCAAAGGAAGCGCGGGGAGAGGACAGGGTCGTATCTAATAGGACCCGGGCCCCGTACACCGTCGGAGATACCGGTCGAGATGGAACCGTACATTTCGGGGTAATCTTGCCGGGTTGTTAGACTTTTTTTATGGGCAGTGCTAAACCCGACGCGAGGGTGAGGAAGCGCTCCGAACGGGAGGAACACCGGCAGAGGTTGGAGGAGCCGACGGCGGAGGAGAAAGACGCGACGCGACGCCAGAGGTAAAGGAGATGTAGAAGGAGAGCCGCGCGCGAGACCGAGGGACAAAGAAAGAGAGGGAAAACAACCGAGTCGGGAAGATTGCCTCCTTCCTAATTTATAACTAGGCGAAGCTCGCTTTAACAATTTACACCACCCTATACCGTCGACTGCAACCGTTACAGCTACGACGGTCGCAACTCTGCGACTGTTACCCACGTCGCACGCGCGAGACGCGAGATATTGCCGGGGCGCCGCAAACTTTTCTTCCTGTTCGCGAGAATTACCGCGCTCGTTGTCGACTTTGAGACGCGTCGTCGGTAGGTTCGTGTAGGAAATTCGTATTCGATTGCGTAGCATTCGATCGTAGCTCTGAATCGCAGTGAAAGAATATGCTAAATTCATTTAGACTCGAGAGAAACATTAGTTTTCTCTTTTTGGGCACGTTTTCGATCAAAATGTGGCGAGGGATGGAGAAAGGGGAAGGCGACGTTGAGGATATATTTCGAGGGTCCTCCGCGCTTGATAGAATTTATATGGGGTTTGCCGCGGTCCACGCAAAAAAATAAAGCTTTACGTGAGCGTTCGGTATTCGAAGGGGAGAGTGTCCCGCGGGGGTTGCAAGGTCACGGAAAGCCGGGGTGGGCTCTCCGCGGAGAGGGTGCTGTCCATTGTTTATCCCGCGGGCGTCCCAATTCCGATTAGAAAGAGAACTCGGAATAAGCTCCAATCGGGATACGAAAAACCGGAGGACGATCCGAATTGCAAATTTCATTTGCCTAATGGGGAAAGTGTCACGACCTTCTCAGGTGATATCTGCAGCCCTTCCCCGCCCTCACGCATTATACACAGTTTTCGCCCCTATCGATCCCTTCGTTCGGGAGAAAAGCCGGAGGACCTGCCTACTTTAATTATTTCCATCCGAAGCTTCGATAATGTTTATCTCGATAAATTCGCGTTGTACCTAATTAATTAGGGAAGTTGGCGGAACCCGACGTAACGTAACGCAGTTTGATACACCGAGAAAACAGTTTATTTGTAGTTAATAAATGATTGTTTAGATATGGCGAAATAAACATTTTATTGGATCAATATTCATTAACTATTATGATATTTATTTGGTTCAATTAAATGCCTTGGAGCAACCTGAGCAATGATCTGAATGAAATAAACATTTCAATAATGCGGTTCTTAGATAAAAAAATATTCACATTTTTAAATTCAATTTGTAATCTGCATATATATTCAATATCACGTGAAAAAGAAAATATCTGAAAAAATAATTATTCGCGCACAGTCATAAATGTGTTTCTCTCTACCACATCGTGACGTCATTGAAACACCAGAGAGACGCGCTTATGCTGAATTGCGAGTGCGAGAGAGTTAGACTCACAGCATAATGACGTAGCTGCATTTCAAAATATCGTTTTCCAGCTTAGATTTGGCCGAGAATGAAAAATGGAAAAATACGAAGTAAATAATTTTGCCCACATTTTTCGAATCTGCGATAAAAAAAATTGCTTAAAAACCGAATTAACATATATTTTCTTATACTAACGAAATATTTATTTCACCGTATTCCAAATTACATTTATTAACTATTAATAAACTGTCTTCGCTGTGTACAGTACCTATCGTCGACGAGGGTGAGACGAACTTCTGGTCCCTTCTCGGAAACTGTTCCGAATAGAGTCACCCTTCGGGGAAGCAGATAAGTACATACACCGGAATACGAGGAACGAAAAGGGTCCCTCCGGTCTTTGTGATGCTCGAACTCCGCAGACTCGTCGTCCAATATCCGCGATGATATTGTTTCAGGTACAGAAACGCGGGAAACAAAAATGGGCTCTTGTGGACAGTTGGACAGTTCGCGAAAGACGAGTTTGACGGGGGAGTAAGTGAGGAACTAGTATTCTCATCCCTCGGCACTCTTTTCCAGACGCATTGTCACTCCAAGTTCGCGATGAGAGGCGACACTTTTATCAAGTTGCGCCCCTGGTTTCGAACGGCCTTCCCCTTTGCGTTTCTCCGAGACGATAGTCGCGGGGCGAGTTTTCGATAGGGGAAAATAAGTACGTGCTTATACGGGAGAAATCTTAATCGGCGAACCTCCTCCTCGTGGTTTCAGCTCAAGTCGCGCCCTGGGGGGTCTATGAAATTTAAGATTGGCGGACCGGACGCCACAATTTCGTCCCGATAAATCGCTGAACCCGACGCGGACTATATACACGGGACCTCGGTACAGATAGGAGCGACTGAAAGTGACCCCATCGCGGCGGGACCGACGCTCGGGGAACGTCGACGCGGGGCAAAAATTGATAACGATTTACTGCTGAAAGGAAAACAGTGGCCAACCTGCAGGGGAGAAATGGCTGGCAGATAAAAAATATTGCTCGATAATGGAAGGGATGTCGGTGGTGAATAGGGGTTTGCTAACGGTGGATACCGTTAGGGCGAGACGGGGAAGGGCCGAGAGAGGACCGATTATCGGAAAATTCATGATTGATAAAAATTTGACCGGCTGACTGGCCCTCGCGCCCCAAGGGCTTGTTAATCGGGATAACACGCGGGGGACGCCGGACGTGGCGGTCGGCGAGTGCCGTCGAACGTGTTAACTCGGGCTTGTCACGATTTCAATTGTCATTGGGTGATTTTTATTCCCCTCGGATGAGGGTTCGAACGGTCCCTTGTATTTCGACGATAAATCGAGATCGATCGATGGGTACACGGGTAACTTTCCGATTAATTTTTACTCGATTTACACCCGTGCCAGGGGTTGGTGTTGCCTGTATGCATCTACTCGTAGTTATATTTTTAACGCGATGCTTGTAGATAAATATCTACACTGAGAAAAAAGTATAGTAAATTTGATTAAATTAGCAGTCACGGGCGAAGGAACGGAAATCTAGATACTTCAACTAATAATTTACTAGAATGACTACAGCTTGTTTTTGTCTGATAATTTCAATTCATTACAACCAAATTATTTAACTCAAGTAGCTTGATCGGCGTTCCCCCGTCCGTGATTGCCAATTTAGTCAAATCTACTATTTTTTTTTTCTCTTTACTTACATTATTATCGATGAAAATAATTGCAATATATTCTCCTCGTGTATAAGCACACAGATATAGAACTTGCGCGTATCTCTGATACGTATTTTCGAAATTTCTTCGCGCCTCTGACGAGCAGAAATTCGAGTTCAACTCAGATGGAGAGATGGAAAATCTCGTTGGTAGGTACTTCTTGCTGCGAGCTACGTGATACATCTCCTTCTGGCAAGGAAATCCATACTGCTCATCCGCTGTACCCGACTACATATATCGCTGTAGCACGATCGTACGTATACACATGTTTAGCTAGAGGCAAGGCGCTCATGCACACGTGTATCTTACTCCCGGTACGCACACTTTTCCAGCGCACACGTGGGGATCGTCGATAGGTCGATACCAAGTCTATTAGTCAATCCCTGAATGAATATTTGATGGCAGAATTATGGCTCGGGTCGAATTCGGTCCTGTATATGTATATACTCTCGTGCATATGTTAACATGATCTTCTTTATACGGGTACCATACTGAGAAAAAAAATGTCCAACTACAACCTCTTCGGGCCTCCAACTAAATATATATTTATCTCAACAAATATGTAGTTAGAGTGGCTAAAATTTAGTTGAGGTAACTGAATACTTAGCTGCTTCAACTAAATATTTATTCAAATAACTATATCGTATAAATCTATACTAATTCATCAGCGGATAGAAAAATTGCATCACTGTTATCTCAAACAGCCCGCAAATTCAAAATTTAGTTGAACCAAACAATTTTTTTTCAATGTAGTTAATTAATACTATACTTTCACTGGTCATCTGATAAAAGCTTTCGTTGAAACAAACAAATTCGTATTAATTTGGCAAAGCAGTGAAGTAGAATTGACTTACGTCTACCAACAAAATAAATTTTATTGAATGAAACGAAACAATTTAGTTATTCCAACTATATACATAACAGTCCAACTAAACACACGATGGTTAATTTGACGAAATTTAAATTTTAGCATGAACAATTTGGTAGAAACAACTAATTTTTTTTCTCAGTACAGCAATCCGAGAATTCTGAAAAACTTGTAATTGTCGAGAAATTTTGCGGGCCGAATTTGAAGAGTATTCAATATCGTCGCCATAGGATTTATTTATTTTTTTCGAAAATACAAATGGTACTTAATCCCACTTGAAATTTCCCCTTACATTTATAATTGATGGTATAGAAAACGAGGTCGATTCTACGCTATTTTCCTCCACTACGAACACTCACCCTTTCAGAGGAATGCATGCCTACTGCATTTTTACCACCGCACTTCCGCGCGGTCGCTGCACGCACACGAATCTAAATCTATTCACGCGCGCGTGCACCCTCGCAATATTTGCACGAGTACACGGTGATGTATATCGACACGATAGCATATAGCTGACTCGTTCCCGCGCATGTATGCAATATGGCTTTTCGATATATTATCCGTATAGATATTATTTACAAGGCGAGGAGCGATTCAGCACGTGTATATAAAAAAGGATGAAAAAGGGGAATGCGCCCGGTAATGCATGAACCTTCGAGTGTGTTAGTGGGATTAACCGGATTTCCGCTATATTTTTGCAGTATTTTTAACCTCTGACATTCAACCGAACGAGGGAGAGGGGCGTTTCGCGTCACCCCGCGCTTCGGAGTGGGTATACAGGGGATGGATTTCCGGATTATGCGGATATTCAAAGGAGGATCGAAGAGTGGCTGAAAAAACACGAAAAGTTGCAAATGAGAAAAACGAGTAGGTACTACGAATACTCCACGACTTCTTTTTTCTTCGCATAGATGAGATCGTCAATCGTACAGGTGGTAATTATAATTCGTTCGTACATATCACACGATGTCGAGTGAAGTATGAAAAAAAATTCTACGACCTTTCTCTGTAAAATTTCCAATCTAATTCATTGTCCTTGATCATTACGCCAAATGAAAAAATTAACGAATATCCATACAACGGCTATGGCAATTCAGAAATAAGCACGAAAATAATTTAATTTTGCGAAATCATATTTCCATTATTTAATAATAATTGTTCTTAGCATAAAAAAGAATTTTCGAATGTACTTTTAGTTATAGCGCACTTGATTTATTAACGTTGCTTCCATCGGTAATCGAAATTCTTATCTACTATTGGTAAAAAGAGAGAACTGATTAATGAAATTCCCATTTTCGATATTTATCAAGTTTGAGTATTTTTTAAAAATTCCAGAAAATTCTTTAATTTCCCTGACAATTTCGGATTTTCCAAAATTCCCTCCGACCGTTAGACACCATAATAGCAGCCTGCAATCGAAGCGTGTGGTCGAATAACAGTCTATATTATATTTCTTTAAGATAGTTTCAACATGGTTCAGATAACAATTCGCTGCAATCGTTTCGCGAAATACCCTCTACCGTTTCGGAAATTCGCCCAGCCATTCCGCGGGAAGTTATTTCTCCAGAGCGGGGATTGTTTTACTTCGCTTTTTCGAAACCACATACGCGATATCGAGAGATACTGCAGAAACAGTCCTCGTTCGTACTCTCGTTATAGATACGCGTATTTATTTTATTCTTCTCCTTTTAGTACTCCATATCCGAGGTCATAAATCCATACGCCCCCCAGGATCGAGCGCGTAAATACGGAGTGGCATCGGCGGGAAGCGCGAGTGCGAGGGGAAAAGGAAGAGCGCGAAAGAGGAGCCGATGTGCGGTGCAAGAAACGGGATTTTTCTAGCGTACCTAATCTTTTCGGGATACCGACCGTCTATACGAGTTGCGCCGGCTGACCACTATAAAACCTCTTCTACTGAATTATCAACGGCAGCCGCCCGCGCGTGCGTTTTCCTTCTCTCCCTCTCTCTTTTCCTCTTTCCGCCGGTTCTCCATTGCGAACTTTTCTGTTTTCTTTACCCTCGCCGTACTCGCGTGTACGTCGGCACACGTACACGCCGAGATCTCTCGCCTTCTTTTTCCATCGGTCGCGCGCCCCCACCTGCCGGAATCATGCCCGCGCGCTCCCGTGTATACGTTGTACCCACCCGACACACGTGCTCCCATTCGCAGTTTCATCCCTTCGCGGATCGCGGTGTGGGGGTTCGCGCGCGCGCCCGTGCGAGAGTTCCGCGCAACGCGGCTTTAGTACTTAGTGATTTGCACGTGACTGGCCTTGCGAACCGTTTCACCCCGGGCCCCTCTTTTCCGCTCCTCCACCTCCTCCGTTCGGAAGCTCTCTGTTTTCGGGGATCGAACCAAGAACCGCTTTATCCGTGGGGAGGTTGCGAGTGAAACTCGATTGTTCCACACACACATTTCGAGTTTATATATTTCCCCTTTACACCGGCGCAGGGGTCGAAGCGAAAGCCGGCGAGCACCGCCCGGGCGATTTCTCTCGTCTTGCGTTAACTCCCTCTCCCCTCCGCCGCTGCCCTTTCCTTCGTCTCGCCCCGACCGTTATTTATTTGCGATAGTTCTTACTTTTTACTCCGTTATATCGCATCCCCCTTCCTACTCCTCTTTGCGCCCAGGCCTCAGCAGTGAGGTGCGAAACACACACCTCCTCCCTTTATCGATGAGATTCCTAGCGGCGATTTCTCGATACAACGGCGCCTGCTATGTACTCGCTTCGATGCGAGATTTATATTGATTTTCTATCGCGGGAAAGTGATCGTAGATTGTATGGTATCGCGTCAAACTATTCTGCTTATCGTTGATCGCGATGGAAAGTCCTTACGAAAGGTGCATAACTCGGCTGGTCTATGGGGTGCTTATTTATCAATTTTTATTTACCCAGAAGGCTCCAGCTCCATTGGTCCTCCGTTTTTTTTTAATCCGATCAGTTCAATGCTAGCAATTATGACACTCTCTAAAATTCGAACTAATTAGGCTAGATGAGACCAGTGATTGTGGTGTCATAGTTTTACGAATAAAAATCCCTATTATATTGCTCGTTGCTTTCGTCTCGAAAAGCGGTCTCATATATTTCATGATCCCCCTCGAAACTTGCATTTTTGTCAGGATCGGATCCCTTTAAAATAAAAACCGGGTATAGCGGTACCCATCAATGGATGTAAGGCTTAGTCGACCACTTAATTGAGAAAACTCCGCGAGTTTCCGGGATGTTGAGAAAAACAAGGGCTATCCCAGCGCGCAGTTGGTAACAACGGAAGATTAATTGCTTTAATTTCCGAGACATGATTAATCATAATTAACAGCTTGGCGCGTGCAAAGAGCGAGAGAGAAAGAGAGGGAGCGGTGCGCCGATGGGTGCAGGAAATGCGAGAGGGAGCGGGATAAGAGCCGTGTATCGCAGATACAGAAGTGGGGGGGGGGGGGGGGAGAAGCTGGCCGAGGAACCGGTCCGGGATGAGTAATACCCTCGACAAACGCAGCCCCGCTCGCTTCTCCTTATAAAACAATGTTTTTCACAAATTAAGAGATCGTAATAATGGCCTTAATGTTCTCTCGTTTTCTCCGCCCTCCCCCTCGCTACATTTTTCCCCTAGAGGGCTGGAAATTACTTTGCCACTTTCCGCGGTTATTTATCGCCTCCTTATTACAGCCGCAGTTTTGCCCCGGCTCGCTTTCACCTCGGTTAAAGGCGTTGTGTCCTCTATTTTTTGCATCAACGCTAATTTTACCCTGTCGTTATCGTGTATCGCGTTGCGATTCGACCGCGGAGATTCGATCGGTTGCACATGTGGCTCCCTTAACTTTATGCGGACTCCTACCAACTGCGATATCGAATACTTTTCGCGATGTAGGATCTATGTACAGTGGAAGGAATAGGAAAGAGGAATAAGGAATAGCGCTACACATGCGTTACCCATACGCTAAAAGCGTACGTATGCGTAGCGTATGTGAAGCGCTGTTCCTTATTCCTGTTCCCTATTCCTTCATTGTGCATGAACCCTCACATAGTAAAAAGTGGTATTCGTTTTTAACACCATTTCACCGGTTTTCCCCTGAATGTACCACATCTGGTGTTATTCAGTCTTATGGCATTGTTATGTAACACCGAAAATGATTTACATGAGTCGACACTACAGAATTTTTTACAATGTAGTTTCTCAATCGACGACATTTCGTCCTCGATTTTTTTGTTAATATACGTCGCGCCGAGAAATTCGAATATACTGGACGGTACTTTTTTCACGACCTTTCCATTGTTGACATCCCGTTGCTCGGCGTGGCAACCGCTCTCTCTCTCGCGGCATTATTTCTCGCCAGAGTTCAGGATCCGTAATAACCCGCCGAAATCTGAAGAGCCGGGCCTAAGCTCCTTCCCCATCCGAACATTATATGAAGTCTTTAAGCCTTTGCGCGTCGGCTAGAGAGCAAGAGAGAGAGAGAGAGAGAGAGAAAGCAGGGGCTGTTCAATCGGAAAGTATTTCTCATTTGGCCTTTCAGGTGGTCTCAGGATTACGAACGCTAGCTTTGGTGTGGTCCAGAATCACTCCTATCCCCCCTCGCACGCTTCTCCCTCTTTCGCACACTCGCATACACACGGCACGTTGGGCGGATATCAATCGACTTTTCTATTACGTTGAAGATTTCGAAGCTTCGTCCTTTTTTATAACGTCAAAATACTACGTCTACACAGAGAAAGAAAAATAGGTTTGACTGAATTGGCGGTCATGAACGGGGGAACGCCGATCTAATTACTTGAATTAAATAATTTGGTTGAAACAATTAATCATTGTTTGACGAAAACAAGCTGTAGTCAAGATTAGCAAATTATTAGTTCAATTAACTAGATCTGCATTCTCCCGCCCGTAATTCAATCAAATTTACCATACTTTTTTCTCAGTGTCCTAGACAAAGAGATCTTCTATTAATACACTGAGAAAAAAATGTACTTGATCGAAATAAACGTGCCTTTGGATAGTCCCAAGAGCATATTTATTCGATTTAAATGAATATCGATTTGATTCAAATAACATCTAATTAATTCAATAATCTAATATTTGCGTCCAATCAATATTCATTTAAATCGAATAAATACGCTCTTGGGACTATCCAAAGGCACGTTTATTTCGATCGAATAAATGTTTTTCTCAGTGTATAGACGCATATTCGCCTCCTTGATCGGTGTATAAGCGAAGTAGATAATTCAGTTAGCGACGAAAGGTTCACTTCATCGAATCCGTCGAGTGATCAACTTATAAACACTCCTCGACGAGCGCCTAAGTATATTTATAATACATCCCGAACTATTGTCGAGTGAACGACGAAGCGATCCCCACTGATTCCATTTTTTCGCTCCCCAACCGTTTCTACGTCAATCGACGGGAGGACGAGATAGATAGGCGGATAGATAGACCGTACAGAAATAGAGCTCGAGTCCCAGGCGATGTCGCCGATCTCGCAAATCCAGTTTGCAGAAGAAAGCCATCCATCCATCCATCCATCCTTCTATCCATCCATCTATTTATCCAGCCTCGAAGCGCGCGGACAGCGGCAGGAGTAGTTTAAGGGGATGAGCTTCCGAAGAAGAGCGCCACTCGACTACCGAGATCAAACGCTTGAACTGCTGCCGCAAAAAATCTCTTAAGCAAATCACCTGAAAAAGTAAAAAAAGGAGGGCGACGCTGCCGAATGACTGTGCGGCGGCGCGGGGAATCCTTCCGCAGGGAGGGTGGTAAACGGTTGGAAGGGGAGGGCTGCAAATAAAAGTTCCGTAAATTTGAGTGGCGGTTTAGCGCGGTACGGCCGCATCTCTCTGCAAACCGCTAAAGCTGACCGCCGATAAAACCACTGCCTATAACCGAAGCAATTCTCACTTCGATCGATTCTAATTAAATAGAAATGCCATCGCTCCGACTCTGCGGGCGCCATCGAAACTGCCGGCGATACCTGCACCGCCCGGTTTTCGGCTCAAAAAATTTCCGCAGCCGTCGTGTAATCCCCCGAGTGATGCGGGCGCCGGATTCCGCAAATTTTACGGCGATCGATCACCATCGATTGCGATCCGTGTGCGAAATGAGTTTTGGCTTCCGCGTGAAATTGCATCAAAAATCTATTTATCGGATCTGCGTACGAGGTTCGGAGAAAAATCGTATTCCTATCGCCCAAGTATAGTCAAAATACATTCAGAAAAAAACCTTGGCGCCAAACATAATTCCATTGTTGCTCTGAGCAGTGATATTCTGGTTACAGTAACAAGATATTAGAAATGCTGCAACTAGGTCAATTTGCAGTATGGCTGACTGACGTCCTCAACTTCTTTTTGATTTATTATGTATACTATCATACAGTAATATTATTCATCTACTTTTGTAGTTAATTCAACCATGGTGCATGGCTATCATAAGCTACAACTTCGTTATTACTATAACCATGCAACAAAAAATATTTCGACTGCATTCATGATCTGTCAAATCACAAATATAGTACTAGCAATCAGGAAATTTTTCCTTGCGATTACGGTTGATTATACTATCTTCTTTTCTCTCAGTATAATTTCGTATTTTATTCTTTAATCGCAAGCAACGAGTAATTTCGTGTATATGAGGAGAAATGATTTACATATTTGATTATAAACCTGCGAATCTATTTGCATCGAGCGAAAATGTAATTTGATCGAATCGTGCGGATCTACAAAGGAAAAAATGTTGTCGTACGATTTTAGTTTGACCGACTTCAGTTTTGTTATATTTAAAGAGATTTGACGTCGGATGCGCATACTTCGGGATAAGTATGAGTGCGATCGGTTGCGGATAAATCGTTCTTTCAAAGGATCGCGACGTCGTGTGAGCCGCTCAACGTTTGCTGCTTCATCGGTACGACTTCCAAGAAAGGTCAGGCATTTTGTAGTAGTAATACCGTGAATGTGGTCAGCCCGTCGAGATTTCGGGCAAATTGAGGGTGGGTGAAAGCTTGGCCCCGCGGGTCAACCCCGCCTCTGAACTTCTATTAAATTAAAAGCTCTATTTAATTAAGCTAGCGCGGCGTGGGGGAGAAGTGGGAAGGTTCCAACAGCAGGTTAACAACTGTAACAAGCGGCCCGGCGATGTCAGGTTGAACAGTTCGGCTTCGCGCGGTCGGGACACGTGGGAGGATCTAAATTGCGATCGACATTAATTAAAATAATCGTTGACGGACGAAAGTACGCGGGTTCCGGGAAATAAATTATTTATAAGAGATCGCGAAGCGAACGGGGCTAAAATACATATTTATCCCCCTGATGGGCGTGCATTTTTTTGCATAATGAATCTCGCTCTGCACGCGCGACTCCTTTCTTTCACGTCCACTCCGACATCTGTCGACAGCTTCGAAATTCGGATTATGTGTCACGAATCATACGCATTTCGTCGGGCGAAGTCACGAAGGAGAAAATTGTTTTCCCTGTAATATATTTGCATTTGTCCATGTTCGACGATGATGTATTTCGATGGTAATTTTCTTTGCACAGCAACGCGTTTTCTACTGCTATTTGTTTCTGTCTATGAGTGGAAATTTTATACCTTGTTATAGAATTGTGGGGGTCAGAAGCCAAGGGGTCCAAGTAGAAATACAACTTTTACATTAAAGTATTCTTGTTCTTTAAAAATACTTGCAATTCCTTTGCCTCAAGTGTATAAAGTGTATGAATAATTCATATATCCTCCGGTTGTTGGCGCAATTTTCCGAGCCGCCTTCGTCGCTAGTTGCTTTCTAGGTCCTGTACCACGAGTGGATTTACGAGTAGTTGCTTGGTACGCTACTTAAACCAACGAACTTTCCTACTTGTCAGAATAACACTTCGCTGCACACTGACTTACTTATATTTGATTGCGGCTTACAAGTATATATCTTACATCTAACAGTAATTGCAAGACGGTGGGGATACCTAGAACAAGGGATGACGTTGGGTATTTTCCGAGTCCGGGGGCAAGGATACCGTTGCTCGTCCTTGGCCATAAAGAGGGATCAGACTACGCGGAATGGTGAAGCGACCTTCTATACCTGATAAGCCAGGTTTCCCCGAACGGTCATCTACCTGACGGTACAATTCGTCATTTCTCCCCTTTACCATACGTAGGCTTTTACCTGCCCGATCGGTAAGCGTTGAACGGTTGCGTTCTTACAATTCGATAATGGCCACATCAAGACATTTCAACAAACATCCAATAGATTGCGGTGTACCAGTTCAGTGGTGGAGGGGTTGGGGGGATCAAGTACGAGCTGCCCCTCCACTTTTATATCGCGATATGTCATAGCAGGAAGATCCAAGGATAGAGGCAAAACATTACTACTTTGACATTTCGTTATTCTGTTGCGCGATTACGCTCGATAAATAGTTGCCACGATTCGGACGCTTTTATTATCAAAGTTACCCTGAGTAGGGAATACATTTCACGATGCCGGAGTTATCGAGTTTGCCGCATTACCCGTTAAAGGTAAATAAAATGTCTTCGCAGTTTACGATTCGATTCTGCGTTTTATACGCGAATTCGAGTTTGATGCTCCTTTTATTCGTGCGAGAGATTCGTATTAACAGGTTGACTTCCATGTCGGGCGTATACGACCGCCAGGTAATTTGTACGAATTTTATTGGGCAGTCAACCTGTTAATTGACATTCGCATCGGCTTGCTCTTTTGATTAAACTAGCAAAACAGCGGAATAATATTTCAACGGAGCTACTCTTTGACACAGTATATTCTTTTCGATTCAGTAATCGCAGTTTTGCAGTGTTCTCGTTCGTCGATTCGTTTATCTAATTGTTTATTAGTAACAGCTGAGATAAGTCTTTTAGTATCACTAAATTAGTCAGCGCCTGATATCTTTCTACCAATCAATGTCGATCATTCTTTGTTCACCGTTCGCTTCACCTAAATCCACAGAAGCAACGACTGTTCTTTGACTAGAATATTACATAAAGGTGTAACTCGCTGGGCGAGTTCCCACATACGTATCAATTACCTCGACACACTAGCTCAAGTTGACCGAGAGCTGCGTTATATATCAGTCAGGGATTTGCTGACTTATATACCAAGCTAGATGAATAAATTTTGTTTCAGATTATTTTCACCATTCACTTGATTCTCGTCACTTGGTAAGTGAAGGCCACGTATCGTTTTGTTAACTTCCTAGCTTGCATTCCATAGCAATGGTAGATTCGATATTTAAAATCTGAATCTTAGGAGATTATGCGGCATTTAATATAAAAAATAAACATATCCGAGGAATTTATAGGGGTCTGGGGTCATGGTGTCCCCCTTCAGTAATGTTCTACAATTTGTTGTTCTTCTGCTGTCTGTTGTGGGCCGTTCATAACGTCGAATCCGACGAACCTCTTCAGTTCGTAAGTTTCAATGCCAGGCAAATCTAGGTTTTAATGCATCGGCACATCGAGAGTTGATTCTTGAGTTAAAGGGGATGATACGAGTTTAGGCGTTCCAAATTTCAGGCGCTGTTGGTAAATGTCGCGTCGATAATGTTCGACGTCGTCTTCTTATCGATATACTTTCCCACCAATCGTAAGTCAGCTTTCCGTTTGCGTAACATAAGAATTACAGCCTTTCCTTGGTTCATTTAAGCAAAATAATCATGTTTTTGACTGTACGAAATTGTAGAAGGTACATCGCCAAAAATTAGCGCCGCATTCATGATCATAAACATGCTGGTGCGAGTGATCACGAGCATCGTATTGTTGCGAGTCGGTCAAGGGAGGAACGGACCTTTGGCTACGATGTTCACCCCTAGCCCCACGATGGGTCAGTAGAAATTACGTTAACTCGCTCTCTTTTTAGGATTAATCGGGAATTCGCAGGTTTTCGTTTCTACGTGGACTAATTTTTAAATACACTAATTTCACGATATCTTTATTAATCAATGGTTGCCTTCGCTCTCCGTTATTCCATGTGTTTCGCTTGATTCCATCAGCGTACGAAACCAAGCTTCTTACTTCCCTGGGGAGAATTAACTCTATACGTACATAATGAGTTTCAGGGGATAATTGTCTACATGTATTCCTCGTTTCCGCATGCTTTATGTTGCCTTGGGAAGCTCGGTAATCTTTGTCACACTCTTGTGAGAGTCTCTATGCCATGGTATTCTCTTCAGTTGTCTTCTGTATCACTTATTTTAGGGACACCTGCGAGTACTCCAGGGGAGGCTTATTAGAAGCTGTAGTCGACTCAGTCGAAGATGCATTTTGGGGACAGTTACCTTCGTCATTCCTTCTCCGCACGGTTTATTCGAAATGTTTTAATTTACGTAGGGCTATCCACGCAAAGAAAGTAACTCGGCTAGTATCTCAATAAAGACTTAGATCCACACGTTCCCCTCAGTTTCGTTCGTCTATTCTTTTTCAGCTTATCGCGATCGTTGCTTTCAATCAGTTCGTTTCCAATTCTCTCTTCCGGTGGCGTTTAGATCTTACGGGGGCGATCCTGCGAATGTAGAAGGTCTCTCTGGTTTCAGGTTTCGGACGGCACGAGTACGAGGACATTTCTCATCCGGTTTCTCAGAATTCCGATTTCGTCGGAATTTAAGGGAGGCGGGCAGAAGTTGCTAGAGCACGGGCATTTCGAGAACGGTGTCTCGTTGTGTTCTCCATATCGGGGGAACAGACTAGTCGTGTGTTGCAAATCAAAATTTCTTACCGATCGTAATGGGGAAATATTCACATAGTGGAATTGCGCGCACGTTTTAACGGGAAGGGAGTGACGGCACGCGCCGATCAGGAGCATCGCGTAGATTAATCGCTTCTCCGGAAGTATAAATACTCGCTAACGCGCTCTCTTCTCCGCGAAACGATAACGCGTCGTCTTCGCGTACGCGCAGCCGCATATCGCAATGTACATAAAATACCGATAACCGTTAAGTTAGCTTGCCCCTGATATACGAGGGGAAAATTAGCTCGGCACTAACGTTTCTATTTTGCAAGACTAGAGAATAAATGTATTTGTTAAAAATGGTCCTTCCGTTCTCCAATGCGTCTTATATATTTAGCAGGATTCTCCTTACAGCGCAGGTGTGAGTTCTGTACATAATATATTATGGTATGTACGAATCGTTTGACGTTCAGAAAAATCAATCGTTTCGAAGAATCCTATCAATAGGATCCAAATACCGACAATTACAGATAGATTGGCCTTTCGCGAGTTCTCCAGAGAATGTCGCCGCAATGTTTTCGCTGAACTACGAATCCGCAACACGGGCGAATCGACGTTACGACGAAAAACGCGCGCTGACCGCACGAGTCATGATCCGAACGCGCACGTCCGCGAGTATTTTTAAATTCGAATGTTCCCGCGTCGGGTTCGCGAGCGGCCGCGCGTTGGCGCGGTCGTCGCGATATAAAGGCCCCGTCCATGAGCGCGCCGGTTCAGTAGTGTGCGTGTCATCGGGAGTGTGGCTCCGCGCGCGGGCGCTCCGCGAAACCGACCCGTTGAATGTTCGGAAACATGGCGGCCAGCGACGACGAGCCGATGCATCTCTACGAGGTTTTTCAAAACTGCTTCAATAAGATCGCCAACAAGCAGCCTGGTGAGTGCCACAAGGCGTACGCCGGTGTCCCGGGCGCGCGCCCCTGTGAACGTGACGTGATAAAGTCGCCGTGAAATCGGAAAAAATCGCGAGTGAGAGCGAGCGTGTGTGCCGTGTTTCGGGCCGTCACGAGCGAGCCTCGTCGCGGGTTTTACGTCGAAAGCTCCGCGTGGGCCGCGCGCGTGCCGGTGATCGTCGGCCGATCGCGTCGCCCGCGCCGCGCCGGTCCTCCGCGCGCCCGGTTCGTCGTGCGTTCCGCCCGCGACGTGGGTTTTTTCTCGGCCAGGCCGTCTGTGTTTTGGTTCGCTTGTCAATGGGTTGGACGGTGCTGCCCCTGCGGCATCTCTTCCGAGCACGGCTTTTCGGTCGGTCGCGAGTGCGCCTTTCTCGGACACGATTTTCCCTGTCGACGATCCGCGACCCCCGCGACGACGCGGCTTCTCGCGACGCACGTGCCGTCGTCACCTCCGCGTCGTCGCGCTGGTTGGGATCGTCGGCACCCGATCGCTCCTTACCCGGAGAGAAAAGTCGGTGGCACCCCCGCGATTTTGCCGCGCGGTAACTCGCGGGGCGGTCGGGGGTGCGTGTGCACACCTCCGTCGGTTTCCCACCACCGCGCGCGCTGCACCACGTGTGACGGGGGCGAAGCTGGGAGGACGAGCGGATGCCGAGAGAGGGAGAGAAAGAGAGTACTATCGCGATTGTTTACAACTTTTTGGAGGTATCTTTAAACGCTCGCGGGAGTTTAAACATCTCGTCGCGGGTGCATTCCCAAAGGCAGCAAACAGAAGTCGAGACGTTCGGAGCGCTCTTGCTGCGATCGTGGGTTTGCTCCCGCTGCAGAGTTCTTTGTTCCCTTTGAAATTTGCCCGACGAACGTGCGACTCTTTAGGGGCATGCGATGCGATTGTCAGCTGATTGTTTCCGCGCTGAGACTCAATTTTCATACATCGGTCTTAGGGTACTCTTGGGGTCACGGATTTTGACGCTGGTAACTCTTTAAACTGTCATTTTTAAGCATTGCACTAACCGATGAACGATTAATTCTTATTACATGCCATCGTCAGTTCCGGCGACGTTTGCTCGTGAACACGTGGGAATTGATTATTTATTAGTTAATACATTTTTAAAAAACGTTTGAAAAAGTTACCAGCGACGGAATTCGTGACGCCGGATGTAGTATACAAATTTCGCGTTATACCATCCCTCCTGCGCGGTTATTGTCGAAATACTCGACAACGCGCGAGACTCGACGTCCAATCCGTCTAACCATTGAGCATACATTCCCCCGCGCTCACTTCGTCGTGCTCCGCGTACGCGTAACGCACGAAGCAAACGTTCAACGATCGCGAGTCTCGCCTCGCTCTCATCGCCGATCGTGAAAGAGAGGCCCCTTCGATCGCGCCAGGAAAAACCGTACGCGCGCGATCCTCCGCCGAGTCGTCCACTTCGACCGCGGCTTTTCCCCGAGAACCTCACCTTGCGACCGTCCGACGATCGATAGACAGCGCGCCGTTCGCGTAACTCCGAGAGGTGCTCTCGCTCGCGCCTTTTCTTCGCTCGCGCGCGTATACGCGTTGCGAAACGCGCTCGAAACGATGGATTGATACGTACAACTCGGTGGGACGAGGGGGAGGCGGAGAGAGAAAGAGAACGAGAACGCGCGAGACCCAATTCCGAGGAATTTAAGCGGCTCGAAGATCGACACCATTAATTACGCCCTGCCACGCGTCGCGCGCGCGCGTTCGGAGACCGAGAAACGATATCGCTCGTAAACGCTGTTCTCCCGGTTTAACGTTCCGGCGTCGAATCTTTCGAGCGATTGGTACACGGAGGGGAATGGGTGGACGAACTCTTTCTTTTTTTTGTTCTCAGTTTTACCTATACGCTCCCCGCGCCGGGCGGCGGAGTCGAGTGTTAAATCGCGTTCCATCCGTGCCTTTGCTTCCTCGCCATTTATTTTTCTCCCTTACTTCCCATCGCGCTTCCCCGTCCGGCGCGAGCGTCGACGAATCTCGCTCTCGGCGAACCACTTAAAGCGATTGCGACTCGGCTTCTTCGCCCCCCCTCCTCCTCCCTCCGCGCAGATCGCGAAACTTATTCAAATCGCGCGTCCGAGAGCCGTAATTAATCGGTACAATTAACCGCGGAGTCGACGAGCCGTTGTTCCGCGCTCGCGCCGGCCTTCGCTGCTATTCTCGTCCTAGTCGCCGCGAATTCAATTTTGTCGGCGCGATAGCTGAGCTGCGGAGAAAGGCTGTTTCCGCGGATCTCGCGAGTCATCGGCGATATGTTTGTAATTATTGTCGCTCGTGGAATTTGTGAGGAATTTTGCCTCGATTTCGATATTGTTTCGAATATAGCTTCGAATATTCCTCCGAATATTACTCCGAATATTGCTTCGAATATTGCCCCAAATTATGTTCAGAATTTTGCCTCGAAATTTGTTGAGAATTTTGGCTCGAATTTTATTAAGAATTTTGTCTTGAATTTTATTAATAATTTTACTTCGAATTTTATCAAGAATTTGGTGTCAAATTTGGTTAAGAATTTTGCTCCAAATTCTGCTCAGAATTTTGCTTGGAAATTTTCCCTAATAATCGCTGTGCACTCGACAAATTATTCCCCAAGTAATTGAGATTTAATCACCCCGCGGGTATCGCAATGCCACGAGGTCCGAGGAGCTCGTCGCGAGCCGTATTCTCTGACGATTGAGAAGCCGTCGCCGATTGAAATGCGCATAGAGGTCGGTTAGGTGGGCGGTACGGTAGTTAGTTACTCGGGTGTTGACTGAGACTTCGAATGTTTGTTTGGATTGAGATGCTGTTTAGAAACCGATGCCTCTACATCGCGCGTCGGCCGCGCCGCGTCGACGATGCCGGCTCGGCAGTAAACCCGCGCGAGATCGTTTCGGAAGTCGAACTGCAATCAACTATTCGACTTCCCGGGCGCGGCTCGACATTTTCCCCGCATCGACGCCGAAATTACATTCGCTCGCGTTCGTTCGATCGGATACGCGACGAACCGCGTTCTTCGAAAAAAAAAATATACGACGAAAGAGGTGTATACGACGACCCGCTCGGAGTGATTGCCGCGTCGTTACCCATTAAAAATGTAAAGATGGCGCGCGAGCGACGTACAGGTGCAAGAATATTTACATTCCTTCACGAACGTGTCCGAAGGCGCCATCGAAAGAGATCCCCTTCCCTTTCGCTCTCCCTCCGCGGCGGGATCGTCCTGCCGCCGAGAGGATCGAGCGCGAACATCCGAAAATAGTATCGATTTTACTCCACTTTCCCGAAATACCGAAAGCCGCCAAGTCTTCGGCGCGAGTCTCCCACGGAGGTTTCTTTTAAATCTTCGGAGCGCGCGCGCGCGCGTCGTTGACAGGTGCCCGACGCGTCAACGCCGCCTTAGGTACCCCGCGCGTGGATGTCTTTTAATTTTTTGGAATTCGGGTCAAAGTCGAACGAATCGATGTACCGTTATTTTGGCGGGCGCTCGATGTGGTTACGTTATCTGTGATATCGATATTTGTATATCAGCTCGACGCTTTGGATTTGAATTCGATGGCGACGCGCGTCTTGAACTTGCCGTGCGATTTTTGTAGAGTCACGAAGAAACGATTTGGCAGCATTATAGGATACCACCTGTGGTAATATCAAGGTGATTAAACTATCCGTGGCGAATCGGGTAAAAATCGGATTAAAGTTACGTGGCAATTGTGACGAATTGTAAAAAGTACGCTGTTTCATCTCCCGAGGAGCCCTGTTGCTGGGATTTACTGTATAATTTACTAATCCTTTTTCTCCGTATTTTTCGTTTCCTACCACAACAAATCGATCTGTTGTCACTATTTTAACTCGAATATTTATTACCGTAACTTGAAGAACGTTACACTAACGAATTATTTTTCTCCGCGTACGTCGCGGACATTTGAGTCACATATTTCAGAAACTCCGTAAGTACGCAGAACCTTACTTTTCAGGAAAGGCAAAAAACTAATAAATAGCCAATTTTTGATTTTTATTGCAATTCTAAACATGTGTTAATTTTGGAAAAATATTCTTTCATCGATTTGTCTTAATTGTTAGGAAAAAAAAAAGTTATCGTTAATGTTATAAACAGATATTTATGCTGTAATTACGGGGTTTCTGAATTACATGGTAAATTGCATTAAATTTCCTGGTAAATATTAAGTAAAATCAGCTGTTTTAACATTTTTATTCGTGTAATATGCAAGTACAATATAAACAATTGTTATATGTACTACTAGTCAAGAATATCTTCTGGGTCATCTTTATTTACCACTGGCCATTCAAAGATTTTATGTTAAAAGCACTGGACATGGTTACTGTCTGGCACAAATACGGTTTTAACTTCTCAATATCTCTCATTTTTTTAACATTAAGAGAGAGGTATACGTTTACGGAGTTTCTGCACTACACGTCATCATAACATACCTCAAAAATACGATAAGATGCCTAGAAATAGCTGGGTTTCTGCATAAAATGGACGGAGCACCATTTCAAATAGAAGTTCCAGTTTTAAAAAAAATCTCAATTTTCCTAAAAATGTCACTTACGGGGTTTCTGAAATATGTGATTCATTTGTGGACACGTTTTCATTTCCGAAGCGAGTTTGAAGCGTTTCCACGCTCCCAGCTCCAGCGTCGTCGTTCATCTCCCTCCCTCCCGTCGAAATTCGTAATTCGAGCGAGCCGCGCTCGCGTGCCCTCCGACGTACCGCACCGGTCGGACGCAAAACTTTCCTTCGAGTCGAGTTAAACTCGATCCCATAAACGGGATCCAGACGCAACACTCGTGACTCCGGGGTCCCTTTTGCTCTCCGGAGCCTTATACCGAGGGAGTGTCACCGCCGATGCACCTGCCTCTCGTTCTCTCGCTCGCTCTTTCTTACGCGCGCCGCGCGAGACGCGCGTCTCTCCTACATTGGTATCGTAATGGCTTACGTCGGGAGAGGGCCCGCGCGTACAGTTCCACCTACTTAGGTAGGTATTGGCGCGCGCGAGGCACGCGTCGTCCTCGTTGCAGCGCGCGGAGAAATGTTTCTGGGGAAATTCGACGATGCAGTCGTACAGCTTTACGAATCGATCCGAATAAATTGTCAATCCTTGCGATAATTTGCATTTCCCAAAAATCTTCGTTTTCCCATCCCGTAGCGCTCGTTCATCATACATTATCTATTTAGATCGACTGCATTTCTTTCATATTAATTAGATATTTCTTCTCATGATTGTGAGGCAGAGATATCAAATTGACGTATTTGAGAATTTTATTGATGTTGATAAATAATTACTTGCGACCCTGCCAGCAATTTTCATTAGATCAATCTAATTCTTTTCCTCTGTGTAGCAATACCCATTTTTCATTGCCAGAATTACAATTCCACGTAGCACTTACATACTTATTTATATGTAATGCATCAGTGGCGCTATTGGCTGTGAAACATCTTGAATAATTGCTATCAATGTAGAATTCATTTTTATTCGACATACACCGAGTTAAAAATTTGCTTGATCGAAATAAACGTGCTTTTGGATAGTCCTAAGAGCACGTTTATTCGATTCAAATGAATATCGATTTGATTCAAATAATATTCAATTAAATCAATAATATTTATATTCATCCAATATCGATATTCTCATTCTGATCGAATAAATGTGCTCTCAGGACTATTCAAAAATACGTATATTTCGATCAAGTAAATTTTTATCTATACTACGTCGCTCTCGAGGACTTCTGCTATATGAAATATCACTAATTCCACCACTTATTCAATACTTTGTACAAAATTCTGTTTTCCGCGCTAAGGACTCTCGGCCATCGTCGGCGCATCCGCGAGGATCACGGCTCGTTCGCTCCCTCCGCGCGGCGACTCCTTTTTCGGGTGGCGCTCGCCGCGCGCCACGTCCGAGAGTTAAGACTGTTTAATTCTCTCCTCACAAAAGGCCGATGCATGCGTAGGAACACGTATGCGAAGGCACCCGACGAGCATCTGCTCTTCTCTCCCTCCCGTCGCGCTTCCTCCCGGTCGCCGCCCCTCCCCCGCGCCACGCCGCGTACCGCCGTTCCCTCGGTAGCGTTCTGCCCCCTCTCGATTCGCTCTCTCGCCACCCCCGCCCTCCGCGCGCTTTCCCTCTCGCTCCTTCACCCGTCGCGCGCGAAGCGCTCTCGCGCGCACAGGCCACGCGGCCACGCGTATTAAAGGCGATTTATTAAAAAATTTTTACGCTTTTTGTGCGTGCGGCGAACGCGGTTGACGCGCCGCAATGGCGGGCATTCCGGGGAGCCCGGGCGCTTCGCATCGGAAATTCTCGAGCAATGCGCGGGTCCCTCGTTACCGAACGCCATTATGGCCCGCCGTTCTCCGCTCTCGCCATGATCACGTCGCGTTCTTCTCCGCGGAAAAGTCGGTTCTCGTCTGTGCCCTTTGAACGCGGGCGAGTCCGCGCGATTAGCCCGTCGACGCGGGACGAAAGATGAAGCTTCTGCGGTCTGTCTCCCCTTTTCGAGTCGAGTGGGTCCGCGCGTTTTCGTTTTTCATATTGCGACACCGACGGGATCGAAAAATACGTCCGATGAGATATTCGGTGACATTTGCGTCGTCTGACGGCAGGCGGAAAAGTTTTATATAATATATATATATATATGGACTGTATTTATATAGATTTCTGAATGTTTGTATAATCCATATGTAGCCCGTATATGAGTAATATGGAAATCGTATAAATCCCAGGTAAAGAAATTTGATATCAATTTTATCAAAATGCAATCGAGTGTAAATCATTCTCGATGTGATCCGAAAATGATTCGAAGAATAAGAATATTATGATCTTGATGCGGTGCGTTTGGAATCCATATATGACTATAAATCCACATATAGATCATGCAGAAATTATATGTGGAACTCTTTCGCCCGGATGAACGCATGTACCTACCTCGCGTATACTCGTTACTGGACACGAAGCTTTAAGTCTCTCGGACGACAGCAGGGAGTCGAGGCGGAGCGCGTGCACTGCGCTGCACCTGCCTTATACGACGGTGATGCATCTCGCGGAATTCGAATTGATTTTGACCCGAATATACGAAAATGGAGAGTTTAGATTTTTCCGTTATTTGCTATCGATTATTTTATTCCCCAAGTAAAGCCTGCACATCAGCTTTTCAGCACATCATCAGATTTTTCCTCGAAATACAACGCTGCGCATGATTTCTAGACAATTTTCATCTCGTCGTCCAACCGATCCTTTCCGGTCCCACTCGATCTGCGAGCTAAGGAGACACTCGCACTGGAAACATTTTCCACGCGGGCTCCTCGTTGATGGACACGAGAAGCTCGGCGCGCGCGACCGAACGCCGCACCACCCTGTGCAGCGCTGCTGCGTACCCCGCGCGTATCCCCCGGTCCCATCGGCGTAGACTCTCGAGCGTGCTCTCCGCTCGTTCGAGTTTTTTCCCTCGGGATGTGAACTCGTTCGAGAAAAGTTGCACGTAAATGTTCACCTTGAAGTGTATCGAGGATCCGACGTCCTCAGAGTACTTTTGCGAGGGAAGCATTCCTTGGTCAAACCCTCCAATTTTGCACGTTGAGAAAAAAAATCATTTGATTTGACCAAATTTTGAGGTTACGGATGGTTGACTAAATATTATATATGGTCATTCGAACAAGTATTTAATTTAAGCAGGTAAATATCAAGTTACTTCAATTAAATTTTAGTTGCTCAAACTACATATTTGTCGAGATGACTATATATTTAATTGGCATTCTATAATCTCAAAATTTAGCTAAATGAAATGATTTTTTTTCAATGACCAACTAAATTTTATTATTTTAACTACACATTTTTTGAGATAATTGTGTATTTGATTTGTCGTCCGTAACTTTAAAATGTAGTTAATTAAGCGATTTTTGTTAGTTACTTCAATTACATTTTAATTACTCAAACTATAATACATATTTGTTGAGATAACTGTAATATGTAACATATTTAATTAGATGCCCATAACCTCAAAGTTTAGCCAAATCAAAGGATTTTTTTAAGTTATTTTAATTACATATTTATTGAAATATAATAACTAAATATTTAATCGGTCACTCGTAACCTCAACATTCGGTAAAATTAAACAATCTTCTTCTCAGTGCACCTCGCTGAAAATTGCCTCCCGATCGCTGCACGTTTCGCGCCAATCATCCGCGTCGTCGCGCGAGCCTCGCGACTAGATAAACACACGACCGAGGCGCGCGGTGCTAATGCAACCATGGCAGAGAGTCGTTAACTAATTGCCCTCCCTTCTCGTCGTCATCGAGATGTACACGAGTCGCGCACCTCCTCCTCTCGGCGCGCTGACTGTGTTACGCTCAAACGGCACTAAATAGGAGCACGACGCACCTGTGACGCTACTCACGCGGCGCGCGTACCTATATACGCGCGGGCCCGCGCGACCTGTAAGTTCGAAATAGACATCTGGCCAGATTTCGGTAAGCCTGGCCCGCATGCGCCGCGGCTCGGAGGGAACAAATGTGCAGTCGCGCCACGCGGTGTGGCGCCCGCCACTTGCACGAAGGGGCTTTGATTTTTCGGCAGGTGGCACTGTTTCGACGTCACTTCAACGCCACGCGCGCGCGCGCGCGCGCCCGTTGACGTACATACGTCCCGCGACGAGAGAGCCCGAGTCGAAATTTTACCCCTACTTCGATATTGCCTTTAATACTCCACTCGGCCTTCCATTGACCTGTTCAGCCTGTAAAAAGCTCCTATTTTGAACCTGGAATTGGTGAAATGTTCATTAACGGACCATTTTAGGCTCGACGCGTAGGGTTTCAATCCGTTTGTAAAAAGGACAACGTTTGCCAATCATCAACGTATAGAATTAATCTATATGTTTAGGTAGCTAACGAAATGGACAAATAAAAAAAAAAGTGCGTGCGAAGCGCATACGTTGCTAGTACCTACAATGAAAAATCGACCTAATACTATAAGCCTAAACGAGTAGCTCTACAATTTCGACTCGAGAGCCTTCGTCCTTCTTTCCCCTTTCGGCTCGCTTCGTTTGATTGTCTTAATCGAATTCGAAATTCCACACGGTGTTGGAATCAAACGACGCGTTCATGCCCACCGCGCGTCTCGGTATAATTGGGGAATTTTCACGAGAAGAAAAGTCCACGCGCGCGCGCGTCCCCCACTTTGCTCCGCTAATTCCCTCCGTCGAGAGGATTCCATTAAGGGGAAACGACGACTGTAACGAAGCACCTATAGAGGAACCGGCGGGGGGGTTACGAAACGCGACGAATTCCCCGTGTCGTTTCCAAGGAGGCCCCCATTTACCGCGGCTCGGTTCCTTCTCCCCACCTGAGGATAGCGCGCGGGACGAAGCGCCCTTACGTAAGGGAATGACGAAGAATCTCTAACGATGCTTGTCCCTATACCACTCGCCCACCCTCTCGGACGTTTTCGATCGCCCGTATTAATCCGGACACGTGTATTTCGAGATGTCGTAACTTTCCCTCCTACATTTCAACCGCCCCCTTTCCCTGATAGACGTGCCTTTCTATACACTCGACGGAGAAGCGATTCGTTCGCATACGAATCTACGAATGAAAAGATACAGATCTAACGTACTTTGTGAATAATGTCAATTTTTTTTGACGTGGAATCGTGTGTCTGAAATTACGAACGTTCGATCAGTTGAACGAAAAATCTCGACTTTAAATGACCATTGCCACTGTAAAGTTTATTGATTATACTGTAAACGAAATTTGTATTAAATGTAATGCAATTGTATAGAAAGTTTTTATCCAATACGTGATTATAAAAATTAATATACCTACACCGTTGTGAAATTTATAAGAGCAATTGCCTAAGAAAGTATATTAATTTTCATAATTATGGGATATGTTCATGTTCATAATCACGTTGGTATCGGAAACAAGTTTTATATTAAAGTGTATTAAAAATACAAAGTTTTTTTTACAGTATAGGCTACTTCCGAAAGACGCACAGTTCCAAACAAAAACTCTCTATAGGGTTGGTAATCAATAAATTCAACATTGGCCATGATCTCTTAAAGTCGAAAACTTCCTTTCAAACGAACGTTCGGAACTTCAGGTACACGTGAAACCAGCTTTTAGAATCGCTATGTAGATACGCTCACACAGCCACGTGTGCGCGACGAGATGAGAATATACCTACGGAAAGAAAAATGGCACCAAACGCGCCGGTAGAGAGAGGGTCACCTGTTGAACGTACCGGCCTACCTAAAGCGTGGAGCGCGAGCGACCACCACCTTCGAACGTCGGTTCGGCGTGAACCGGCGTGAATGAAAATGCAGGAGGAAGACGACGAGCCGGGAGGGAGGACGGGAGGCTGGCGGACACGTGCGGGGCACGTGCCACCCGGCACCGGCGGCCGCGTTCGCGTCGTCTCCACCGCGCGCTTAGCTAACCTTTCGCGCTTACGCGATTTCTGGGAATTGGCTATTGAGATAGGAGAATCGGGGGTGGGATTTCACGTACGGTTAGGACCACCTTTTTCGTTACGTCTTCGGTAACTGTTAACGGAGCCTTTCAGACGGAGCGAGGCGGAATCCACTTACGGGTCGCGTATGGCGCGCCTCGACTCTTTAATCGGGGCGTTCGTTTCTTCGAGTCGACGAACGATCGATGCACCCTCGCCGAATCTTTACCGCGTGCGTTCTTTTCTCGGCGCATCGGTTTTTCCCTACTATTTCGCCGCGTGCACTCGACCTTCGCCGGCGAACTCGCCCGATTGACCTTGAACCCGCGGATTCCCGCGACTCGTTATACGGGTTCGAGACCTCCGAATCGCGCGCGAGTTCGAGGCGAGTATCGCGTGTCCGAGAGGCGGCGGCGGCGGCGGCGTCGAATCGAAGGAGGAAAGTAACGTACCTGCTTGATTGGCTGCCGTGCGCGCGCGCCGCACGCGCGCTCTCGTCTCTTTCCTCCCCTTCTTTCTTCCTCGCTCTCTCTCTCTCCCTCTTTTACCTCGAGATTGTCGCGTCGATACCTCGCGAGATCTCCGAGGCAAGGGCCTCTCTCTGTTTATCTCGTGTCCGTTCTCGAGATTTCTTCATTTACACTGAGAGAAATAATTGCTTTGTACTAAAACAATATTTCTCGAATCAATGATCTTGAGAATTTTTAAGAATACGAATAATTCTTAGAAATTGTGTAGATTCTTGGTCGAAAAATATCTGTTCTTGATTCAAGAATACCTTCGTTCGGATAAGAAATTCTTCCTACGCGAAAAAAAACATACTCGGGCCTGTCAAATATTTTTTCCCACTAAGAAAACCATGGTTATCGCTACCACGGTGAATCATATCATATTTTTGATTGAAGAAAACCTCTTTTTGGCACCAACAATTATTTCTCTCAGTGTACCCGCAATTTTTTCTCGCCACTTTTGTATCGTTACGTCTTGGAGAAATATTTTTTCCCCTCGTTAAATTTTTAATCCTACGTTCGTAACTTCTAGATGATTCTTTTGCATTTATCCGCGATCTCAGAAATTCTATCTTCTCGATTCCTATTTGCTCTTAAGCCACGATACGTAATATCTCTCCTTGCACCCCGTACACGCGAGATATTACGATACATCTCACTCTACATCGGAAAAGGAGCTCGTAAGAAGAGAGAGAGAGAGCAGACCACCCTCCCGTCTCCCTCGCCCCGATATTCCGTCATCGAGGCGCGGGAGTCGCCGTGCAATTTCGACATCGATTCGAGAAATCGATATTCCTGCCCCCCCTGGAACCCCGAGAAAACTTCCAGACGCGACGATCGTTGAGAGCCACTGCGCGAGGTCCCAACGCCCCCTCGCTCGACGCCTATGTGCTCCGCTGGGCCCCTTCTAGTGTAACGCAAAGGGGGGCACTACCAACGACAGCTGCCGTTGCGGCCTCACCCTCACCCCTCGTGCCCCCTCGTCCCTCCGCATCCCCACCACCGGCGGTCCGGTCGCGTGGCAGGCAACCTTCTCCACAAAATACACCTTCGCGTTCCGTTCACTTCGAAGCGGTGCAACGGACGATTTCCCCCTTTTTTCTCTCCTTCCTCTTCTCATCGCGCCTCTCTTTCTCTCCCGCGCCCGGGGTGTGTATACGGGTGCCCCGTGGCGCGCGTAAAGAATACCCGTATACCATCCCGAGGGAATATTCTTTATATGTATATCCATCCGTCGTCTTTTCTTTATTTCCGTCTTTGACCGAACCGAATCTCTCTCTCTCTCTCTCGCGCGCGCGCGCGCGGCTCTTCTCTCGAAATCGTTGGAATCTTTTTTCGGCCGGTGTCATTCTTCTTCCTCGGTGGCGTCGCGCGACGATACGCACTCTCGGTTTCTGCGGGCTCGCTCGACAATGCCGCTAAATTGCAGGGTCAATGGTTCTGTGTTTCGGACACCATTATCTCCTGGTCTTTCTTTGGCTTTCTTCCTGGTCGTGCCTTTCTCGAGGCGCGTGCGAGTACTTAAATCGCACGGTCGACGGGTGTATCGTTCTTCGACGGGCTTCCTCGGATGCACGGTTCTTTGAAAATTTTCCATTTTCCCATGAAATGCGATTATGAATCAGTTTTTCGACGATCGCGCTGCCGATATCTCCGTCTTCCCAGGCCAGAAAAGTTTTGTAGATTTTGTATTTAATTCATGTGTGTGCACGGAAAAGAAACCACATATGGAACACATATAGAAATTATTAGAATCGTTCCACCTGGGAACATTCGAAAATCTATTTATGTCCCATTGGTAACGCAAGTATTTGAATTTCCCTGACATTTGACTTTGGTAGTGCTTGGAACGGTGCTTGAGTTAGAGTTGGCCTCAGAAGAGTGCGCTGCGTTTTCACGAGCCGTGTTTCGATACCTGTATGATTATTTCTCATCACTTCTACACATTATTTACCATTATTATTACAAATTCAGTTAATTTCGAGGTTAGACGCTTCGATCTCCCGAATTGACAGTTCCCGGGAAATCAGACGTTTTACACTTTTCGGCTCTCGAAACACGGCTCGTAAGAACGCAGCGCACTCTTCTGAAGCCAACTCTAACTACAGTACCGTTCAGCAAGCACCACCAAAGTCAAATGTCAGGGAAATTCAAATACTTGCGTTTTACCAATGGGACATACTGTATACAAAATATATAAAACTTTTCCATCTGGGTTCTCTCGAGGTTTCTTCAATTTCTCGACGATCTCCGGTGTCGCCACGACAAATTATATCGACCAACACTGTCCCCCTCCGATTTCCGAGGGATCCGAATCTCCCGAGGAATTCAGCTCCCGTTATTTATCATTAGGAAGTTATCGCGACGCCGCCCTCTTCCTCTCTCAGTCCCCCGATTTCTCGTAGGTACCCGAGCAATCTTTATAGCGCGCCCTCGAGACTCTCTCGCGAGAGATCCTCCCGAGAGCATACATCCACGCGGCGACCCACTCGAAGGTGCCGCGGACGACGCGACGCACTCACTCATCCGTCGGATGTATTTCGGGCTCAGCGTATAGCAACAGTTTTCGAGATTCGATCGGGCCCTCTACTCGTCCGTTTCGGGGGGGCGCCTCTGCCGCCCAGATCCGCGGGAGGAGCGAGAGGAGGGGGTACGAGAAGCGTGGCGAGCTCCGACGAACTTTGCTTGAGGGGGGGGGGGGGGGCTCTCTCGTCCGAGGCCGAGGGTAGCGCGCGAACGCTTTGTCGACTGCGGATTTCGAATGCCTTCGCGATACCGCGCGCTCTCCGGTGCAGCATGCAGCGGGTGGAAGGGGGCAAGGGGGAGGGATATAACATCTAGACCAGAGACTGCTCGTTCCTCCGATTATCTCCGGTCTGATGGCTCCACTGTTGCGGCGCGGCCGGGACTCCGTAATCCTTGTGCCCGGGGTTGGTCCTGCGACGTGCGCTCGGGGCCTCTCGTAACGGGTGGGACGCGGTGGCACTTTTGGATTTGTCGAGGGGGCGAGCGATAGCTGCTCTCTCGAACTGCGCTCGGGGGAAAAATGAAGCGTCCACGTCGTATTTCGCTGCTTGTACGGCGCTCGTAATCATGTATTTTCTCGGAAATCATTTATCGTTGGATATTATTTATTCCGGTATCGCGGATAAAGCGTCCGGCGTGTTCACAAGTGGATAAATAAATGTTTTGTCTAATCGCAACTGTGATAGGAGGCACAGATAGCGTGATTTTTCGTGTATCCTTTAGAAAAATCCTCGCGTTTTCTTCCCCGCACGAAGAAAAGAATTTCCGGCGACACCCGATAGACACCCGAGGAGCGTAGGGGATGGAAATCCAGCGAGCCTCCTAGTGCCAAGATTATAGTTGAGCACCAATGGCTACCTGAGCCTTCCTCTATTTTTTTTTCCTCCCCGGGTCCTATTCTTCGTCTCCCCGCGACCCCCGCCGCCTTTTCCCCCTCTCGGGGGCCTCGGCGGGGTCCGCTACGGGGTAGGGCGGGGGGAGGGAGCGAGCCCCCATTCTCTTTCACCGGTCGTAGACTTTTTATCTTACCCGTAAAGCAGCGAACACCCTTTTGAGTCGCGTGGCACGATGCACCGGCGCGACCACACGAATTCCCCCCCCCCCCATCCCTGGTACTCCTAGGCGCGTCGCGCGCGTCTTCAAGGTGTGTATAGGTGTGCTGTCTATCCGCATATCCTGCAGCTCTCTGTGTACACCGGTCGCTCGCTCGTCCACACGTCGATGCGTCGTACGTATGGATGAGTTTCCCTTCGGGAGACACGAGACGAGAGGGGGAGGAGATGGAAGAGGGCGGACGGGGTGACAGAACGGAAGGAGCACTGAAATGTAATTTTAGTCTGAAGGTACACCCCGTCGGACGGGATATACCTGCGGACGTGTATCCATATGTATATACAGTCGTGAATCTCGCGCCGTACGGCTGGGAATTTTCTATAGGGAATTGTGCGCAGGGATTTATCTCGTTGATAGGTATTGTATTATGCGCGTGGAAACGGGAGATGCCGATGATTGTTATATATTTCGGTGTTCTCTTTCGACGGGGTAGGATTTTTTTGCAGTTATCATCGCATGGTCTTTGACGAATAAGCGGTTCTTCACTTCGTTCTCCTGATTTTTATATATTGAGAACAAAAATCGTTTGATTACCGAGAAAGCAGTTTGTTTGTAGTTAATGAATGTTTGATCGAATATGGCGAAATAAACATTTTATCGGATAAAGTAAATATTCGTTAATTATTGCGATATTTATTTGGTATGATTAGATGTTTTGAAGCAACCATACAATTTACTATTTATGTGACACGAGTGGTTAAACGATCAGTCACTATACCGTTCCCCCCTATTGCCCCTTTGATCATGCAACCATTAATACATAGACGTATGCTAATGCTCACTTTGTATCTAAGTACATTTAGTTGACCGCCCGTAACGTCCAAATTTGGTTAAATCAAATGATTTCTCTCGTACTGCATTGTCCTCCGCGTGAAAGTCCTCGAGAATGCGTTTTCTCTCCATCGCAAAATCGATCGAGCTCGCTACGAATTTCACGTCTGCGAAATCAATTCCTCCCCCTCCATCGTTCGAGCCAAAATGCCAGGATTTTTTCCTTCGCTCCACAATGGTTCCTCGGCGTAAGAGATGCTCACGGGAGGTCAAAGTCCAGACGATCGGTTACCCGCGATGCCTCACAGCGCCCGCGTTAGGAACGGTAGATCGCCCCTCGCGTAATTTTATAGCTTGCGCCAAATTGTCCAAATTCGCAGACGCGCCGAGCGCGCCCTCCCAACGCGTCGCGCCGGCGGCGACGCGCGTAGGTGTCCGGGCACGTACTATGTACCTGGAAGGGTGAAGGGGGTGAAGTGCGCACGAAGCCTCGTACCCCTTCCCCGATGCCGTACCAATTCAGTCGTGGTCGGTGTCAAGTGTGACGCGCACGGGATGCTCCTCCCGCCGCAAAATGTGCATTCCTCCTCTCCGATGCCCGCGTGATGCATCGCGTGTCGCATTCTCGAAAAAATGCGATTACGCTGAGACAAAAATTGATCAGTAGTCAAAATCACGGAGACAATGACCAAACTGTTTGGTGGAATATGGATCCTTCAACGGTTTGGTTAAATTGACAACTTTTTGGTTAGACGGGGTGTCCAGCGGTCAGGGAATTCTGGAAAATCTGCAATTGTCAGGGGAGAGTCAGGGAAATTTGTCTAGAATTTTTTGAAAATACTCGAGTCCTCCAAACAGCTTGACTTTCAGTAAGTTAAAACTTCTCGGAATTTATATATTATGGAAATCTAAAAAAAACGTGAAAAAGACATCGCGTTAAAATAACTAAACATTTAGTCAGAGAATATCTAAATACTTTGTTCAACCGACCGGTATTTTGGTAAGAGTAGCTAAACGCATTGGATTAGATGCGTTTTGTCACTTTAACCTAATTATTTTTCTCAGTATAAGTCAAGGACATTTTCGCCTCCCCCCTATCCCCTCGTTCACGGACTTTCTATCTACTTATGTATACGAAACGTTGCGTCGCGGGAGAGCGATGTTACCGAGCACCGTTGCGTGGTAGAGCGCGCTCGTTTGAGCGTAATGCGGAATTAATGTGGCCAGATCTGTGTAGATGGTATCGTTGCGTCCCGCGGCCGGGTATAATGTGTTACAAATTCTCTATCGACGAGCCTCTCTCGGCTCTCCTCCGCGCACGGTGCGCGTGTGTGGACACACCCATGCGCGATTAGCATACTCGCAACCCGATACCTATATAGGTTAGGTACCCGCGATAGTCTCTTTACATATGTACGAATCCGCTCGCGTTGCGTGGATATAGCGCGTTCGATGGTTTTAATGGAAAAGCTCCTGGTGGATCAGCCTCCGAGGAATCGTACACCGCATGCTAATCTACGGCTCGTAAAACCGGCCGTAGACCCCGTAGAATGGGTGTCTCGCGTGACCTTTTTATTCGTTCTATAAATCCTCGATTCTCCGCGTTCGCGGATAGGCCTCTAAGCAATGCAGCCGTCAAAGGGCATCCGAGAGAATACGTATCCGATCAGTTTCTTCATTTCCGACGGTCTCTCTCGAGTTCGTCTCATCTCCCAGGCCGGAAAATTCTATATGATCCGCATGTAGTTTTGGTCATGTATATATATGGATTATATATATGATTTCTCTATATAAATGATAGAAACTATATATAATCATTAAAATTATATAATCATTCAAAAATCTATATATAGTTCTTATATATGGTTAATATAGAAATCATACATAATCTATAATATATATGACCAAAACCACACATGGATCATATACAAAATATGTAGAATTTCTCCGCCAGGGCTCCTCTCTCTCCTTAATAACTAGGGCGATTTAATTTAATAAATGCTTCTTCTTCTTCTTCCTTCGTTCCTATCCGTTCGAATGGCAAAAATGACAGTCGCAAACATTGAGAGAAATAATTCGAAAATATATTTCTTGAACCAAGAACGTATCATGGTCTTACAAATTCTAGAATACAGATCTCTGGTCGAAGAATATAATTCTTGATTCACACACACACAAGGATACCTTCGTTGGGACGAGAAATTCTTCAAGCGCGAAAAGAAGAATTTACTCGAGCCTACCAAATATTTTTTTGCACGAAGAAGACCATGGCGTGATCCTGGAGTTAGAGTAGACCAAGGCGATTCGGATCACAGGGCGAATTGGATCACACATCCGTATTACTTACAATCAGATCGTGTTGAAAATGAGCATTTCGATCATTCGTATTACTTCGTTCCTTTCCAACGAAGTAATACGAACAATCGAAATGCTCTCATTTTCGCCACGATTTAAGAAATACAGATCTGTGATCCTCTATTCGCCTCGGTCTACCCTATATCATGTTTCTAATTGGAAAAAAGAGAAGAACAACATTGGCACCTCCAATTATTTCTCTCAGCGCACGCGGCTGCATTCGCCCCCTAAACGGCCACGTCGGGAAGAGGCGCAACCGCACGGCAAAATCGAACCGCAGAAAAGGGAGAAACCCTCTGTCGCTCTCTCTCTTTCTTTCTCACATCGCAGCGAATCCTTCGCGGGGGAGAGAGTGTAACGATCGCGCGGAGAACGAAAGGCGCGCGCTCTAATGTCGCTTCGAAAGGAGGAAAGGAAGTCCTAAACTACAACTTGACGGAAGGTGGGCAACGCAACGCCGCGTACACGATCCGCCGGACTGTGCGCCGGCCGTTTCTGAGGATGACACCGCGCTCCCTGGGACAGCTTGTCCTTTGATGCATGATACTGCAGAGTCGGCGTACACGCTTGGCCGAACGTGTCACGAACAAGCGCCGAACTGTTAGGATTCATAGTTATCTCCGCCGTCGCGTCGGACGCTCGATCGGGGTCACCGCCGCGCCCCGCGCGCGAGGGATGATGTCGCCGCGTGCGCCTAGCCGTCGAAATTTCGCGCGTCGCACCCGGAGCGCATCGATCTCGATCGCCGACGACTCGAGCGGGTCTAATCGCCATTAATCACGGGAGAAATTAGTGTATCGCGTCCGGTAGTTATCCCCGCCGATTGAGAAACGGCAGGTACCGGCATATTTCAAGAGGCCGCCGATCGATCCGAACGATAGCGAATGATCGATTACTCGGCGGCGGCACGCGAAAGCGGGTCTAGTTCGTGCGCTCTCCTCGCGGCGTTTCGCGCTTGCGGATCTCGGAGAGAGCACGGGACGCTCACCGAGAAAACAATTTATTTGTAATTAATGAATGACTAGACCATTTGCACGCGCAAGCGCGCGCCTAAAACGTATTTCATAACGACATTTACATTTACTTCAACACTAATTGTATCAAATTGAATTTCCCCGCTTCAACTATCGAATACTATATCGATATCGATTATCAACTAACCAATGGGGATAGGTGACCACGACTTTCGATTATCGATATCGATTATCAACTAACCAATGGTGATAGGTGACCACGACTTTCGATTATATCGTGCTGGATTTTATTAGATAGGACCAATGGGGATAGGTGACCACGACTTTCGATTATATCGTGCTAGATTTTATTAGATAGGATTGAATATGGCGAAATAAACGTTTTATTGAATCAAGTAAATATTCGTCGAATATTGCGATATTTATTTGGCACAATTTGATCCTTCGAGGCAACCATTCGAGTGAAACAAATATCTTAATAATTAACTCACTGGGAGAAAAAATGTTATACTCGATGAAATCGACGTTTACGGGCGGGGAAATGCGGAATTATTCGCTTCAATTAATTTGGTTATACAGTGATCAACGGCTATTTGACGAAAACAGGCTGTAGTCCATTCGAGTCAATCAGTCCAAGTATACTTAATATACAATTTAATTTGAGATACGGCAAAATAAATATTTCCTTAGGACAAGAAAATATACGCACTCTGAAAAAACGCAGCAGATTTAACCAAATCGGCGGTTATGAGTGGAGTAACGCAGATTTAGTGACAATATTGTCGTATCTGTTATTTTGCCGAATTTAAAATTAAACTTATCAACCGTTGGTAAATCATTCCCTCGGTGGCGTGACGCAACCGTTGCAAATTCTCCCCGCATCCCTTTTTATTCGGAACTCAAAATTCCGACGTCGCCCCGCGCGTCTTCCACGGGAAGCGACTTTTTGAATTATAGACTCCGCCAGGCAGCTCGCCGTTATGCGGCGAGGCGCGAGCGACCTAAGAACTCAAATCCGACCAATCTCCGATCACATATCCGCCATAAATTTCACGTCCCCCCCCCGGAGCTGCTCGCGCGCGCATACTTGCGCCCCGTCGCAACCACTGTACGCGCGGCGTACGAGGCGGCCGCGCCGCGGTGTGCACCTTTCCTCGTACGTACAACGGGCGATATTAATATCGGATGAAGTCTGGTAAGTGTGCGGAAGCCATCGCGTATTCCGAGTGCGCGGTTCGAAACAAAACACACGTACATTTAGAGAGAGGGAAGGGAGGGAGGGAGGGGTGCTACATCATACGTAGTCGCAGGTATGTAGAGGCATGCACGCAGGGCCACGGTTTTGATTTATAAAGACGCATCGGGAATTTACAGCCGCATTAATTTTGTATCAATCCATCCCACCCCCTGCGCCAGGGGGCTTTCTTACGTCGCGCGGGAAGATTTTCTTCGCGGGAAAAATCTCATCGGAACCCTTCGCTCGTCGATCTCTCGCGCGCGGAATTTCAATACCGTCCCGCGGTGATCGCGGCTTCGAGAATCTAGTTTTAATATAGACAAATATTCATATTCTTAAATTTAATTTGTAATTCGTAATATATATTCAATGAGAAACGAAAAAGAGACGGTCAGAAAAAATAATTGTTTGCAGAGTGACAAATGCGTTTCTCTTTGCAAGATTACTGACGTCGTCGAAAAACCAGAGAGACGCGCTGCTTATGCCAAGCAACGAGTGCGAGGGAGATAGTGTCTTTTTAGACGATGACGTGGTTGTTTTTTAAAATATTGTTTCCCAGCTTGGATAAGGCGGAAAATGAGAAACGAAAAAAATACGGGTAAATAATTTTGTTCAAATCCGTGATACAAAGAAATTCGCGTCAAAACCGAATTGGCGGCACTTTTTCATTCTCCGACGCATGCGTTTTACGAAGCTGGAGAGACTTTGATCGCTTTTACTTCGCGCGACTCGACGTTAATATTCCTCCGTTTTCTTTGCCTTCCAGAAAAGCCAGGCTTCCAGTCGCCGTATGGTCCGACGATGGACAACGGAATGGTGAGTAAACTCGTAATCTACTCGTAATAAGATTTCGCGGTACGATTGGCTTTCGAGAGCGAGAGATTCCACGTGCTGCTACACCGCGCCGCGATTTGGTGTGAGGAAAAAAAAGTAACGCCGTAAAGTAAAAAGGTATATCTGCCTATCTTGACACCTGGATCTATATGGTTCTGAGAATTCTCTCAGTTTTTTCCCCTCACCGCCCGTCTCTCCGCGCTCTAACGCCACGACGAAGCGTTTTTCGGGTCGCGGCTGATATTTCTCTTCAATTTTCGACTCGTCGTCGTCGTCGTGGCTTTCCATGCGAGTCGCCACACACTGGGCTCGATAAAAAATACCCACATATAGCGTGCTTTCTTCGGACGATTCAAATACCTCGAATTCGAGAAATTAACGACCGCACAGGAATTCATTACCGAGAGCTATTTATTATTTTCGACACGGCCGAGCGACCGTCGGCCAAAATAAAAGCGCCCCGTCGACGCTTCGAAATCCGAGCGACGGCCGCGAGGGAAGAAATTGGGAATGTAATAATTATTAGAGATGTTGGAAGCAAATTTATCTAACAAAGAAAAAGTTGCCCCGGCTCTCGCTTTCTCTCTCGGCACCCTCCGGCATCCACGGCATAATCCGAAAACTTTGCCCGACGCGATATTTTCCGCGCCAAGGCTCTCAGCGTCGACTCCGTCGCGACGCGCCGAGGCGTTCGCTTCGCGGATCCCCTTCGGAGGCGAGTTGAGCGTCGCTGTTCGCTAACTTTAATATCACTTACGCCCTCCCTCATCCGCGGCGATGTATATACACCTACGTATAGTCGTGTACCGCCGTGTATATACGTATATAGGTGTACATGTATAAAACAAAGCAACTGCAGCACGTGGGTAGGGGGTTAACTGCCTCGGATGAAAAGTTACCCTGGAATAAGGATAAGGTCTCTCGTATTCCCCGTACCGCAGCTCCTCTCGCTCATCTACCGAACGGCAGTGGCTCCTTAAATTCTTGCGGAAATTATAGTCGAATTTCCGCGGTGTTTTTTCCACCCCCTCTCTCTCTCTCTCTCTCTCTCTCTCTCTCTCTCTCTCTCTCTCTCTCTCTCTCTCTCTCTCTCTCTCTCTCTCGTTTTTCTTCTGAATTTTTCTTCGCCTTCTTGGAACGCAGTGTACATAGCCCTTCTCGCGTGTCTTCCTGACGCGAGGAAGGGGGGGGGGGCTTCTCGCACCTGTCCCCCAGCTCGGCGCGTTCGAACGTTGCTCCTCTACTCCGTATCCGCGCTCGCTTCGCGTCGAGCCCGCTTGGAATTTTATGGAATTCGAAACACCGCGACCGAAATCGAGAAGAGGGAGACGACGATTTTTCCTTCGAAACGCGCGTCATCGCTTTCGCCGAGGCGAAAAGCGACGTCGACGACGACGACGAGGTTCGCTCCTCGCGACCACCCGGTACGTCATCTACGCGCGCGCGGCGTCCGACCGCGCGGAATGACGTCTCACGATTCCGGCAAAATGTATTCGTCTCGGTCTCGCGGGGTATTTATAGCGAAACGCGCGGGAAAGGTAGAAGAGCCTCGGTCAGTTTCTGGAGCCGCGCCAACTCTTGACCGGCCCAGGGGCGTCGCGCGGTACGAATGCGGAAAATTGGCGGAGTTGTAATAGCGGCGCCGCGACGATGGGGACGTTTCGCTTCGTCCGCGGAGAGGCGCTCGTTTGCGGAGAAAAAGGACTGGTGAAAAATTATGGGAAACCAAGGCGGAAAAGTTTTATACGATCCATATGTGGCTTTGGTTACATGTGGATTGTATGTGATTTCTATATTAACCATATAGAGCCTATATATGGATTATACGATCACTCAAAAATCTATACAATACGGGGCATAATTTACAGGCCAGCGACGATGGTTGCATATCAGCTGGGGCATCCCGTTCGCTGCAGCTTACTGTAATTTTAGGGTAATACCGATAGCTCGGATCAGAACGTCTATGTAGAAAGAACGCGAACAAGAATGTTGAGGCCAACTCAATTCTAGATCAGGAGTGAAATATAATATAGTTGATGTCTTTCGCTTTGACTCGATCCACTTGGTTCTGATCCGAGCTATCGGTATTACCATGAAATTACAGGAAGCTGCAGCGAACGGGGTGCCCCAACCGATATGCAACCGGCGTCGCTGGACGGTAAGTTATGCTCTGGTTTGTATATAGCCCTTATATAGTTGATATAAAAATCATATAAAATCTATATATGATCAAAACCACATATGGATCATGTACAAAATATATAAAATTTCTCCTCCTGGATGACCCATGAATTTTTATACCTACTTAAGTACCAAGACTCCTCGAATTCCTATTAAAAATCCTATTAAAAATTCAATCTTTCACTTCGAGAAGCCCTGTTACTGGGAGAGTCACTGTAAAAATTACTAATCCTTTTTCTCCGTGTTGAATTTCGCTTTTCGTGCCGCCGGCGGGTACACGGCGAATTGCGCATATTTCGTCCGGGCGGTTAATTAGATAGTCTCGGGTTGATTTTAAATAGTGAGAAGGGGGGGAGAGAGAGACGAGAAGAGCCTCGATATAACCATTAACCTTCGACCGGCGTCGTGAAATTGTATAACGTTGATGGTCCGTTTGAATCGGGGTCCCTGGGACCCCACGACGTCAGTTGAAGGTGAAGCTCGATCGCGCGTACAATTCCGTAGATCCGGAAGCTCGCATGCAACCTTCTCTCGCTTTGTCCTTAAACCCGCATTTACCGCCCACGATTCGCACCGTTATCACCGTGTTACACTGCTGGACTTTTCTCGAAACGACCTTCTCCCTTATCGACGGTGACAATGCCATCGCGTGACGTCATTACGCATACGGGTCTCCCGCGAGAAAAAATCGCACTCGAGCACTACGTTGATCGAGGGGAGAATAGAAATAGAATTTACCGGCACGCGCAGAAAAAGGATTAGTAAAAAATCATGGGAGAACCAATGAATTTTTATAGTTATACCAGCAACAGGGCTCCTCGAGGTGACACATTGTTCTTAACAGATCACATCGTACTTGTTATAGTTCGTAATAGTATAAACATCAGTTTATACGGTAAAATTTACCAGTCTCCCGTTAATATACATATGTCGAGTGTTTACAGGTTTATACTATTACGAACGGTATACCTAAAGTACGCTGGGTCTATTAAAAAATTCAATGTTTCACTTCGAGGAGCCTCATTAATGCACTGTTAAACATTTCTGTTTTGAATTCATAAATTGTGTCGGAAGCTTTTAACAAGTATAAAAGTCTAGTTAAACTACCAACAATTTTATGTGATAATACAAATTTCATAAGGAATTTATAAGAAAATCATGATGAACATTGTAGTATAGGTATCACAATAAGATATCGTAAAATCATAATCATATGTATCGTAAATTCCCAATTATTTTTCAATTTTGCAATATGTTTAAATGAATTTAATTCACAAATATATTGGAAGAGCGTTTAACAGCTTCTGACAGTGTGAGATTCACTGTAAAAATTACTGATCCTTTTTCTCCATGGGGTGTCTGGAAACGTGTGCCGCGGTAAGACGGGTTGCCTGTTGGTAGGGGTTATTCTATCTCGATCCGCCGTGCGATCGCAGGAGTGAATGCCGAGTTGGACGCCCCTATGAGAAGACGACCCTCCCCTTACGATTGTATAGGCTGGAATACAGAGTACACTGACCCGCGCGCGGGGACGACGATGTTGCCTTCGAGAGAAGAATAGGATAGGAATAAACTCGGTGTGGTATAGATTTTTCGATGGTATCGGGAGGTAATATCTAATCGGCAGTTGTTAAACCACGGCCGATAAGCGATATTGATTCGATAGGTGATTTATTGACGCGGCTTTGCGCATTTTCTCCGATAAACATAATCGGTGTAAATGTTCGCGGCGCGCGCGGGCGAGCTCAAATAAATCTAGTGGGAAATGTCTCGTTAATCGCGTGCGTATAATTTCTTCACTCTTCTACATGCGACGATGGTCCTATAGAGTGAGCATTCCGAAGCGGAGAAATTCTACATATTGTCTATATAATCCATATGGATTGTGTACAAATTATATCGAACTTTTCCGCCTGGATGACACGGTGTCTAGCGGTCGGAGAAGTCAGGGACAAGATTAGACAGCTTGAAGAATTGTTTGAATTTATTTTTACATTTAATTATTTATTTCATTTCAATACGTGGACCTCTGTATAAGCATTAGAAAAAAAAAACGAGATTGAAATTCCTTAACAATGCATTTTTTCACGCTCGTTCCTATAATTATACTTATTAAAATAATGTCTGAAAAGGGAGTATAAAGTACCTATTAGTAATTCTATGTACTGTATATTTGTTTACCTACACAGTAAAGCAGTGGTATTAATTTTTAACACCATTTTTCACACCGGTATGGACATATATGTACCACATCTGGTGTCATTCAGTCTTATGTCATTGTTATTCAATACCAAAAGTGGTATATATAGGTCAACACCACAGAATTTTTTACAGTCCACATATGCACAGGGTTCAGGGAAAACAATTTATTTCAGACCGTGCACAGCGCCTGAAGAAGTCAGGCAATATCGCTTCCAGATTTCGCTGGACACCGTGATTGACTTCGGTCAAACAAGCATTATTGATAGATACAATCAGACCACCGTCGAATCAGTATTCATTCGAGGGAAAAGATTGCCGCGACTAAATAGGCTCGTCAATTTCTTGAACTGTGTAATTGACCCATTTGTCCTTCCGTCTCTGTTGCAGACGTACGGCGGCGGTGCGTTCGGCCCGGCGACCGGCGGCCCAGGGGGTGGACCGGGCGGTGGTGGCGGTGGTGGCGGCGGAGGCGGGGGTGGTGGAGGAGGAGGCGTCGAGGGAGCTACCTATCCGCCCGACTCGCCGTACTTCCCGTTCGGAACCAGAGGGGTACCTCCTTCCGTAACGACACCCACCCCCGCGTCCAACCCCGCCACCCCTACCGATAACGGCGCTCGCTTACCCAATCCGTCGGCCGGTAAGTACCGTTCACTGCAGTGACACCGATTACGTTGCCCGTTGTTTTGGCGCCCCCGGGGAGAATAATGTTCACGGCAAACTCGAATTACGATGATTTTTTTTATGTATTATGTACCCACCCCTTCGTATTTTTCGTAGACCATGAAATGTAGGGGAGACTGGGGTAGGTTGCAACAAATTTTATGTTTATTTTGGTTCTATTTCACTGAAATAAAGATCAAATTGGTGTAAATAAATAATTACTTGCGACCCCGTAAGTAATTTTTAGTAGATCCAATTAATTCTTTTTTTCTGTGTAAGGCTGACAGAATTGGCCGATATCGTAATGCTTTCTACTGATAAAGGGCAAAACTGTGACTACTGAATCTGTAGAGGGTTTCTCGTCAGAAAAAAATTGAGGGTTAGAATAAAAGGGGTACAAGTGACTTTTCTTATATATGGACTTGAGTGCAGATTTAGGTACCTTATGTGCCAATTTATTTAGTAATAAAAGGTTTCCTGCTTTGAGCTTCATCTATCACATGAGATCACATGCATAGATCCTGAATTTTTAAAATCCAAATAACCTAAATCTCTGCACTTAAGTCCATATATAAGAAAAGTTACTTGTACCCCTTTTATTCTAACCCCCACGATTGATGTATACTTACCCGTATTGCAACCTGCCCCGTTCGCCCTTAATAAGCCTGCCTCGATGTCGATCGGTATCTTTTGTCCGATATCGCTGCGCTGGGTCTGCAGACATAGCTTTTCCCGTCTTTCGATCGATGTACCATTTTATTACAAATTCGAGAGATTGAAATATCACAACACCTGATGAATAATATACCTATCGGATCACGGTTCGAAACATTAAGCGCCCAAAAGCACCATCTGGCGACTTTGACCGAAGCGTAATCATCCCAATAACCTCGTCGAACCACCTGATAGATAAATTTACCGGGTGCGTCGACTGACCCGTGCAGGTGTCGAATCAGCCCCGAATCACGCGTGCCGATTAGATTTTCATTCTCTGCAGGCGCTTGTAATTGATTTCTCGCGCCGCATTGCGGGACAATAAATAGACCTGCTCTATGGGTACCGAACGCATGCGTCTTAATTTACCATCGACGAGAAGGAGATTAAAATCAGCGTCGATAGGCGCGGTAATATATCTCGGTCGTCCTGGAGAGATGCCCGGAGCGCTCCAGGTAGAGTGGATATAAATTTGTGCACACAGGAATATATGACTCCTCCGCGTAGGGAATAAATTGAGGCGGAGTCTAGTTATGAGATGGTAAATAATTCATTTATCGATCTTTATTGGAGGCTGCGGGGAGAAATTCGGCTACGCGTTCAATTAACGTTAAAAATGTCGGAGTGCCGCGCATGGGAGGCCCGGCCGAATTTGGTTAGAGGTGGGCGAACCTCGTCCGGTACTTTATCGTCGTACTTCTCTCTCGCGCGGTAGTAATCGGGCCCGCAGATTTTAGGAGGCTGTAAAGCAGTTAAATAAATATTTAATCCCGGATCCATTTCTCGAGTGAGATAAACACCAATGATTACATTTATATTGCGAAGTCTACTTTTGTATATTTCCGACCCCCTTTCAAATTATAATTCTGATAACAAAATTTTATGAAACTCGTGCTGAAAATTTGTACAATATCGTAGCCATACGGAAAAATACTCGAGTCCCTTATGGCACGCCTGCGGTATTATTCGCATCGGATTCCCCGGTCTTATCTAGAGGAGCAAAAAACTGTTTACGAGGCTTGAGGCCTGTGATGTCACGGGACGCGGCGAGGCGACTCCTCCCGTCCCTCACCGCGTTCTACATGATGCCTAGGTGTAACGCTTACAGCTGTATAGCTGGCATTCTTGATTTTGAACAATCAGTTTTCGAGGAATTGTTTCCATTTCCACGGCCAATTGTAGCCACAATATCTAGCGGTCGGGTAATTTTAAAAGACCTGGAATAGTCGGGAAATTTTGTATTCAAATTTCACTACACTGGGAGAAATAATTGCTGGTGTCAAAAAAACGTTTTCTTCAATCAAAAACATGATATAATTTCTGGATCATGCCACGGTTTCTTCGTGCAAGAAAATATTGTATAGGCTCGATATAATTGTTTTTATAAGATCATATTATGTTCTTCATTCAGGAAATATTTTTTGACACTAGCAATTATTTCTCACAGCGTAGACGTCGTATATCGAGAATTTGCCATCGGGGATCGCTATTCGGGAACGCGATAACGCGTCGCGATCGTCCGCCCGCGAAATTCCCTCGCTAAACGTATTTTTCTGCTTTCCGTGTTCCAGGTGCCGCGGCCGTGAAGAGAAAGAAGGACGTAAGTATGCTCGGATATTTGAAGACGTATTAACGCTCGAAATGTACACCGCGCGGACCATTTGGCGCGTTAATCAGCGAGAGTCGTCGAGGTCCCCCGCCACTCGGGAATAAATTTCGCATCGCGCGCGAGCCTCTCGTCGATAAGTCGTCGGAGCTGCAAACACGACTCGCTCGATGAACGATAATAATTAGCCGTTTATCGGCGTTACGGAGTAAACATAAAATCGGCGATATGCTTAATTATCGGTGAAGGTGAATGTCTATCATCGCGGAATCGCATTTCGTCGTGTTGTTTTTTCTTTCGGTATTCGACATTCCGCGGTTCCTTCGACGCGAAAACATCGAAAGAACGTCTAATCGCATCGTCCCTCGATTCGAATATTGGGTATATAGAAGTATTACTTTTTTTTTTTACAGCAGAATCTCGAAGGAGCAGACGGCGAGGTAGTCACGACGCAACATTGGGTAAGTCGCAATTCTTGTAAATGTCAAATCAAGTTTCAAGCCGAGCGCCTGATAAATTTATCCAAATTAATCGATTCGTTATTTGCCTCATTTTTCGATATACGCGTTCTGAGAAAAATTACTTCTCAGTGAAAGGAGTTTTTCCATTTATATATAGGACATTTATGACGCTCTACAGCGTATAAACGACGATTACTCCTATGTATAATTATTTTGATAATATACCGAGAGAAATTGTATAGATCGCATGGCACTGCTAGCAATTTATTAATTAATATAAGAATACGTTTCTGCTTGGCTTAGCAATACTTATTTCCATTTTACCAGAACAAATAGCTATTTAAACTATACATCTCCATGCAGAAAAGTTCCATATGTGGTTTTGGTCATATATGGATTATGTATGATTTCTCTATTAACCATACACAGACTATATATGGGTTATATAGAAATTGAAAAAAATCTGTATTTTTAGTCCTTATAGTTAATATGGAAATCACATATAATCCATATATGACCAAAACCACATATGGATTATATACAAAATATATCGAACTTTTCCGCCTGGGTAGTCAATGCGTATTGCTCTTGTCACATTTGGTATTGCTATATTACCTGTAGGTACCTACTGTCTAGTTAACCTATCAGCCTTAAAGCATAGATATCAGAGCTGTACTAATTGATATGCGACCTAAACATTTATCTCGGTGTTATCGCAACACGCATCTCATTTAATACCCCCAAATGGGTCTGAAAGGGACCGTGCACTTTCGCCTCTTCCCGAAGCGGCATCGCTCGAAGAAAAGTGGTCCACTTCTGTCGGTCACACGCGTTACGAGCAGAGTTACGAGAATAATCGCTTTACCATCCGCGCTACGCCCCCACAAACATTATTTCGTGATATTTTCCCATGCGTCTCTAGGCGGAGCTCCCTCGGCCGTATCGTCTCTCTCGCGCGAGACTCCATAACTTGTTTTTTTTTTCTTTCCTACAACTCCGTACTTTTTTGTCGCGGCGACCTCCCCCCGCGTGCCTCCGAACGGGACTTTGATTTTTTTGTCGAGTCGGATAAACCAAAGTAGGTCTAACGTTTCCGCGCCGACCGCGGGGGCGCGGGAAGAGAAATTCCAGTTGATATAGGGGCGGGGGGGGGGTAGGCGGGATCGTTAATTTCTTTAACGGCCGATCTCGATAAATATTATCGGACGCGCGTTGATAATGTCGCGTTGTATATTTTTATCGCTCGCTAACGTCAACCCATAACTGTGCGTCCCGGTGCGAGGTGGTGTACCTATAGACGCGCGCTTTTCGCCTGGAACGATTCGACACCCGATGTGTGTGCGAGAGCGTGTCACTGAGAATCGTTGCGTGGCGGTACCGCGTAAGCAAGGAGCGCCAAACACGGGATCGGCGTCAAATTTGTTGATGAAAGGTTCGAATAACAGGCGAGAGACCGGAGAACGTGTCGAGTTACTGAATATCAGATCGTCGCGGGCGAATACGTGAGTACCATTGGATGGGAAACGAACTCGATCGTAGTCGAATCTCGTACAAAATCGTTGATCGATTTTTAAACGATTTTACCCTTGATTTCGATGAAGATACCACCGATCTGCACACTGAGAAAAATGACATGGTTAGAATGACTTGAAATGTATCTTGTTGAACGAATTTAGTTATTCTGACCAAAGTGCTAGTAAGTTTAACCAAATATTATATTTAGTTCTAACTACATGTCTAGTTATTCTAACCAGGAAATGATCAGTTTAATCAAACAATTTAGGTTTGATGGAGAGAGAGGATCCATATTTTAGAACACGATTTGGTTATGATCTCCAAGATTTTCGTTAAATTGAGCAAGGTTTTTTCTCAGTGTATCGCCAGAATCTCTCTCTCCCTCTCTTTCTCTCTCTCTCTCTTCTTTACAAATTCGTTATTGTACTTGCTGCTTTATTTCTTTATTTTGTTATCGACTTCAATCATCATTATCAATGCTGTTACTCTCTCATCACCATCTTCATTAGTATTACATTGTACCGGCTACTTTTTTATTTCTGCTTATTATCATTAGTCGTTAATATTACTATAGTTTAGGCTACTTTTTTACTTTTAATTCATTTCCTTTTTATATTAATTTGGCTTTCCCATCAGCTCTTAGAGGGTACGCCCTAGAGCTCAATAAATGCTATTCTATTCTCTCTCAATCAAAAAACCGCACCGAGATAAAGCCCCGACTCGAATCCCATTCCACGCGGCGTCATCGCGCGCGCAGCCTCCACTTCTAATTTCACCCTTCGCGGCAATAAAACAGCAGGAAGTTGACTACACTCGTAAGCAGAAGCGCGCCTTTCCACCCCGCCGCCCTCCGCTACTCGCTCGCCCCACTTTCATTCCCCATTTCCAACCCCTCCGCGACGTAAGTGCAGCTAGTTAGCAGCGACGGCGGGGAGGGGCGGCGAACGCGTAACGCAACAAGGGACGTACGCATCTATCGCCCTCCGGTCTTGTTTGCGAGAGCCACGGATCTCGGAGGGGGTGGCGATTTCCCGCTCTCACGATTTTCACCGCTACGCGCGCCGCGTTCTTTCCTACGCGTCCATCGCGTGCGTTGTTATTACCTAGACGCGATCGTAGGGTTGTACTTATGCCTACTTCGGGGTACGTTTGTGCGTGACGACGCCAGCGACGGGGCGCAACGAGGACCCGCCTTATCATTAGAGGGAGACAAAGGCTGCGGGGCGAGGGAATAGCGTGGCGTGCCGGCGGAGCGAGAGGGAGAAAAGCTTCGTATGTGAGAAAGCGAAGCCTGAAGCGAGCATGCGCGCGCGATCATCGCGCGGAGAACTAGAGGTCCGGGGTCCCACGCTGCATAGGGCCGCGCGGCGGAGTCGTCCTCCTGGAACCCGTGTATCGCGGCTCTTAACGACCCGACACGGAATTGTCTCTCGAAACGACGATATTTTCGACTACAAAGTGCGTCGGGACCGAAAATAGCCGCGCGGTGCCCTCGAAATTCTCAGAACGAATTTCGTACGTGTTTCCGCGGCGCGTTTTCGTCGCACGCACCGGGAGAAATGATTGCTGGTGCCAAAAAAATGTTTCCTTCGATCAAAAACATTATATAATTTCAGGGTTAAGCTATTGATTGTTTTGTTTGCGCAAGAAATATTTGATAGGCTCGAGTAATTGTTGTTTTTTTCTGCGAAGAAAGAATTTCTTCTTCCCACGATGGTTGTTCTTGAATCACGAATATATATTCTTCGATCAAGAATCTGTATTCTAAAAAATTTGTGAGATCGTATGTTCTTGATTTAACACTTGGAAAAATAATTAGGTTAAAACGCATTTAGTGAAAATCGGTTAGTTATTCCAACCAAAATACTGGTCAGTTGAACTAAATACATATCTAATTATTTTAACCGCATTTTCAGTTCCAATCATAAGTTTAGTTATTCTAACCAAAAAAGTGGTCAATTTAACCAAACAGATAGGGAATATGGTCACCAAACAGTTTGTTCTTCGTCTCCAAGATTTTGATGAGATTAACCAAGTTTTTTTCTCAGTGGAGATACATTATTTTGACACAGGCGATTATTTCTCTCAATGCGGGACGCGCGTACCTATCGTCGACTTGTGCGGTGCGATCTTTAAAAAAAGTGAGTACTCCCCGCGCGCGGAGGGGGCTGAAGTTCATCGATAGCGAAAAAATTGCGCAATTGCAAGGCACAGTACCGATCCCCACGGTGTAAATTCGACGAGCATCCGTTATTTTTGGACAATCTTTCGCACCCTCGCGTTGTGCCGCGCCATATTTCCGTGATTACCGAATAAACACGGTGACTGTCGCGCGAGGGCTTCGAGAGGGTCAGAACCCTCGACACCGGGATATCGTTCCGAATCATTGAGTGGTGGCCTCCACTTTCGCGTACATCGATGTATTTTACGTACGACACGTACGTTGCGAAGTGCCCGCACACGTTGGATCGACTGAGCACCGCTGGCACCCTTCGCCATGGTCCAACTAGTTTTACGTGTAATTTCGCGGAGAACGCGAGCCGACCGATTATTTACTTGTTTCCGATAGGAATTCGACCGGGCTGTAATTTTCTAGGAAGTCTCCGTTACTCCTTCTTTTTCTCCCTCCTCGCAAGGATTTCACGCGACTAAGTATCGCGGTTTATCGGGTCAGACGGAAATGTTCTATAATAAAATGTTTATTTCCCCAGGCGGAGAAATTCTATACCTATATTTTGCATAAGATCCATATGTGGACTTGGTCATATATGAATTATATATTATTTCTATATTAATTATGTAAGGACTGTGTGTGGATTTTCGAATGTTTGTGTATAATCTATATATAGTCCTTATATATTGTAGTTAATATAGAAATTATATGACGAAATCCACATATGGATCATATATTTATATAAGATATTTAGAACTTTACCACCTGGGAATCGAAAACTGTTCTCGAATTTATCCCCGCTTAAATTTCTTCTCAAAATGTTATAACATCGGAGCAATTTTTATGCTTCGACGTGGACTCTATACGTACAAACTAGTCTTAATTGAAATTCATTAGAGGCGTTATCGAAGTCCCCACAAGAGTCGATAAAAATGAATGGGCTATCCTCGATCGTCGAAGAGATCGGCTCGGGCGATAGTCTCGTGAATCGCCGGACGATAGGCGGGAAATTAATTTGATCGCCGTGCCTCGATAGGGGAATCGGACGACGAGAGGACCGATAAGATTTTCCGTTATTAATCGTTATAATGTATTTACACGTTACTCTTTCGTGATCGCAAACGCACATTCGATCTTTGACATTCGCGAATTTTAGAAGGCCGTTGCTCCTCGATGCTCCTCGATTTTTTTTCTCCCCAGCCACTCACTCTTCGAGCATCGCCGCGACCCTCCCCTCGTCGTATATTCGGCCCCCGCGTGGCTTTTGGAAAATAATTAAAGTAATGCGAGCGCGCGCGAATATACGACGTCGCGCGCTTCCACGCTCGGTAAATCTTGGCGCGCCGGCGGTGTCCCCGTGTGCTTCGAGTCCTCGCTCGCTCTCTCCCACGGTAAAGTTCGGTCCTAATCTACGGGGGCGCGGGAGGAGGAAAACCCCGCAAGCGTCATAATTTATTCAGCAAGGAGAACTGCGCGATTACGTTTCTATTAGGATACGGCGGCGTAGTGCCGCCTGGGGAGTAGTATAACCGCGTCGCCGCTATCCTGGGGGACCTCCACTTAGCGCCCGTCCCCGTAACCTTGCTCGCCCGTCTCATCCTCGCTGCTATCTCTCTCTCTCGCCGAACACTTTTTGCCCGCTCCGCCTCTGTTAACGACGAAGATTCCCCTCTGCCCGTGATGGGGGCGAATTTTTGGGCGGGATCCTCTTCTTCCGCTTCTTCGGCATCTCTAGGGGTGGAATTTATTCTTCGGCTCTCTCGATCGTTATGGGGAGGGAATACTTTTGATGCGAATGCACTGCATTGAGAGAAATTTTATGGATTGTACGGCAGTGTTGGAGTTTATTAATATAGATATTGCCCTAGAGTTACTATCTGGTATCTCTCTGGTTATATCATAGCTATACTAACTGCTGCGCGACCTATAAATTTCTCTGTGTGAGAAAAATTATTTGGTTAAAAAAACGCATCTGGTTAAACGAGTTTAGTTATTTTAACCGAAGTATTAGTAAATTGAACCGAATATCAAGTTATTCTAACTACATTTTTAGTTATTTCAACTACACGTCTAGTTATTCTAACCAGAATGTAGTCAGTTCAACCAAATATATAGATGAAGGATCCATATTTCACCAAACGGCTTGGTTATAGTCTCCAGGATTTTGGTTACATTGGTTACTTTTCTCAGTTTAGTTTTTACCCGGAAAATAAAATTTTCTCTGGGGTGTGGATAAAAATTAAACGCAAGGTACGCATATATTTCGTCGTGATTTATTCGGAATTTTATTACACCATTTTTATCGATCGTCGTTACGTGGTCCGCATCGAAGTAGCTGCGTATCCAGAGCGCCGTCATTTTGCGCCGGACACGATTTGGGCGTCCTGTTTGGACGTACCCGCGCTCGAAATTCAACCCCCGTAATATTTAGCAGCAAGAGAGGGCGTTCCGTTCCATCTAGAATTCTCCAAGAAATACCGCGCGCCGTCGCGGTGCCCCGTCGCCGGTTCTAACACGGGGGCACCGCGAGCAGTGGCGGACCATATGGTGTCGCGTGCTGCGGTCGCCAGACCGTGCGCTGCCATCGTAGGCCCCCGCCGTCGTTGTCGCACACCACCACCACCACCACTACGATGGCCGACCGGAGGCTCGTTTCACGCTAATTCGTAGCCCGGAGGAATGCCGGGAGGTAACGTAAAACTTCCCGTTGCTCGCGATGGGACGAGTGAATAAACGCATATTCTTCCCCCTTATCCGAAGGGGGACGGAAAAATTCTATATATTTTCTGTATAATCCATATGTGGTTTTTGTCATATATGGATTATATGTGATTTCTACATTAACCATAAAAGGACTATGTATGGATTATACAAACATTCAAAAATCTGTAAGTATATTGTCCTTATATGGTTATTATAGAAATCATATATACCCTATGTATGACCAAAACCACGTATGGATTATGTACAAATTATATACAACTTTTCCGCCTGGGATACTTTAAGACGAGGTCTCCTAAGAGAAACGAACAGAGAAAATTTAAGAAAATTGTAATTATAAAAAATTGAAAGAACAAAAATAAAAAAGAGAAATCAAGTAAAGGTAAAACTAAGATAAAACCCAACAAACAGATCACTTCGCGCAACAGCACCAACAAAACAAAGTAAAGTTAAAATTAAGATCAGGGTAAGGTAAAAAACTAACGATGACGACGAGAGTGAGAAAGAGGAGAAAGAAAAAAATAGTGCTTTTCCAAGTTCCAAAAGTCGTTATGCTTCGAGGCGCCTCCACACATCTCTTTTTAGAGGCAAAAAATTACAATATACAATTTCCACCGCGGGATAAATTCCATAAAAAGTACCGCCGCAAAAGGTGCAATCCGAAGTTTCCCCGCGGGATCGCTCTCGAGACCTCGTCCCAACGCCCGCGCGCGACGCATGACAATCCGTCGACGAATCAATTACGAGAATCGCGTGCAAACGGAGTGGCTGCCGGAGACGTTGAACGTCGTTTGACGGATACCTGTTGCTGGTGGTAGAGAGAGGTAGCGCGCCGCTAAAGGCTCGCTGTGTGTACTCGGCTTCCCCTTTCCCCGCCTGTGCTCCTCGATGTCTTCTCTCTCTCTCTCTCTCTCTCTTTCTCTCTTTCACTGTCAGCCACTCTCGCGGGAGAACCCCCATCGCACCCCTCTCGACTCTCCTCTCCGTGCAAACGCGGCCACGCCGAAGTGTATACATGGTACACAGAGAGAGAGAGAGAGAGAGAGAGAGAGAGAGAAAGAGAGAGAGAGTCGTCGAGTTACACCCGGTAAACCTCCCAAGGCAGCACCGGGAGAGTAAGGTAAAGGCGCGATACTATCTATACACACATTTCTCCCCCGCTTTACCAGCTCGTAACGTATATTCTAGCAAATCTGCTCTCTTCGTCTAGCTCATTCCTTTTTTTTTTATTTCGTTAGCTCTGTGTTAGATTCTCGTGAATTCGGTTCTCTGATTAATTTTTTTTTGGAGATTGAAGAATTCGTACAGTAATTTACTCCGTGTTTTTCTTCATTTTTCATTTTCGGCTTTGTTTAAGCTGGAAATTGATAAGTACTTAAAAATACAGCATACGTCATAATATTGTGAGTCTATCTCTCTCGCACTCGTTGCTTGGCACAAGTGCGTCTCTCATGCCTTCTCGATGACGTTATAATTTACAGTAAGGTCATTCCATACATACCACATCTATTATTTTTTGGAGTAAATTTTCAATTTTCTTCAAACTTTAATATATCGCTATCAGTTGTACCGCAAATACGCATGCCAAGCGATTTTTAAAAATGTTGAAAATGTGATTGATAACGAAATATTAAAATTTGAAGAAAATTGAACATTTACTCCAAAAAGTGATAGATTTAGCACGAAGTGGCCCCCAGTAGAGAGAAAAGCACTTCGAACTTTACGAATAATTATTTTTTCTGACATTTTCCTTTTTTGCGTGACATTGAAAATATCGTATATATGCAGATTACAAATCGAATTGAATGGTATGAATATTTTTATGCGATATTTTCTTTACCGAATTTTCCTCGCGAGAGTGAAAGCTACAGGGAGGGATTTTTCTCGTATCACTCCACTTTCAAATTATTTAATTCACCGAACGTTGAGATAATAACGCGTGAGCCTATGACTGACAGATGTCCCCACCTACTTATTTCATCGGATACGCGTACATATAGACATTGCCCGGATGATCCCCGACGCGCGCGGAGTAAGGGTTGCGAAAAGCGGGTCATACGGCGCGTACCACGGATCATTGAATTTCCAAGCCACGCAACGATCGCGGCCGAGAGATCGTTGCGGGTAGCCCCGCGGGTTCTCGCCCCCGTTTACTCGCTCCACTCGTGACACCGCTAAATCGCGACACAATTAATGTATTATCTTCGACTCGCCCGAAATTTCGAGTGCCTCGTGCGACCGCCGCCCTCGTTCGGTCACGTGGCCGCGCGCGGTGGCCGCTCGAGAGGGTCTACTCGGTTATCCCGGGGTGGCTTTCATCGTGGATTAACGACATCGGTGAGAACGTCCGACCGCGCGAATTATTGTCTCTATGAATTTGTTTAATCGCGGACTGTTACGCGCGGGGAAGTGCGCGACGATTTAAAGGATGACGTTAAATTGGGTGTTTAAGTACCGTGAATTGACAGAGCGATGGTGCGTTTCTTATTCGTATATTTCGCCGAGGAAACAATTTATTCGTAGTTAATAAATGTTTGACTGATTATGGCGAAATAAACATTTAATTAGATCAAGTAAGCATCTGTTAGCTATTGCGATATTTACTTGGTACAATCAGAAGCTTATCGAGGAAACTATTTAAATGAAATACAAATTTTAATAATTAACATATATTTTTTTGTCCTAACGAAATATTTATTTTGTCGTATTTTAAATTACATTTATTGATTACTAATAAACTGTTTTCTCGGTGTGAGACAAAAAAAATTAATTGGACTAATAATAATCGACTCGAATGGACTACACTGAGAGGAATAATAATTGCTAGCGTGAAAAAATATTTCTTCAATCAAGAATACGTAATTTTAAACATTTGTAAGAATACAGATTCTTGGTCGCGAAGAATAGATATATATTTTCTTGATTCAAGAATATCTTCGTTCGAGCAAAACAATTACTCGAACCTGTCGATTTTCTTTTGCACAGAGAAAACCATTGCTCGATCCTGGATTTACATCATGTTTTTGATTAAAGAAAATCTTGTATGGCATCGGACATTTTTTTATCTCAGTATACAGCTTGTTTCCTTGAAATAATCGTTAATCGTTATAGCCAAATTGATTAGTCGGAGCAATGAAATTCCGCATTCTCCCCCGTTTATACGCCGATTTAATCGAATACGGCATTTTTGTTCTTCAATGTACGCAATTTATACATCCGATGCATTATCCTTTCATTCCGATTACGTGCGAACGCGCAACAGTCCACCGCGGGATTCGCGAGAGCGATAGAAATCGTTATCGTCGCTCGTTAAATTAATTCGACCCTTTTCAGAGCGCGCTGCAGACGCGGAGAAAAGTAAGGGAGAGTAACAACGGATAATCAATTGTCGCATGACCGTCGCGTTTATTATCGCCGATACCGTGGCGCGCGAGCGGGGGCCGCGGGGCTCATTAATAACTGCCCCGAAATAAATAGGGCCGTTACAGTCCGCACGTTTCAAAATGGACGACGCGATTCTGGGGACGCGCCCGTTAACGCGCGAGGAAATTAGTCGCGGCGGAAGGTTTTATTATTTTTCTCGCCGCGTCGCGGTTTCGTAAAGTCGACGCGTCGGCGAGACAGGCAGACTAATCGAAACGGCTTCACGCGGGCACGCGCTTTCGTTTGCCCGCGATTTCGGACCCGCCTCGCCGTCGCGTGTAGCTTGTGTACAGACCGCCTCGTTTCGCCTCCCTCCGATTGCGCGCTATCGGGCGTTTCGCCGGTGGGGAGAGAGATACGCGGGGTAAAACGTAAAATATGCCACCGCGCGCATATATATTTATTTATTCGCCGGCGTTTGCTCTCGATGCACGCGCTCGCCACTCGCGTACGCGTGCGCGCGTGTACACACGCTCGCACGAGGGGGCTCATTTGTCCGAGGGACGCATGATAGGAACTAAATCGAGCACCGAAGTGTGCTTCATTTGTGGCGTAGCAGGCTGTGAAATTTTGGCTCACTCATCCCTTATCGATTAACCGCGCGCGCGGACCGACCAACGAGTCTGTCCCCCGCTTCGCCCCGCGCTAACCCCGTAAACTGCCCCGGTACCTACAGCGTGCGTACTCCGCGCGGCGAACGGAGCCGCGTTGATGAAAACTCTGAAATTGTCCCGTTATTTCGTTCCGTTTCGTTATTCTCTTCTATTATTATTTCCACCGAGCAGCTGTTCTTCCGTCATTTTTATACCGTCAACAATTTGACGCGAGATTAATCGAACGCGCGGTCTTCCAATGTTTATACACGGAGAAAACAGTTTATTTATAGTCGATGAACATACCTATGCTTGATTGTGGCGAAGTAATTGTTTTTGGGCTAAGTAAGTATTCATCCCATTTACCCAGCTCAACGAAATATTTCTTTTGCCATAATCAAGTACACGGAAAAAAAATTAATCGTAGCATTTACAAAGTTTGTGATAAATTTCGAGAAAAGTCCAATTTATTGTTACGATAAATGCAATTTGCAACGCTTGTAACTTTTACGAATTTTACTATAATTTTTACTAAAGTTGTAGTTATAGTAGCAATAAAGTGTCCTTGTCCCGAAATTTACAACAGACTTTGCAAATGCTATGATTTATTTTCTTCCGTGTACACATTTATCAACGACAAATAAACCCTTTTTTCAGTGTACAACAAACAGAGTGTCGTAATTAAAAGTTTCTTCGTCGAACGAGGTGACATTTGCTACTGCGGTGAGGAGATTTCGAAAGCTCCAAATTGCACTAGATATAACAAACTCCGTTTAGAAGCGTCGTTATCGATTTTGATGCAGAGCCGAAGCGCGAAATTTTGGCGATAATCGAGGGTAGGTACCCATACGGGTTGATCGTGCCGATAGGTCGAGAGCGCCGTGCACCTACAACAAAACCACAATGAAGCCATCTACCCTGAAATTCATCCGAAAGCCACGATCGTGCGTGCAAACAACCCCCAATGCAAACATCCCTTACACCGTCGGCTTACATTATCTATTTCAATGTGTACTTAAGGGATGCTGCGCTCGAAACGAGAGGGGCGAATCACGCCCGTCTGCTTCGCGATGCGGTTCCCTCGCCGCCCGGTTATCGCGCTCGGTTATACGTTATATTCGATTCGATACGATTTTACACGCGGTTACTCGAGGATCGTTAAATAAATATGCTCCGGTAACTCGAAGCGCGACGATGTCGAGATAAATCCCGAGGCGATCGATCTTGTCAAACGAGTTCAAGATGTCAATTGATTGGACCGGGAGAATTTCTGGAACGAGGAGTACCGCCATTTCCGGGAGGAAACCGTGAGAGAATATCGTCCCGAGGGTTCGTCGTATAGATTTACCCCTCGGCTCACTCCGAGGAGGTACCAGGACGACGGCTACGTCGCCTTCGTCTCTCTCTCGGTCGCTCGCTCACTCCTCCCTTTCAGCTCGCCTCGCCGTCACCCTCCAACTTTGTCCTCCCTCCGAGTTGCTCGTTCGGTGTCACTGAAAATTAATAAGCCCCCGGCGTTTCGCGTTTCAGAAACGCTTTGGAAATCGGGAAGCCCTTAATCCGCCTCGTTAAATGACTCCTTAACGTCGGCCGACGATGTGTACAAGTTAAGAATACGGCGCTCGGTTATAGACTCGATGATATAACAGTTTTATCAAATTTTTTTATTTCCTTTTCATTTGGTAACGTACAAAGCTTCTAGGCTAATACGACATAAAAAGAGGCACACTCTTATACTTAACGCGCACAGAGAAAAAGAATTGATTGGATCTACTGATAATTATTTATTTACATCAATTTGATCTTTTTTCATATTAATCTGATATTTCTCCCTGGAAATCACATACTATTCCACACGATTGTAAGGAAGAGGTATCGATTGTAAGGAAATCGGTGTAATTAAAAATTTCATTGATATAAATAAATAACGACTCGCGATCCCGCGAGTAATTTTTCAGTAGATCCAACTAATTCGTTTTCTCCGCGCGTGAAATACAAAGATCAGTCAAACCTCCCCGGCAAGAATACCCGAAATTTCCCAGTCAATTTTCCCTCCGATAAATTCGTCTCCCACTCTCGCCCCTCGCGAAGCCTCCGTCGCGACCACCGCGTCGTTTCTTACCCTCGCCTTTGTTCGGGGCGACGATAAACGAGCGATCTCGGTCGTTGCATGTAATTTGGGTTCGTGTAACCCTTTCGTCGAGCCGGGGCGGCGCCGCCCGAGCCGAGTGGGCTACCCCGATTAGAATTTTATTATCGTAAAAAAAGAAGACGCGGGGGCGGCATATGGCCCCATCCAGGCAGAGCCGTTTTTGAGGTGTTCCTCTCGCTTTTGAAGTTCCCCGAAATGAAAGGAGCCGCCATTCTTGAGTTTACTTGACTTCGTTCCTCCCACCCTCCGCGGTGCATCGCTTTAAGAGGCCAGGCCGCTCCTTTCGTCCCTCTCTCGCTCAAACCCGCCCTGTACGCCGCCACCTCCCCTCCCTTGGTCGGCTCGTCGCGCGAGGCCTCGATTCGTCGTCCAAATGTTTCGGAATCTCGCAGCAGCCAGCTTCCCGAAACGCGCGCGCGATTTCCTCGAGCGTCTGCGTCCGACCCCCCTCCGGCCGTCGAGACGAGACCCGCCACCCCCTTCGGTATACCCCTCTTGAAAAACCAAACGAATTTCTATGGCGTTTCGCGTACACTTCCGCTTTCATTGTCCGGCCGGTCCTTTAGGGGGCATCGTTAAGGGAAATTAAGAAGGGAAACAGTCTTTTTGCTTCCATCCTCGGATATAAGGATCGGCAAGTTCGTGGAACCTCGGGTAAACATCCCTTCGAGAGATTTCGTTTATTTTCCTCCCCTTTTGAAGCCATTCGTATAGTGGTACCTACCCTTTAAGTCCTTCTTGGTTAAGCACCCTTTACGTTCCTGATGCTACGGTCGCTTTTGCGAAGGCCCTTCCATTTCGCGCGCGACATGTCCGTACGAATCCTGCGAAGAGCGAGAACCCGTAGGTGCTTATATATCGCATAGGTGCGCGTTAATATGGGAAACCCGATAAAGCGAGTATCAGTCCCTCGCTGAAAGTATTTTTTTTGAAGCTAGGTGGGAAGGTCGCCGTGCTGTCAGAGCAATTTCAAATACATAGTGGGTACACGTTATTTTGTTTTCGAGAGTCCGCGAAGACTGGTTTTTATCCAGGCTCCAGGCTCCAGGGGAAAGGATTTGAATCGTATAAACTGTCGACCTGTCGAATTGCTCTGATTGCGCGTTGTATGCGTACGTAAATTCGCATTGCAATATTTACGCAAGGGCTGACGCGTGTGCTGAGAAGAATGATCAGTAATAGTAACCAAACTTTGGTTGACATGAGAAGAATGCAATATTTTTATTGGGGCAACAAAACTTTCGGTTATGACAAATAAATGTTGGTCGTGGTAACATAACAACTAAACACTTGTTGCGATAAAAATATTTCGTTGTTTTCATATCAACCAAACTTTGGTTAACGTTACTAATCATATTTTCTCATTATGCCTGCTCACCTCGAATACCGTACCCCCGAGAATACGGAACCCCCCGGCATAGGGACGATAAGTGGAGCGAAGCCGGGCGGATGACTTGGTGGTGGTACGGGGGAGGTGCGGTGTATCGACGCTGGCCGAAATGCTGCGTCACGGAGGGTCGAAACTCGCGAAGCGCTCCGCGACTCTGGTTCGTCCCCGGGGCAGCATCAGTGCGCCTCCCCTTGCGAGTACCGCGTATACCGTTTGTCCGCCAGCGGAGCTTACTCACGTCGTGTAATTTCGAAATCGACTTTCTCTTCGATGGTAGATCTACAAGAACTTTCGTCTCTGTGGCCAATTATTCGCAGCTGATATCTAATACTGTTAAAGAGAAATTTATATTTGTAACATACCTACTTTTATATATAAACCTTTTTCCAATAGGCGATTATGAAAATTAATATATCCCGTAATTATGAAAATTTTTATATTTCCTTATGATATTACCCTTATAAATTTCATAACGGAGTAGGTATATTAATCTTCGTAATTATGTATTGGAAAAAAGCTTTATAATTATATTAAATTTGATACGAATTGGTTCACAGCTTACGATCTAGAGATCATTAAAATTTTTCATTCCATAATTTTTAATCACCCCTTTATTTGGAAAATAATAGGTAGAGATCATGCGGGGTCGCGAGTAATTATTTATTTAGATCAATTTGACCCGTCTTTATGTTAATTCGATATTTTTTCCTCGCAATTGCACACTATTCCGTATGATTGTAAGGAAGAGATATCCGATTGATGTGGTACATATTAGAAAATTTCATCCACGTATATAATTTACTACTGGCGACCCCGCGAGTAATGTTCAGTAGATCCAACTGATTCTCTTTCTCTGTGTGCCAAATCACCCCCGAAGTGCCCTCCCGCGGTGATCCGACTGTATCGATATACGCCCGGCTCACGGGGTATACACTATATACAGGGTAGGTAGACTAAGCGGCGGAGGGGTTGGTACTAAATCTCACCCTAAAGCATCCCTACCGACCCACCCCTAACTACGCTACTACTGCTCGTGCCACCCCTCGCTCAGTGCCTCGCACCGGCGTAGCCGTCGGGGGGCACGCGGCGTCCCTTATTCACACGCCACGCGCTACCCGATCCACGATCGTTCTTCGATTTCCGGAGGAGGGGGGACGAGTTCGAATTCCGGTCGAGCGATCTTCACCGCCGCCTCGGACGATCCCACTGTACGCCGCGGAGTCTTCCGCGCGCTATTAGACGAGCGGAATGGACGCTGATCGCGCTTGCTTTCTCGGAATCTCTTCTTCCCGAACGCACTGTCAAAATTAATTGGCGGCGCGCCACGCGGGGGGGGGGGGGGGGGCCCTCGGCGAACCTAATCTCGAAGCGAGTCCGCGCGATCGGGACGACTCTGACGCAACCGAATCGCGCTCGGATTGCTCCCGATTAATCACGATCGAAAGTGTGCGCGCGCGCGCGCGCGGTGTAACGTGTAATTGCGATCGAGTCGCTCCAAATATAGGCGGCCCCGTGGCGAATCCTCGTTATTCGTTTAACCGGCCGAGAAACTTCGCGAGCCGCGCGGTCGCGTGGTACGCGCGCACGGGCGAACGCGTATATATATATGGGTATGCCGCGTATATATGCCTCGCGGAAAAGTGGAGCGTCCCGAAAGGAGGTGACAGCGCGAGGGGATGCCGCGGAGGGGGACGTGGACGCGCGAACGTTGCTTCCATCGGAATTAGCCCGGAGATATCGCGGCTTCGGGTGGAGGAGGAGCTTTCGCGCGCGCGCGAGTTGAAAACCGATTCCCGTTCGCGTCGGGGCGTCTCGCGTGTAATTAAGCGTACCTATAGTATTTTCGTCCGAACCGCGGCTAATTTCGTTCGAATTATTTTTCAACGCCAGGACTCGATGTACGGCTTTGATACGTAGAATACACGTGCACCTACGATTTCCTTCACACGGTCCGCACGCACCGCTGCCGACCAACTCGGCAGCCACCCGAAAGAGGGCGACCTCACGCCCCCGCATCCGCGGAAATTCCGGGAACGACCCACCCGCGGCGTTTTCGAGATTAATCGCAAAGTAATTCCGCCTTCCCTTCGGCTTAGGTACTTACGCCAGTGAGTGTCTAACCCACCCCACACCCCGCTGCCCTGCAGTTAATGTGTTCCAGGGTAGAACCGACCCCGCCTCCCCTTCCTCCATCCCCCCGTCCGTCTCCCTCCTTCGCCCCTCTCGCCCCGCGCGACACCGCCACCCCCGGAATCTTGCCTCGCCTCGCACTGCCGTCGACGACTAGACCCGGCGGCAGCCACCCCGAGAGGACTCGCGCTCCCGGTCCTCTTTGTTTTGGAAATTAGAACCGGATTACCGAGACCCCTTTTCAGTTGTGTATTAACTATTACCTTTTTCCCTCTCAGCCTCCACCGTGTCTCGCCCCTGTATTCGCGGAATCTGGAGCCGCTCTCTCGGCTCGCGCCCTTCGGCCAAATATACGGTCGGTTGGTAGGTATAGGAGTGGAGGAAAATAGTTAAGGTTGAAGTGACGAAATGCACGGAGAGAATTCGACGGTAATCATTACCAATCAGAATAGCAAAGACTTTAACAAGTTATCTTTCTCAGTGTACAACTGAGAGAAGGCAGTTTATTAATAGTCAATAAATGCAATTTTAAATACCTGGATATAAATATTTCGTTAGGACGAGAAAATATGTATTAATTATTACAATGTTTATTTCATTCAAACGATTGCCTCGGAGAATTTGATTATGTCAAATAAATGCCGTAATAATTAACGAATACTTACTCGATCCAATATAATGTTTATTTCGCCATATTTAAGCAAACCTCTATTAACTACAAATAAACTGTTTTCTCGGTGTACAGACAACGTGCGAAGGACTCTTATCGTGGCTATCGATTCGTGCGATCGCGATCGTTATCGATCGTCGGATTTTCTTTCCGATTTGAATTACGGGATGCTTTATTTTCTCGCGTATGATCGATACGCGACGATCGATCGATCTTCGCGCAGATACACGGTTTATGAACCGCCGCGATAAAGAGTCGAGCGGCGCGGAAGACTCGAGAGCCAATACGAGAAGACGGCAGCGACGACAATGGTATCCGGGTCGTTGACTTCCGAGAGGGATTTTTCATTTTTCTCAACCTCTTCCTCCTCCCTGCCCTCCGCTTTCCAAACACGCTCTTCATTTTTTTTTCTCCGTCGATAGGACGCTCCGTCGTCGGGGAATATAATGTTTGGTCGAGCGTGCAAGACGTCGAGTACGCGCGTACACGAGGAGTTTACACAGTTGGCCCCCGCGCGAGGTTACCTAATTATTTGTAAATCGTCCAATGACGAAACGCCCGTAGCGTTGCCGCTCTTGTATGTTCCTTGTGCTATATATTTTTGTTTCGATACGTCTTCGATTTGACACGTAGATCGCCGCGGAAAGTTTTAGAAAATTCCGAGCGTCGCACCGAGAGAAATAACTTGATCGATCAAAATAAATCATAATCCTGGAGATGACGATCAAACCGTTTGGTGGGATGTGGTTCCTCCGTCTGTTTGGTTTGACTGACCAATTTTTTGTTGGATTAACTAGATATTTGGTTCGACTGACCAGTATTTCGGTTCGAATAACTAAACACGTCTACACTGAGAAAAAAAAGACTAAAAATTATTCTGTTAGAAGGATAATCTGAGTACGAAAGGTAAAGTGGATCGAAAATTATTCTAAAAGGAAGGTTAAATTTTATACCCTGGAAGGATAATTTTTGATCTGTTTTACCTTTCGTACTCAGATTATCCTTCTAACAGAATACATTTTAATCTTTTTTTTTCTCAGTGTAACTAAATGCGTCCTATCATTTTAACCTAATAATTTTTCTCGCTGCACGCCCGATTTCCCGCTCGCATGCTGCTGCAGCGTAGAGCTCAACGAGAACGACGCTCATTCGTTCGATTCTGCGCGCAACGATCGAAATATCCCGCCGGAGTCTTCGAGTGATAACGATTGACAAATCGAGAGGAAAAACCAGCGTTCATCCGACGCGCAGTAGCGGTCGCGAGGGATGCTCGCGCGGTAGAGGATCGAGCGAGAGTCCTGTGCAGCCACTGAAACCGATCGACGTCTAAAAATAGCGCGGCGGTGCATCCCCCGTCGCGCGTCGACGGCGCGACGTCGCCGTTGCCAACTCGACACGCGAGTCGCGAAGGAAGCGCCGCGACGCGTCGCCCCCGACGACGACGACGCGCTATTGGCAACCCTGTAACAGGATATACGCGGGAGCCGCGCGACGCGGGGCTCTCCCCCGTGAACGCAACTCCATCCCCTCTCGTCTCTGGCGGCGCGCGACTTTATCCGGCTGGCCTACATTCGAAACTTCCAATTTAGAGTCGATTAATCGCGCGTGAATCTCGTCGGCGGCGAGTTTATGCGTTGACGGGAGACGCGCGCGCACGGTCGACTTCGGGAAAAATCGTCGGGGTTGCGACTTTCGATGGGGGGAGGGGATTCCCGTGTCGTTCGTCGGAGGGCGACGCGAGAATTGAAATTAGAATTCAAATCTGAATTAGATTTTCATGAGCGTATTTCGGGACGCGCGCGAAGTCCGCATTTTTTGCTCGAAGCAGGGGAAACCTGGAAGCTCCAACGTTGATGAGATTCTTCGCCGAATTCATCCGTCGCTCCCGGACGAGACGGCCCGTCGTTTCGAGCGCCCAATCGTTACGCGTATTTAGACGGCCCGGCGGTACGGGAGCAACTCCGAAATTTGCAAGGGCAATATTAACCGCGGGCAAGTGGCACACGCCGCGGGAGTCCGGGAATACGTTGCTCCCCCTCTCATCTTCGTCGTCTGGTCCGACGGTTCTCTCTGCTGAGAAATGGAACGACCACCGGTCTCTCCTACGCCCTCTCCGTCCCTCTTCCGCTCTCCGGAATACGACTATCGACTTTCGGATCGGACCGGCCGAGGATGAAGTCATTGTCTACTGCGAGTACTAACTATCCTTGTGTTCGTAGGTATACAAGTTTGCGGGTGCCTCGTTGTAACCCCGCTTTTACGAGACACTTCGCCTTTAATTGTTTTACGGGGAAGTACCTGCCGTGGAGCTCACCGCATCGCGCTGCATTGTCGTGGCGGGGGGTCCCGTGGATTCCCCTTTCGCACCTGGCGATCGCGTATCGGGGAGGTTCTCGTTGCGCGATATCGTCTCGACGGAAATTCCACGCTGTTCGGTTTTAATACTAATTTTTTTAGCAAGTTTTTAGCGAGAAGTTTGCGCCGAGAAAAATAACTTGGTCGATTTAATGAAAATCCTGGAAATTATGATATCAGATCATTCGGTGAAATGTCGATCCTCCACATTGAGAACGGTGATGTTTCAAAATGTAGCAATATGCTTTCCTCTAGAAAGTATCTATATTTAGGAAAAAAAAACCCGGGTAAGAAATCTGGTGATAGTATAGTTATAAATTCGATTAAATACCTACCATATTGTGTAATCATAAATTTAAAACTTATACAGTTTTATATACAGTACCTATAGTATTTAACCAAATTCATAAATATCCCATCACTATATTTCTTACCTGTAGTTTTCCCCTATACTTTATAGGATTGATTTTTACATTTTGAAATGTCCTTTCTCTCAGTGCTTCTACTCAAACTGACCATTTTTTGGTTGGAATAACTAAACATGGAATAATTAAACATTTGATTAAAATAACTTGATAATTGGTTCAACTGATCGGTATTTTACTCTAAATAATTAGAGTGTGTAGCGTGGACGGAATATAAAGGAGGCGCGAGGATTTTCCGAAGTCAAGGTCACGGCCGTACCGCGGCTAAGCGGATGCGAGCGTCGCGGCGAAAGGGATGCCGTGGCTTTTCGGGGGATGTCCCTTCGACGCATCCGGATTTCGGCTCCGTCGCGGGGGAACCGCACGGTAGTCGCGCGGGGCTGAAACGAGAGCGAGAGGGAGAGGAGAGCGGTCGGGTTAGGCCGAGCTGGGTTGGGGATTACGTTATTATAACCCCCCCTCCGGCAAGTGGCGCGGATACGACACTAAAATTACTCTCGAATTTCCGAGCGAGAGAAAGAGGGAGAGCGGCGCGAGGCGCCGTTCGCCCTTACGAGTTTTCCACTTTCTGAAACTTCCCTCCGCCCTACTCGCTCGCCGCCGCTGGTTACACCCCTCGCGCGGGAGAAGGAATCTAGGACGCCTCGCCGTGGTGCTGCGTGCGGTGTAGTCGGAGGGCGCGGGTGATTTTGATGACCAGCGGGGGGGGGGGGGGAAGTGGCGGAAAATTGGATACTTCCGTTGGACCCCGGTTAACGGTAGTCGCGGCGAGAGGGGGGGGAGGGGGGCGAATAAAATAGACGATTCTTTTCCATTGCCCGCTTTTGGCCTATTTTATCTGCCGTTTTGCATGCGGAAAGTTCTCGGTGACACGTCTTTTTTTTATTTTATCAATAACAACGCGCGCGCTCCGCACACACCTTTCGTTTATTTGTCATTAGTCATTACTCAATCACACGGATCGCTATACTTTGACGATCGGCAAACGTCATTCACTCGTGCTTTCAAGATTCTAGACTCGTGCGGGCGAATTCGCCTGACAAAATTCACGGAAAAATGAAAAATTCGTTGCGACGTGTCAATCGATAATCAGAAAACGTCATTTACGCGTCGAAAATGACTTTTCGCACTTTCGATATTCGAGATCTGAGATAGCGAATATCGATGTAAAGTCGGCCAATAAAATTCACGAAAAAGTGGCTTCACCTGCAACTTCCACAGATTTTACCACAATTTTTACTAAAACTGTAGTCACCGTAACGATAAATCGGCCTTGTCCCGAAATTTACCGCAAACTTTGTAAATGCTGTGATTAATTTTTATCCACGTAGCGCCAATGAGAATGTCGAAAAGGCTCTCACGTGGCGTAATCCTTTTTACGAATGAACCGATCGATACGACAGTATCAAGGCAAACGTCAGAGTTTTAATAAAATGCTCGATCCTCCTTTTTTCTTCACGCGACCACATATCGCTATCGCCTCTCCGCGCGACCTTATCGCGCGTTAGGTATACGACGTACCTACGCGACGCGCGCCGAGTTGAACGCACCGCGTACAAGAGAGACGAACGTGGTTCCATACTACAGAGAGTGAGAGAGAGAGAGAGAGAGGGAAAACGTGTGGAGCGGAGCTCGTGACGTACGCACCGGCAGTGCAGCGTGCGCGATGGCCGCGTAAAAAAGCCCCCGGAAAAAAAAAGGGTCGTAAATCGCGCGGGGGTCGACGCGACGAGGGAGGGAAAAGGAGTGCGCGCGCGCGCGCGCGAGAGTATAGAAGCGGAGCGCGTCGTATCGCGCGGGGGTTTACGGCAGAGGTTTTTGACTCAACAAGTGGGACGATGTTTTCGGCACGGACGCTACAGCGCGGTCGCCGGTAAGCAAAAAGCGGGGCCCTTCGCGCTAGGGGTTGCTTCCCGGGGGCTGCGCGAGCCGCGCGCGCGAGGAGGGACGACCGAGAGAGCGAGCGTAGGGGGAGGGAGGGAGGGGAGGAAGCTGCCGCGCCGGGGCAGGGAGTCATGGCGTGTGGAGCGGGGGAGGGGAGTACCAGCTTCTCCCCTTGCGGGAGAGTTAGTCGCGTCGCGTAACCCGAACGAGCAGGACTTCGCAGCGCTCTCCGCGTCGTCGTTAGCCGCGATACCGCGAGCATTCTCCCGTATTCACGGTTCGATCGCGCGCGCGAGAGACGGAAGTCTCTCCCCTCTTGCCGTAGTTCCGCGCGCGTCGTCGCGGGGTGGTGAGCCCGCGGGTGAGACACGTTCGGGGTGCGCGTCGAATCTTCCCACGTTACGTGCGATCGGCGTCGATAAGGAGACCTCCGAGATTTCGCTGGTGTGTGTGTGCGTCGCGCGAGCTCGTGACTCTGTCCGTGTCTCTCGTTCCTTTTCCACTGTATACTCGGTCGTCCGCCGAGATTACGCGAAAGAGCGTCTGGTCCGTCGCAACGCAATCGCGAACCCGTTGTTCCTCTCGCGGATACCGGAAGCGCGCGTGCACGTGCGCACCTTCGTGGCGGGTGGTAGTGGTAGTGGTGGTGGTGCGTAAACCCCGAGGTGGTTACGACCTGGAAGTAAAGCGAAGCGGTGGCCGCGGGAGAGCGAGGAAAACCCGAGGATAATATCGCAACGCCCCGGTCTACCTGGAGCCGAGCCGAGCGCGCACAGCTCTCGCGAAGGCCGCGTGCGACGGTATCGCGCGATTCTCCGCGGAGGGATCCAGAGCGGACCCGCGTGATCGCTTACCGGCGGTGACGCTTCGCCCGGTGCTCGCGTCTCCGGCACGGAAGAAGGGGATGCCCCGGGCGCGCACCGGAGGCGACGGACGCGCACGGAAGTCGCGAGCGTCCGGATGAAAGTTCGGAAACGTCCGGCGCGCACTCGTCTACCGATTATGAGAGTGGGAGGGATCGAGAGTGGCCGCGCGCAGCTTATCGCGAAGGGGCGAGCGTGATCGGTGAAGGCTGCAGAGGGAGGAGGAACTTTCGCAGCGCCGATTGTCGCGTGCGCGTGTGTGTTGTTTGCGTGCCGGAAGTGCGAGTGGCTCGCGAATTCGAAACTGCACGTCGGCTCGGCTTTTCGTTTCCGGCGCAGAGCCTCGTCGGTGCGGTGACCCTTGGCCCCGTATGTACGCGCGCCGCACGTCGTCGAACGCGGGGCGCAGGACGATAGTCGAGGCGCGTCCTTCCGCTGTGATAAATCGAATTTTAGAGCCGCGCCGAATCGAAGGGACTCTCTCGATTCGCTCGGAAAACTGTTGCCGGCCGCACTGTTGACTTCTTCCCCGCGCGGCGGAAGGAGGATTCAAGCCCCTCGCGTTTCTCGCGCGTGCTCGAAGCGAGTCGAAACTCCCGAGCCCCCGAATCACCCGTCGGCGTCCGCATCACCGCGCGCTTCGATGAGGGCAAGATGACGAACGCCGCGCGTCGCGCGATCGTCCCCGAGGAGATTTGATAGTCGCACACGAGGAGAGAAATCGCGTCCGGTCGTCGAGTGTGAGCGCGGCGTGGGAGAGCCGCACCGTCGTGCCGCTGACGGAAGATGCAGTCGAACACGATATTACGCGACGTCGGTAACACCGAGAAGTTGATGGGCAATAACAATAATTTGAACAACAATGGATCGCCGGGGGCCGACATAATGTTCCAGATGGAAGACGAGGGGTTGACGCAACTCGGAAGCGTCTTTCAGTCGGCGTATCAGTCGATAGTCGGCTGCGGTCCTCAGGTAAACACGTAATTTCGGTCACCCCCGTTACGTCGCGGTTTCTCCTTCGATCATCCGTTATATGCGTAATACCGGGAAGACGACGAAGTGTTCTCGTTCTGGAGATTCGAGTTTTTCCCCTTTCATCCGCGTTAAATGTCGATCCGCGGGTCCTACCTGCCCACGCGTGACGCTCGGATTGTATAATTAGAACAATGCGTATCGTGCGCATGAACCGAATGAATGCATCGGGCGGGAATCGCGTAGCGATTGGCGAGATTCGAAGGAAGAGGAATTATAAAATAGCGATTCTCTGTGCGACCGATTTTCTCGTGGCTCTTATGAATTATTGAGAAAATTGAAACTCGTAAAACCCATTGATACATTCCCACGCTGATCGAAAAATTGATTCGACGAAATAAGCCTTTTTCGGTCATCCTGAGGGCACGTTTATTCGATTCGAATGAATACCGATTTGGTGCAAATGATATTAAGTGCAATCAATAATATTTATATACGTTCAATCAATATTCATTCTGTGATCCGATAAATATGTTCGTAGGACTATATTCAAAATATATTTATTTCAACTTGGCAAATTTTTGTCTCAGTGCAGATATAATCGACAGATTGATCGAGCTATCGATTTCAGAATTTCAGATTTCTAGCATAATGATCCTAGAGCGAATAATTTACCGGGTTGTATGAAACAACAAACATTTCCCAAATAGTTTTCTGTGAATTTAATTTTTTTCGATCGGCTGAGCGATCGATTCCAGATTTGTAGATTTCAAGCATAATAATCTTAGAGCGAATAATTTACCGGGTTGAATGAAGCAAAAAATATTTCGCGAATAGTTTTTTGTGAATTTCATTTTTTTCACGCGATTATGACGCGTCCGAAGAACCGCGTGTCGTGCTACTTACTTCGTATACAATACTCGAGGCATAAAGCGTGCTCCGCGCGCTATCAGTCCGGTGACGTTGCGATTACGTCACAAACATGGCCGCCGGTCACGCGGGGGCGGACACGCCGTTCCGTCGCACTTTTTTGTGCCGACACCCCTCCGAGCGCTCTGCCCTACAACCAAGACGAACCCCCCGCGCGTCGCATGATTCCTCGCATGACGGAACGGCGAGGCTCCGATAAAGTGCGGAGCGTTTTAGACGTGCGCTGTGAGCTTGTGCAAGCTCGACTGCAGCGAATTGGGGTGGGACGGGAACGCTCGTTTTCTTTTACCCGAAAGTTCAGTCTTAACATGAAAAAAATATTCATATTTGTTAATGTAATTTTTAATTCACATACATATTCAATGACGAAACAAAAAGAAATGGTCTGGAAAATATGTAATTATTCTCTGAGCTATAAGTGCGTTTCTCTCTACAAGATTATGACGTCATTGAAAAGCCAGAGAGACGCAATTATGCCAAACAACGAGTGCGAGAGAAATAGTCTTATCACAGACGGTGAATATCGCTTTCCAGCCAAGATAATAAGGCGGGAAATGAAAAATGAAAAAAATACTTGATAAATAATTTTTTTCCAATTTTTTGGATCTGCAGTTAAAAAAATTAGTATTAAAAATTGAATCGAAATCTCAAAGAGAGAGAGAGCTTCACTTTTTCATTCGTTGGAATTATAATCTCGTCCAATTTTGCGCTTTATCTTATCAAATCGCTTGCTCAATTCCAAGCGCTCTACGCGACGTACATTATATCTCGTAAATGCTCAGTTGCGAAAAAAGTTTTTCCTGAATTCTCTCACATCCAATTTTCGATACCCTCCGAAAATCTACGATATCATCTTGTATCCGCGCGAGAGAGGGCGTTAAAATGAAGCCGCGCGCGGATATACGGTCGGACCGAAAGTCGAAAGGTTAGTTATTATTTCGACTCGCCGGGGTGACTCATCGTCATCCCGGCATTGTTTCGTTAAATGGAATTTATATCTAATTTAAATGCGGCTTAGCTAGAAATAATGCGATTACGCGTTAGCTTATTCTGTTTGTTAATCTCCTTTGCACACCATTGTTACCCGTATATAGACCCGTTGCATCCTCCCGGCCCTCCATCCCGGCTAATTTTGGCCGCGACTGTACGCGATTTCAAGTACAGTCCTCCGCATCGGGACGCCCGATGCATCCTCGCCCATCTCGGCCAGTGGTTCTCCCCGCGTATTCTCGATATTTATTCGCGCGAGAAAACAGCTGCTGGAATGAGAGACGGAGGCGAGGTCCATCTCCTCGTATACCTCGTGCTTCTTCCTCGCTTAATTTCGCCGTCAAACTCGTGATTGCATTTTGGACGGTACAATTTTCCAAGCGGGATTTATTCTCGTTATCGATGCGATAACACACCCTCTCTGGTATAGCTCTGGTTTTTTTTATTAATTTATTAATCTTACAAATTTACTCTACATAAAGAACAACAATTAGTTGATCCTACTAAAAATGATATGTGGGGTCAGAAGTAATTATTTATTTACATGAATTGAATTTTTTATATATAAATATCAATTTGATCTCTCTTCCTTACAATCATGTGATTACAAGGACGAAATATTGAATTCAATCTTACAATCTTCGGAAATTAATTAAATGCTCTGCATGGTGAAAAAAAATTAGTTGAACCTACTAAAAATTACTTGTGGTGTCAGAAGTAATTATTTATTTACATGAATTAAATTTTTTAAATATATCAATTCAGTGTCTTCCTTATGATCATATGCAGTAGCATGTGATTGCAAGGAAGAAATATTTAATTTACGTGAATAAATAATTATTCGTGGCCCCGTAAGTAATTCTTAGTAGATCCAACAATTTTTCGTTCTCTGTATCTTAAATCCGAGTTCCTCTTCTACTCTATCACGTCAATCTATCGAAAAATACTGCATATCCTTTAATACAATCCAAAGAATCGCCCACAGTCACCCCTCCCCCTTCGAAATTTCGATCGTCCCCGCGGATTCATAACGAGTCGCGCATATGCAGTGCGTAACTGGTCTGAAAACACATACACGTGCATACGAGTTCTCTCGTTCCGCCGAGAGACAGCAACGGCGCGCAATCCCACCCAACCGGACCTTTCCCTTCGGCGACGCGCTGCGCGTGATGGAGAACCGCGCGAGAAAACGCGCGTACAGAGTTAATCGAGCGAGTGCGCGCGCTCGCTACGCGGCGACGCGTCCGCGGCGCGAGACACACTTCCATCCGTTCCATCCGGCGCCGCAGCGGACTTTCCGCGAAAACGGGACCGCGGGACGACGAGACCGACCCAACGTGATAATCTACGAGAGCGTAACACGTACGTCGGTCGCGGCGCGTTATTGCAAAACGACTCTCGCCTAGGCTACGTAGTCGAACGCGACTCGAGAGTATATAGGCTACCACCTGGAACTCTTTGCGGCGATCGTAGAGCCTCTCAAGGCCCGTCGAACTCGTGTGGGGCGAAGCGAGGGATGGGGTGGGGGACGATCGCAGGGCTACGCGCGTGCAACGGTAGGCGCGGGCGTCATCGCGCACGATTCGCGCGCGAGTTATTTAATGCCAGCGGTGTGTACGCGTTCGTTGCGCGAGGCGTAATTACGCGTTCGACTTTTGTCGTCCGCGCCGCGAGATGAATGCAAGCGATGACGCTCGCGCGCCCGTCTTCGAAGAGAACGCGGCGCGTAACGATCTCGCGACGAGACGCGCGCGCGCGAGATCGGCGACAGCCGCTGCGAATATTGTTTCGCGGTGGAATATCGCGCGTTCGGTCGTGGCGCGATCGTCATTGACGACGCGTAGTTTGCTCTACTTTGAGAACAAGAATTGTAATTTTAATATACACTTTCGTATAAAGCTTTTTTTTCCAATGCGTGATTATGAAAATTAATATACTCCGTAATTATGAAGATTAAGAATTTTCTTATACATTTCATAACATAGTATTAGGAGGTTGCATTGAAAGCCACTGTTCTCCTGTAGATGGCTCTAACTATTATGTCGTGCGCAGAGACTAATATTATACTTTTCGTATCACTCTGAATTATTATGGACATTTCTCATTAAGATTCAGTCATTACACTGCCATTTTTGGTCAATACAAGTCTACGTCTATAACCTGAGATAATGGAACGCGACAAGTTACTTTAGTCTGGACATCCTGGAAATTCAGGGATTTTTTTTTTTCTTCATATTTCGCTAGACACAATGTCTCTCCATCGCTCGTGGTTACAGTATAGGCGAGCGCGGGGTTAGACGAGTTACGATATAAGAAAGTTTCTCCGCGGGGCCGCAAAACTCTCGCGAGAAAAATTGAACAGGGCGAGGGCAGCCAGGGGGTGGCAGATAAGAAATCGTAATTAGCGTGGAGCCACCCGCCAGGAAACTACCCTCGATTCACGCCGGGAGTATGGAAGAGCGCGCGGCGGGAGGAGGAACGGGCGGCGCGGTTCCCTTCGCGTATAAACATTTTTTCTCCTCTCCTTCGGGGCGAAGGGTGGAAGTTAGTTTTTCCTCCTTTTTTACCCGGCGCGCCCGCCGCTGTCTGCCGGGAACCAGTTTTTGATCGCGCCCCGGTAAAGGGCGGTCATTTCCGGTCCCCTCCGCGCGGCGGCGTTCCCACTCGCCGCGCATAGTCCCCCGGCGCCGTATCCGGTTTTGTCGTATTTATCCGCGCGACGCAGTTTCGTCGGGACGCCCCGTTCTTTCGCGTGTCCGGGGCTAATTCGGTTCCCGAGCCCGTCGAACTCGTTCGGATTCCCACAAAAGAACCTCGAAATCGATTACCGAGATTGCGCCTTTCCCTCGTATCGAATTCTCGGGTTTCCAAAGTCTTATCGGACTGTGCGCCGTGCGCGTCGCGATAAGCCTTCCTATTGACGGCCTTTTGAAACGTGGCGTACCCTACATGTGTATACTTATATAGTTATCTATAGCCACCGATTCGCGTTACGTCCATCTCGCCTCCTCCCCCTCTACTCGCGTCTCTGCCACTTGTAAATCGCGTTTACCTCGCACACACGGCGCGCGTCATCAAAGGCTTCCCATCCGATGATATCGCGACGCGGGTTCCGTTCTACCCGCCGGTCACCCGGCAGTCGGGAGGAGCGGGTTTTATCGGGAAGATCGACGCCGCGCGCGATGTCGCAAGCGAGGCGAAGTTTCGGTGCCAACGGACACACCGCCGAACGACCGCAGTGACGTGTTAACGCCGTGGCAAATATTTGTCCCATCGGTGGGACGCTATAGGTATCGATGGAGAGCCGTCGGAGAGCTTTTTGGGGGGTGTAGCCATTGTATATATATGATCTTACGTGTGGTACACATTTTTAGTCGCGTTATAGTTTGACACTTGAAACGTTTTCCTTTTCCATTTATTTATAGATCGAAGGGAAGGGAAACGCATTTTTTGTTCTCCGCTTATTGTAATAATGAATTTATTATATTTCATTCGATGCGATCGCAAGTCGTTCCCAAATACATCGAACGCGTATCGAATAAGAGAATCCCTCTGCCACCTGCATATATCGCGTGAATCTTAGCATAAGTCTATGTGTCAATGGTTGTATGATTCAAGGGGCAAGTAAATAAGTAGGTAGGTTTTTAGTCCGCTATTTGTTTTATTTCGTTGTACTGTTTTAAAGGTACACACCGAGAAAAAATTTTATTTGCAGTCAATAAATGTTTGAATATGACGAAATAAACATTTTATCGGACCAAATAAATATTCATTAACTGTTACAATATTTATTTGGCACAATTTGATCCTTTGAGGCAACCGTTTGAGTGACCCAGGTGGAAAAATTCTGTATGATCCATATGTGGTTTTGGTCATATATGGATTGTACATGATTTCCGTATTAACCATATGCAGACCTATATATGGATTATACAGTCATTCGACAATCTATATAGAATCCTTTTATAGTTAATATAGAAATCGTATATAATCCGTGTGTGACCAAAACCACATATGGATTATATACAAAATAGCTATTTATATAGAATTTCTCCACCTGGGGAAATAAACATTTTATTGATTAACATACATTTTCTCGACCTAACGGAATAATTATTTCGCTGTATTTGAAATTACATTTATTAACTATTGATAAACTGCTTTCTCGGTGTATTGCCCCCTTTAATCATGCAGCCATTCATACATAGGCGTATGTTCACTTTGTGTGTGCGACGCCGAGAGGAGCACCGAGATAAAAAGAAATGCCTAGCATATCAACGCCCTCTTTAACCGCAAGCCAATACGCATACCGGCGTGCGAGTGCGTATGTGCACTCAGGTGGTGCAAGCCACGCGGGTCATGCGCGCCGCTCGTCTTCGTGGCCCGGTTCCCAGAGAAAGAGGGGGGAAGGAGAGAGGAGAGAGAGAGGGGGGGGGGGTTCCTTCTTTAATCAACCACCAAATCGATGAAACCGATAGCCCACGATCGGCGTTTCCCGTTATCCCGTCGTCCCGCGGTCATTTCGCCCGTGCGCCGCGCGCAGCCACCGGGTCATCGTTTAACGAGGGAACGCTTTCCCACGCCGCGACGACGCGCGACCATCGGTATATAATACGCGCATTTCGACACGAGACTCGTAGAATCGGCCCGCGGGCCCTCATCGCTCTTCCCTCCGGCGACACTCGCCGCGAGGATAGCACGAATCCACGCGTACTCTGAGAAAAAAAAATTATTGATTTAATTAAATTTTAACGTTATGGATAGATAACTAAATAAATGGTTATCTGAGCAAATATGTAGTTCAAGTAACTATAATAAATACTTATAGCTACTTCAACTAAATATTCGAATAATCTTATATTTAGTTGGCCGCCCGTAAATTCATAATTCAGTTGTTAAATGATTTTTTTCTCAGAGTTCAGGTACGCGTGTCGTCTTCGACATTGCCTCGTCATGGTTTCGAGACAATCGACGATCCCCGCGTCCCCGAAGTCGTACACCAAGAAAAAAGTTTATGAATAGATAAGAATTTCAAATACGGCGAAATAAATACTTCGTTAGGATAAGAAAATATTTGTTAATTATTACAATGTTTATTTCATTGAAACGGTTTCCTCAAAGGATCTAATTGTGTCAAATAAATATTGCAATAGTTAACAAATATTTGTTTGATCTAATAAAATGTTTATTTCGCCATATTCAAACAAGCATTTATTAACTACAAATATAGGTACTGTTCTATATATACTCGGTGTATATAACTACCGCGCGCGACGCGTTCCTCTAGCGATTGAGAACCGCCGCGGCGGACCGGCTACCAGAGAACCCGGGGTTCATAAAACCGGCAACGAATAGAATTGTCGGAGGTATCGAACGATAAAAATAGTCGTTAAGCATCACCATTAAATGGTACTCGCGAGCGCGCGCGTCGCGTATAACGGGGGAAAAAGGCCGGGAGGAATTTTTTGTCGAAAACGGCGATGGCGATGCGCCGATCGCATATATAGCGGTACGCGTCGTTAATAATGTCGAAACAGCGGCGTCGCGGCGGAGAGGTGCGTGCGCGCTTCGACGGTCCGGGTGTTATTTTCGACGACAGGTCCTGCGGACGAGCATTGCGCGTAGCGTCCCGGGTGTCGAGTGCAGCGCATCGGAGAAAATTGACGGGTGGGAAATATGATCGGAATGAGCATCCCTGCGCGGGCGAGGGCCGGGTTAAAAGCGGCAATGAATAGAATTGATATAAATGGGCCGGCGACCTGGCTTCAGTCTCCCGATGCTGATTGTTTTTTTTTTTTCACCGTCGAATTGATCGACAAGTGGCGGTACTCCGCGCGGTGTAAGCAGTCCGCGCGCTTGCGAGAGCTTCCATGCTAATTCGGAAGCTCCGTCAATGCGGACACACCGAGAAAATAATTTATTTGTAGTTAATAAATGTTTGCTTGAATATGGCGAAATAAAAATGTTATCGAATCAAGTAAATATTCGTTAGCTATTACGATACTTATTTGGCGTAATTGAATCCTTTAAGGCAACTATTTGAATGAAATAAATATTTCAATAATTAACACATATTTTCTCGTCCTAATGAAATATTTATGTCGCTGTATCTTGACGGTTAACAAACTGTTCTCTCGGTGCACATGATTTTACTTCACAAACAATTTATTTGTAATTAATCAATGTTCGTTCGAATTTGGCGAAATCAAAATTTTATCGAATCAGTTAAATATTCGTTAGCTATTACGATATTTATATTTGGCTTAATTAGATCCTTTGAGACAAGTATTTGAATGAAATAAACATTTCAATAATTAACACATATTTTCTTCTTATGAAATATTTATTTCGCTGTATTTAAAATTAACTGTTAATAAACTGTTCTCTCGATGCACGTGATTTTATTCGAATACCCATAATCGAATTTTGCTTATTCTAATTTGCTCTTCTCTTTCCTTTTTTTTTTCTAATTCCCTCCTTCGATCCCCACATTCGAATCGCCGCCTACTCTCCAATCGAGATAAACGCATCTCGCATCGGATAATCCGATCGCCGGACACTTTTTCCCGCTCTCTCGATGCTCCGCGACGATGAATCGACGTTATTTTCCAATTCCCCGCCGCCGATCCGTACGCCGCAAGCGATCTCGACCAGACCGCCGTTCCCTCCCCTCCACATCCACCCCCCTCACATATTCCAACGAAAGGAGCCTCACGCACGGGCAACATCCACTTCCCATATCCGCGGTCTTTCCGGTTGATCGTCACTGTCGGGTAATCTATGGTCGGGATTAGCATTGGTACTTAGCACGTGTGTGTAACCCATATGTTCGTGCGCGCGCGCGTTATCTCCGTCACACGCGCGAAGTTTCGGATATGTGTATCGCGCGCACACGGTCGGACACCAACACGGCTGGCGGGTCGCCGATGCCTACCGGTAACGTCGTATAACCGGCGGAGATATACGCGGCACCCACACGCGCGAAACCGCGCCTCGGAGCATACGCGCGATAGGTACATAATGCGCCGCCCTACGCCACTGCCTCGAGCCATACTAATACCGAAATCCTACGTTCCCACACACGTCGCCGGATATCTATCGCTCGTACCCATTATCCCCGTAGTGTGTGCTCGTACGGATACACTGCACGAGCCACCGGGGCGTCGCGACGCCGTATAGCGCGGCGGCTGGGCACGCTCGCGGGTGCCTCTCCGCGCTCGACTCGCGCGCTACCATAGCCCCGCACGGTCGTTTATGCTGTATACGTACATGGCGACCGTGGTATGGATATACATATATATATATATATATATATATATATATATATATATATCTGTCTACCTATGTCAGGATTATTACTGTGTCGTACACGCTTGATTTGGGACTCGGTTTATGTTACCGCGGTGAGGTGCCAGATGTCTCTCTCGGTACCTACCGCGAGGAGACGCGCCGGTTTCGCGCGACTTCGGGTTACGCGCTCTCGTCGTTACGGTTTTCCTCGCGGTGGATGATACAGTTTCGTTTGGCGGATTTCGTTCTTGGATCGTCGTTGGGAGTCGCCGCGAGAGGAAATTCAAGTGGAATGAAGAGGGAGGGGATTTTCCGCAATCAAGGAATACCTACACGGTGGACAATGGATAATGATAAAATTATTGTCAAATTTTGGAACGCTAACACGAGGATCTATAGCCTTCTGCTAGTAGTAGTGGTAAACAAAAATTGATGCCAATTTCCTCAAAATATGATCTAGAATAGATTGTTCTCGGTGTGATCCAGAATGATAAGAATTCAAAGGAATGAGAATATTGTGATCTTAACGTGGTGCATTTTTGTCACATTTTGGAGCCGTGTAGGTACTGTACTGGTGATTCTTGAAACATGTTTTGAGGTCCTCTGCAGAGCACTTCTGCATGGAGAAGAAGGATTATTAAAAAATCCTGGGAAACCCCACTCTCTCTCTCTTGGCGAGCCCTAAATTTGAAGCTAATTTTTGAAATAAAATCTTGATGAATTCTAACCTGGAATTGGTAACATACTCTTCGTTTAATTGTATGCAAGATAAAACTTGCCACGATATCGTATTCTCAAGTGACAAATCGGCCAAAAATTCAGATAAAAATTGCGTAATTCATTCGGATTCCATCTATCAATCGTGTTGTAGGCGGCCCGATACCAGGTGGCGCCGCTCCCTCTCGGCTCTCGCTAGTGGTCCGACACGAGTTTCTATCCTATGTATAAGAGCGCAACTGCTCGACTCTCACGAAAGACCACAGAGCGCTCAGTTGGTAGCTTTACGTCCCTCACCCGTGCTTTTAGCTCGGCGGTACCTGAATTTTTTTGAAATTAAATCTTGATCATACTAACTTCGAAGTGGTATAATATACCTTTCGTTAAGTTGTATACAAGATAAAACTTTACACGGTACAAAATTTAAAAGTAGGAATTAGAGGCACACGATTCTACCAATACACATCTATTCTTCCTACCTTGATCAGAATACGGTAACGCTACCTGTTGAAATGCCTGATCACTAATCAGAATAGTTGCCCCACAACATTCTTACACAGGTAGTAGAATTACACTACCCACACACAACGATCCATTTTTCTCAGTATACTCGTACATTCCCGCTCGCTTTATCTGTGATTAGTACCTATATGGACCTTCGACCCATCGTCCAGTATATCCCAACTCGACCGCTCGGACCCCGGCGCGGCGGTTACCCCAGTCACGATCACCCTCCATAACCGGCCGAAAATGAATCGTTTCGAAATCCACGCACCGGGTCGCGCATATCATGTACCCACCTATCCCGCCTTATACGCGCTCGGCAGTCGCGTTGTACGTTATGTACGCGACACACCGCGGGAGCGCGTTGCGTATCTCCCTCGTATGTGGGTACGCGCGCTGCTTCGTTGCGGCCACCGCGCGCGGCGAAAGTCACTACCGCAGCCGGCTTGCTTACAAATATGGACGGATATACAGGCATCGCGCGGGGGTACTACCTAACCCGGCTCGCGCGTCGACCTGGACCGTGTGCCCGCACACTTTTGTCCCGCGGTATTATACATAACCGCGTATACTACGCCGCCGCAACCTTCCGCAATACTGTATATCTCGGCGCGGGACGCAAATGACTACGCGAACGCCTAATACAGGCTAAGTGGGCGTCACCCGGCGCATATACGGGGAATAGTGGTCCGATAGTTCGATAGTCCATTACGGGTCGGAAATATATCTCCGTGCTGTGCGCGGGGGAGCGCACGCGCGCGCGCGCGTCGCGCGGTTGTCGCTACAGTTCGATCAGCATCGTCGTTTGCGACGCGAAACGTCGCTGGTCTCATTGTTGGCGTCGCATGCCGCCTGCTGCCGCTGCAGGTATAATGTCAAAGGACTCTCTCGCTTCCCTCGCTTTCAATGCACTTCGCTCGCCTCTCTTCCTCGTCTCTTTCCTTCTCTCTGGCTCCGCCGCTGTACCTGCCTGCCGTCGGAGCGCTGCGACGACGGGAGGCAGAGAGCGAGAGAGATCTTCGCCGATCCAGCTGCTCGCGGGCGGGTGTACTCCGCGCGTGTGCGAGCCTCGCGCTCGCGCGTGTGCGTATATACCGTGCGAGGCTGAACTTACTCGCTGGGAAAGAAACGTCAATTACTGTTGTATCTCATGCAGGGAAAAAGAATTAGTTGGATCTACTGAAAATTACTCGCGAGGTTGCGAGTAATTATTTATATATTATGTATCAATGACATTGTTTAATACATCAATTAAATATCTTTTCCTTGCAATCGTATGGGATAGTGTGCACGGAGAAAATGATTATCCGTGGCAGCGAAAGATACGTCCAGTATAATAGTAAAAATATTTGTTGGAGTAGCAAAAATGTTTGCCCAACAAAATTTCACCGTGGTTGTAGTTAGATTTGCTATTATTGAAACATATCTTTTACCGCCACAGATGATATTTCTATCATTGTAGCAAAAAGTTCCCAGCTAAGTCGAGTTTTGCTAAGACTGCGAATCTTTTTTTTTCGTGTATTGTTTTTTTGCTTGAATTTTGGTACATTTAAAATGGTTTTGTGGTAAATTTATATCAAATCTGTAGTAAATTTAATTGTTTTAATCGCGTATAGTAATTTTAATATTAAATTTGTATGACAAACATTTCATAAATGTAACGTGAAATTTACTACAAAAACTTTTCACAGTGTAGATAATAGTGTAATGAGACAATAGTGATTCAAGTTTCTTTCCTGGCGAGTAAAGTACCTCATATGTGTGATGTATCGCGCGCACCGCGAGGCGTCGCGAAGTGTGTATTCGTGAAATTACAAGTAGCCGCGAACCACTCGACAAGTTTGTGCGGGGCTTTGGGTGCGCGCGCGCGCATGTGGGCGAGATACCGGAAGAACTTTTCCGTAGCCGCTTCCTTTCTCGATTTATTTGACTTATCGAACTATCATCGGGACGATTGAGGATACATGAGTATCATACCTGCTCCGCGATTGCCGGAATTAATGGCTCGGATAATATTAATCCCGTATCCGCGCGCATTGAGAAACATCGCGAACTGATATAAAACTTTCTCCGAAGGGTACCCCGATGAATATTTATTCGGCTCGAATGATCGCGTCTCGTTTTTGTTTTACCGCTCGACGTAATACTTATTTGGATCGGACCGATATCCATTATAGAATCGAATAAATTACGCATTAAATACTTCTCGGAGAGGAACGGCTTTTCAGTCTAATCTCAAAGAAAATTAGCATCGGACATTAATTATTCTCTCCGGATGAGGAGAGGGAAGAAGAAAAACAGATTTCTTTCTGGGAAAATTCGAGGTTTAAATGTCGATCGTAAAACTCACGGAACTCAAAATTAATTTACCCCGTTCTTTTTTCTCTGTTTCAGGTGAGTAACGACTTACAGCGCTTTCGTTACAAATTTAACGAAGCTCCGACGTGGAGCGCGTTTCCCCCATAATGACGAAGAGTTCATCAAAGCGCAGGCAGAAACCTTTAGAGCTCGACGAGTTTTTTTTAATGATCTCGTAAGGTAAGGTTCGTAAATCGCATCTCTGTCTCTCGCGCACGCTCGAGTACGCGTGACTTCTTTGCGCGCGCACACGGACGAGCAGTTCAAATTCCTTTTTTCGGGAGGGCGAACGGGACGAGAGCAGTCGCGCCGGTATAAATGCCGGCGACGAATTTTCGACGGGTCACCGCCTTCGGGCGCCGATATAAATTTCGATCGTAAATTCGCCGCGCGCGGCTCGCTCGACATTACATCGGCCCTGGCGGACGATAAAATCGAACGCGCGAGGCTGTGCGACCGCTGATTTAGAATGTATCACGGGACGCGCGGATGAGAAATTCGAAAAATTCTCGACGATTTTTTCCCGTCCCGAAGCGATACGCGCGTCGCTTCGTTTCGAAATTCGAGTGTAGCGCCCGCACCCGAAGCGCGGGATTCCCCCTACCCGACCGAAGGTTTCTTTCGCTCGATCGTTTTTCTCGCGAGATCGACAAAACTCTCTCGGCTTCCATAGGCCGGATTCGAGCCGGCCGGCGGGTTTGACAAATCGCCGTCTGACATCATTCGGTTATTCTCTCCGACATCTCCACACGTGGTGTATATAACGTAACGCGTCTCCGCGGTACGTCCGCGTAAATGTATATAGATATCGGGAGGCTCTCTCTAGGCTCCGTGCGTCAAGTACCTACATATACTACGTTATGTACGAGTACGCGCATGCTCGGCTTGTGAATCATTCGGGTTGACCTAATTATGTACGTATGTGCCGGCAAAAATATTTATTACACGTCGACGGTCACTCGCGATGGTAATTTTGTGCGGTGACTCGCGCAGCGGTGTACCGCGGTTATTTATACGCGAATTTGTACATTTGTATAGAATAATTTCGTGCAAATATCTATACACCCAGGGAAGAGATCTCGTTGAATGCGAATCTGATAGAGAAATTTATTTGGGAGGAATGAACGGAAAAAAATAGATCGTAGCATTTACAAAGTCTGTGGTCAATTCCGGGAAAAGGCCAATTTATTGTTACGATGACTACAATTTTAGTAAAAATTACAGCAACGCTTGTAACTTCTACATGTTTTGTTATAATTTGTACTATATGATTTTATAAAATTGTAGTTATCGTAATAATAAATTGACCTTGTCCCGAAATTTATCACAAATTAATTAATTATTAGAATGATATCTATAAAACAAATTTATTTAAAGATATCAGTAGCTTATTCATCAGTTATTCATATAGATACGAAAATTGAATGGAGAATTCAATGAAATAATATTAATAAACATTCCCTATTTAAACCTCTAAAAAATTAATATAACCCTGATTAATTTTTTCCCGTGTATGAATTTATTCACATCGAAAAAAAGTCTATTTGAATCAGATCGATGTTCTACTAGGTTCGTACTCGATTAAAAAGACATGCGAGACATTTATCAAATTCAAATAGACTTTTGCTCGATGTGAATTGAATCCAATTTATTTGAAATAAATTTTTCTATTAGGTTCGTATTCAACCAGACCTTTTTTCTCAATATATTGCACAATATAGAGCGTTAGAATTTGGATACGATTCAAAAAAGTTGTACAAATTCCCAAAGAAATCTTCCCCCCTCCGCGAATAATACATCCACATAAGGGTGCGATTTAACCAAACTCCATTCCTCGCGAGAATATTTAATTCCTTCCCTGAAAAACTGAAATCGAGGGATAATCCCCGCGCGGCGTGGCATTGACGCGAGATTTCTGAGGGACGTCGAGCGACGATCGATCATTGTAGGGATCGGTACGGTCGCTCCGCAGGGTCGAACCGATCCGCGTGGAAGGTTCCAAAAATGAGAAAACCCCGGGCGCTCTTCGTCCCTCCAGCGAACATGGCGTTGGCGGACCATATGGCATTTTGGGCCCCGCGATGCGCGCTACCGGCCCCCGAACTAACACCCCGACGACGAACCTATCCAAACCCGAGCGATACTCGGACGTTCTCTCCTTCGTTGACGATGAAACGCTACCGACCGGCTGCAAAAACCGACGCACGCACACGCGCGCGTTGCCGAACTTATCGGAGAGGTCCGAAACTTAGTCATGGGGGGGTTTTGCGGAGGAGCTGCACTTTTTGCCGCCGGAAGATCATAACTCGCGCATAAACACACTGTCGTGATGCGTAATAGTTGGGGGCGTTGGGTCGGCTGCGGTGTTCGGTGTGGGAGAGGAACGAGGGACGCGGTGGGAGGGGGTGTAAATTAATAGATTCCGCGGAGGGTGGCGCTTAAAAAAAAACAGAGTTCCCTCCCTCTCCATATTTTTCCCGGCTAAGCGTATTTATTATCGAACTTTGTACGAACTATAGCGCGCGTGCATGAGAAAAAGACCTTTAAATTCACGTGTGAGAAAAATTAATCACAGCATTTGCAAAATTTTCGTGGTAAATTGCGGGACAAGGTCAATTTATTTTTATAATAACTACAATTTTAGTAAAAATTGCAGTAAACCTCGTTGAAGTCGCAAGCGTTGCTGCAGTTTTTACTAAAATTGTAGTCACCGTAGCGATAAATTGGTCTTGTCCCGGAATTTACCACAAACCTTGTAAAAATGCTAGGATTTATTTTTTTCCGGGTTATCAACTAACCGCGGGTTGATCACAATAGTGTGTTCATATCTCATTCCATCGATTCGCGAGGAATTCATTGAGTTCGTGGAAATTTTCAGTCGACTCGGTATTTCTGCCCTGCGAATCCATATGCGTCCGTTTGCGCTCCACGTGTCTCTATCCTGGATCGATAATATATCTATGTAGTCTAGATATGGGCTCGGGTTGTACCTGCCTATGTACCATACGTCTATGTTCTATTCGCGCAAAGCTATAGTACCGAGATCGACGTGAATCCTATATTATGTAGGTACGTGAAGTGCATATGTACGTGTCACGTATATGCATATAGCGTATATATCACCCATTGAAACACACGTTACATACCTTCGACCAAGATTATTTAACGGATACCAACGTCAGCTCCGATTCCGATGTCGTCTCAGCTCATGCAGGATATTCAATATTAAACGCTCCCTTAAACGTGTTTCATTAACCCGTAACGGTCACACGTCGGAAAAAATGTTTAACGGTCACACGGGGTACAGTGTACCCCACGCAGAAAAATTGATTTTATTTGTGTTCTATCTTATGCATTGACTTGAATCTTGTTCTAAACTTTAATTTAATGTCCCCTCTAAGTGATCCAATAGTTAATTTTGGTTTTGTATGGTTTTAAAATAGTCAAAGATCAATAACAAAAAAAAATGACAAAATTTACTTTTATTTACAAAAAAGTTCGTAGAAATTCTAATTTTTGCAATATCGGTGAAATTTTTTGCGTTTTATTCAGAAAACAATATACTTTAAATAAAAAAACAGAGATTTAATGAATTGTGAAAAAAGTATATTTATAATGAAGATTGAAAATGTACGAATTTCGGTCAATCTCGTAAAATAGAAGTGGTACATTTATACATGCAAAATAATGTACAAAAGAGGTATTTTTTTTGGAGGAGTCAAATAACAACAGATGGCGCTGTTTGTCTCATTTCGAAAAGTCCTTCTGAATTAAAAATAACTACAAAGTTGTCGGGGGTACACTGTACCCCAAGTGACCGTTACGGGTTAAAAATGCAGACGAAGAAATGTAATGAAGATATACATAAATATATACAGTTATGAACGTGATGGTTCAGTTAAAAATGAATAAATACAAAGGTTAATAATTTTGTCTAAATTTTTCAAATCTGCAATAAAAAATATTTGTCAAGAAACGGAATTGCATATCGCATACACATATAGGTACACGCAACGTCGTCGTTTCGTCCGCGTGCCGTGAGAAGTCCATATAGGGGTGCCGGTTGGATCAACTTTGGTCGCAGGATGGGTTAGCTCTGCTCGCGGTTGGGCTAGGTCAGGCCTCGGCTTCCGATTTCGCGGTAGATCGTGCCTCTCGGTGCCTGCCGCCAGATCGCAGATCCCCGTGCCGCTTCGCTTCCTCTTCGCGCGGTTTCGTCGTAAATTACTCCGACGTACCGCTGCAGTCGCGCGATGCACCGGGGGTGACCGCGCAAAGTGCAGGAAGTCGCTTCGAACGTCCTCGCGTCGCGTAGGTATAGTCGCAACGTCTCGCTTGCGAGAGTCTATAGAGCAATGGGACGCGACGACGTGCCCTTCGAAATATTTCTGTAACGTCGCAGCAGCACCCCGCGTATACATAATAACGAACATTTTTTTCGCGGCTGTATAATTATCGCGTAAAAGTCATTTCGAAGTCCGTTTTAAACTTTCGAAACGCCCGTCCTCGGGGCGAGTAAATGAGAAGGTCAACGGGGGTGGAAAAAATTGATAGCGAGACAAATACTGGGCGGCGTATAAATGCAATGTACTTACGGTTACTTATCCAGCCTGTAATTAGAGGGGCGTATAATAGGCAGTCGCGCGCGTGTGGGATTACATACGTGGCTATTCTACGCTTGGCAAACTGGCTTTAGTGCGAATTTATTGACTTTTACCACAAATACTTATCTCTACTCCATCTCAATTGCTCAGAGATCGAAGCAACGGTTGGGTGATTGAATGAACTGTTATATATATTCAGTTAATTATCAATTCGATGCTTCCATAAGTTCATTTAAATTTCTAATTTGAAATTACATTTATTAATCATTAATAAACTATTTTCTCGGTGTATAAGTCTACGTCGGAGAATTTTTTACTGCGCAGGGAAGCGTCCGGGCCGACATAAATTCTATTTCAGCAAGGAAAACGAACGGTGGCCGCGCCACTGGACGCAGGTCATTTCCCGAGTGTCCGGCTTTGCTCTCTTTCTCCCTCTTTTCCGTCGCTTCGCGGCCACCCTCGCCTCTCTCTTTCCCTCAGCTCCGTAGACCCTTTTCCCCGACCTCGCGCCTCAGCCCAGGAAGAACGAACCAAGTCGCGTTCGGTGCGTGATGCGAGGAACGATGTCGCCCGCATGGGAAATAACAAATGTACTTATCGGTTAATTACACGGAGAGAAGAGTATAATAATCACTGTTATACTGGATAATTGGCTTGACTTTTTGGGGAAAGTATTACGTTCATTGCTTTACTGCATGACAACAGTTGACATACATTTGGAGGACGCAATAAAAAAGTGGCGTTAATTTTTAACACTACCATATTTCATCGGTGTGGACTTACATATATGAACCACATCTGGTGTCATTCAGTCTTTTGCCATTGTTATCTAACACCAAAAGTGGTCTATATAGGTCCACACCGCAGAATTTTTTACAGTGTATGCATTACTTACACCGAAAAAGTGAATTAATTGGATCTACTGATAATTACTTGCCGCGTCGCCAATAATTATTTATTTACGTCAATTAAATCGTTTCATATTAACTTGACATTTCTTCCTTGCAATCACATAGTATTTGACATGATTGTAAGGAAAAAATATCAAATTGATGTAGTGAAAGATTGTATTGGTATAAGTGAATAATTACTTACGACCCCGTAAGTAATTTTCCGTAGATCCAACTAATTCTTTTTCTCCGTGTAGTGTAACAGTGATTATTATATTCTTCTCTCCGTGTAAACGGACAAACGGAGAGGCAAATTGATCGTCAGCGTGACGTGTATGACTGACGAGCTAATTTGAGTAAACAGTCATGACTATTTTTTTTCTCAAATTCCTCCCTCCTCTTTAACTTACGAGTAAATAATCTCGCCTGACTTGCCCTTCCCGCACGCGTTCGCGTGACTCGCCAAAATCATTTTCTTCGTCCCGTGACGCAATTGACGTTTCCGCGCTAACGCGCACACCGATGTTTAGAATAGACGCGAAATCGCGCGCGAGTCCATCGACGGAGAGGAGACGTGCGACACGACGCATACGCGTCGGTCTGTGCAAACATGCTCCCGTTCGGAAAGAGCTACCTCGGCCCTGTTTTCATTTTTTTTTTCCAATCCAACGCGAATCAATTCGACTTTCCGGCGGAGATCGACGACGGGATCGCGCGCCTAATGAGGATAGGGTTAATGGAGCGTCTCTCGGAGACGATGATTAAACATTTCATTACTGCAGCTAATTACCGTAGCCTCTTCGCGCATTCTCGTATCGCCTTCGCCGCCGCCTCCCTCCTCCTTCGTCGCTTCGTCAAATAATATATTTCTTCTTTGCACAAGTGTTTTTGTGAATAAAAAAAAGAAAACGCCATGCGACAACCGCGTCGCGATGACTCGCCGAGAGAAGAGAGGAATATAACGCGTCCGCAATTGCGGCATTGCTTCCAGAATTGACGTCCGTGTTTGAGGGGTGAAGCGGGGGGATTTGGAAGATGCGTCCGAGGGGGAGGGATCAATTAAAAGAACCGGAGGCGTATTTGACGGGTTTCTTTTTATTGCAAAAATTCCTTACATTCGTATCGTCGTTCGCTGATATCTAACAAGTTCGGAAAAATTGTGACCAAGTGTCGCGGATGGGTGCACTGTGAAAAAAATTGCTTGATCGAAATAATCGTGTTTTTCGATGGTCCTGAGAGCACATTTACTAGACTAGAATGAATATCGATTGGACGTGTATAAATATTATTGATTTACTTGAATATTATCCGGATCAAATCGGTATTCATTCGTATCGAATAAATGCGCTCTTGGGACTATCCAAAAATACGTTTATTTTTCGATCAAGCAATTTTTTTCCTCAACCTATACTGAAACAAAAATTTGCTTTATTTAACCATCGGTGAGGTTGAATACGGTGAACCTCGCGGTGTAATTGTTTCAAGTAGACGTTCACTTGTTTCAACTTCAAATTTGTTGCTTCAACTCTATTTATTTTTCCTTACATTCTTATGGTATTGAAACAATTGCACCGTGAGGTTCGCCGAATTCAACTTCTCCGATGGTTGAAAATGAGGCAATTTTTTTTCAGTGCATGTGAAGAGGGGCTGTGCGCGGATCGCCTCGTCGAAGGACCGGAAGTAGATACAAATTTCAGCGACGGACGATCTTTTCTGTGCGAAAGTAAATAAAAGACCCGCGTCGCGTCCTTCCGAGGCAATCACCGCGCCGGCACGAATACCGTCCGCGCGGAAAGATGCAGCGGGAAGGCTTCGAGAAAACGCCGTCGTGCCGGGAAAAAAAAAGAGTCCCTCCTAATCCTCGCGTCGAATTGTTCGTGGCGCAACCTCGTCATTGCCGTTCCGTGCGTGAAACAATGAGATTAGCGCAACCGAAAACCGGTCGCATGCTTCAAATCCACCACTAATCCAGCGCGGAGGACAAGCTCGGAGGGTCGAGGAGCTCCTCATTGTTTCCGTGTTATTCGAGCTTGTACCACCTATAAATTCTGGCCGCTACCTGTTTCGGGTGGCCATTTTGAAAATCCCAGATGACCTAGAAGAGAGTCGCGCAGATGTTGCCGTCGTAGCGAGAGAGAACGAGAGAAAAGAGAAGGAGAGAGAGGCGTCGCCTGGCAATCCTTGCTGGCTGCTCGGTTTCTCGCTGCAGATTTGATCGTTTCCCGCTGCCCAGGTGGAAAGTTTCTATATATGTATTGTATATGACCCATATGTGGTTTGGTCATATATGGATCATTTCTACATTAACCATTATAAGGACTGTATGTGGATTTTTTAATGTTTGTACGATCCATATATAGTCCGTATATATATATAGTTAATATTCGCTCTGTGCATACGAACACTGTGCATACTTCAGTGAGCGTGTATTCATCATATTCAAACAAACATCTCTATTAACTGAATAAATTGTTTTCTCGCATACATACTTCAGAAATATCTGAAAATTAAAAAAAAAAGGACTATTCCTTTCGCCTAACACTGGAAACCGATTCCATCGACGCGAGTAAATCAATCCAATCTTCTCCGCGACGGCCCTAACGAAGCGCTTGGAACGCCGCGCGACGACGCGTCGGTGCGCCCGAGTTCCGATGCGTTCCAATACCCCTCTTCCGAGTTCCGTTGGCACCGACACATCGGCGCGCGCACACTCGCGATGTTGACCAGCCCCGCTCGACCGCGTCGCTAGTGTAGCGTAGGCGCGTGCGCCTGTGCCGGTGCGTACAGTGCGCGCATGCGTGCGTGAGAGCGCCCGGGTTAGCGTGTGCGTCGGATCGAGCAGCTGTCCGCCAGGTGCGTGGCCCTGCGACCAATCGGCGCGCTCCCCTTGACCGGAGGGTGCTCAACCTCCGGCGCGAGAGCCCCGGCACCCCTTCGCCCTTTACCTGTCTCTCGTACCCCTCTCCTAACGTGAAAGTAAGAACCTGTTGGTTCCCATTGTTATCGGCGCGCTCTCGCGTGTTGCACTCCCTCGGGACTCGATCCGCTGCCGATTCGATCTCCGAGAGGCGCGCGCGAGGATTTCTTTTCGCGATTTCGCGACTCGCTTTTTTTTCAGAATGACGAGAGCGCAAATAATCGCGTGTATTTAAAGGGTGAGGTGACCCCAGTGCGGAAAAGTTTTACGTATTTTGTATCTAATCCATATGTGGTTTTGGTCATATATTCCTACATTAACCGTATAATAACTATATACATATTTTTTAATTTTTGTATAATCTATATATCGTCGCTTACACGGTTAATGTAGAAATCATATAATCTATATATGACTAAAACCACATATGGATCATATAGAAAACATAGAATTTTTCCGCCTGGGATGTTTGGATCGGGTAGATATTACATATCGTAAAAATCTACACGGTATATACGGAGAGAAATAATTACTGGTGCCAAAAAATGGGAAAATAAAAACAGGAATTTTTACTGCTTCCTCCAGTAGCGCCGAGACCCGGGCTCATTTTCAAGAATTCGTACAGAGGAAACTGTACTACGCACTGCTGACAGCAGTGAATAAAGATGTTTCAGCAGTACGTAGTACAGTTTCCTCTGTACAAATTCTTGAAAATGAGCGCGAGTCTCGGCGCTACTGGACGAAGCAGTAAAAATTCCTGTTTTTATTTTCCCATGCGCGTTTTCCTCACATGAGAACCGGTGAAAGGTTGCGAAACTTTCGCCCCGAGACGAGAAAAAAATCACCTCTCTCTCTAAAGCGGCTTGGCGATTTCGAGAGCGGACAACCCCTCCGCGCGCCGCCGGTTGCGCAAAACGCGTCTCTCTCTGACTTATCTCTCGAATTGCAGAACGACGACGTTACAAAGGCGCGCGCGCTCGCGCTAAAAGGGAGACCCGCCGCTGATATCCGTCTAGGGAAATGCGCGGCCCCTTTGTCGCGCCCACGCCTGAGCGTTCTCGGACAATTATACGATAACCCCGCGTGTCGGTCGCGCTCGCGGTACGCGGAAAGGCGTCGGGCGCGCGTTTCGCACGTGTTTCGCGCGCGGGAAATTTCAACAATTAATACCGCCACCCGTTGACACCGAAACGCGAACCAGGAAACGCCCCGCCCCCCCCCCCCCCTCTCGCGCGAATCGGCCCCACGCGCCGCTTTGTGCCCGCGGCGCACCGGGGTACACCTTCGTGCGCCGCGCTCGCTACCACCGCTGATTCGTTCGTGCGTGCGCGTTGGCTCGCTCGCGGGTGACCGCGCGCGCGGGGACCCTTCCGGTTACCGTTATATTGTATTATTTCGCGCGCGCGCGCGAGATCGCCTTCGCGAGATTCGGACGCGGCCGTTTGCGCCAATGATAATTCTCTCGCTAATTTTTGTTGTCGCATCCCGTCTGTGAGATATGAGGGAAAATATTAGCCACCCCTGAGAAACGTGATATTTTTATTCGATCGGAGTATACAATGTTTAATTCTATCTATTTTGGTTCAATTTTACGAGAGAATTTAATAAAATGATTGCGGATGTTATAATTCGGTTTCCCTATAATTTTTTTTATCGCAAAACCGAAAAATTTAGACCAAATTATTTACCTTGTGTTTTTTCATTTTTTATTTTCGGTCTTATTTAAGCTGGAAAAGGATATTTTGAAGTGCGGTATACCCCAGCGGGAAAAATTCTATACATTTTGTATATGATCCGTATGTGGTTTTGGTCATGTATGGATTATACACAATTTCTATATTAACCATATAAGAATTATATGGATTTTTAAGTGATTCTATAACCCATATTATAGTCTATAGGTATATGATTATTATAGAAATCATGTATAATCCATATATGACTGAAACTACATATTATATGGATCATATAGAACTTTTTCGCTCGGGACGTCATAGTATCGTAAGTCCATCTCTCTCGCAATTGTTGCTTGGCATAAGTGCGTCTCTCATGACTTCTCAATGACGCCATAATACAGCAGAATGAAACACACTTAAAATTTTACGGATAATTCATTTTTCGGGTATTCTCTTTTCCGTGCGACACTGAATATGTAATTAATAAGTACGAATATTTTCTTATATAAAATAACCGAATCAGGGTAATGACGCAGAGACGGGCTCGTTGTTTTCCCGAAAATCGTTTCACACGACCGCTTAACGATGTACAGTGACGACATTCGCCTACAATTGAAATCGATCACTAACGAGACACTCGTCAGCCGTTCGCCTCGCGCGTATTTGCCGTAGCCAATTATTCACCCAGGCTATAGATACGCGTGTACCCGATACGGAGATTACGACCAAGGATGCCTAACGATGCGAACTGCTCCCGACGTGTGCGTATACCGACCAGGAAACGAAGGCGAGCGTTTGGTAATCATATAGGATTCGCGCGTTGATTACGGCGCGCGCGGGGGGGGGGGGGGATAACCGTAGTCCGGCCGTGAGACGAGATTCGCGGGGCGCTGCGCGAGCCTCGCCGATGCGGGGAACAGTACTCGCGCCTCGTCCGGCCCCGCAAACCGGTATACCGTCTGCCGTGGTCAGTTTCGCGCTGTACCCTACTATCATCGCCTTTACTGCATCCCGGGGAAATTTATACGTCTCGCACAGCCGAGTGCGGTCTTCCGCGCACCTTGCGCCGATCTTTTACGAGGCGCGCCGATGAGAGTTACTCTTCAAGCCGTATTTCAGCGACGATTTTTCCCCTCGAAATGAACCTTCGGATTCAGCTTCCATATATTAACAAATTCAGGCTTCTCGCAGTATGGCCCATATTTTGCTTTATTCCCCTATTTTTTTAAGTTTCCCATTTTCCATCCTAAGACTCGAAATTTTCCCCATTCCCTTCTGTAATTCGATATCTTTCCTCTAAAATCACCGATTATTCAGCTTCTCAGTCGAGCTTGTCTTTTCATCGTTTCAGATCACGTTAAAATTTATTAACATTCCCTCCATTTCCCATAAAATGAAATAAACAAGGACAGTGAAGCCCGTGAAACGGGGATTCGAGGATAAAACCTTCTCCGATTTAATGCTAAACTTCACCACGAAATTCAAAACCGACCGAATGAAAGCCGCTGCATTTCACCGGCCGAAAGGTCCTCGCCGAGTTCCTCCTCCGACTCCCCTCCACCGGGGCTCCTCTTCCTCCATTAGCGTGACCGCACACAAAGGCGCTCGCCTACAGCTTTCCGCGGCCGGACATATTTAAACGAGCGTCGAATAATCCAGAAGACTGGCTTTAATTAGTCTTTAATGGTCTTAACCGCGCGCGCGCGCTGACCGTCCCGCGCACGTAACGGACCCGCGGCGAGCGCGATTAGGGTTATAGGGAGACTCGCGCGCTCGTTACCGGGTACGATATTAGGTAACCGGTGTGGACGCGGGGAGAATCGTCGATTTTATCAGTTTCTTTCGTGTCCACCGTTCTACGTATCGTCCCTCTGGCTTAATTGGGTGTTCGCCTTACACCCCCGAGTGGTTTTACGCGGAAGAGGGTGGACCGCGCTCGTCCCGGGATAAAATACGGTAATCGACTAATCGATTCGGCCCCCGATTTGCATAAACGACAATAAAATCGAGGGACTAATTCGATATCGCCTCGAATTTCATCACGGACGATCGATGGGCCGATTTCGGGCCGTTCGAGTCGGTCCTCTATTATCACGATTTAAGTATTTTATAGAGTGATCGCGGCTGTGATTTCAAATCGATCCCGTCCTCCCTCGTGTGTGTGTCCCTTCGAAAACCCGGGATGCTCGCGTCGTTCGATTCGTGCGCGGAATTGCAGGGAGGACGAGAGACACGTGACGATCCATCGCGAGTCAGTTTTTCCCGTGGCGAGATTAGCGGAGCGTCTATCCCTTCCCGGATTCCGGCCGGTACAAATGGATCTCTCTCTCTCTCTCTCTCTCTCTCTCTCTCTCTCTCTCTCTCTCTCTCTCTCTCTCTCTCTCTCTCTCTGCCTTACCAACCGGGCACGAAGCGCATAATTGGTTGTCAGTCAAGGAGTCACAACCACCCTCCAAGAGGAATTCCATCTAAGAGGCTAGCCGCCCCCCTGGGAGCGATCGGCGGGTGGGGGATTTCGATGGGCTTTCACAGTCCAATCGGGACGAGAGTTCTCTCTCACTCGAGCGTGTGGATTCTCCTTCGTAGTGACGAGATTTGCGTCGAGATCGAACGATCTTCGTACGATTTTGCCGGATTTTTCCATACCGTCGAAGCTGGGCGAGAGATTTTAGTCTCATCGTCTTTGTCACTTGCTACACTGAGAAAAATATAATAACTTGTGGTCAATAGGACCAAAATCCTGAAGATGATGACCAAAGCGTTTGGTTAGAATAACTAAACACGTCAAACTAGATGCGTTTTGTCATGTTAACCCAATTATTTTTCTTAGGTCAGATGTGCGTAAATTGTGGAGCAACTTTGGGTTTTATGTATTAGTTCATCAGATACATCAAGTTTGCACGCTCTATGAGTCATCATTGAGCAAGCATATTTGTGTCATTGAGTAATTTCAAACTAATACGAATAAAATGCTAAACATTTATTCAATATATCGTAAATTTTTCGTTGATATGTCGCTATAATAAATACAGCGATTAATTTGAATTACATTATAACGTAAATTTAACGTCTTTTTGAAGAACAAGTATTTTTCTAAACTCATGCGGCAAAGTAAACGTAGATTTTAGAACTATCAATTATTGTAGTAACATGATACAATTTCAGGATCAAGTCGTGGTTTCATTCGTGCAACAAATATTTAACAAGCGCGAATAATTATTTCTTTCACGCAGAAAGAATTTTTTGTTTCAACAAAAGTACTCTTGAATGGAGAACGCACATCCTTCGACCGAGAATCTGTGTGTATTCTCTAAAATATTTCAGATCATATGTTCTTGATTGAAAAAATATTTTTTTGCCGCTACCAATTATTTCTCTCTGTTAACAAGTCTCTCGTGGGTCTCTACAGCGTGATCTTAATATTCTCCCCGCCGACTCCCAAACTCTTCGAGCCTCTCATAAGTACACACATCTCATCGCGGAGAGGCGCACGATGCAACTATATACACGCGCATGCGAGAAAATGGTACGAGGTACGGTTACGTTCCGCGCCGTTCACGGTGGTGCGGCGGTTCTTCGCCCTGACGACGCTCACGGCCGTCCCGCCGCGCGGAGAAAGAAGTGGAGCAATAATTAGCGGCGCGCGGCTCGCACAAAGTCGCGAGTTCCGAGAAGAGTGCGGCGAGCGGCGCGTCGCGCCGCCGTCGGTCGTACGGACATTTTTCTCGTCAAAAGCGAGCGCACATGTACGTACTACACGCACGGGCGTGCGCGTCGCGCGTGCGGCGGGACCGAGGCGAGAAGTGCGCGCCGCGCGCGTCTTTATTCTCTCTCGCTCGCGCGCGATCCTAACCTCGCGCCGAGGCGAGGAGAGATAACCTCGCGGGGGTGCGCACCGTGCCGTTGATTCGTTGTAATGTACAATTGTCGATAAAGCCACGGGTCAACGGAGCGCGCCATGTTGTCTGCTCGCTTATCAACGCGCGGAGCGATCGCAAAAAGCCGCGTTTTACGCTCCGCCGTGTATAGTAAATAAAAATTCGCGAATCTATCGGTATCCTCGACTCGGCTATCGCTTTCGAACCTCGGAGGCGATTGTCGCGATTCGCCAAAAGTTCGCGGAGTGAGAGTATACTAATCACTGTTATATCTAGTAGATAATATATTTGACATTTTGAGGAAAGTATTACGTTCATCGCTTTATCGTATGACAATAATTGGCATCCTATGTTTAAAGAAGTTCAGTAGATGTATATGTCAACTATTGCCTATACTGGATCTAAATTGGAGCACCCCTCTGTATCTCGAACGGTACACCCAAAAAACAATTTATTTGTAATGGAAAAAAGTTTGTTTGATAATATGGCGAAATAAACATTTTATCAGACCAATTAAATATTTGTTAATAATAACAGCATTTATTTAGTGCAATTAAATCCTTTGAGGCAAGCGTTTGAATAAAATAAACATTTTAATAATTAACGCATATACCTATTTTCTTGTCTCAACGAAACATTTATTCCGCCGTATTTGAAATTACATTTATTAATTGTTAATAAACTGTTTTCTCGGCGTAGGAATATTTTGTGTCGTTTGGTTAGTTAAACATATCGCAGGCTCGAATTCAGAGTTGGATGACTCACCTTTTTCGTTAGTTCTGGCGACTATGTTCGCAGCTGGTGGGGCAGCAACAGTTCCAGATTTAAAAAAAAATTTGTAAAAGGGGAAATACCTAGCCGAAAGTAGTCAGAAATTGGCTACCTTCCCCTGTTATAATTTTTTAAATGAAAAAAAACTCTTTATGAAGAGGATACTTTTAATCCATTTAAACTGTATAATCTGTCGATACAACTAAATCTACTCGTCGAATTCTCCGGCCAAAAAAAATATCTTCTTCCGCTTTAACGCCACTAATTCGACCAAAAATTGAATCGCATCCTGCCTCTGGAGAGGGCAACGGTCCACTTCCACGTTCTCTGTTCGCAAAATCGTTTTCCCATTGTCCGGGATAAGACGCGGCGCGCGATGTCGGGCACTCCCACCCCCCGTTCCCCCCTCTCATCCCCGTCGATACCGAGCAGCCAGTATATAGCAGGGGTATCCACGAAACGACCGTTTCCAAGGGACCTGAGGGAAATGGATCCGCGTCCAAATTTCTCGACGGGGTGGAGAAGCGGGAAAGAGAGAGCGCGGGCGCTCACGGGGGGTAGTAAAGCCCTCTCTCTCTCTCTCGCGCCGCGCTGCTCGCTCAGCCGCGCCTGCGAGCGCGCGAGCGTAAAAACGAGAGCCGGGGCTTTCGAAGAGTTAATCTATCCGCTGTCAACGCGAAAACGTACATATATAAATTTCGCTGGAATTATCCCCGATACGCGCTCCGCCCCGGGGCGCACGGAAAATTATTACATAATTGTTATATCGGCGCGTATCGCGGGGGTGGGGGGCTCGCGCGCGTGTGTATAGCCGCGGTACCGACGGCGGGTATCGATCAACCGAGAAGTCGCATCGTCGCGAAGTCCATGCACACGTGTCCGTCGCACTGATTATAGTCGTACGTAGAAATTGCGCAAAGTACGATGCAACATGTAGATGGAAGCGTCTCCCGTTATCGAGACGCCTTCTTTATTTATTTTCTACGTCGATGCCGACCGAGAATAACGGAACAATGAGATAATCGAAGCCAAATTGGTCACCGCTGTTGTAGTCGTTTCGAATTGCGGATTATAATTGCCGAGTTCGATACCGAATCGCGCTCAAAGCGGCACTCGAGCTTTCGCTAACGAATCGCCCCCCTTCCCCCTACGGTTGATGGGAAACAATTCCGCAAGCAGCCCCCAACCCCACCCGCCGCCCACTCCCGAACGATTTACATATTCGAGCGTGCGTTTGACCGGTAATAATGTCGCGCTCGCTTTCGGACGAATGGCGAGTATTCGCGTGCAGGGCACCGGTGGAGGGGGGAGGAAGCGAGAGATCGCCGCATTTTATCGCGAAATATTGTGGATTCGACCTCCGAGTCTAACTAGGACAGAATCTTTCAAGTCATATCAACTCCATTTCGCGAAGTATAAAAACCGGCCTTTTCTGCAGCACGCTGCAGAATCAGACGGTAATTTTGACGAAACAAACGATGTCGGCGACGCGACGGAATAAACGAGGGCGCCAGGGGAATTGCGTTCGCGAGGGAGCGCGTAACGGACGAGTCTGGATGCACGCATGTACGGCCTCGAGCGCGGAGTCGCGCCTTATCGCCGAGAATCCGTTCACGTCGAGTACATTATACCGTAGGCCGAGGGCAGCTGATGGCGGAAGGAAGCGAAGAAAAAAAGGAGGGAACGCGTGATTGCCGCTGATGAGCGAGCGATAAAACGTTGAGCTAGGAACAGCAAACGTCCATCGACAGTTTATCAAGATATTTACGGGCGCGTAATTCGGGAGTTGTGTTCGACACAAAAAAAAAAATATATTTCTACAGTGCACAGACTTGATATGAAAAAATTGAGAAATGTTTCGAAATTATATTCGTTTATTTGCTATAGGTACACGTCGAGAAAAATAACTTGGATAAAATGACAAAGCGCGTTTGGTTAAATATATTTAGTTATTCTAATCAAAATACTGGTACCTAAGTTTCACGGGATATTTAGTCATTCTAACTACATATCTAGTTATTCTAATCAGAAAATGGTCAATTTAATCAAACGGATGGAGTATCTGATAAGTTATTTTTCTTAGTATATAAGAGTGTCTGTAAAACGTCGCGGCTTCACCAATTAGGACAGGATCCTTAAATCGATCGAAATCTATATATCGACTCCCGAAACTGAACGTTTGCCCCTCTTTTTTTTCCCTCGACATTCGCGAGCGAGGAGTACGCGAAGCCGGTGTCTCTTAAATATTCAAACGACACAGTATTCTACTCTCTCGAAAGAAAAAATCGAAGAGGAGTGAGAAAGAGAAAGAGAGTCATCTTCGCGCCTCATCTTCCACCTCGTCTCGGCCATCCATCTCGCGCGAAACGAAGGAGCTGGAGATAGGGGGTCCAATCATCCGGCCCCGACTCCTTTCCCACGCGGTTTATATCCCTCGGAGTCCTCGCGCGCCTTAAGTACCTTCCCGTGTCTCCGGGGTTCTCGCCGGGCGAACGCCGAGGGAAGGAGTTAAGAGCGCGACGAACTGTCGAAAATTTCATTTCGCGCGCGACTATACGGGCGCGAGGCGCGCGCTCTCGCGTTCGCCAGCCCGTGGAAAGTGCGGACCGACCTCGCGATTACTACGTTGGCCGCGCGCGAAAATGCCGGAGTTCTACTTCGTTTTTCGGCAGTAGTATCTTCGTAAAATTTTCCGAGAAATCGAACTTTCTCTGATCGATTGCTCTTATTCGACGTATTTTTTTCCGTTTCAAAAATAATACTTTATCCCTCAATAAATCTGTCATAATATATCTACCTATATCAGATAGATTGGTCCACCGAGAAATTAAAGAAATCTCGATTTTTAATAAAATTCCTGGTCGATAATCTTCAAAATTTCGCTACTGAAAAAAAAAATTTGCTCGATCGAAATAGACATATTTTTAAGTAGTCCTAAGAGCACCTTACTTCGATCGGTATAAACATTATTGATTTAATTGAATATTATTTGAGTTAAATCGGTATTCATTTCAATGAAATAAATATACTTACTCACATATGGGATTATCAAAAAAAAACGCGTTCACTTCGATCAAGCAAATCTTTTTCTCGGTGTAGACACCGCGAAATCGCGAATCTACCGACTATATACGAGAAGCACGAAATTATATACGGGAACACATTGTCCGGAACGATTCTCTTTTTCCCATTAGCAACACTCCGCGCGATACCATACACACGCATCCCCCACCCCCGTTCACTTCCCAAAGTCTACCAGGAGAAAGTCCCCGCGTACGGCCAGCCGGAGTATAATAAACTACTTAGCCAGCCGCAGAAGTCGCGTGCGTGCGTGCGTGCGTCGCCTCGAAACTTATCGATATCGGTGTACAGATATCGACGGGTATCTCGCGTGAGCATACGCGAGTACCCACACGCACCGTAATCGCGCTCGCGACTCTCGTTATTCTCGCGCGCGATTAAACGCGGCCAACAAATGGTCGCGTGCCCGCGTGACAGCGCGCGCCCCATCATCCCGTATAGACGCGCGTGCACTCTCAGAGAGAAATCTGGTTGAGAGAAGCATAATTTAACCAGAAATCGTGGTCGATAGATCTGATGTCCCTAACCTCTTTTTATACAGTTGACATTACCGTGCAGTAATATTATCGACTTACCTTTATGGTAATTCAGTCATGCTCCATGGCTATCATAAACTATAACCTCAATGTTGTTATCACCATACGAGTACAACAAGAGTTATTTTTACAGCATTCACGATCTGTTTAATCATAAATATGATACTAGAGACTAAGAAAATTCAACCTTGCGATTGTGATTGATTTCATTATCCACTTCTCTCTCACAATCAGTGTAAGCTAGAGGAGGATAAACGATTCCCTCCGCACCGAATTACACGTTTAATTCGAACGACGCATCGATTCGTTCCAAATGTCGCTTCGCTCGCCGCTATCGCGCGCCGTCAAACGCCTCCCACTGAATTTTATGCGCCACAGGCGCATCGTCGCTCGAGATTTCGCGGCGACGACGCGAGCCAAGCGCGTCGCACTTAAACAGAGGCAGTCCACCGCGGGCGACCGGAACGTAATTGAATATCTGAAAATGTCAGAAAGCGTATGAAATCGTAACGCGACGAGGTGGCGTATATATATATATATATACATCGCGTACAGTCGCGGCCGATAGGCGAGCTGGAATAATGTCCGCGCCGTGCGGTGCGTCGCTGCAGTCCTGGAAAGGGTCGAGAGTCGCGCGGCGCTCGGCGATTCTGAACCCCGCGCGCGACAGTGTTTCTTCCGCGGTCGCCGGCGCGGCTCGCGTGCTGCAGTGTGTATCATTAGCGGAGAGGAAGGACGTTGGTTGTGTTACGATAACGGGTACGCGTATAGTGTACGTGTAATAAGTGTAATGCGTGTACGGAACAAAGAGACAATTGCGACGGCGCGTGATGCGTGAACGTTGCAATCGTTCGACGGTAAAGTTTACGGTTGTTCTTTCGCTCATGTTTTTATCTATAATAACGACCATTTTACATTTTTTATATTGACATAAAAAATTTATCAAAAGAAATGTTCGTTCACTTCTCGCCTTTCGTCTGTGAGCGAAGATTTTAATTAATTCCACGACGCGATACTCGCTACACGGTGAAAGAAATATTCTTAATATACTTTTACATAAAATTTTGTCCCCAATGTGTGATTATAAAAATTAATATACTCCTTAATTATGAAAATTAATATGATATATGTATAGATATCCTTATGAAATTTTCCTTGTAAACTTCATAACGGAGAGTATATTAATTTTCATAATCACGTACTGGATAAAAGTTTTATATAAAATTGTATTAAATTTAATACAAATTTTGTTTACAGTGCGGAAAATAGCGAAAAACCAAAAAGAAACCGTTTTACATTGATATACAAAATTCATCGAAAGAAACGTTCGTTCATTGCTCGTCTTTCATCCGCGAGTGAACATTGAAATTAATTCCGCGGTGCCAAAATATAGCGGAAAGGAGAAAGGATCGAGCCGCTTCGCGGAAGTGTCGGCGAAACACGACGCGGGCGCGGAAAGGATGGAGCGGGACGGGCGTAGCGAGGCGTAAGATATTTATCTCGCGTTTACACGCATCCTCCGCCTCGTAAATTCGCCACGTCGCTGAATCTTTATATTTACGCGACCGCGCTCGATATTTATTTACGAATACAACGCGTAACGCGCACCCCGCTTAATGTGGAAATAGTGCAGGGGAAGGAATAGAATAAGGAGCGAAGGGATCGGCGAATTATACGGCGGGATGAAAAATATCGCAGGCCCCCAGATATTATGCGACGGCCGATTGCCACATCGTTCGCGATTTGATTATACCTGCATCTCCTTCGCCACGGGAATATTGGGTGAAAGGCGTCGCGGAATTTATCGACTGTACGGGAATTAAATCGTTAATTTTAAATCGAGCTCCGCGTCGTTTTAGCGAATATACACCGAGAAAACAATTTATTTTAACAGTTAATGAATATAATTTCAAATGCGGTGAAATAAATATTTCTTTGGAACAAAAAATTTGACGTTAATTATTAAAATATTTATTTCATTTCAATGGTTGCCTCGGAGGATTCAATCGTGCCAAATAAATATTGTGATAGTTAACGTATACTTACTTGGTCTGATACATTTTTCATTTCGCCATATTCAAACAAACATTTATTAACGGTGTACAAAGTGAACATTAGCATGTGTCTACAAGTATTAATGGTTGCATGATCGAAGGGGCAATACACAGTGAAAAAATGTCTGCGGTGTGAAACTATATAGACCACTCCTGGTGTAAATAACAAAGGCGTAAGACAGAATGACACCAGACGTGGTGTACATAGGTCCACACCGGTGAATTGGTGTTAAAAATTAACACCACTTTTTTACTGTATATCTTTACAACAGCTCTATAAAACCAAGAGGAATGGCGGACCAAAAATGTACTTATCTACTTGCCCCCTTCAACCATACAACCATTGATACACAGACGTGTGCCAAGGTTCGCGCGATATATCGACGCTTCTCCTCGCAGCGATTTTCGCCCCGCGCGACTTTCGCGCAAAATTCTACCCGGTCGGAAACACGACGGAGGAAGAGCGAACCTCTTCAACGATCCTCGATCCGTCGATGACTCGAGGCGGTCGCCCGACGCCCAATTAGTCCCCGAAAACCGGACCGCGGCTGATTTATGAATGGAACCGCGCGCGCGCGAGTCTCCGCGGCGATATAACGAAGGAGGAAAAAACGCGCGCCTGCGCGGATGAGCTATCGTTCGGCCGCGCCGGTTAACGTTTCGCCACGTGTCCCTCGCTTTTTGCCGCTCGCGCGGACCTCGATCCTCTCTGCTCTACTCTCTCTCGCTTCTCCCGCCGTCGCAGTTTCTTCTCTCGCCCGCGTCGAATCGCTTTCGCGAGTCGTTTCCTCGACTCTTTCGCGCGCACGAGAGCGGCGACGCGGTTTTGGGCGTTCCCGCCTCTCTCTCTCTCTCTCTCTCGAAGTCCCATCGGCACCTGTTCCGTCGTCGTCGCAGCTCTCCGCGAAAAGCCGTTACTCGCAGCGCCGCGCGTCGAGAGGCCAAGTCTTCTCGAATTTCATCCTTTGGAGTGCGATTTTTTGTTTGGCAACCGGACCAGATCTCGACGATGGATTTTTGGAGCGTCGCGAACCGCGGCGAGTATCTCGTCTTGATTGTTTCGTCTCGTCGATCTTGCGCGACGAGAGAAGATGATAAAAAGATTGTTTTCTCGCTTGCGGGGAAAAAAGGTGTAACATTTACAAAATTTATGGTAAATTTTAGAACAAGGCCAATTTATTGTTATATGACTATACGATTTTAGTAAAAAAATATAGTAAAACTTACAAAAATTGCAATCGTTGCTGTAATTTTTATTTGTAACAATAAATTAGCCTTGTCCCAGGATTTACCGCAAATTTTGTAAAAACGCTACAATTTATCTTTTCCCGTATCGTTTCCAAATATTGTAGGAGCAATTAATTTATTCGCAGAAAGCTAATTCCAACCCCGACGAAAAATCGACAATGCACGCAACGAGAGTGGTCGAGTCTCCCCGATTCGCCGGAGTATCGCGCCACCAACGGGTAGATGTGTGTTACCGATAAAAATTCAAATTAAAATCGACCGGAAATCATATAGTACGGTTGCCCGTCTGCGAGGGAGCGAATGAAGGTTATAGCAGGGGGGTGGCACCTGCCGGCAGGTACTTACCCGTCTGCAGAATGGGAAGTGCGTCTCTGTGCGCAAAAAATTGTCCGGCAAACAAGCATGAGATCAATCCCGGCTTCGTAGAAATCTTTGCAACGGAAAAACGAATCGTTCCAATCTCCAATACCGCATTAAGCTACTTTAACGCGCGAATCGTGAGGGTTAAATCGGAACAACCCCGTCGGGACGTACGCCCGTAGGTATCGATATTCGTCGAGCGTCCATCGACTTATACAAACGAAGGCCAATATACATTTACTCGCTTAAGAGGATATAACGTAACAATTTTCATCCCCTCGCGCGTAGAGGTACACGTAAACCTTCTCTACAGGATGTCGCTCGGCGGGGCTTTGTGCCACGCGCGGCCACCCCCGTCGGGGTCGATTCTCTTTTTCCTCCCTCCTCCATCACGCTTTCTCTCTAATCCAAATCCGCCCCGACGCGTATAATTCTATCGGTCGATCGAATAATTGAAACGCTTATAATGCTGAGGCGTGAAGCAAACCCCCGGTGGGTGCCGCTGTACCACCCCCGTTCCGCCGCCGGCCGCCCTCCGCGATTCTAAGCGAAAAGCAATCTTTCACGCCCGCGGATCGCACATGCGGAATATCACACCGACACACGCGCCCCCCTCCCCCGGGGAGAAGAGGCCGCGCGCTCGGCTCTCCGTCGGTGCGGGGGAGCATCGATTTTAGCGGACCGAGCGCTCCGGAGGTCGGGTGGAACCTGTTGGAGAGAAGGAGGTATCGAGATCGAGATGAAGGAACGAAAAGTCAAGCGAGCCGCGGCGAGAGGGGCGCGAGGGAGAACTCCCACTCGGCTGGTCTTAAAGGAACCCTCTTTCCGGAGAAATATCCTCCGTCGGTTCACGCCGAGATCCTTCGCGGTGCTCTCGAAAGAATGGCGCGCGCGCGCGGTGTGGGTATGTGGGGCGACGAAGAAAAAGAGGGCAAAGTACTTTCCACCCTATTTTCACGGATCGGGTTTCCCGCCTCGGAAGGCGGTCGAGGATATCCGGTTGTCCGATTTACTCGTGTGGCTATCTCTCGTTCGCCTTCTCTGGCTGGCGAGAACGACTCGCGGGGCGCGAAAATTGCGGTTGTTTATTTCGTTTTCGTCTCGTTCAACCACCTTTTTCTCTCTCGGTCCTTCGATTCCAGAGCCTTGGGAGGAATTGCTATACCTACTGAGACAAAAATTTGGTCAATCTGACCAAAATCTTGGAGACGATGGTCAAACCGTTTGGTGAAATATGGATTCTTCATTTTGGTTAAACCGACCACTTTTTGGTTAGAATAACTAAAAATTTGTTTAGCGTGAATAAATACTTGATTCGACTGACCAGTATTTTAGTTAGAATAGCTAAACGCGTTTAAGTAGATGCGTTTTGTCATTTTAACCTAATTTTGTCGTAACATAAAAAAATATTCATATTTTTAAATTTAATTTGTAATCCGCATACATATTCAATGACAAACAAAAAAACGACCTGAAAAAATAATTATTCGCAGAATCACAACTGCGTTTCTCTCGATAGGAATAAATTCCTATTTGAGCAAAGTCTATTTGAGTTAAATAAATGTTTTGCATATCTTTTTAGAGTAGAGTACGAACCTTGTAGAACATCAATCTAATTCAAATAGACATTTATTCGATGTGAATAAATTCCTATTCATCGCAAATAAATTGTTCTGTTAAGTTCTTATTCAACTCCCTGAGTGTGATGTCATCGAAAAGACAGAAAGACACATTTATGCTAACGAGTGCGAGGGAGATAGTCTTAAAAGCATATTATGATGTAGCTGCTTGTTTAAATGTCGTTTTCCAGCTTAGGTAAGGCGGAAAATGAAAAGTGAAAAAATACATTCTAAGTAGTTTTGTCAAAACTTGTTACACTTCCAATTCAAAACAATTAGCGTTAAATCCGAATTATTTTTCTCAGTGCAGTTTGCGATCGCGGAATTCTTCCCCCTAAAATTGTAGACACGATACGACGCGTAACCGTATTACAGCTGTACTTACGCACGTATCGCATAACTGCCTACCCCTCCGCCGTCAAAACGGAACAAACGCGCGAAGCGGTGATAACCGACTAACTGCCACGCTCCGCGCGAGCTTACGGCGCGCAGGCAGCGCGCGTAACATAATTCTATGCGCCAACATTGAACGGTACGAGAGAGGGTACATCGCATGAGGGAGGGAGGGGGTCGGGGCGCCGGGTAGTCGAGGCATTACGGCGCTGCTACAAATCATAGGGCAGACCCTCCGCGGAAGGGTCGCTTGACAGTGGAACGTTACACGCTCCGTACTGTATTTCGCGGAGAGGGGTGACCAAAGCTCACCCCTCCTTTCCCCGTTTCTCTCTCTCTCTCTCTCTCTCCAGCCTCCCTCGCATTCATCCCGACCGCCGCCCCACTTTCGGGATTGGAGTGTGCATCGTTATTGTTCGGTTTTGGCCCCCACCTCGCGTGTATCCTCTCTTTCTCTCACCCTCTCTCATCCCCTACCTTCGTTGAGGGGAGGGGGGATGAAAGACGGGCTACGATCTGACCTAACCGAACCCTAATTCCCGGCGATAAAACCTGCCGAGCGCGTCTTTGCGAAGTTCGAGAGCGAGGAGGTAAACGTATTCTCGCGTCCGTCGCGAAGATCGACAACGGGAGTCGGCGGCCATGTTTATAATGTATGTATATCCGCGAACTCGGCTCGTGTATGCGTGCGCTGAGACTCCGTGGCATTGTTTCTCTTCACTCGGGAAGCTGAGACGCTCTTAGGCGCTCCGCGCGCGGTCGAGTGTCTCAGCAATTTATCTAGATTTGGATGCGCGCTGTTGGATGTGGGAGGAATAGGTGTATGTGGGTATGTGGCGGGGAGGGAGGGGGTGGTCTGTGTTTTCGGTGGTGAACACGCCAGGTTACAGAAGGGAAGCGCGCGCTGGGCTCGGGAAAAGAGCCTATGCGCGATACGAGGGTGATCCACGTCTCCGCGTGTCGTCGAATCTTCATGGAAACGTCGTTTTCGGGGATACCTTTTCGGAAGTCGGATCGACGGGTTTTTGCATTGAATATAGAAGTTGTTTATTGGCTCCACCGAGAGAAATAATGGCTAGTGTCAAAAAAATATTTTTTTAAACAAGAACGTATGATGTTAAATATTTTTAAGAATAAAGATTCTTGGTCGAAAAGTATATTATATTCTTGATTCAAGAATACCTTCGTTGGGGCGAAACATTCTTCCTGCGTGAAAAAAAACAATTCCTCAAGCTTATAAAATATTGTCCTGTGCATGAGGAAAACCATAGCTCGATCCTGGAATTATACACCGAGAAAACAGTTTATTAATAGTTAAAAAATGTAATTTAAAAACAAAAATAATAAGTATTTCGTTAGCTCAAGAAAATGTACGTTAATTATTAAATGTTTATTTCATTCAGATGGTTGCTTCAAGGGATTTAATTCTACCAAATAAATATCGTAATATATTATAGTTTATGGATATTTACTTGGTCCAATAAAATGTTTATTTTGCCATATTCAAATAAAAATATATTGACTATAAATAAACTATTTTCTCGGTATATCATGTTCTTGATTGAAGAAAACATTTTTTTAGCGCCATCAATTATTTCTCTCAGTGTAGAAACGGGGAAACTCATACAAAATTTAATTAATTTCCGATATCGTACGAGTTCCATCGAAATTCGGATGGTCCAATTTCTCCCCCTCCGATATCGTTACATCGACGCGAGTGAAAAGATACATCCCCCCGCCTCTTGTCACGGCGTCACTCCCCAATTTCTAAGACGGAACCGTCGCAGCGTCGAGCTCTTCAATCCGCATCCGCGCCCCGGCGTGCGCACGCTCCGCTATTATTCCAATCGTAAAACCGCAACTCGGGATCAAAACGAGGAGACGAATTTATGGCAGTTCTACCGTGCGACTGCAACGAAGAGCAGGGAGGGCAAAATGCGGGGCAACGCGAAGGCGCGATGCTTTCGTGCGAGAGCGCAGTTTCGGAAAGGGGAGTCGGCGTGGTCGAGGGGTGAAGCTGGCTCGTACCGTGTGTCTCTTTCGAAAAGCTGTACGCTTCTGTTCTTTTTAATCCTTTATCCGGCGCAAGGTAACGTAGCGCTTCGAGCGAAGGAAGCGATTCACGCTCGGTACGACTCTTCCTTATCGACCAGCCGATCCGATCCGACCGGATCTACGCTGCGTCTCTCTCGCTCGATACGCCCGTGGCTCTCTTCGAGAACGGAATCGGCTTTGTCGCGACGCCAACAAGCTGTAGAGTAGAATACTACAGCTGGGATCGACTTGGATCGCGATTATTTCATAACCCGTGAACTTCTGATGAAAATTTGTAGAATACTTTTTTATAGAGCGAAATGCGGTCTTCAAAAAAGTGTTATACCAACTAAGTCGAAAAGTTGACGGTTAACGAGATAATCGCGATTGAAGTCGATCGGAACTGTACCACTCCACTCTGCGTTAAAAGGGAGCACTCTCTCTGAGACACCCGGTATATGGGAGGAGGCACGAGGCTCGACTGTATATGTACATCGGAGAAAGACGGAGCTAGCGACGAAGTAAATTGCGAAATGAAGATGGCCCGAAGCGTTGCCGAGCGGTAGAGAGTGAGACGGAGTCAGGCGGTAATGACCGAGAGTGGGACGGAGAGGAGCGATCTGGCAGTTGGTGTACGAGACAGAGATGGCTGTAATTCGATGGTATATGACCCAGTGGCTCTCCGTCAAGCTGGACTGAATATCGGGGCTCGATACGATCGCTGGATGTGCGCCGAATTTATAGAAACGTACTTTTGCATTGATGATCGCTCGTTGATGACATTTCCACCGTGTTAAGAACAATTTAAAAGGCTGCAACACAATTTTAAAAGAGTGTATCTACACGTTTCCGAATCGCAGCGATTCGACTCATCGATAAACTGATCATAAGAAATCCATTCGACGACGTACGATGCAAATCCAACGCATAATACACTGAGAGAAAATTGTGATGAAATTTATTATATTTTCACTACATTATGTAGTGTGTTAAAGAATCAAACATATTTTATAACAAAATGCTATATATTTCTCTCTACTTCTGTGATAGTATTCACTTTACTCATAAGTAAACGTACCATATGTTATAATAATTTATCATAAAAATGATGGTATGGTTTAAAAAGTACAATTTTTTTTCTCCCAGTGTAACCGCCCAGGTGGAAAAGTTCTGTACATTTTGTATATGATTCATATGTGGATTTGGTCATATGTCGTCATTCAAAAATGTAAATATAGTCCTTATATGGTTAATATACAAATCATATATAATTCATACATGACCACAAATCCACATTTGGACCACATACAAATTATATAGAACGTTTCCACCTGGACGTAAACCACAAAAAGAAGCATCCCATCGAAACCATCCCGAGGAGAACCGCTGGCCATCGTCGAGGTCGGGTTTTAGATTTAGAAGATCCCCGACTCCGTCGTCGACGCGAGCACCTAGCTACTTTACCGACCGAGCGAAGCGAGTTATTAAATTTTTAATGTGCCTAAGTTGATACGGCCCACCCTGGCTCGCCTAACGTTTCGACCTTCCGTCGAACAAGACTCCCCGGCTCTCGCGCCGAGGGGTTGCTCGTCCATGCGATAAATTCATGAATTCTCTCTCTCTCTCTCCCCCGCTGCATCGCATTATGCCGGAGGGATGATGTCCTTAGCTTGGTTTTCTTGGCCTGTAAGGAGCGAGGGCGGTATTTTACGTCTCTACGTACTTGATATATAGGGCTTATTGATGATGATAAATATTACACTGTGACAAAAATGGATAATTGTGGGTAGTATAATTCTACTACATGTGTAATGATATTGTAGGGGGTAGCTATTGTGTAATTAGTATGCATATGCATTTCAACTGGTAGTATAAACGTATTCTCTTCAAAATAGGAAGAAAAGATGTGTATTGATACACTGAGAGAAATAATTGATAGTGTCAACAAATATTTCTTGAACCAAGAACATATGATCTTAAAATTGTTTAAAAATGTAGATCTTGCTCAAAGAATACCTATAATATTCCTGATTCAAGAATACCTTCATTGAGGCAACAGAAAATTCTTCCCACACAAAAAAGCCATTATTCGAGCCTATCGAATATTTTTCTGCACGAAGAAAGCCATAGCTTTATCCTTGAATTGTATCATGTTTTTGATTGGAGAAAAAGTTTGTTTGGCATTAGCTATTATTTCTCTCAGCGTAGACTCTTCTATTCTTAAACATTTAGGAATGTGAGAGGTTGGTATTTGTTTTTCCAGTTAGAAAAGTAATGCTTGTTGGTAGAAGAATATATCGTAAGGTACTAAGAATAATTGTATCGCTATTTTTAGAAACGAAGATTTCCGTAACAAGAAGTCGTGCACCAAAATTGAAGAATAATTTTATTAGTACAGTGAGAAAAAGAATTAGTTGGATCTACTAAAAATTACTTGCGGGGTCGCAAATGATTCTTTTTCTCTGTGTATCCATTTTTCTCAGTGTACACCGTACAAATGTGTCTTGCATCGCGCGGCGTATCGCGCACTCTCCTCTGGCCACTGGAGAACTCACTCCCCGGTCTCCGTATCGCGATTTCGCCGTACCCTGAGGTCGCGCTTCCCGGTAGATCACGTCATGCCCGCGCTCTTCGGCGCGCGTTTTCGCCGTATATATATCTTGTGCGGTAAAACGTTCGCATCGCGCGATGCACGACACCTGTCACTCGAGACAAGTAGTCGAGTGTTTAACGAGAATGCGTGGTCATCATCGAACGATCCCGCGTCGCCCTTACGACTTCGCGCGTCCGTCGCAACGTTGTATGTATACGTGTTAACCCGTCCCATAACTATACGTCTTCGTTACGAAAGTTGAACTTCACTCGCCACATTCGCTATAATTTGTCACGCGTCTACAAATGAGTGTTTCTCGCTCTGGACGATAAGATGGGAGAGTAAGTCATATACTGATTAAAATAATTAGGTGAAAATGACAAAACGTATCTTCTTAAACGCGTTTAGTTATTCTAACCAAAATACTGATCAGTTGAATTAAATGTGAAGTTACTCTAATCAGATGTTTAGTTATTCTAACCAAAAAGTGGTCAGTTTAATCAAACAGGTGGAGGATCCATATTTCATAAAATCGTCCGGTCATCGTCTCCAAGATTTTACTAAAGTTAAATTGACTAAATTATTTTTCTCGGTGTAGAGATGCTTCGTCGTCGGGGCAGGACATACGATGACATCACGCGTCGAACCGAGCGTTCGCGCTCGTTTTTCAAGAAGTAGAATGAAAACGGGTCGCGGTCTTCGCGCACAGAGAAAAAGAATTGGTTGGATTTACTTGCGGGGTCGCACAAGTAATAATTTATTTATATCGATGAAATTTTTAATACATCAATTAAACATCTCTTTCTTACAACGACCCGAAGTAGTATGCGATTGCAAGGAAGAAATATCACATTAATATGGGAAAAGATTTAATTGATCTGAACAAATAATTGTGACCTCGCAAGTTATTTTTAGTAGATCCAACTAATTCTTGTTCTCTGTGCGGATATTCCATAGAAATGATACATAATACATATATACATAACAATAATCAAGCAGCGGTTGACATTCGAGTACCTCGAAATATACCGAGACGCGAAATTCGGCGCCACGTAACCTTTTCCGTCCATCCGTCGAGTTTGTATTTTATGCATGATATAAACACTGATCATCGATCGGACGAAAATACAACGTGAAACGGATTCATCTGTCCTCACTAAAACTGACAATAAGACCGTTACGATCGTCGTTTTCTAATTTAGTCCGAATGATATATCGCGTTTGAATTGACGATACGGAGCGCTTCGCCGAACTTCTATTCGGAAGAATTAACGCGTAATCATCGGATACGTCGGAGTCCGTCAAGCGCGCTAACGTCTCTTCTGCTTCGAGACACACGCGTTGAGCAACGGGTCGAAGATTTCCGAGTTACGTGAAAATAAACGCTCGATCGCGTAACACGATGCGAATTTCGGTGATCGCCTTTACGTGGGCGATGCGGTAATCCGTTGTCGCTGAGAGTTTCGCGTGAGGACGAGAATCCGAGAAGGAAATAGAATATTCTTTTAGGACAAAGGAGACAAAAATACAAATACATTTATTCAATTCGAATGAATACCGATTTGATCCACATAATATTCGATCGAATCAAGAATATTTGAAGGGTGAAGGGAAGAAACAAGGAATATCACAAATCTTTGAAATCTGATTCTTTTGGGTTTTCTGTATTTTATGCCCGCTGTAATTTCTTTTGGTAAATAAATCTCAAAAACATACACCACCCAGTGCTGTTAAATCAATATTATAAATCAATAATACAAGTTGTCTTGAAAATACGAAGCTGTTAAAACTAAAACTTCATTTTTCTCTGCATAGGACATATTCCCTGTTTTTTCCCTTCACCCTTCATTTATACTCGTCCAATCGATATTCATTTTAATCGAACAAACATGCCCTTACACTGAGAAAAATAATTTAATTAAATTGAAAAAACGTGTCTAGTTCAACACGTTTAGTTATTCTAACCAAAATTCTGGTCATTTGAACCAAATACTTGGTTATTCCAATCAAACGTTTAGTTAGTCTAACCAAAAAGTGATCAATTTAACTAGACAGACGAAGGATCCATATTTCATCAAACGGTTTGTTCATCGTCTCCCGGATTTTGATTCAGTTGATCAAGATATTTTTCTCAGTGTAGGACTATCGAAAAAAAAAACGTTTGTTTCGATCAAGCAAATTTTTCTCCCAGTATGGCGTCTCTTTCTCTCACATGTAAGGATTCTTCCTCCTCTTATTTTTCTTCTCTTTCTGTTAAAATGTTGTCACCGTGCTGTGAGAAAATCCGATTAAAACTGTCCGAGCGACGATCGGGATCGGAAACTGCGACCTTGGACTCGTATGTGGGCGGACGTGACGAGGACGCGCAGCGATGATAACGCGCGATAACGAAACGAGGAGAGCAACGCGAGAGGAGGAGAAAGAATTAAACGACCGCGGGGGAAAGAGAAAAGCGACCGTTATCCGTTATGACGCGCCATATCGAGAGGAGCAAAAGTATCGCGATCGCGGGCGACAAACGGGGAGAACGCCGGGCGAGACGCGGGGCGTCCCGCGATTGGCTGACGGCGAAACGGCGAATAACGAAGGGAATTGGCGTCTTTGCGGCCCCGCAGTAGCAACGCGTCGCAACAGCGGCGTGAAAGCGCGCGCGTTGGTGGTTTATCGCGTACGAATGATTTTTCTCCGCCCGGTTTGGAAGAGAAAAGGAGAGAGAGAGAGAAGCGCTAGTGCACTTATACAGGAGGCTCTCGTGTCTCATCGTCTGAGTAATTCCATTCCAAATCTATCACTTTTCGGAGTGATTTTTCTTTAAATTTAGGTATGTTGTTATCAATTGCACTCTGCAAATACGTATGCCAAACGATTTTTGACAATTTTGAAAAATATGAAAGTTATAAGACTTGGAAGTTTTTAATCCAATTTGTTTCAAAAAAATGATAATATTAAAAGTGAAAATCGAAGGAAAAAATTACTTATAAAAGTGTGGCGAAAAGATGTGTGTAACGCAATTTTACAATATTCAATGAATGAAGGAGTTCACAAAAATTTATACGCGAGATTGACGATAGAAATGTGCTCAGTAGAAAGAAAATATATACTCTTTTTCGAGAAACTTTTTATAGAAATTTACAACACCGTTCATCGGCTTACCGTAGATAAGTTGCTCAATATCTCCAAAACATTTGCGTATTTATTACATGTGTGGCGAACGAAAAATGACTTCGCCATCTAATTGGCGGAGCGTTTCGTCCCGGAGTCGGCCTGTGGACTCATCAGTAAGGCTAGGCCGACTCCTGCCTTAGACGGGCAGTTGCTGTCTTATAGTGACTGCCCGTCGTCGGACCACTACCGAGAGCCGAGAGCCGTTAGCCAGGAGCCGCGAGTCGAGGGCCGAGAGGGTCGGCGCCATCTGGCGGCAGGCCGCCGTAGCGTGACGGGTCGCCAGAAAAGTATGAATTATTAATTTTTGTCGTTTCCTTTTTATTGAATAAAAGCGGATCCACTCGAGTATGCAAAATTCCATTAAACTGCGACTTTTATAATACTTCTAATACTATGATTTTTTGAAATAAATTGATTCTAAAACTTCGAATTGTTATCCCAATTATAACTTTTATATTTTCAAAATTTTAAAAATTCGTTTGACATGCGTATTTGCTATGCAATTGGTAATAACACATCCAGATTTGGCGTCAATGACTTGTTGCAATTTCATGGAGGCTTTATTGGTTTTCTAGTCGTCGGTTATCCGATGATAGTAGACTGATCGCGCAGAGTAAAGTTTACAGCAGGTAGTTTCCATATATTCAATGCGAAAAGCTGTGCGAATATAATCTGAAAACGCGCGCGATCTATCAGGAATATTATTTTTTCAATTTTGCTTTAAAAAAGAAACTAAAACTGTAGTTCCCGTAGCCCGTAGAAAACTCGTCGAGCCCGGCGACCGCCTTCGGGTACCGCTCGAACAAAGACTTATACTACGAGCTGATAAAACAGCGTCGAGCGCGGTAAAAGACGAGAGTAGAAAGATGGTCGGCCCTCTTTGTTTGTGGAGAGACCGCGAATAAAGCGGCTATATAGGCGTCGCGCGCTCCGAAAGAGCGAAACGCGACAATGAAACTTAATAAGTGCAGCACGCGCGAGACAAAAGCTCGGGCTGTTTTATGCGGTAGCGTCGACGCACACCTCTACTCGCGAGGTTCCCGCGACCGGGATGATAATTGCATCGTAATATTAAGTCGCCGCGGCCCGGTAGAAAATTGCCGCTGTTTCTTGTTCACTCGTCGATTAGTCTAGCTGTTTGTAGTCGAGACGCGTAAACTTTGTTTACGTAGGTAGCGTCGTCGTTGTCTGCTTCACAGCATCCTTTCGATCGGGATATCGATTAGGTCTACGCTGAGAGAAATAATTGCTAATGATAAACGAATATTTTCTTCGATTAAAAACATGATACAATTCCGGGATCAAGCCATGGTTTCAGCCAGCCCAGAATCTCTGTTCTTAAAAATGTTTGAAATCGTAGGCATGTTCTTGATTCTAGAAATATTTTTTGGCACTAGCAATTATTTCTCTCGGTGTAGAGTTGCTAGTAATTTCAAATACAGCGAAATAAATATTTCATTACGATAAAATAAAGGTTGATTATTAAAATCTTTATTTCATTCACGCTCAAAAAAAGATACGTTACCGTAAGTGGAATCTATCTGCAATAAGAGGAAATTCTTCTCAATTTACGACTTTAATAGAATTCCGCTTATAGAAAGACTAAAATCCTCTCCAGATTGTCAGATTGACGTAATCAGATAAATATGCCGGCTCCGTATCAAAAGTCTTCCTCTTGAGTTAAGAATATTTTTCCCCTTGACTTAGAAATCTTAGGAACAGAGCGATCCACTCCGTGGCGGCATCTTTTTTTTTTTTGAGCGTTTTCAAATGGTTCCTCCAGAGGATCTAATTGTGCCAAATAAATATCATAATAGCTAACGAATATTTACTCGATCCAATAAAATGTTTATTTCGCCATATTCGAACGAACCTTTATTAACTACAAATAAACTGTTTTCTCGGTGTATTTCTCGTCGATTTAATATCGAAAATTCGAATAATTTGATACGATGGTACGATAAAATTATATTTTTTTGTAATAAAATAGCTACAGATATTAATAACAATCAATAATATCGATTATCATGATCAATTTATTCTTCCTTTTTGTTGCAGGTAAGTCAGCACGACGCGACAGCAGGAATTTCCAGTTTCGAAAATGTCACGCCGAACGAAGTTCGCTATTCTTGGGTGAGACTCAACAGAAGATAATCCTATAGACACATCGGCCTCTGACATCGGTTCCCACGATTAGCCCGTGAATTTTTATCGCCTTGCACGACCGTCGTCCCGCGTCGTACATTTCTTTCTCGCCGTGCCACTTCGTCAGCCCTTCCACAGCCGGAAGCGGAGCATTCCGCGCACTTTCGTACAACCCGCCGCGGCGTTATTGTCTTTTTACGCAAACGCACCAGCAGCGCGCGGCGGGCCCCGCGTAGGCAGTGACTAATAATAAACCACGGCGGGCTCGCCTCATTTAATTCATTCGACTTTCTAACGCACCGCGCCTACTTCTTCTCGCCGCGCCGCGTTTCCACGATCGCACGGAATACCATCGACCTCTCGCATCGACGCACACCGAGAGAAATAACAACTAATGCTCTGACAAAATATTTTCTTTGATTAAAAACATATAATTCCGGGATGAAGCCATGATTTTTCTCGCGCAGAAAGAATCTTTTGTCCCAATGGAGATGTTCTTGAATCAGGAATATATATTTTTCACAACCAAGAATTTTTGTATTGTTAAACATGTTTTAGATCATATTCTTGGTTGAAGAAATACTTTTTGATATTAGCAATTATTTCTTTCAATGCAGGCGCGAGATGAGCGTTCGCTTCAAATATCATCTAAAAGTATGAAACCGTTTCGCGCGCTGCTCTCGACTCCTCCGATTCCCTTATCCGATATCCCATATATCTACGCTTCGCCGACAGTGGAATCCACTTCGACCGCGATTATCTCGTTACTCGCTGACTTTTCAGCATGCCGATGAGGAACTTTCTTGTCGGTCGAAGCGTAATCTTCAAAAAAGTATAGCACCAACTCCGGCCTAAAGTTCGCCGGTTGCGAGATAATCGCGATCGATATCAACGGAAGTTCGCTCCTTCGTGACCGCCGAACGGGGCGGTTCCGCGCGTGCTTTACCAAGAGATAAGGGAAGGAATTCCCGCCAAAAATCGATGCGAAGGGTCATTGAACTCGCGACGCTATTTTTTCCCCGAATCCCCGCGCCGGTGACACTCCGAGCCGACCAACCGATCGCTAAATATAAGCGCGCAATTAGCGAGAGTTTGCGTAATGGAGTAACACGCGCAGGAATATAGGGTAGCCCCGAAGCTATTTGGGTCCGGCAGCCAATTCGAGTACAAACCGATCCTATATACATAACGCCGTCGTCGTCGCCGCGCTTACTCGGAAAACCGGAGTACGTCACGCCTCGAAAATAGTGTCTCGTGCACAGAGAAAAAGAATGAGTTGGATCTACTAAAAATTACTTGCGGGGGTATTTAATTTATATAGAATTTTTATGTATAAACCTCCATGTACGCGCGCGGGCTATATGTGGTTTATACACAGTATTATTTCAATTGTTTAAATTTTTGTATAATAGATACAATCAATATATAATAGGTACCTACATTTATGGTTTATATTGAAAAATCATGTTGAAATTTTATAACAAATCAATTAAATATCTCTTCTTTACAATCATATGGAATGGTACACTGAGAAAAATAACTTTATCAATCTAACCAAAATCCTGATGACGATGACCAAACCGTTTGGTGAAATATGGATCCTCCATCTGTGTTTGGTTTGACTGACCATTTTTTTTTCGTTAGAATGACTAAACATTTGATTTACATAACTAGCCATGTAAATTTAACTAGATGCATTTTGTCATTTTAAACTAAATATTTTTCTCAGTGCAATGTGTTTGCAAGGAAGAAATATCAAATTAATATGAAAAAAGATCTAATTGATATAAATAAATAATTACTCGTGATCTCGCAAGTAATTATTAGTAAGTAGATCCAACTAATTATTTTTCTTTATGTGCGGATCGAAGGCGACGCCGTCCATCCGTTCATTCGCGTCGTCACGCGCCTACGGATTCCTCGACATCGACATTTAATTCGCACGCGCGTGCGTGTAATGAAAGATTCGCATATTCGGTAAAAGGTCGAGGTCGCTCGGCCGCGGAATCCGAAAGTTCTTCGTCTCCGCGAATCTTTCGGACACGCGGGAGAACGCGGAGTCTCGCGCTCTTTCATTATCCTGTATTTTATTACCGAGTTTTCGAGCTTCGCGCGTTTGCTTTCGTAGAAGCTCCTCGGAAGTTCGCTCTCGACTTTCAAAACAACAGCAATTTATAGCGGGCGAGGCGCGAGTTAATTTATTATTATCGTAGGTAAATTAACTCCGCGCGGGCGCACGTCACGGAACCGAGAGAAAATTGGAGAATAAACGACGCGGGGAGCGATACGTCGGGACGATTATGTAGTTTCCTCTCGCGCCGGGAACGCTAATACAAAGCGCTTGCGGTGGAACGATAAAGAATAAAGGATCGCCGCGGATGGATTTCATCGCGTCGCGTTTCGCGTTCTTGTCTCCCTCTCCCTCCCTCCCTCCCTCCCTCCTCTCTCTCTTTCTCATTTTCAAATCAGTCGCCTCTCACTATCAAACCTCTATCCGTTCGCTCTCCGTCTCCGCGCCTATACCTACTCTCTCTTTCTCTCTCTCTCTCTCCGTCTCTCTCGCTCTAGCGCGCCGTTACATAGTCGACCGGCGGCAGGCAGTCTGGCCAGTTTGCTCTTCAGTGGCTACCCCGTCCCCTTCGTCTGCCCACCGCCTCTCTTCCAAGTCGTTCTTCCCCTCCTCTCGCTCGTCCAACCCCGCGCACCCCCTCCGCCTCTTCGTCCTCACCTTCGCGCGAGCCTCTTACAGCCTACACACCTTCGCGGCGGGACCTCGGGCCGACCGCGCGCGCTCGGATCTCGCGTACGCGTATCACGTACACGCGGCGCGGAGCCTCGCGCGTATGCGAAACCGCATACCTGTAGCCGCGTACAGTCGCCGCGTCCCAGCTCCCATCCGTGGACCACACGCGCGTCCTTTAAAACCGGTACGCGCGACTCGCGTGGACGCAGAAATCTCTCGGAAGTGTGGGTAATTAAGCGCGTGTGGAGGGATGGGAGCGCTCGGCTTCTCCCGCGGGGCGAAGTCCCGGGAGCGCTTGTCGCGGCTCATTGATGCTTGTGCCTACACGGTACGATCGGGTTCTTACGATCGATCCTTATCCGTCGTCTCGGTTCGAGAGAACGGCCGGCGGAGAGGCGAAAAAGTCGAGAGACGCGCGGAGCGTGTCGCGCGGAGGTTTTGCTTCGGGCTTAAATATCTCCCGAACGGTGGACTTTGGGGCGAATTTGCTGCTATACTGTTTTGAAGAGGACGAGACGCTCTACGAAAAAGTATCCCACCAATTTCTCCCTGGCAGCCGTCGTTAAGGAAGTACTCGACTTCAAAGAGAGACGTGTGGTCGAAATAGCCTTAACGGTCTTAAAGAACGCTTCGGGGTCCAGCGTTAAAGGCCACCGCGGAGCGATGCGACTCTACGTGGCTTATACCGGCTCAATGAACGTCTCCCTTAATCCTGCGCGCGGCGGAGACGTCGAGATGCATATGCTTAAGCGGTCCCTGAACTATGGGCGCGCGTGTCGAATGGCGCTGCAGTTTCTCGGTAACACGCGAGCGCGACGAGAACTCGTTCGCTGGAGAAAAGGTTCTAAAGTTTACAGAAGCGTTGTTATCTGTCGTTCTTCGAGATGAATCCGCGATCCGGTGTAGAAATTAGTTAAAGATGGCCTTAGTTAAGAAGAGGCCCCTGTAAGACTGAACTAGGGCTTTCATAAGAAGGACTTCCTTATTATTACTCCTTAGCAGAGTCCTGTCGGAGCATTTCAAGGCCTTATTATTGAAGTTTAAGCCCGTGTTTTTGAAAATGTACGATACCCCTACCGCGTCGATTTCAGTCCAAAATCAGTGGAATCAAATTCAGAGAAACTGGTATCGAAGTTTCACTTCTTCCGCGTGTGGCGGCCACACGTTTTTAATTTTTCGTTTTCAGCCTTAATCTGAGCTGGAAAACGAGACTTTAAAATGCAGCTATGTCATTTCGCTGCATCTCTCTCGCGCTCGCAACTTAGCAAGTGCATCTCTCGGACGTTTCGATGACGTCACAATGTCACAGCGCATTTATAACTCTGCGAATGGTTATTTTTTCGGATATTTTCTTTTTCGTGTGATATTGAATATGTGTATGCAGATTACACATTGAATTTAAAAATGTGAATATTTTTTTTATTTAAAGACCGATTTAAGGCCTTATCAAGGCATTTCAATCGGGGCCCGATTAATTTTCCTCAAAAGGGGCTTCGCACAGCAAACATTACCTACATTTTATCATCAGGACCCGATTATAAATAGGGCCATAAAATCAAGCCCTTACTACAGCCCCGAGACAATTTCTACACGGGATATCGCTTTCAGCTTTCCAGTCTTCCCTGCACGCGCGATATCGGCTCGTGATAGCTCCGGAAGCGACACCGCGGCATCCCGAGGCCGGTGCCCCGACGGCACTCGTTCTCTACCTGTTGCTCGCTTCCGGAGGGCAGTTTTTCCTCGGATTTTCCTCGCCTCGCCAGTTGAAAGCTCGCGCGCGGGCCGTTGAGCTTTTTACGCGCCGCGCGCGCTTCGGCAACTCTTGTTTGTCGCCCTTCGTATATCCACCGCTCTCTCGTTGCTCCTGTTTCTTTCTCCGGACTCGTTATGGAGCTCAACTGCGCTTAATGCGATGACGTGCTTGCGCGCGAGCCCGATTTACTCTTTCGAATACGTAGGTGAAATCTCGCCGCGGTTATATCCGAATGTCGGTTGATCAAACTACCTCTCGTTATCGCGAGCTCTGATTCGTCGCAATTAAATTCTCCGGCAGATTCATCCGCGAATAAATCATCTTCCCGCGTGTATTTTGTTTTTACCGAAAAAAAAATTGCTTGATCGAAATAAACTTGCTATATCGAAATAAGCAGTAACTGATTATCTGCTATAAGATGGTAAGTATATCAAAAAGTCGATAATAGATGCAGCAGAGAGAGTGCCTCTTTTTTACCCCACAGATTTGAGTGTCTCATTTTTACCCACCTTGACCCTAATTTTAATAAAAATTACAGTAAAACTTGTAGAAGTTGCAAGCGTTATTACTGTAATTTTTACTAAAATTTTAGTTATCGTAACAATAAATTGGCCTTGTCTCGAAATGTAGAATTACCTTTGTAAACATAAACTTTGTAAGTGCTACGGTTTTTTTTCCATGCAGATCATCCATCTGACACATTTTTGGTTAGAATAATTAAACGTTCGATTGGGATAACTTGATATTTGGTTCAACCGATCAGTATTGTAATTAGAATAACTAAACAAATTCAACTAGATGCGTTTTGTCACTTTAACCTAATTATTTTTCTCAGTATTTGGCTATTCAAAAACACGTTTAATCGACTCGAGTAAATTTTTGTCTCACTGTACAACAACGCACACTTTCGACTCTCGCGCCTCTCTCTCGCCACTTCTTTTTTCTAATCCCCGCTAAGCCCCGCGTACACCCTGTCAGGTTTACTTTCCGAGCCACGAGTTCAAACGTAACTCCGGGGTTTAGGGGGTTAAACGCGCGTAATCCAGTATTTTCTGTCGTAACTCGTTTAACTCTCTATTTTTTATCTCTTTCGCCCTGCTTCCTCTCTCCTATCCCCGACGGCTATTTCCGTATCGGCGAGCGCGGGGCTACGCCGCAGCTTCCAACGTGCTAACGGCGCACCGACTGCATATTCTACGAGGGAACTCGCGCCACGCCGCATCGCGTGCCGCGATGTTATATACAAGCAATTTTCTCTTATCCACCGATTTGTCGTACTCGACGCCTCTACGCGACTTCGCGTTCCCACCTTGCTCCGCGTAAAACTGGAGCAAAATTTAGTCTGTCGTGCCAGGGATTTTTTTAAGCTATACCGCTTCAATTCTCCAAGTGAGATATTATAATTGAAACGAATATCCGACAAGACGCAACACTGATCTCCAGTAATCTCCTGAACGACGCGTTCGATATAGGTATCGTACCGGTCGTCGCGTTGGGCGATTAAGACGTCGCGCGATCCTGCGATCGAGATGAAGATTTCTCGGAAGAGAATCGATATTCCCGCCCATATAGACAGCGCATCGGGTGCTTCTCATAGGCTCGTCACGATCGTTCGACGACTTCCTCTTCCTGCGCTTCTCCTTAACGAGCTCGGGCTTCTTCTCTTTGTCTCGCCGAGGTTATCGGGGCCTCTCGGCTCCTTTTTCATGACTCTCGATAGGATATTTGTAAGGCGTCAGTACACCGAAAAAAAAGATGTAGTAGATTTGACTAAATCGGCGATTATGGGTAGGGGAATGTAGATTTAGTTATGGACTCATAATTGACTTGGACGGATTCCAGCATTTTTTCTTCAAAGATATCGTTAAAATCAAGCTTATCAGTCGAGGCAACTAATTTTGCATTCTCCACCCGGAAACGCCGATATAATTTAATGTTACTTTTTTCTCAGTGTGTACCGGGATAAATTGGAATAATCGGAGTATTTTATTAAGCGAGAGACAAGCAGATATACAAATTGGATCGGAATCGGCACACGTAGAAAAAAAAGTAATTAAGTTAAAATGATAAAACCTATTTAGTCAAACACGTTTAATTATTCTAATCAATATAATGATCAGTCAAGCCAATCATTTACTTATTCTATCCGAAAACCAGTCATCTTAACCAAACAGATGAAGGACCCATATTTCACCAAAGACTTTGATCATCATCTCCAAGATTTCGATTAAACTGATCAATTACTTTCCTGCAGATAGTATAGCTTACAATTTACCACTCATCTTACGATACCAATAGTTGATTGTAATCACTATATACGATCACTATCAATTTCCCTCGACACCACTATCATCTAATGCAGTACCTGACACCATCATCTAGACAAGGAATGTCGGGTGTAAGCACCTGGACAGGGAATATCGGGTTTGCCCGGTCGAACTTCCCGTGTTAGGGTGTTACCAAGGACGGTGTACCGCTTTTCTCCCTATCCCTAACTGCCACTAGGAGCTGAGGTGTTTTCGGGACGTTTGGTGCTTGTATAGTGAGTATCATGATTCGGTATAAGAAAGAAAAAGAAGTGAGGTATTTTAGTACCGTACTATTGACATGGAGCTGTACGATGTGGAGTTAAGGAAACCGAGTAGTTGCTGAGCAGCCTGGGTGCGATCCGGCGTGCTGTTGGTTTTTGGCGATGCTCAAAGGCGCCTCGTCCCAAACTGCACGCTTCATGTATAAACACTAAATTATCTCGGATCATACTCGGCAAACGGTATATTTCGGCGAAAGCGGCAAACGCGCTCGGAGTCCCGCACCTTTCCCGGAAATTTTAATCGATACCGCGCTATATACGTGGAATACTAAATCCGTCTTGTAAATTAGAGAATGACGAATTCAATAGATGACCGATCGGGGAGACCTGATCCCTGACTAATAAAGCGATCCGTTGGATACCTGGCCTTATTGTTCGAGGTCCGCTCGAGCATTCTTCGAGGTCCGCCCGAGCATTGTCCGAGGTCCGTCCGATCGTCTGTAGATAATCCTCTCGAGCGTTGCTCGAGCTCAGCTCGAGCGTCGTCCGAGATTCGCTCGAGCGTAGCTCGAGCTCAGCTCGAGTGTCGATCGAGCTAATCTCGGACGACGCTCGAGCTAAGCTCGAGCGTCGGTCGATATCCGCTCGAGCGGTCGATCCGCATTCGGAGCTAGACCGATCTACACCGATCTAGACCGATCGACACCGATCTAGACCGATCGACACCGGTCTAGACCGATCGATACCGGTCTAGACCGATCGACACCGATCTAGACCGATCGAAACCGATCTAGACCGATCGACACCGATCTAGACCGATCGACACCGATCTAGACCGATCGACACCGGTCTAGACCGATCGATACCGGTCTAGACCGATCGACACCGATCTAGACCGATCGAAACCGATCTAGACCGATCGACACCGATCTAGACCGATCGACACCGATCTAGACCGATCTACACCGATCTACACCAATCAATTTTTACTTAATTCAATTGGACCATCGATTTTGAGACAGAGCGTGAGATTTCGTGAATTAATTGTAGCACAGGCATTTAGACCGTCAGCAGATAGTGACAGATTCTGGTGCCCCATTTTCGCATACATGCCTCGAAGAGGGTTGAAAGGTACTTCGATGCTGAGTTGAATAAAGCGAAATTTACGAATGGACCCCGGGGATAACATATAAAAAATTCGATTTTTCTTAACAGAAATAAAAGGGTGCCTGTTGCCCATTTTCGCACGCACGCCTTGTTCACTAAATGATTAATTGATAGAACTTGGCTTCGGAAAACCAAAGGCATGAGTGTTGCAGGTGGCTAAAGGGTTGAAATAAGGGCGAAAAAAAAAATCGAGATTTCGAGTGATTTTCCCACGCATGCCTGTTGGAAGTATGGAAACGTACATCGTCAATAACTCGAAAAAAATATTGGCATGAGTGTCGCGAATGGATAAGTACATTTTAGAGTCTTAAATGTTAACAGATTTTTTTTTCGATTTTTCAGTTATTTTCGCATGCATGCCTTTGAAACTATAGACTATTTATTGATGTGTTAGACATTATAATAAAATTGGCATGACTATCGGATGTGGACGGAACGAAGACTTTAATCGGAAAGTTGCAGGAAAATGGTATGCTAATTGATGTCATTTTCGCACGCATGCCTTTTGGTATATATTTAGAAAAAGTGATTTTAAGTGTATATAACAAAAGAGACTTGAGTGTCGGACGTGGCCTTCATATTTTAACAACATAGGAAAGTTGCAGGAAAGTTGTATGCTAATTGCCGTCATTTTCGCACGCATGCCTTTTGGCATATATTTAGAAAAAGTGATTTTAAATGTATATAACAAAAGACTTGAGTGTCGGACGTGGCCATCATATTAATTATACATAATATATCGAAGAAAGTGCTGACAGAAAAATTCTAGAAATTGTCACCATTGCCAGTCCTGGCCGAACGGCCGCACACACAAAGTTAAGGTACCTATGCACGTTCAGTCGGCCGGCCGCTTTCCGCTACGCACACAAATTTGAATGAGAAATCGCTACCTGTGCCGGGGGCCTGTTGATTAATAAAATTTCCTCCAGCGCGGTCACTACAAGAGATGGCTGGTTACGAATTCTCCGGAAATTACCTTCCAAGGAAGGTTTGGGACCCCGAGCTATTGTGTACATGAATTCGGTCTCTTACCTACGAGTATACCTGCGCTCTTTCCTATACTCTGATTTGAAATCGCATGCAACGCCGAGCACGCGCTGTTAAGAAAAATCGAATTTTTTATATGTTATCCCCAGGGTCCATTCGTAAATTTCGCTTTATTCAACTCAGCATCGAAGTACCTTTCAACCCTCTTCGAGGCATGTATGCGAAAATGGGGCACCAGAATCTGTCACTATCTGCTGACGGTCTAAATGCCTGTGCTACAATTAATTCACGAAATCTCACGCTCTGTCTCAAAATCGATGGTCCAATTGAATTAAGTAAAAATTGATCGGTGCAGATCGGTGTAGATCGGTGTCGATCGGTCTAGATCGGTGTCGATCGGTCTAGATCGGTTTCGATCGGTCTAGATCGGTGTCGATCGGTCTAGACCGGTATCGATCGGTCTAGACCGGTGTCGATCGGTCTAGATCGGTGTCGATCGGTCTAGATCGGTGTCGATCGGTCTAGATCGGTGTCGATCGGTCTAGATCGGTTTCGATCGGTCTAGATCGGTGTCGATCGGTCTAGACCGGTATCGATCGGTCTAGACCGGTGTCGATCGGTCTAGATCGGTGTCGATCGGTCTAGATCGGTGTAGATCGGTCTAGCTCCGAATGCGGATCGACCGCTCGAGCGGATATCGACCGACGCTCGAGCTTAGCTCGAGCGTCGTCCGAGATTAGCTCGATCGACACTCGAGCTGAGCTCGAGCTACGCTCGAGCGAATCTCGGACGACGCTCGAGCTGAGCTCGAGCGACGCTCGAGAGGATTATCTAAAGACGATCGGACGGACCTCGGACAATGCTCGGGCGGACCTCGAAGAATGCTCGAGCGGACCTCGAACAATAAGGCCAGGTATCCAACGGATCGCTTTATTAGTCAGGGATCAGGTCTCCCCGATCGGTCATCTATTGAATTCGTCATTCTCTAATTTACAAGACGGATTTAGTATTCCACGTATATAGCGCGGTATCGATTAAAATTTCCGGGAAAGGTGCGGGACTCCGAGCGCGTTTGCCGCTTTCGCCGAAATATACCGTTTGCCGAGTATGATCCGAGATAATTTAGTGTTTATACATGAAGTGTGCAGTTTGGGACGAGGCGCCTTTGAGCATCGCCAAAAACCAACAGCACGCCGGATCGCACCCAGGCTGCTCAGCAACTACTCGGTTTCCTTAACTCCACATCGTACAGCTCCATGTCAATAGTATGGTACTAAAATACCTCACTTCTTTTTCTTTTTTATACCGAATTATGATACTCACTATACAAGCACCAGTTTATGCCTGTAATTTCGGGTTTTCCCTCCCGAGTCCCGCGCGTAACCGGGACTCTGGCCCCAAATTGCCTTGCCTCTCTGCGCTGCGGACGCGACGCGTACACCCGTTTCTGCATTCCTCCCACTATTGATAGTCTGGCCGATACGCTTCCGAATTTTCCCACTTACAAGCACTTATGAATGTGTATTGTATGTATACGGAAAACAGCGCCGCCAAACTGGGTTTCTTGGCGAAAAACGGGTGTATATTCTCTATACGTACATGTGTAACACAAACAAAAGCTACGCTTGTGAAAATACGCAAAAGGCTTAGTCAGTTTAGCTTTCAAGAAATGTCTGTTTGTCACGTCACTTGTCATTTGAGCTCCTCACGAGTAAAGACCAAGAAAACCGAGCTTCGTCATTTCAATCTAATCAACTACGCAAATTTAAGTAAGCGCGTAGCGCCGTCAAATCAGTACGGCACAATACAATATGGTTTATACATATGATCTGTATTAACCATATATAAAAACTATATACGGCTTATACAAACATTAAAAAAGATCTGTATATAATCCTTATATGGCTAATATAGAAATCATGTATAATCTATAGATATATGACCAGTAACCACATATGGATTATATACAAATAATTATAGAGAACTTTTCCGCCTGAGATAGACTCGCCCACCCCCCGTTTAATTCACTCTTCCGAGTGAAACCGCGCGTACGCACAGCAGCAGCGGCGCAAGGTACACACAACTCCGCACTGCCACGGAGTTCTCTCGGCTACCGCGCGCGCGCGCGCACGCGGAGGGTGGGAGGCTGTTGGACCTCAGCTTCAGCCACGGTCTCTACTCGCGCGACCCACGGCGAGCGCGCGCGCGGGGTGGTCGAGCCGTCGCCGAGTAGAGTCGGAGTAACGAAACCAGTCGTTTCTCCGCCGGCCAGCCAGCTGGCCGTTCAGAGCCGCCTCTCCTCCGGGTCATCCTCGCGTCGCACGCTCGCTTTGTCGCCCTCCGTGCGCGCTCTCTCTCACAGGCCGCGTGTGTCGCGTTCGCGCGCATTTTACCGGCTTCGTACACGCGAACAACCCCGTCCGCTGGGAACCTGGCGCGTCGCCAGTCGCGCAGTGCTAACGTAGGCGAGCGAATCGCGTCGCGAGAAACGCGACGCACTTTCGGTTTCGAGTGTGACGTCTCGCGTCGGAACGGGACGTTGGGAAGCGGTGCTTACACTGTGAAAAATAACGTGGTCGATCTAACCGTAATCAAGTCGTTTCGTGAAATATGGTTCCTTCATCTGTTTGATTAGTCTGACCATTTTCTGGTTAGGATAACTAGACGTGTAGTTAACATTACTAAGCATCTGTAGTTAAAATAATTTGATATTTGGTTCAATTTACACGGAGAAAAGTTTGCGCTAACCACTTCCACCGCGGTCCATGTGATAAGACTGAATTATTGCGGCATATGCCGTTCAGTACCATAAATATGTCGATATCAACCATAAGTATAGCAAATGTGACGATACTCGTACGTGGTTGATATCGACGTATTTATGGTACATACTGAACGTCATACGCCGTGATAATTCAATCTTACCATATGATTATGGGACTGGTTACCACAAACTTCTCTATGTACGTGTATGGTGAGTGTCCCAATTCCTAACAACTTATATATTTATTTCTATCGATAAAAGTATAATAGTGACGTATGTACCTTCGATCAACATAAATATTTATCTAAATAATAAGGGATATATATATAATGAAGATATTCGTGTATATAATTTACGATAAGTTAATAAAAAGATATTTGAGGATCCGGTTAGGAATTGGGGTATGATTAGAAATCGGGACATTCGTCTTACTAGTATTTTAGTTGGAATAATTAGACTCGTTTAGCCAGACGTGTTTTGTTATTTTAACCAAGTTATTTTTCTCAGTGTACCAACAGTTGACAGTGAAAGCGTTCTCTGATCGGGACAAGTGACGGAAAACAAGTGCGTGTTTTGAGAATAATGGGATTTATGTTACCCCGGATCGTTAATCCCAGGTGATTCCTCTTCGCCGACCTTTTTCTCCCGGTTTTTCTACCGCCGGGAAATTTATATACTCTCTCTCTCTCCGGACGCGCGGAGCGAATAGAAGGCGAAACGACGCGGAGCCGAGCACCGAGAGCGCGCAGCCACGGTGGAAGCGAGAAAAAGATTCCCGGCGCGACCTTATCGCGGGTGGAGGAGGTTACGGGTTCGTTGTACCGTTCGGTGTATCGTACCCGCGCTTCGGGGGCAGCAACTGGACCGGAAGTACGGCACGGTCCGGTAGAACCCGTTTCTCTCTTCGAAACCGCCGCTCGTCGGGGGAGTTCTGTGCATCGCGACGGCGACTCGCATCGTCGTCCCCGCGCGAGTCGAATACCCGCGCGAGTGCGTGGAATCGGTGTCAAGGCGGCGCGGTGCTCCAGCGCGGTCGATCGACGGATTCGTATGGACTCGTCCTTCCGTCGCTCGCCTCATTCGTCTCGAATGAAACACGCGGGGAAACTTGAGAAAATAATTCGTCATCCGTTTAAAATTCGTCGCGAAGAATAAAACTACCGGAAGGAGAAAACCGTGCGCAAAATGCGTCGCTCCTCCAGAACGAAGAGACTCTACATCTCGCGCCTTCGACCAGCCGTCGCGTCGGACGGGTCGCAGCGACGCCCGGTGTAGACGGCAGCGCTCGACACACTCCCGGAGTTAAACAAACGACGTCGGCGCCAAAAATCGAGAAGGGGATCCTTCGCCGCGCCGAGAAATGAATCACGATTTCGACGGCAACGGACTGAGCTTCGAGCTGAGCGACTTCGGACCGGAGATGGCCCCGAAGTCCGAGCGGTTCGACCTGCGGGCCCGACTGCAGATTACGGCCAGTTCCCGCGCCAGCCCGGATTCCCTGCAGCGGACCGGGAGCGTCGTCGCCGCGCGCTCCGGCGCGGTGATGCAGAGGAATCGCGCGGCGTGCATTGGCGTAGCCTCGTCGCCGAGTTACTGGAAGCACTACGGTGCTGGTCAGGAGAGCGGGGTAAATAAATGTTAAATTCGATGCAATTGTGTCGGCGGTAATAATCGTACTGACAGCGCAACGAGGTTGTTATTCTTTCGGTGGTAAATTATTGCTGCACTGAGAAAAATAATTAGGATAAAACGGGAAAACGTATCGAGTTGAACACGTTTAGTTATTTTAGCCAAAATGCCGGTCAGTTGAACCTAATATCAAATTATTCTGATTAAATATTTCGTTACTCCAATCGAACGTTTAATTATTCCAACCAAAAAGTGGCCAGTATAACGAAACAGATGGAGAATCCATATTTCACCAAAGAGTTTGGTCATCGTCTTCAGGATTTTGATTAAATTCGGTCTTAACGTAAAAAAATATATTACTATTTTTTTGTATTCAATTTGTAATCCCTATACGTAGGTATTCAATGATAAACGAAAAAAGAAACGACCCGAACAAATAATTATTCGGAAAGTTACAAATGCGTGTCTTTTTGAACAAATTGTGACGTCGTCGAAAAGCCAGAGAGATACACTTATACCAAGCACGTAACTGCATTTCTAAGTATCATTTTTAAACTTTGATGAGGCAAAAAATGAAAGACGGAAAAATAGCGGGTTGATAATTTTGTCCAAATGGTTCGAATCCGCAATAAAAAAAATTAGCGTTAAAACCGAATTGACCAAATTATTCTTCTCGGTGTACGTATCGATCCGAGGTATATTAATGCATCGCATTGACTTCCGATAATTATCGCTACACAGTTTAGTAATACCATTGCAGCATCGATGGTGACATCGTTCCCTCGGCGACAACGAATAATCATTGCCGCTGCAATTTTAATATCGCCCACCACTTAAATCGCTACACCGATTATAACTTCTCTCCGCATCCCTCTCCCTCTCCCATTCCCACCACCCTCCATTCTTCCTCGAAAACAAGCGCAGTCGCCTTCCCGAGCTCGTCGACCCGCGCCCAAGCCAAAAACCGGGGACTTCCCCGATCGTAAATCGATATCAATCGGTAGCGCACGCGCACCGGGGCCGGCTTTACGAGCGGCGACAAGTGCGCGCGAGGTGCCGAAAGGGGTTGCTTTTCGCTCGGTTTACGAGTACTCACGGGTACCTGCTAAAGGCGGGAACCGCTCTCCTTCAACCACGACGTACGGATGACGCCGGGTTTGCGAGGCAGAGAAGTTTCCTCCCTTCCCCCGGCTACTGCAGTCTTGCGGTGAGACCCTCTCGGAACTTCCGCTAACCGGGGAAATTTACGACCGAATTTTTGCGTATCGCCACGCGCGCGGTTACGGCAGCGCCGAAGGGGTTGCGCCGTCAGTTTTTTCCCGCAAGTCGTATCCGAGGTACTCGCGCGCGTGATTCGCGTCATCGCGCGCACTTGTAGTTCGAGTCGCACGCGTCGGGGAAAAGACGATGACTGCGCGCGATACGGACTCCCGCGTCCTTCCCGGAACTCGCTGCATTTCATTCACCTCGACGAAGACAATGCGTTCCCGGAATTCCGTGGAATTCTTTCAGCCGCAGTCCCCGCGCGCAGCTTGCCTTTCGTATGCGCTGCCGAACGTCGCCTAATACCTCGCGCCACGCAACATACTAATCGGCCACGCGACGCGCATATGCGAGTGAGACCGCCGCGACGGAAACGCGGGCTCGCCCGGCATCGCGCGCGCGCGCGGTTCGCAACCCTTGCTGCCGCGCGTGGAGAACGGAGTTGGAGCAGCGCGAATATATTGCGTTATAATTCTTAATTTAAATACGTAAGGTAGGAGGATAAATACCTGCTCCCCTTTATTTAAATATTCTGGCACGCTTGAGACAATGGGGTATTTCTGTTACATCCGTTTTTACGTATTCGTGAACATAGACGTGAAAAATTTACCCAATTTAGAAAACTATATTAATGGAGTATTTGTAATAATTTCAAGTGGAGGCGACAGCTGGTCGTTCATTTCGGATTAAGCTGCCTCCGCCAAAAAATCTCCAAACGTCTGTTGGGATATTCTACGAAGACAGTTGACGTGAAAGTAATGTTTACCGATCGGCACACGGTGAAAAATTCAGCGGTGTGGACTTGTATAGACCATTTTTAGTGTTAGATAACCACGGAAAGACTGTAATAAATTTGTTTCGTATTTGCAATAAAAGAGGCTGTTCGCCACGAATATCATCTCGAGCGAGAAACAGACACGCCCGATAATATTCTTCTTCTTCGTCTTCCACCTGTATTTCCAACGAACGACCGCGAGCAGGTTGGCTCTCCCGAGCGCGAGAAGAGTGCCAGGGGAGACGTTCGAATTCGTAGCGGTAAAATTTCAAATATTCGACCTCGACAGGCGTGGTTCTCCACTGCCTACGCGAAACGCTGACTCTCCAGCGCCTTTCTAACCTCGTCCCAATAGGCGTTGCGCGAAGCGCGCGCGTGTCCCGCGTTCTCCGGAATTCCTAAGCGCGGGCCCTTGATGGTTTCCCTTCGATTTGGACCGGTCGTCGTGCATCGGCGCGGAGCGGTTTGGGGATAATTAAGAAAAAATTATCCGCTCGTTCGAGCTTCCCGTTCGTAGGAAGATCGGTCTTCTCCGTGAACAAAACGACGGGATTTTATTCGTTTATAAATGCTCCCTCGTAGAGATTTCCGCGGCGATGTCAAAAAGGACTGCAACGAAGGGTCGCGGAGAAACACGCCGGAACGGCGAGTGGTCCCTCGGCCGCGCGGGTAATTGCGCCAATTAAGATCGCCGGGAATATAATAAATCCAGGGAAATTCTCCCCGGCTTCTCCTCGCCGCATGGGACGTCACGCCGGTGGCAGAGTCTTTCGGAATTCCAAACGCGCGTATCCCAGCGCGCTCGAATAGCGGCGATCAGCTCGCTTGGTGGCGAGCTCTGCTTTAATCATATTTTCCATTCGTAAAAAGGATACGTCTTGTGAGACTCTTTCCGACATTCTCATTGGCTGATATTCAGGAAAAATGGAGCCACATTTCTGTGAATTTTATTGGCCGACTTCATATCGATATTTGTTATTTTTAATCTAGAGTCTCGAAAGCGTAAAAGGTCATTTTTGACACGTAAGTGACGTTTGCTGATTATCAAATAACATGTCGTAACGAATCCCACTTTTCCATGAATTTTATTAGCCGAATTTGCTATCTCGAATCAGAATCTTGAAAACACGAGTCAGTGATGTTTGCTAATTATCAAATATAGAAATCTGAGTGAATTAATAATGACTAGGCCTAGTAATGACGAAAAGTGTGTGCAAAGCGCGTACGTTGCTGCTAGTCTTTTTCAAAATCTGTATACCTACATGAAAGAATATGTCTTGACTGACTGATCGATTCATCAGCGCCGATTCGAAACTGCTAAAGCTAATTGCATGAAATTTGGACAGTAGCTTTCCTTTATGACGTACACAGAAAAAAAGAATTAATTGGATCTAGGTACTAATAATGACTTGCGGAGTCACACAAGTCATTATTTATTTACATCAATTGAATCTTTTTTTTTTTCATATAATAATTTGATATTTCTTCCTTGCAATCACATACTATTCCATATGATCGTAAGAAACAGATATCAAATTGATGTGTATCAAAAGATTTCATTGATATAGGTAAATTGATCATTACTCGGGACCTCGCAAGCAATTTTCAGTAGATCCAACTAATTTTTTTTCTCCGTGCAAGTATCCCCTCAGAAAGGATTTTACGAAATTCTACCCCCAAATTGGAAAAATAGGAGATGTAAAATTTATTTCGAGATCCACGCGGACGAAGTCGCGAACGGAAAGCTACTCGATTCAAATGTCAAGTTAACTTTCTCAATCTCCCTTTATACGAAAAATTTCATCGATAACTCTCGATTCCATCGATTGCCTACATCCACCTACATCCACAATCTCTCAAACGCTGTTTCACTCGACACGCACGCTTCACCCGCAAGGTTAACCCGCAGCTATACCCCGTTCGCCCCTTCGGAGTTCAGACACCGGTGTCGATCCTCTTCCGCTGCACTCGAGAGCCCCTTCCACCCGCGGCGCTCGCCTCTTCCTCGCCCTACTCCTTCGCGGATCCCCACGAAATTAATTGACAAGCAAGAGCTCACCTCGTTCCGTATATCCTCTCCGCGGCGCGTTACTTGGAAACCGCCTCGAGCGGGCGTATATAACTCGCTACGTGCCTGTACAGCGTACTGCAGCTATCGTCAAACCGATCACGTAGTGTATTAGCCGCTAATTGTCGGTTGCGCGCGGCACACCCGGTCGTACCTGCCGTAAGAGAGTGGACGACGCGTCGACGTCGTCGTCCGAGACCCTCGTCGCGCGCGCGCGCCACCTGATAAATAATGTAGGCGCGCGAAGACGACGATGCGACGATGCCTAGTCCGGTGAGATCTTCCTCCTTCTCGTCACGTGTATGCGCGTTCATCCCTTCGGAATTGCGTATGGGCGCACCTGCGAGCGTAAGTCCCGCGCCGGTGTGTCTTCCTCTTTTATCCCCCCCCCCTCCCCCCTCCTTCGTTGTGGCTTCCTTTCTTACTGTTTGATTATTTGTGTAGCCACCGTCGACTGTTTCCATCGGTTCCTCCAATTTTGTTTCGTTTTCGTGTAAACGACCCGGAGGAATGTCCGCAGAGTGGATGCTGCGACAGGGTCGAAGGAAATGAGTGAATCTATTGTTACACCGAGAAAAACAGTTTATCGGTAGTTGTGATAAGTGTAATTTTAAATACGGCGAAATTAATATTTCGTTGGACTGAGAGAAAAGTGTAGTAGATTTTACTAAATCGGCGGTTATGGATGGGGAGAATGCAGATCTGATTACTCTTGGACTAATAATTGACTCGAATGGATGATATCTTGTTTTCTCTAAATGGCCGTAAATTGTTATTACCGAATTTATTAGTCAAAGCATCTAGTTCTGTATTCCCACACTGAGAGAAGAGTTTATTTGTAATTAATAAATGTATATTTGATTATGGAGAAAGAGAAATATTTCGTTGGGCCAGATAAATAAAGGTATGTTAATTATTGGAATGTTTCTTTCATTCAAACAGAGAAATAGAGTAAAAGCTACGAATAAACAAAGAAACCCTTGGTACAAAGAAATATTTCTTTCGCCGTAATCAAGTATACGTATATTAATTATAAATAAATTGTTTTCTCAGTGAACCCATAGACACAAATTTCATTGAAAATACCATTTTTTTTCTCTCGGTGTAGGATAAAAAAATATAGGGTAGACCGAGGTGAATGGAATCGTACATAGATCAATATTTCTTAATGTTAATTATTAAAATGTTTATTTCATTCGAACGATTACCTCAAAGGATCAAATTGCGCCGAATAAATTTGTAACTTTTAACGAATATTTTTTTGATCCAATAAAATATTTATTTCGCCATATTCAAACAAACGGTTTTCTCGGTGTAGTGTTCTTTGATATTTCGTTGTAATAATATTTTAAACACGCGAATCCGAAATCTCGAAACGAACCTTTCCATAACCGATTCGATCCGCGAGCGAATCGCGCGCTTACGGTCTACTCTCGTTTCCCTCGCTAATCGCGCGAGCGCGGTTTCCCGCAGAGACCAATTCCGTCATCGCCTCTAGCCGCTCTCTCGAAATGGCGTTCGCCTCGTATCGCCGCGGAACCCTTTGTCTCGCGAAGCTCCCGCGCGCGGTACGACTCAGCGAAAATCGCGCGCGACGTCGTTTAGTCATGCACCGATGACGTAGATATGTGCATATTCCGAGGCTTTATCCACACTCCCCGTTGGCGGAAAGAAACGTTTCTCCTCGCTTTTCCTCTCCCTTTCGTCGTTCTTCCGCAACGGGTAATCCGCGTGATCGCCTCCTCTGTCTTCCGTTCTTCATCTCGACGCCGAGTGTAGGTATCTCTCGATGTGCGCGAGTGTCCACCGAGCAGCGAACACGCGCGATAAAGCACGCCGTGTCATATCTTCGACAAATAGAATATTCTATTCAAACGCGGCGCGACGTCCGCACCGGTGACGGATAGAATAACGTTCACTCGAAACCTCAAATATTAGCGTGGCCAATCGCAAAACAGCTCGTCGTGTTTTGCGAACGCTCGCGATTCAGCGCCGACGGAGCGCGAAATCGCGCGCGACGCGACCGACTCGGGCGGCGCGCGTATACGGTTGTAGCCTCCGCGAAACCTAATCTCCGTCTTACGAATCGCGAGTAGGCAATTATTTTTTATTTATCTATGCAACGCGAGTCGTATAGCGGAACGAGCTTTATTTCAACAATTAATAACGAGTACCTTTTCATTTCACGGGGAAAATCTTGATCGTAGGTTTCACATTCGCCTACGTCAGTATCTTTCGCGCGCACTGATAAAAGAATTTAGTCGTTTTAACCGAATCGTTTGGTTGGAGGTTAAATTTCGTCAGACTAACCATTGTGTGTTTGGTTGGACTGAATATGATTGGAATAACTGAATGTTTCCATTTTATTCGTTTAAATTCGTTTTGTTGGTTGATGAAATCAATTAACCTTTACCGTTTTGTTAAATTACTCAGAGTTGGTTTGTTTCGACAAAATTTTTCGTCAGACGAATGGTGGAAGTATAGTGTTAATTACACCGAGAAAAAATTACTTAATTCAACTAAATTTAGTTAAATCAAACTATTTTTTTTTCTTAGTGTGTAGTATTCCCGAAGAAAATATTTTCTCTCGCCGGAGGAGTGCATTTTATCGAAGGCCTTCGGCGAGATGCATTCAGATAAAAGGTACAAACCCGATGGAAAATGTTATTTAAGATAAATAGGAAGCTATATTCACATTGAACACAAAAGTCTGTTCGAATTGAATAAATGTTTCGCATATCTTTTTAATCGAGTACAAACCCAGTAGAACATTTATTTAATTCGAATAGAGGGATGTGAATAAATTCCAATTCATCTCAAATAAATTTTTCTATCAGGTTCGTATTCAATTAGATCTTTTTCCTGGGCGTAGAGAGTTCCAGGCTCGGGAAATAATTTTCCTCGCGAGATACTTTACCTTCCAATGTACCGACGCCCTCCACAGAGAGCCATTCGTCGAAAGAGACTTCCGAAACAGCGCAACTGGAGGAGTCGAAATTTATAATTCACGAAACTCGAATAAATCGAGGCTACACGTTTACAGCATTAGTTTCACGGAGGAAAAAAAAGGGCCTCGATGCGTTACCCGCGAGTCCACTTCCGGACCACATCTATTCGCGCTCGTCAGACCGGCGTGTTAACTTAATTTTTCGTCCCATCAAGAGGAGGGAGTAACTGGGTAGCGAGGGGGTGTCCTCCCGAGCGACGCTCGTTAAAGTCTTTTAATTTACAGTCGGTCCGAGGCGGCCGTCCGTCGAAACGACTCGGCCGGAAATGGCGGAGGCTAGAAACATGCCTCCTCCATCTACGGGCATTTCCTCTGCGGCGCGACGCCACAGGTATAATACGAATACGCAACACGCTCCTTCGCACGGCATGGGAAACCATCGCGAGGTACCCCTATGACGCATGCCAACCGACGACGCGGGAAGTAAATAAAATTAGTGTTGCTCGTCGATCAACCGGGTGTCATTATGCGCGGGGAACATAAGTATAGCTCTTCTCGTACGTAGGGTACGACTACTATGTGAATTAAACTTACGGGGAGAATCGACTGCGCGCGTTATGTACGTCGAGCAGTGGCGCGCACTCGAGGCTCGATTCGATTCCTTTCGATGTACGATGGATATCGATGATGGGAAAACGTATGGGGCGGGACGGGGAACTACTTATTGCCATTTCGATGTTTACTCGGTTCGTATGATTTCTATTTCAGTCGATTCTCGAGTCAATTTCGACTAGAGTGTCGGCTCAAATAGAAATTATTATTATAATTATTTACAAATACCAGTTTGAGCCTAAACTTGGCGAAAGCGGACAAATTGGCCACTTGTAGGTCTAAACTTATGTTAAATCCTTCGCGTCTCTTTGAATGCTCTAACATTAGTTTAGATTTACAAGCCGCTGATTTGTCCGCTTTCTCCAAATTTAAGCTCAAGTTGGTGTTAAAATTTCGGCTTGGGATATAATTAGTTATTGCTACAGTGGAAGTTTAGATTTCCGTTTAATTGTCGCGGACACAACGTCGGAATTCGATTTTCAGCGATCTGTCAGAATTCGACTTTGGGCGATCGAACGTCGAACGATTTCGAGCCCCGTCCGCGCGAGCGGCGCAGCGGCGCGATATGTAAAGTCGAAGGGGGATGTGACGTCATTTTGGTTTAAAAATACCTTCGCGATTGTAAGTAACCGTTCCGGCTCTCTGCGGGAACGTACTAGAGACTCGCCGGAGTTTCAAGACAAAGGGTCTTTAGCCATTCACCCTCTCTTCTCCTCTGTCAACTTTTTTCGGTGGAAAAGGGTAACGGAGATTTTTCTCAATTTGTTTCTTCTTATCGGGTAAAATTTTAAATATCTACTCTCTATATTTTCAGCGATTACGCTACCAAAATTGATACACTCTCTCTCTCGTCCCCGCCACACGTAATACCTACATCATTTTTAAACCCAATTCACCTGTATTCATCTGTATGTACTACACCTGGTGTCATTCAACCTTATGCCATTGTTATTTAACGCCAAAAGTTGAACACCCCTCGTAATAATGAAAAACTTGATCAAGCAGGGGGATAACAATGGAATATCCCGATATTAGTGGCTTTAGGCTATACACCAATCATACCTTTTAGGACACTCACCCTGTATAGGTCCACAGCAATGAATTTTTTATACTGATACTGTTGTATATACTGAGAAAACTATTGCTAGCATGAAAAAAATGTTCCTTGAATCAAGAATACATTTGGAACCCGCCAATCACCAAAATATAGCCGGACACTGCTAAAAGTATTGTGCTAGTTTTGCGCTGTTTTGTGGCACAAAGAAAAAGTTAACAAATAAAATTTCAAATATGGCGAAATATTGTAAATATTTCGCGCTGAGACGAGAAAATATTTGTTAATTATTAAAATGTTTATTTTTCATTCAAACGGTTGCCTCGATGGATCTAATTGGGCCAAGTAAATATTGCAATAGTTAACGAATACATATTTATTTGCTCCGATGAAATGTTTCTCTCTTCCGCCATATTCAAACAAATATTTATCAGCTGCAGATAAACTATTTTCTCGGTGTGAGAAAAAACACACAAGCAACATATTCTCTCATTACCAACGTGTATCGCCCCGACGCGCGTCCTATAAGAACCCGCGCAACGCGTACGACGCGATAAGCGGTGCGGGGGGAATAAAAAGTGCGCCTCTTCCTCGAGACACGCTCCTTGGCCGACCCGCATGTGTCTCTCCGACACCTGCCGAGTCCTTAGGCCGCGGCGCGGGACTCGCGAGCCCCTGCGATCGATCGGTACTGCACGTGCGTGCTCGCGAGAGATGCGTGCGTTCACGCGTGCATATATACACTCGCCGTCCCGCGCATGATACCTGCGCCGTGTAAATAAAACGATAGGTATTGCCCACGAGGCTGGGCATCGCCACTGCGATACATCCTCACATGAGCGCATACGTATGGGTGTGGCCCGTATGAGCGATACACTTGCGCCTACGGTCGAGGCGCGCGGGAACGCGAGGCTATTAGAATTTATCTGTCATCTACGACACGGTGCCTATTAAACGGGCTTGCCATTATATCCGCCCTTTTCACGGAGTGAACGCTCGAGAGAGGGTGGGAGGGAGGAGAAAAAGGGTGAACCTCTCTCACGAGCTCCGGTTGCTTTGCTGTAGGCACGTCTTAGCGCGGAGTGCGCGCTTGGACATGCGAGAAAACCAGAGACGAAAGGAGAGACGAAGGGATGTTGGAATTATTAATAACGCAGGACCGCGGTGATTTTGGATCTCGAACCAGACCAGGTGATTCTTTGTAAATTTGTGTGCGCTGAAAACGAATCTGACTCAAATTTGCGTACCACACATGTTAGGATTTCGAAATACTTGGGATTGAATGTACGAAAACAGGTGATTTTGGCCATATTCACGGCTCTCTTACGATGAAATTAGAGCAGTCTGTCCTAGCTGACGTATTCTGGTGACTGGCATACAAGCGAAATGCGGCTCCTAAGAAGGAAGTCTTGGAGTGGTTGCATACACTTAGGCGCATGGCGCAGTGGATCTAAACGATCAACTTCTACTGAAATATAACTTCATAAAATCGTTAAGGAACAATCAAGTAATATGGGATGGAAAGTTTAAGGATAACAGTTTCGAGTGCTATAAGTGCAATTAAAAAAATGTTTCTTATTTTATCGTAACAGAGCCGTGAATATGGCTAAAAAATTGCCCTTTTTCGTACATTCGACCTCAGATATCTCAGAATCCTGAAACGTGATGCGCAAATCTGAGAGTCAGAGAAGGGTAAAAAGAAACGCATTCGAACGTTTTTCCGAGGTGTCATTTTTAATCGTGCGGAATTGAAAGATTCCCCTTACAAGTAAAATTGAATGTCCCGCGATTTTTCATTCCCCTTCTCTACGAATCACCCAAATCGCCTCTCCAAATTCCCACGTCACGATAGATCTCTCCCGGTCCCTTATCCGCGCGATATCGATCGAACGAGCAGATAGGTGCACGCTTAAATATTTACCGGAGAACGCGCAACCGGACGCGGTCCATCGTGCGCGATCGTGAAAAACGCGCGCCGAAGGAATTCCCACCGGTGCGAGCGCGGCGACGACGCGCGGGCCCCGCATTCGTCGGCGACGACGATGACCACGTGTGGGTCTATCTTCGCGGCCCATCGACGTGCGGCACTTCCCGATAATTAATATAGGAGCGCGGTTGTTAATTCGTTGCCTTCCGATCGATTGCTCAACCACACCATCCCCTCTGTCTTATCTGGTCTCTCCCTTTTCACCTCGTCCGTCTTTGTTTCCGCTCACGTGCGCATATACCGAGAAAAATAATCCGATCAATTTAATAAAAATCCTGGAGACAATACACTGAAGGAACTCTTGGCTGGACTGGACGAGATATTTTGAACGAATGCAAGCCAACAAAACGTTTTTTTGGATTCGCAAAATTCTTTGGTTGATTTCACAAAAACTTTGACGGCAGAGCTTAACATCTGGATAACCCGACAAATATTTTTCAGGTTATCGAATGGACAGAACAAAGTTATTTTGTTGGCTACTTTTTTTTTCATGGTATCATCAAACCGTTTGGTGAGACAGGGATCTTCCATCTGTTTCGTTTGACTGACAATTTTCTGGTTAGAATAATTAAAATTGCAGTTAGAACTACTGAATATGTAGTTAGAATAACTTGATATTTGGTTCATCTCACCAGTACTTCAGTTACAATAACTGAACTCGTTTAACCAGATGCATTGTGCCATTTTAACCAAGCTATTTTTCTCGGTGTACGGAGTCATCGGTGACGGTATGGCGACTTCGGAAATCCATAGCTTCTTTTTTTCCTCCCCTCCTCGACTCGCGTTTCGTGCAGTGTTTTCGTCCTTCGACGTATGTCTGCGGCGAGATACGTCCTCCCTTTCCTCTTTTTTCTCTGCTCTCCCCAGGACCCCTCCTCGCGCGATATTGAGACATCGCGCGTACACCGCCGCGATGTAGGCAATTTCGGGGTCGACCCCGCGCGAAAGGGAGGAAGAAAGGAGAGCACGCGGGAGGGCTATCCCGGACGTGGGAGTAAATCAACGTCGGACGTTTATATTGGCCGCTGGAAACCGCTGACACCGCGCGGACACTCTCGGACATATTAAGATTTCTGATCTCGCGCCGCGCGTCGCCGAACATTTTTATTGTCGTACCGGGGGGCGCGCCCCGCGCTGCAGTCGGTTTCTGCTTCTGTCGCTCTCGATATTCCCGCGCGTGATTCGCGAAAGGTAGCATGAAAATTAAAATTTGGTTCTCTTACTAATTTTGTAAACTGTAGATTTAATATTAGATTAGATTAATTAAAATTGAACAATTTGGACAAAATTATTTATCCTGCATTTTTTATTTTTTATTTTTGGCCTTATTTAAGCTCGAAACGATATTTCAAAATGCAGCATACGTCGTAACCTAATCATAACTCATGGTATATTGTAAGTCTATATCTCTCGCATTCGTTGCTTGGCTTAATTGCATTTCTGATAGCTTTTCTGTGACGTCATAAATACAGTAGAGAAAAATGCAATGATAACTTTGCGAGTAATTATTATTCCGGACATTTTCTTTTTCCTCAATAAGTGACTGATTTTTGGAATCAGCGCTTATAAGATTTTGACAAAAATCGAAATCTCTGGAATCGAACTCTCGACCATCCTATCTTGTGTATTTTTTCGCGTTGATTATGAAAATCATCAATATATTGAGGAAATCTCAAAGGAACACCGAGATATCCATCTCTCTTTTATGACAAAATAATTTTTCCGAACATAAAATCGCTGATATCTCACATTTTCTTTGAGATTTGGACCTGATAAACATGGTTTTCGGAATCAGCGTGAAAAAATACATTGGATAAGGTGGTCGAGAGATCGATTTCAGAGATTTCAATTTTCGCGAAAAATTGAGAAAATCTTAAGGTAAATGCCTTAAAATTTTGACAAAAATCGAAATCTCTGGAATCGAACTCTCGACTATCCTATCTTATGTATTTTTTTGCGCTGATTACGAAAATTATAGATACATCGAGAATATCTCAAAGGAAGACCGAAATATCGATGATTTTCCGTGAAAAAAATTATTTTCTGGTACATGAAATCATCGATATCTTATATTTCCTTTGAGATATCGTCAATATATCTGCCATTTTCGAAATCAGCGTGAAAAAATACATCGGATAGGGTGGTCGAGAGATCGATTTCAGAGATTTAAATTTTCGCGAAAAATTGAACTCTCGACCATCGTATCCTTATCCTTTGCGTGACACTGAATATGTATACGGATTACAAATTGAATTAAAAAGATATGAGTATTTGTTTATACGATAACCGAATTAAATCACAGTTGCATTCTCTCCGACGCGTATATACATTTACGTAAAAATAACCCAACGAATTGCATCGTTATCCGAAATTCGCTCCTCGTTTCTCGCGGAGAAATGCAAATAAGAAGAAAATTGCGGAAAGTAATTTCTCTGTTCGCGCGGGTTTGTATTTAGAGGGACGAATCGAAGTGCTAAACGCGATACTCCGACGAGAAAGTGAAAGAGGAGAGTGAGGGAAGAGAGATCAACGCGTACGAGTAGAGTATGAGTCGGTAGTTCGAGGAGCGCGGAAATCAAAGCGTTCGATTTAAATTAATAGGTCCAGAGGCCGGGTCGGGTCGCGCGTTATCTCCGCGATTAGCCTGCCACGAAGTTTCTTCTCATTTCTCTCTCTCTCTCTCTCTCTCTCTCTCTCTCTCTCTTTCTCTCTCTCTCTCTCTCTCTCTCTCTCTCTCTTTCTTCCCGTCTCCGTCTCTTTTTCTCGCCCCTTCCACAAGACCACGAGAAATCGATTTATTTATATTGGCATTATCGACGCACGGCGCGCGAGCGCCGATAAAATTTGAGGCGGGTTCGATAAGCCCTCCGGGTCGTCGCGACGCCGTGGCAGCCCGAGCGAGCTTATCGTTTTGTCGATCGCCGCGCGTCTCGCTCGCGATGCGCCGACGTGTGTAGCTAAAAAAAAGTATGGCGGAAGTCTTGGAAAAGTTGAATCAAAAAATATTTCTACTGATCGTATCCTAGATTTTTAACCGGGCTATTTTCTCGTATCGGCTGAAGAGTAAAGCTCGTTCGACTTGCCTGTACCTTTTTGATTGAATTTCGTGGGTATAGATTCTTCGTCATAAAATTACGCTGAAAAAAATTTGCTTCATTCAACTATTGGTGATGTTGAATAGAGCGCCAACCAACTCTTTCTCTCTGTGCGGCTGAAAGTCTGGGATACGATCCGTAGCCGCACTTTTTTGGTTCAACTTTTTCCCAGGTTTCCGCCGTACTTTAGCCATACTTTTTTTTACGCGGGGAAATTGACTCGGAATGAATCCCGACGAGTCGAATCCATTCAATAATTCGAGAACGATAATGCGAGACGAAGAGTCAGGCCTCGCTCGCCTCCTCGTCGCGCTGCGCGAAACTTGGAAACGCGAGAATCGCCGACGCGGAGGGGGGACATCTCTCGTTCGACGTGGAAAACCAGTTCCGATCGCTCGCGCGCTCCTTACGAATTCCAATTAACGGAACCAGAATCCGCCGAGGAGAGTGAGACGAAGTGACATCGGAGCGAGAAGCGAAGGGCACCGCCCGAAGACCAAGAGAGAGAGAAAGAGAGAGAGAGAGAGAGAGAAAGGGAATCTACGAAGATCGGCATCTTTGCACGAACGCTCCGATAATCGCTCCTTTGCGTTTTTACACGCATAATTATTATATTTCGCGAAGAATCGTCGCGACGAGCGCGAAAATCGCGGACCGCGACTATTTCGTCGCCGATGAAAAAGTAGCTAGAACGCGCGGGCGCGATCCGATTGGCCGGCGCCCCTCTCCGCTCCGTCGTAGCGGTGCTCGCGTGCCGCGCGCGCAGTCAGTCTTACCGCGTCTCTCGCAGTGTCGGGTGCTCCGTCAATTTGCCCGTGCCGCGTCGCGCGATATCATTCAATCACCGGGAAAATAATAAATAAAGCGAACACACCTCGTTTTCCGGAAGTGCGCGCGGAGGTCTCGCGTGCCTTAAATCGCATTTGCATCGGTCCAACAAACTTCAGCCGCGAGTGATCACTTCGTAGCCTTTGGCGAGCGTTAAATTCCAGCCCCATTTGCTCTCGCGTCGTCTATACTCCTCTCTCTCTCTCTCTCTCTCCGCCCATTCATCTCGCTCTCCTTCGCGCGCGCGTCATCGTCCTTGCGTTAGAAGCCCCCCCCCGAAGTTTACTTTCGGACCTCCGCGGGGGCGCGTGGAGGGAGGGCGAGGAAGCCGTGGCGCAAGTTGCGCGCTCCCGGGAAAGTTTTCGGCCGGGGGCTGGAGGGAGGCGGTGGTGGAGTTTCGTGGAAGGAAGAGAGAATCTGGGGGAGCCGTGGAATATTTTAACATACATCACGGAGAAATTGGGACGAGGATGGAGCGGCTACCGGCGGCTCGGTGTATACCTCGGGAATTGATGTCTCTTCGGCCGCGTGGCCTCCCGCTGCTGTCGCGTATGGTCGTCGTCTTCGTCCCGGTCTCGGTCGGTTTTGTGACCCGTGCGGCGTAACGAAGTGCATTGACGCCGTCGCGATGTTCGTCTGCCCCACCGACTACGGCAACTGCGGGATGGTAATTCGTCACATTTCGTTCGCGATTTGGCGGCGGGCGTGGGCGGGAAAGTGAAAAAGAGCTTTCTCTGCGAAAGCGAGGACGGAATGTCAATTGTTCGTAGTCCTGTGGGGACGAATTTTTTTTTCGGTATCCTAAACGTATTTAGGAGTGGATCGAGACGGAAATACTTTGGTGATTAGATTGCGTCTATCCTATATTCTTGGAAAATTGTCCTGCCTCGAGAAAATTTCTTCTGCTGTGACAGAGAACATTTTTGTTTGCTTCGGAATAATTGTAATTGCTTCAGAATCATTCCACTCGCTACGGAATAATTGTACTCGCTACAGAATAATTGTACTCGCTCCAAAATAATTCTAGTCCTTCCGAAATAATTCCACTCTTGTGCCAAAATAATTTTACTTGCACCAAATAATTCCACTTGCTCCGGAATAGTTAAACTTGCTCCAAATACTTCCACACTTGTTCACAAATAACTCCACTTACTCCAGAATAATTCCACTTAATCCAATTACGAATGCTCGCTCCATTAAAGAAAAAGTAAAGCCCCTTCCGTTTCCATCGATCGATTCGGAATTTACGATTAATCCTATCTTCGACGCCGGGCAGCGCACGCGTGGAAGCGGTCACGCGTAGGCGTTCGACGCGAGCGTGTCAGATACGAATCTCTCGTTATTGAACGACGAAAAGGCACGGCGACGATACGCGAGCGATAAAGCCGTATCGAAGTCGATTATTACCACTCTACCGGCCGATTCGTTTAATACCTTTATATACATCACAGATTCCTCCCGCGCGATAAATCGATCATTGTATACAGCTCCCGGCGTTCGTCTCGCATCAGTCGCGATAACGAAATGATTTCTCTGTTGCAGTATGGCTCGGACGAATTCGGCCAGGACTCTCCTAGGTACACCTCGCCAAAAGCCGCGGCCCTCTACGCGGATCCCTACTATATCGGTAAGTCGACGACCCGTGCGATATCCCTCCATCATCATATCGCGGTGACGATACGATCACGATATTACGCAATCGCGTCGTCGAGAGCGACTCTTCCCGGAACGAGATTCGACGAATTACGCGCGCTTTTCCTCGAAATTTACCGGCGAACCGAACGCCGATAAGTCGGGCGCGAGTGCTTATCGATTCCGCGTTCGCCGTGGGCGACGACAGCGTCGAAATCGCAGATCACTGCGTTTTCCTCCGTCTCTCTGGGTCTCGCGCGTCTCTCTCCCTCTCTCGCTGTATTCCATCGACAGTGACTGTCGGAACTGGTATCGGTCAGATCGCGCAACGAGCAAAACGGACGATAAACCTGTTTACGAGCGCCGTGATATTCGTCTGTTTAATGCTCGCCATAAAACGCGAGCGTCGCGGTGCCGTCGACGTTACTGCACGCCGAGAGGAGCGATAACGCGCCCTCGTTATTTCATTCGACCAGCGCCGCCCCCGCCGAGCTTCGCCGAGGATCCGACGACTCGATTTTATATACGCGAGCCGGTCCTCGATGTCTCGGGATCTAGAAGAGGGCAACGCGGAGACGACGAGAGACGAAGTAGTGAAATTTATGAAATACTAGCTTTCCGCCCGCGACTTCGTCCGCGTGGATCTCGAAATAAATAGAAATAAAAATTGCTGGCTTGCTGATCAATGGTTTGAAGAATTCCACTACCGATTCTAACCTTAGAGATGACGGAACTCCCATACAATTTTCCAAAAAATGAAACACTTCATTATTCATTTACAACCAAAAGGCTAAATACCTATTTTCTTGGTCTGACCTCGAAAATAACGGAATTTCCATACAAATTTTCATCACCTATTAAGGGTTAGATTTTCAAAAATCCTGAAACACGTCTTTCTTAATTTCTAACCGAAAGGTCAAATACCAATTTTTTCATGAATTAATCTTCAAAAATGATGAATTTTCATACAATCTTACGTCCCCTATTGTACCACCTCAGGGGAAGAATTTCGCAAAATCCTTTCCTTTTAGTGGGTGCTTACGTCACAAAAGGAACCTACTGTCTAAATTTCATGTAATTAGCTTCAGCGGTTTCGGCTCGGCGTTGATGAATCAGTCAGTCAGTCAGGACATGTTTTTTTACACGTATGTAAATCTTATGAAATCGAGAGAGAGAAAGAGTTTTCCGACGATCGACCGATAGACTTCCGCGAAGGGATGGCGGCTCTCGTCGTTGATTAGAAACTCTTTCACGGAGGGTCCTCGTGATTTTTGCGATGCGAAGGACGCGAACACTTCGAGAAAGAAAGAGGATATGAGAGATGACAAATGCGAGGGGCGGAGAAACCGTCGGGACGCGTTCTCGTGAAACTTTTCGCGGCTCGAGTTTCTAAAATGTGTTTCTGAAGTGGCGAGGGTGGTTCGCGCGGGGCCGGGGCGACGCTGGGGCGGAAGAGGGACGAAAGAGTTTAGGAAATCGGAGAAAGTTTTGTCACCGACAATGGTGGCGCGCGGTGGGCGATTTCAAAGGCAAAGGAGACGCGTCCCGGCGAACGAAAGAGAGACGGAGCGCGCGTTAGTTGAGGGCAGTGGAACTTGCTCGAATTGCATTCGATCCGTGGAAACATTTTTCGCGGAGAGAAACTACCGCGACGACAATCGTTCCTTTTTCCGTGATCGATGCTCCACTGAAAGGACTATAAACGCGGAAAAAAGTTAATTTTAGCATTTACAAAGTTTGTGGTATAAACGGGGCAAGGCCAACTTATTGTTATAATAACTCCAATTAAAGCAAAAATTACAGCAACGCTTAAAACTTCTACAATCTACAAGTTTAGTAAAAATTGTAGTTATCGTAACAATAAATTGGCCTTGTTCCAAAATTTACTACAAACTCTTTAAACGCTATTATTTTTTATTCTGTGAAGGAATATTGTATGTAGTGCATTGAAAGAAAGCACAGATATTAAAAATCGCAGTCATCGAATCGTATCAACCTGTGATAGTTTTAATGATTTGGTTATTCGTCGATTATAAAATAAGCAAAACATAATTATTAGCTTCTCGTAGCTGGAGAAATTACAGTCATTGGGTCTATCTCTTTCTGTCTTTCTCTCTCTTTCTCCTAAAACATCTGAATTTCCTATCGCAGAGAGCCAATCGCTATCAAAGGTCAATGAGCACACGGCTCAACCTCTTTCCGCATAAACAATGCTATCATTATTCCGCGAGATTTCAATTGCCAAGTAAACGATCGTCATTCTTGTCATGTACGGCACTATTCCCCTGAAAAATTCCCATAAAAAGTAGTGGCGTACACCGAGAGAACAGTTTATTAACAGTTAATACATGTAATTTTGAATACGGCGAAATAAATATTTCGTTAGGACAAGAAAATATATGCTGACTATTAAAATGTTTCTTTCATTCAAATGATTGCCTCAAGGAATTTAATCTGCCAAATAAATATCGTAATAATTAACGAATATTTACTTGATCCGATAAAATATTTATTTCGCCATATTCAAACAAATATTTATCAACTACAAGTAAATTGTTGTCTCGGTGTATCCGCGTGTATTATTCATTTTTCACACGCCATAACGGCGTCTTTCACAGACACGTCATCTTATAAAGATTTCTCCCTTATCAATCGTGCAACCAAATATCCTGATCATAGCGCCAGATTTACTTTCGATTTCAATCGAATTGCCAATAAGATATCATTGGGCGCGGGTGGCAAGCGATCTCTCGTTCTTTTTAGCGTCAACAATATAGTCTGATCGACCTTGAAATGCTCTCGTCTGGGAATGCGTTACTTCTGATTAAAACTTTTAATCGAATTCGATTAAACGTCCACGTGCGGTTCTCTACGTGACAACGGCGCTTCCTCCCGTTGACCCGATTGTTTTTAATGGACATCGGACCGACCTGCTCCGAAACTCTGAGGCTTCCACGTCAAACGACGCGGATGATCGGATGTCCTTTATCATATGCTCGCTTCGAGCGTCGCGGGGATACGGTTTACCTGGGCGCCTGCTACCTATCTTTCACTATACATCCGGTACGCCGCGAGACAGCCGGCGTTTCGAGAATTCGGAGTGTTTCGCGGATGGGAAGAACACGCGCGCGTATATCTGGAAAAACTTTTATCAGACATCGAATGCCCGGCGGTTCGTATAGTTTGACTTAGTTTCAGCTTTTGCGAGCGAGAGAGAGGGAGAGAAATAGCCGCGCGGTACGAAATTATATCGAGAAATACGTTCGCCCAGTTTATTGCTGTTGTTCCCGACTCGAAACAACGGTCCCCGTTTCGTCTACCTTGGTTTGTCGCGTCTATTGTTTCTCTATCGGGTGGCTGGGGGGCAAGATACGCGATATGGACGTCACCGATTTTGTCTCGACGTCCCTGATAGGCGGAATCATTTCCACCGTGTTATATCGCGATGAAAGAAATAATTGCTAGCGACAAAAAAATATTTCTCATGCCAAGAACATATTGTTACGACGGCTGATGAGGATCACCGTCTACATGTCCTGTGCATGGCCTACGAGGCTTCGTCATGGGTAGCTGATGCTCGCTCTCACCTAAGATCCAGATTGCTTGCCTGTCTTCGGCAATTTCGCTTGAGCTGTCAGACTTGACGGATGTCTTGCGACTTCCTTGTTGCGTTGTTGTGCGAGTTTCTTTGAATGAAAAGTTTCCGTGTTCCTTTTTAACGATTGTAGTTCTCGCTTGCCACTGCCGCAATAATATGATCTTAAACATTTTTAAAAATACAGATTCTTGGTCGAAGAACGAAAAATTCTCTCTCCATGAAAAAATAATCACTCGAACCTAGCAAATATTTTCTTACGCGAAGGAAACCATAGCTTGATTCCGGAATTATATCATGTTTTGGGTTAAAGAATAATTTTTTTTTGGCACTAGCATTTATTTCTCTCAGTGCAACCGACGAAGGATTTTATACGGTATGTGCCCGAGAGTAAAATATACAAAAAGACCCGTAGCTCAACGTTGATCACCTTAGAAATTTCACGCATGCTGTCAAATGCTCCACATATATTGACATTAACATCAATAACGTCCGTGTTTGTACTACGGTAATCAACATAAAACTGCGGCTCCCTTTGTATATTTTGCCCTCGGACATACCGTACGTCACGCGCTCGCGTAAAGTCGACGTAAACATCTCTCACACGCGTGATCTCTCTTCATTTCAGATGGTAGCGGAGCGGGTACGGGTCCGGGCGACCCCTGGACCGGCGGAGGAGGCGGAGTCCAGCCACCGTACAGCGGATACGCACCACCCCACCTGGCCCAGCCAGCGTACCCCATACACCTACCCCACGACCCCATGGTAAGTCTCATAGCCGTCGCTATCATATCGTCCCGATCCTCCCCACCCCTATCGTTACCGCGATACCATCTCGCGATTTCCTGCCGTCCCGTTCGAAGACGTCGACCGGACCATGCTGCCGATACACCTCGAGGTATCGGATGAGCCACCGGTTTCCTGCCTCTCGAACCCGACTAACCTGCTGCCGGGGCCCAATAAGTACCTAGACGTATCGGATGATGCGCCGCCGGTTTCTCACGCGGGACCACCCGGATCACTCTCCCTTCCGCTCGTTCAGCGGCACTGACAGCCGGTGGTTGAGAGACACTGGTTGACAGTAGTCGATGTACCCAGTGTACGTCGAGTGACTCACGACTGCTATATATAGACTGTAACCCCACGCTACACTCCGTGTTTCTAGTCAAGTGCACGCGCAGCTTTCGTTTGATTTACGCCTTCAAGGATGGCTGCTCGAGTCTCCTCTTCGTCGACGCCTACCGTCGATGAGGCGGGATTGTCCTCGTCTTCGGGGAAGAAAGTCGGGGTGATTCGTCCGAATCGTTGAAGGGAACAAGTCCTCTCAGACGCGGAAGATGCTGCGGCCGGTGGTACCGAGCCGGAATCGGGGACCACGAATGGGAAGACGATCGTGGAGGGAGTCTACTGCCCTTTGTTCGTGGATATCTCTTTTCGTTTCGCACTTGGATGTTAACAGATGAATATTTACTGTGTCACGTTAGAGATTCGTTATCGCTGTGGTCAAAGAGACGAGCAGTTTTCGCTCGATTTAAGCCGTGCAAGGCAGTGGCTGCTCGAATCTCTTCTTCGTCGATATCGTCGACGAGCGCAGATTCATCTGGCTCACGGAGCGCAGTCGAAGGTCGCCCCCTATCGACAAGGAAGGGGCAGCAATCGCTCTTCCCCTTCGCCGCGAAGAGGCTTCTTCCTCAACTCGGTCGCTGCTCCGGAACCGAGCCGGAGTCTGGGGAATGAAACAAAACGATGGTCCGTAGGGAGGCCGCTCTTCTTTGTTCTCCGTTATATGTATTTCGTCGTCTTCGTTCGTCCCCCTCCTGACTTATGAAAACACCTCTCTTCCCTCCCTGCACTCCCCTGCAGCCCTACCAGCACCACTCCAGCTCGCCTCGTCTCGCTTTTATCGGGCGAGCAACATTTCCCGCGGGCCACTTGAGGCTCGTTTGAGTTTTCTAATTTGTTGATAAATATACTCGGACTCCTCGCACCGCGGGAGAGCCGCAGCACGTTAAAATTAGCCGTTTTACGAGTGGTCTCGCGCTATAGGTAGGAGAGAACCCGCGGTGCTCCGCTAAGCGTATCCGATATCAAAGATGTTCTCCACCCTCGCGGTGGACGACGACGGAGTCGTCGAGAGTGCTGGATCTTCGGGGTTGGCGAAAATAAACTCTTCCTCCTGTATTTTTTAAGGGTTCCTACGTTATTCCTCTCCACTCCGACGCAACTGCTCCTTCGTACGTCGATTCCGTCATCCTCGCGCATCCGAGAGTCTCTCCCTTAACGCGAGGCGATGTCTTACCACGTTTCAGGCCTACTCGGCGATGTCTCCCAACGGCGAGCCAGCCGCCCCCATCCTCGGTAGCGCCGTGACCAGCGCGGCGTCACTTCCGCCCATGTCGTCGTTCCGCGGCAGCGCCGTGGTCGCCGCGAGTAGCGGTACCGGTGCACCCTCCCCGGCGTCGTTGCAATACAGCCATAGTCCGGGGGCGCCGACCGCCGCCGCACCCTCCGCGCCCAACGCCACGACCAACAACCAACCCCCGACGGGGGACACCCTCGGCAAGGCGCTCGCATCCGTAGTAAGCTCACGAGTACGTGTCTCGGTTACGGGCCAGACTGTATTCTTCAATAAAAGGTCACGGAAAAAATGCGCCGTTGGATCAACTGCAATTGTAATACCGGTCGATTGGACCAAATATTTAATTACGCCAACCAAATGTACAGTTATTCTAATTAAAAAGTGGACAATTTAATCAAACAGATAAAAGATCTACATTTTTCGCGAAAGAGTTTGGTTGTCGCCTCCAAGAATTTGGTTAAATTGGCCGAATTAGTTTTTTCAGTGCGTGTATTATGAAATTCTTCGTAAGCGAAATTGCGAACTTTTTGATCGACGATACATTTTCAATGATCGTTCGTACACTGAGAAAAAAATACAGTAGGTTTAAATAAATCGGCGGTTACGGGTGGGGGAATTCAGATTTAATTACTTGGACTGATAACCGGCTTGAATGGTGGACGTTATTACCAAATTTATTCATTGAAGCAACTAATTTTGCATTCCCTCCACCCACAAACGTCGATTCAATTAAATATACCATTTTTTTTTCCTCAGTACATCAAACCCTTTCCGTGTTACACATCAAGGTTGCATTCCCCGTACGATTTTTTCCGTGCAACAGTAATAGGCTTAATAACGAACAATGACTCGTAATCCGGAAGAGGACCTGGTGGAAGTCTCGCGCCCTTCCCTCGTCTCTCTCGCTTTGCATGCAGTGCATCTCCCGTCGCCCCGAGCAGTCGGATCCAAAGGCCGCGCTTCGGGGAGAGGCACAAAACGCTCAAACAAAATGTTTGGTCTCTTCCAGATTTACCCCACGGACCAGTCTGTCTCGAGTTACAGTAGTAATCCATCCACACCGGTCAGTTCGCCACCTCCGCTGACCGGTTCGGCGCCAGGTTGGGCGCCAGGCGCCGCTCCGGTGTCTCCACATTTCACGGCGGATCCCAACCGCGGTGGAAGCATACACATGGTACGCATCGGTCGAACCTGTAATGGGTTACTCGGTTCTTTTTTTTTTTTCGTAACCGCAACGGACCTGAATGGGCGCGAGAGTGACCTTTGTTGCGAGATCAAGGCGACGTGCATCTCCGTTGATTCGGGAGCTCTGTAAAATTGCGAGTATAACGATTGTCGCTCCCGAAGGCTCCGTAACTTTTGCCGGGAAGCCGCCCGAAAAATTCTTACCACTCTTTCCTTCTCACGTCGAGGTGGAGAGTGTTCCTAGTCTCGCAGCAAAGACGTCATCGACTCCCAACTAAACGACAGAGACGCGCTGAGAGTTTTCGGTAAGGCCGCGCTTAACAATTTCGAGAAAAGTGCTCCTGCTCGCATTATAATCGTCGTCATCACCTTCGCGACTCGAATCGATACTCACGTTGCGATCATTAATTTTTTCGACGCCTCGAGACGCGCCGCTTTCTACGTAAAGTGCGTTTTTCCCACTTTAAAACAGTTGTCTGAAGTCCCTCGGCAATTTACGCGCCCTGCGATCGGTCGTCGCGATATCGCACAGTGTCCCAAAATTTCGAGCGCCCCGACTCGCGATATATACGAACGTACGCACAAAGCGGGAGCGCGAACCGCAGCATGACGCATCGCGTGCGCAAGGAATTAATTCCTCTTTGTGTTATTTATTTTTTCCCCATTTTTTTTGTCGCTCACGATTTTACCAGCCCCATTGGATTTCTCGACACTCGTTCTCGCTCTCTCGTTTAATTTGTCTCGCTCCCTGCCCCCCTACCCCAACCGCCATCACCACCACGAAATCCTTGTTTGTGTGGACGTTGTGTTGACTTGGTTGTTTTGGTTTTGTTGTTGCGTTGGTGTTGTGTGTGAAGCCGCCGTCTGAACAGCAGAGGCTACACGAAGCCATCGGCTACCTTCGCGACCAGGCCGAGGTGAGGATTGCCGATTATCATTTTTTTTACCTTGACTTACGAACGCCGAAAACCGCGCAGCTTCCCGAAGGACGAGCACGGACTCTCTGAGCCGTCAAATCGCCTTGCCCGTGTGCACCGCTTCCGTGACGTGACGCGCATTCTCGGGCTGGTTTCGTTAACCGTTCTGCCGTTGAAACTATCGGGACGGACTGCGATCGATGGGACGACAACCGGAAAGGAAAATCGAGCTCGTCGCATTCGCGATCTAACAACGAGACCGTCGCGCTAACCCTGTCGTCGTATCCCTGTTGAAAAAGTATCATGAATTCTCGAAGAAAACTTGTAAAATCCCCATAGAATTCCCATGGGAATTTAATGTGCTTTTAACACAGCAACTGAGCCGTTCGCTGCAACAATAACTCAAGTCGAGTAAAATTTTTATTATAGATTTATCGATTTTTCCGTCCAGCGTCATATCAGCTATGTGCGGTATAAGTTACAGACTTTTCAGAATTAATCGGAATCCCTGTAACTTACACTGCATGTAGTTGATATGACGCTGGACGTGGAAATTAATAAATCTATAACAAAAGCCTAACTCGACTTAAGTTGTTGCAGCGAACGGCTCAATTCCAGATACCCTCTGATAAAAATCTGAAAGAGATGAATGGGACTGTATTGAATTCTATATGTACCATATACGTTGAAACAAATAAAATCTCGTAAGGTTCTATTAGTAATTATAAATCGTTCAGTAAATCTATCTCTCTCGCACTCGTTGCTTAGCTCTTTGATGATGATGTCACAATTCAGCAAAGAGAAACGCGCTTATAACTCAACGAATAATTATTTTTTTCAAACTTTTTCTGTTTACTGTGATATTGAAAATATATACAGATTACAAATTGAATTTTAAAATATGAAAATTTGTTTCGAGTCAAATACCGCATTGCCGTACCAAAAGCACACCAGATTCCCATAGATATTGTCCATGGGAATCTATGGGATCTTTTCAGCAGGGATACTAATCATTTTTTCATTCTTCTACTCATAAACGAACCGAACGAATAGACAGCATGCGAGACGTGGCACTTTATGATTTTTAACATCACTTTTGGGCGCTTACACTCTTACGGGATATCGTAATCTTACTCGCCGGGGCCAATTGCAAGCATTTACTAACGTCGCCGACGCGATACGCGCGCGTACGCAACGATCGGTCTGCTTCCTCGTCGCTTTCCCCCCTTCCACGAACACGATCGTGCGCTTTCCCGGATCGGTCCGTCGATCGATCTACCAACACGAAACTGAAATTCTCGCCCGAACGCAGAGCTAAAGTGTAATCGAGTCGGGTTTTCGGTATTCTGTTGGTACAGGGAACGCGGATGGAGGAGCGTTTGGAGGACGCCGTGATGGTGCTGAAGAACCACGCGGAAAGCCAGGCGCTCAGCATCCATCTTGGTCCCGTGGGACCCCACGGTTCCATCTACTCCCACACGTCACCACCGCAACTGGACCACCTGGTAAGGACGCGTTCCCCTTTTCGTTTTCATCGGTCCCGTTGGTCGCCGGGCGACCGTTCCTCGGAAGAGGCGTACGCTCACCATGAGATTTTCCATTTCAGACGAGTCCGCACCCCGCGGTAACAGTGGCGCCTCCGCAGGGCTCGTATCCCGGTTTGGCACCCACACCCGACACGGACGGTTCGATAAAGATCGAGAGGCTACCCGTCACGAATGCCAGTAAGTCGATGCCGATGATCGCTTCTCGCGCTCCGTAGCTTATCGTCGTCATCTGCGAGTCGGCGAAATTCGACATCGCGACGCGTTCCACGAAAGCAGTCTCCGGGGAGCAGAGCACTCGCCACGAACCTCTACCAACCGTCGACGAAATCAGATCGATCGATGAGATCTTTCGAGCCGTTATCGTCGTGCAAAGTATAATAGATCCGTACCCGCAGCAGCGTTACAGGGTTCGGATTCGTTGAAAAATGGCGAGACTCGCCAATTGACTTCTCCCTCGAGAGGCGAATGAGCGTAAGAGGCAGAGAATGCTGCTCGTTCGCGAGCGATACATCCGTGCTGCTATTCTTGGCGACTCGGACAATCACTTTTTCCCACGGAGAGGAAAAAAAGTTTCCCAGGTGTTCCGAGACACGCCGGAGTGGGAGATCTAGAGGAGAGAGAGTGAGAGAGTGAATCTACTTGATAAGGAAATATTAGATAAATGACTCGCCGCTCGGCAGCGATCGTGGCGGCGGCGGTGCTATCGCGCCGGCACTCTTGCATCGTACTTATCTAGCGTGGCCTCGGCTCGCCTCCGCTCTCGGCACCGTCGACCTCCCGCCTTATTATGCCCGATCGAAGAATACTTGAAACCCTCCCGCTATGGATTAAGCGCGCGCGGTAGGCGCGACGGAATGCACACTTTTCCGGAGGCCGAGCGACCATTGCCGGAGCAGCGACGACGGCAGCGGTGTCGCTTTTTCCCCCGCCTCGCGTCTCAGCCTTGACCATGTATGGCGATCGGCATTCGGAGCACTTCTCTTACGGACGTCTTCTTGCCTCGAAGGGTATCCCCCTCTGCGCTCTGCGCCAACCTCCCTCGCTCGCCGGTGGCCCGCATTCGATTTATCTTGCGCGCAGGGGACGCGCTCCTTGGTGCGTGCCTCTCTCCGTCTCTCTCTCCCTCGCAGCGGTATCTGTCACGGTGCGTAGGACGCGCTTAAGGCGATGGCTAAATCGGGATTCGCGCTAGCTCGACAAGGCTTCCTGTTCCCAATCGGACGCCGTTCGTCGCGCGGACTTTTCGCCGGCGCGTGCTCGGCTCTTCGGAGACAAAGTCCGAATCGGTGCGAAGGTCGGAGCGGCTGGATCGCTTCCTCGATTCGCGCGCGAGGGGGATGACGGCGATTCCGCGAAACGTCGGCCGAACCTTTGTTCGTTTCGAGGCATCGGACGGGTTGGTGGTTGATCGCGGAAGGTGGCCGGTGGTCGGTGGCACCGATGAATCGCCCGACTGCAGATGACGATGATAACCGCAATATCGCTAATGGAAAAGGAAGGTATCGAGCAGTATCAATAATTAGCAGAATACATCTCTTTAGAAAAGAGGAAAGACCCACCGGACAGTAGTGGCGGCGAAACGAAGGCGTCCAGCAGCGACCTGACAGCGGGGGTTATAGGTGCGGCCACGGTGAACTCGACGTCGCAAGGGAAGAGCACGAAGAGGTCGCGCAGATAGTAAGTATCCTCGACGTACGTCAGTGATTCGCGTGTCTCGGATTGCGGACAACCAATTTTATCATTGTCAACCCTCTCTCGATGTATACGCGTCGGCGAGATTGGCTCGAACCGGTGACAGAGGAGGAGGAGCAGGAGGTCTCGCTTCCTTCGTCATTCGGTCGCGAGCCAGCCTCGCGACGATTGTTTTAATCCGTCGTTGTTCGACGACACCTCGAACTAACTTGCTATGTCTTTGAACAACCGTTGTTCGAGCGCCGATGAAGACTGCGACGACCCCGGCACCAAAGCGGTGCGCGAAAAAGAACGGCGCCAGGCAAACAACGTTCGCGAAAGGTTAGTGAACACACGCAGTACGCACTTTGTTGCATTTTGATACGAGAACTTTCCGCTCCGTACGCCATCATGTATTAAACCCTTCCTTATCCCTCGTTTGGCTCCAACCTCGACCGTCAAACTCGTTACTGACTGGCGAGAGTTTGGATAACGTTAATAAAAAATATCGTAAACGAAAACGAGTCGCGCGAGATTGAGATTTCTAAATTGCAATCATTTTAAATCGAACGCTATTTCATTAAGTTTTAGATCTTTGAACAATATCGATCGCCATTTTTGAAGCCTTCTTCACGTAAAACTAATTTTTCGAGGCTGCATTTTCATTAAAAAAAAAAATTATTGGGAATACGGGGAAAATTAAAAAGCTTATAATTTTAGATCTTTTAGTCACTTTCATATTTTACAAACCATTTTAAACTAAATTTCAATTAAAGAAAAGAAGATTAAAAGTGGAGCAGAGTTCCTTTCTCTGATCATTCAAAATCCCGCTCCTTCCGTCACGTATGTACGTATATGCCAAGTAACGAAGAAAATTGTCGCGATAACAAGTGGAACGTCGCACGGGCGATTAGGTACACGAAGAAATAAATTTCTCTCAATTGGCATAGGTGTATATCGGTGAGGTCCAAAAAAAAAAATCCTCAGCCGCGTCGCTGAGCGATACTCGCATTTTAGATGTACAAAATTTCCCAAGTATTGCTGCTTGCAAACAGAGAGAAGACGAGACTCGAACTGAGACCGACGAGAGCTTTGCATCGCATATTTCGCGATCGGTCTCATTTCGATTCGACCGCAATTCGGCTCACCGGGCATGCTCCAAGTAAAACGATATATCACCTCGTTAGAAACCTGTACCGCACTGCATCGTTCGACGTTGCATCAGATTTTTGGTTTTACCCGAGTAGTTTCCCTATAATTTTCTTTATTTTTTTCCTTTTCTCCGTCTACACACTTCTGAATGGTATGCCGCGCGATTCTGTTCTCTTTCTTTTCTCTCTCAACCCTTCATCCCACGCCTGCTCCCCAATTTCTCCAGTTCACAGAACCGGACGCAAATTCGCATTTCGCTCGACACGTTCGATAAACGTCCAACCCGACGACGCACGGTTTGACATCCGCGCAGAGAATACGGGCCTCTCGCGAGTCGCTTTTCCGTCGCGCGCTCGCGATATTGGGGTTCGTCGAAAATTAATTCCCTTCAAGCACCGCTTCGTCCGTGCGAGCGGCTCCGATCCCGATCAGAGGGAAAGCGACTCGGGGGCGAACACGCGCGCAGTCCGATCACGAGACGTGACACAACTCCGTGACGAGGGGGAAAAAAAAAAGAATCGACCAGACCACGAACCCTGCGTGTGTTCATTGACGACGCCGAGAGACGGGTGTCGTCGTCGTCGTCGTCATCGTCGTCGCTAGAGTCACGATAAAATCCAGTCTCGAAAGACCCGTCATCGCTCGAGCGACCGACAATACTCTCCGCGGTCTCGAAATCGCAAACGACGGAAACGCACCCCTCGCGCGGCTCGCGAGGAGCCGCCGCTGGCTGCGACTCCTTCGACAGCACCCTCGAGACCGTCGGCCGGAGTCGCGCACTCGAGCTTCACTCGCTTCTACCCGTAACTTCCGCGTAACTTCGTTAGGATTAAGCTCGCCCGACGTCAGGTGATTAATCGAGTGTTGTTATTGCGCAACTGTTGTTCGAGCGCCGAGGACGAGGATGATGATCCCGACGTGAAGGCTCAGCGGGAAAAAGAGAGGCGGCAGGCGAACAATGCTAGGGAAAGGTAAGGGGCTGGAAGAGCGAATTCGACGATTTTTTTTTGAGAAAAAGAAATAGAGGGAGCGTGCGTGTCCCGGGTGTGCTTCCGGTTATCGCTATCCGGATCGCGATGTTGCGACGCGTCGATCGACAATCCGTGGCCCGTATTCTGTGCACGCGATCGCGTCCATCGTTACGTCAAAATTGAACGGCCGAGAGTTGCAGCGAGCGGATGGAGAACTTCTTTTCGTTTCAACGCGCTCCGGACTTTTCGCGAAACGCGTTGACTCCTCACGCTCGATCCCCGTGGCGAATGTGACTTTACGCCGGTGAATGAGTGTCGTGGCGATGTTTCGTACTTCTCTCCCTGCATGAAATACGCATTTGAACTTAGGGTAGAGGATGCGCTAGTTGAAACGGTGACGGAAAGGGCGAGAGATCGCTCGTCGGAGTAAACCGAACGACGAGAGATTGAGCGAATAATTATTGTCGACCGCAGGATACGAATCAGAGACATCAACGAGGCTCTCAAGGAGCTGGGTAGGATGTGCATGACGCACCTGAAGACGGACAAACCGCAGACCAAGCTCGGCATTCTCAATATGGCCGTCGAAGTCATCATGACCCTCGAGCAGCAAGTCAGAGGCGAGTACAGTTCGATTTACCATATCCTCCAATCGACCCTGGGAAGTGGCTCGCTTGAAAATTCTCTAACCTCGCGCATCGTTTCTACCGCAGAACGAAATCTTAATCCCAAGGCAGCGTGCTTAAAAAGGAGAGAAGAGGAGAAGGCGGAGGACGGACCCAAGCTACCTGGCCACCTCGCGGCGCACATAGCTCATCCGCATCCCCACCCGCACTCGCACTCTCAACCACCTTTCCCCGCGATGCCTGTAAGTACTTACCACTTTTAACTTCGTTTCCTCGACATTGTCCGATCGATTCGACTGGAGGGAGATCGATTCGCCGCTCCACCAACCGTCGTCTGGCGAACGAGGTCGCGATTGAGTTTTGGATGAGCCGTCGTGGGGCCAGTCGTTCTTTGAGGGTTCACTGATCGCACCGCTCAGCTTCTCAGTGGAGTCGGTACTGTTTGAGAGATTAATGTCGTTACTCTCTTAGCTATAGAGCAGACCGAAGTGAATCGGATCATCTGTGTGCATATATAATATAAAAGAACATGTCCTGACTGACCGATTCATCAACGCCGAGCTGAAATCGCTGAAGTTAATTATATTAGGTACATGAAATTTTTTTCCAGTAGGCTTTTTGTGACACAAGCATCCACTAAGAAAGGATGTTACGAAATTCTTCCCCTGACATGGTAAAATAGGTAATTTTCTATGAAAATCCGACATTCTCGAAGTTTGATCCATGAAAATTGGTGTTTGGCCTTTTGGTTAGAAATTTATAGACGTGTTTCTCTGGATTTTTTAAAATTTATTCCTTAAGGGGAGTGAATAGGGGAACGAAATTTGTACGGGAATGTCTACTTATTTCGAGATCCACGCGGAAAAAATCGCGGGTGGAAAGCTAGTGGATCTATATTTCTTAAATCATGGTTGAAAATGAGCATTCCGATTCTTGGTATTACTTCATCGAAGAGGAAGAAAGTAATACGAACGATCGAAATGCTGATTTTCAACACCATTTTGGAAATATGAATCTATGATCCGCGCACGATTCGTCTCAGTCTACCTTAACATTTAACCTTGCGCTTAGTTACAACGAGAGTTGTGTTTCTTTTACGTCGAGTCTCGACTCTGTTCGATCCTGCTATTAGAAGTTATTATCAATTATTTAACGAGTCGTTCGAAATAGATTGAAGCTCGACGTCGAGAGACCATATTGTTGAAATATTCGATGTACACACCAAGTGAAATCTCTTCGAATGTCATCATCGAACGACTGCCTGTGTGCGACGGTGGAGACCCGATGGAAAAAATCATTGAAAAGACGTTGAAAGTACAGTCGACGCTCTCACCTCATTCAACGATCGGATAATTGCATAGTCCACGGTCGATTATATTGTGAAATAGTAGTGAGGTCACTGTTACATGTCGGTAGCACCACGCGGCAGGGCGATACGGTGTAAAGACTCACCAAGCGCGGGTAATGGCTCCACCAGTGTAGCACGCTTGTCCTTGCCTTCACCTAAATTTTTATTTGACGAACTGCGAAGCGATTGTCGGTTTAACTTGTCGTAATCGAAGAAGAGATTACATCGCGCTGCACGCGCATCACTCGATGGACAATTTTCTCGCTTGGAAATCAATCCTTTATTATCGCGGTAGCTCGATTATTTGCCTTGGAGCGCGATTTTTTTTATTTACCCTCAATCTGGATCAGTTTTCCGACGATTTCGCCACCTGTAAAACTCGCGAACCCGTCTCATTGCGGAATTCAGGAAAGCCATATAGAGGATTTCGGAGTGCTTTATATAATCCTTGTAATTATCTTCCATAAAAAAGTGAAAGTCCTCATTAATTTTCTTAATGACGAACGTAACGTTTGATTGGCGGTTAAAGGACTGTAACGTCCGACGGCAAGAAACTTATCCTAGTGGCGTAAAGGTCTCGCGAGAATGAGAAGCTGGAATCCTTTGAAATGCTTCATCTTCGTATCAAATCATTGCACTTTCTTCACGATACTTCTGAGTCAATTTAACTTCCACTGCCGTATTATATTTTTTACGAGATATTATGACCATCGAGTATCGTTTCGAAGTCGGAGGTACATAAGTACATCATTCGAACCCCCCGAAGCCTTTCCGATTAGAGACGACTATCCACCACGCTAAAAATAATTATCGATCGACGAGTAAAGGACAAATAGCCCAAGGTTGAAAACGTAGTGATGCGACGCTCGACGACGATGGTAAATGCCCGGCGGGGGGATAAACGGCAAGATGTTCGCTTTTGTTTCAGGGACCACCACCTTCTCTTCAGCACAATCCATCGCAACCGCAGTAGCAGCGGCTAAGCAGCACCATCGTCCTGTGTTAAAACTCGTGCGCGTCAGGCGCGAAAGCGAAAAAGTATATATATTATATATATATTATATATATATAAATACATATAATCATGGGCCATGTCCCAGAAGCCACCGTGGCCAAAATTATTGTACATTGCGTTGCTCACGTGCTAAAAGGAAGAAACAACTCGAAGTGGACTACTACTACTACTACACTACTATCACTACTATTACTATTACTACTACTATTACTACTACTACTACTACTATTACTACTACTACTACTACTGTTTTATTTTTCAATAATTAGCGGCGAAGAAAGGAAGTTCTGTCTTCGGTACTTTTTTTGGGAGGGTGAATTATGTTACGAAAGCTCGAAATATCGCGGAAACGAGACGGGGAAGAATGTCAGGAAGAACGAGTGGTGCGAGTGAATGGGAATGCGAGTGCCAGTGATAGAGCGAAAGGGTGAGGGAAAAATAATATTGGAAGGGACGCGAAACCGGAAGGGATGGAGCGAGGGAATTACAGTTTTCGTCGACTTTCCGTTTATGCGAAACCGCGAACCGTGAGACAACCAAGCCAGCATCTGTGACAATAAATAAGTATTATTCCTGTATAAACGGAATTTCCGACAGTTTTTCTGTTTTTTCGAACATATCAAAGAATGGGTGGGTGGGCGCGTCGGAAGGATCGGAGACGCGATCGGAGCCAAAAGTCGTACGGTAGAAAGTCGAACGGCAGAGTAGAGAAACACGTGAAAACCGTAGCAAGCATCACAGTCCTCTTTCCTTGGAGACAGGAGCAAAAGACGATCCGAATATTTAAGAGAAAAATATACCGAGTAGAGTGAGAGAGGGATTGGTCGGATCTCGTGGGGTTCTGTCAACGCGAGAAACTCTGGTGTCGCGCGCGATTTTAGATGGAAACCGTCGGACGCGTGGTGTACAAGCGGACGCGGGGTATCTCGTCGTTCCTCCGCCGGCCGGACGACCGCGACGCGAAAGGGGTAGAACCGAAATGGGTTTTCCTTTCCCGCCTAGCGAGGAAATCGTTTCGCGTCGGATTTCGGGCGATCGGGAGAGACGCGGATGAATTTCGGCGTTGGCGCGGCACGCGGTGGGGGACGGTTTTCGGGAAACGCCGTCGGGGTTGTCGATAGGGATTTCGCGTGGCGGGCACAGAGCGTAGACGAGGGATACACGGAAGGAGGTGTAGGAGGGGTGGGACAGTGCGTGTCGCGGGTTGCGCGCCTACATTGGAACTGTAGCGCGCGCATCGCACCCAAAATTGTATGTAATCGCGGCCTGGGAACGCGCACGATAAATAATGCTAATATAAATACGGCGGCTTAAAATTATTTTTATAAATAGCGAGAGACAAAAGATATGGTTCCTCTTTCTCGAGATGTGTAAACGGTACGATCGAATTTTATTACATTACCATATTACCTTTTACGAAGTACCCCCTTTTACCCCCCTTGTATTACTTACATGTAACTACGATCCGTTGCGTTTACTCGTATAGAAGCGATATAGTTAGGGAGAGGAATACACGCGCGAGGGGTGATTGTACATAAGTAGAGTTCGAGCGCGCGCGCGCGCGGCGCTGCCGCTGCCGCCCCGCATTTGACATTCGGAAGTTAGGCTGCGAATATTGTTAATTGTTCCGAGTGTCATTGAGAGACAGAGAGAGAGAGAATCGCGAGGCACGGTGTTCGCGCTAGCTACGTCCGTTGACCTCGATTCCCTCGGCGCGATAAGCGACCCGGGGGAGACGACGCGGACTCTTGATTCGCAACTTCTCTCCGCGCGTGCCGCAAGCCGCGCTTCGCGATTGCGAGCGCGCGTTGATCCCTCTCGCTTTTCTTCTCGCGCGCTAGACGCGAAGGAAAGCGAGAGAAGAGCCGATCGTGGGTGCAATTAATTATCTCAGATCGTAAAGACGAGGTAGTTGCGAATCGAGGACGAAGGAGAGACTCGAGAAACATTTCGCGCTTCGTCTCTCGCGAGATCGCCGATTCGCGCGGCACGTCGATATCTTGCGCGAGGCACGACCTATAAGATAGAATCACGGTGCCGATTTTTACAGTGCCGGAAAGACATTGAAGGGAGGATGCGTTCAACCGGCGAAGCTGGTACGAGGATCGTTTCCCGCATTCCCTCCGTTTCAACCTACGTTAAGTAGACAATGCGCATTGTAAAACACGCCGATATCAAGACTTTTCCTCGTCGTTTTCAGCTTTTTGTAAGAACCAATTTTGTACATCCGCACGCGCCTCAGCGGCAACGCCAGGGGACGGGCTGTGGCTTCACTCGCGAATCGTTTGTAAAAAGAGAAAGGAGTGAAGAACGAACGTAGCTCGCTTTACGCACTTTCAGGTACCGCGCGACCGCGCGTAGACTTACGAGACACCGCCGCTTCGATCGATCGGCACTTCTCACACTTCGCGCGTCTCGCTCAATTTTACGCGCGGCAGCCGTTGGTCGCGCGCGACTGTCCCACGCGTTGCCGTTGACGCCTGGCTTGCAATAAGGAGGGTCATTGCGAAAAGCACTGTACACCGTCGTCGAATTCGATTTCAGGGCGGAAAAGGGAACGGCCCTTTTTCGGTTGCGATTCGAAACACATGTCTGATCGTTTCCGGAGCGGTGCGAAGCGCGCACGCGAATCGATGCGAATCCACCCTCGCGGTACCATTTTTTCTTGCTGGAGAACCGAGAACGGTAAATCGCTCGTGATGTCCGCTCCGTTTGGTTTCCGGATGTTGCCGCGAAGGGAAGAAGAATCGAAGACGAGGCGAATGGAGGAAGATGTGGGAAAGCGCGGAGGGAGTAGAAATTTTTGACGTTCACTCGCCTGATAATTTTTCTCCCGTCACTAGAGTCGACATTGTCCATTTGCTGTCACATTCATTCCTCTCCAGATAACACCTCATCCGTAAGTTAGCGAAAAGACGTCTACGACGCGTCACGGATGTCTTGTTAAGTTATCAAAAAATTGAGACATTAGACTGCCTACGGATGACTAAAAGACAGCTTTCCGTCTTGTGTTGTCTGGCTACCGCGAATCGTGGTCTCGGCTTTTAAATATCTCTCCGGAGTAAGTTGTCTTTTAGACTAACCTCGGCGTGTCCGTCTCCCGAAGCAGACGTCTTTTCGGTGACTTTAAAAAGTCATTTTTTTGCGGACATATAAAATGTTGTCCTTAAGTTGACTTTTCAAATAGCTTTCTTGGGATGCAAAGACGTCCCAAAAAAGACGTCTTTTAGACGTGTTGCGGACAATTGTGTTATCTGGATCCACACGACGTTTCCCTCGGCTCTTCCACTCGTGACGTTTCGTAAGAGCAACGAAAAAGGGCCGCCCCCTTTTTACACGACCCTTCTCTCGAATCCCCTTCCCCATAGATCGACCAATTCTCGCGCGGCACGCGCTCGCCTCCTGCCAGACGCGTAGTACTTACCATGACTACGCGCACGCGCGCGCACTGGTACAAGAAATTTATTGTCGTAGTAGCGCGAGACGTGACAAATATTCGTGTTCGATATTGACTCGACGACGAAGCGACGAAGACGATCGACAGCAAGAGCAACACCGTTGAAAACACAAACACAACGTACACTCGCGCGCTGTTCAGCAGGCGCGCTCAGTTACACATACACACACACACAGCAGATGTGTTTATAATAAACACATATCTCGCGCATAATTTGTACATACGAAAAGCAGTGACGCATGCCTAATCAATTATCTAAGTACGATTACGATGATGATTATTATTATTTTATTATCATTATTACGAATCATTATTATTATTAATTATTATTATTATTAATTATTATTATCGATCAATTATCATCGAGATGGCGAATTTCTTTCGCGATGCAAAGAGAAACGAAACGAAGCAGACAAGAACAACGACGGCTTGATGAGAAAAAAAAATGCGAATAACGGGACATTTTTGTTTTTGAACAAAAATATAGCTCAACGATGTGTACCCAGTTGCCATGTATTTTAATTTATTTAGATTCTTAAATAAATTTTATTGAAAAAATCAACAAAGACCGCACCAGTTAGACGGACCGATGTGTGGAAACGCGTGTCGCGCGCGCGCGCGCGTACGATGCACTAGAGTATTGTTGAGGAAGTCTTGGGAATTATTTGCTTTTTTCTTCGGATGTCGTCTGGTATCGCTCCGACTTCCGTACGATTTTTCCAATTTTCGTTACGTACAATTTAATTAGTTGATCCAAATTGTTAATTGTACGGCGTGACATTTTTTTTCAGCTTGTAATAAATACGATCGTACGCAGTGTGAGCGATGTTAATGGTTTGATAGAAACAGTCGAGACGCTCGTTACCGAACATCGGTCCGCTTTCTCAATGAGCGTTGACAATCACTGAACGGTCGTAATGATATATTGCGTCACTAATGCCAAAAAGTGCCTTTATACAGCCAAAAAAGGGCGTATAAATTTATATTTTCTTCCACTTAAATTTGCTTAAATATCAATAAACAAAGTGAAAAGAAAATGAAAGCACTTAAAAGAAAAGGACATATAGCATAATGTCTATACGCTCTTTTGGCATTAAGTTTTCGGAAAATCACGAAAACTAATGCCAAAAGGGCGTAAAGTAGTGTACACGACCTTTTGGCATTAATGACGCGATATAGCCGCCGAACGCGTCCGACCATAAATTTCCTTCCTCACTTCCCCAAGCACGGATATCTTTCCTCCGAGAAAAAGAGAAGAAGAAACTTGTATCGATCGCGGTTATGTCTTTATTCAAAATTAGTTGAAAGTCGCGTTTTTAAAGCTTCCACGATCAAACCTAAGTCCGCCTCTGCCGAAGGTTAGTACGCGAGTTGCGCGTGCCATGCCCAACCGCGCGTTACGGATTTTGAAACCGAGCGCTCCACATCCGGAACCGTAAATTTCTCGATGCAGCGGCGACCGATGCACGGACAAGGTCGCGCAGCGGAGTGCAACCCGAGTGAAGGGCGAATTTAGCGCGCGTTCTAATTATAACGCCACTTTCTACGTGGGCATCGCTAGCCGGGGGGCGCGTAGATGACTTTCCATGAAGAAAACCCGCGGTTACTTTGCCTCCGCGCGCATCGGGAGTCAATGAAGCGATTAACTCGGATCTGATAATCTTCACGCTTATTGCGCAAGTCACACTCACGTCGCGAGAGGATGAGGAGGAATCCGATCGCCGACCATTGACCGCAAATAGGTATGTAGATTTTCTCTGGTGTAATTCGAGTCTCATATTACGAAAGTACCTATCAAGTGTTGCATCGGTCTTGTTATTTTTCGAATGACTGCAGAGTTTCGAGAGCTTTCTTCGTCGTCGGAGGATTCATAAAGCATGGTGGCTACTCAACTGGAAAACTGGAAAATGTCAGGGAATTTGATCGGTCAAGAAAGTGTCGGGACATTTTTCGGTAATCATGGAATTTTTGATAGATCCAGAGGGTGTTGGAGACTTTTCCCTTCAATTTTTGTTATTTTATGTTAAATGTGAAGTAACTTCGGCTAAAATCATTATATCAAAGTAACCTAATCCTAGGCAGTAGTAAGCTATTAAAATATAAAGAAAACGTATCCATGTATTTTAAAATTATAAATTGTGCAATTATAGCTAACTGTGCATTTATGTTGTTTCCATACTCATGTAATTCAATGCAAGTAAGCTAAACAAAAATATTGGTATTTTTATTTATTCTTTTATCGATTAAATACAGTTTTGAGACTGGAGGAGGTCTTTGGAATCTTTCCAAATCCGGAATCGCCGATCGTGCCATCTACGTTAATCCGGAAACTCATGATCGGTGCATCATTCGATTGTGCAACCAGTGCAAGGAGATAATTCAGTCTTCTCATAAAAACTCGATATCGCGAAACTCGACATCGACCGAGAGTGACCTGGGCACAGAGAGATCGAGAGATCGACCGAAACTGATACGAACCATACACGGTCAAATTTATTTGCAAATATGTTTGCAAATAAGTGATATTTGAGTGTGTGTGGCGCTATTTGGCGTTAAAACTTGTTTGCAAATAACGCCACACACACTCAAATATCACTTATTTGCAAACATATTTGCAAATAAATTTGACCGTGTATGTGGTTCGTATGACAAGCGAGACGTCGCTCTCTATGATCCGAGGGGGTAGAAAAAGGCCGCGAATTTGGGCGACACGCCGCTCTTCTGTTGCTCCTTAAAGGAAGCGAGGTTCGGCATCTCTTTATCGTCCTTGTTGTCCTTTAGCTTCTGTAGCCGTAAGCCGATGCTCGCTCGATCTTTCGACACTCGTGGGAGTCAAATTGCGAGTCACGCGGTTGTCGGAGCCAAGAGGTTCGACACTCACCTGATACCCAACGAATTCCGGACCGAGGTTGGCTGATTCGAGACCGACGTGGTGCGCTGAGCGGATTGCGTGGCGGAAAAGTTTTAGCAGCGGTGGTGATCACTGGGATCACTGGCCATTTATACGATATAAAAAATACAACACACACAACACAAAACACAACACAAAATAATGCTTTTTAATTATCTGGATCAATTAGTCCTGAAAGTCCTATGCTTTCGAAAAAATTTTTCACAGATGTTTTGTCTGCATAATTTGCGAATAATCCGATTTCGTTTATTTTTGCTTTTAATTTTGAAAGCCCAAGAGAACGGACCAATTCTTCGAACAGGGTTTTTGTAAATAACTTCCGTGGATTTGTTATTATCTCGTTTAGGTCAACGAAAAGTAAGACCTCCCATTTCATTGTATTTATATATAATAAATGTGCGAAGAATTGGGCAGTATTTCGGATTTCTTGCGTTCTTTGGCGGTGGACGGTATTATATTGATCACATAAAGCTTTTCCACCAGGACTATATGTGTATAGTTCAATCTCAGAATACAACATTCTTTCACTAGTTTTTCATAAAATGTATTGTGGCGACTCGTCGCGCTTCGGCGCCCTGCTCTCGGCTTCTCGTTAGTGGTACTACTCGGTCTAATTATGCAATCGAAATGGAAGAAACGTTAAATCCACTAGTTCTATAGTCGTCTATAATTTTGGCTCTTTCGGAATATAGATCCCGTAATGTAGAAAGTGAAATTCCAATACACTTACTAAAGACAATTTTTTGTGGCTACATGGAAGCAGTGGTTGTTTAACATTCGTCGTGAGTCATCAGCACCCGCGAGAGGTTGACAGGAGAAACTAGCGCAAACGAAGTTAACAGTGTCGATCTACGACTGTGGCTCCTTAGAATCGCTAAAATCATTTTGGTACACGGTGTATAGGATAGCAACAAATGTGTGTGAAATGGAAGAAAGGAAGAAGTAAAAATGATAGATCATTTACCTCGTTTGAAAGTGATATTCCGCTTGATCGGCAATCTGTAACCTGAAGACACGTTGTTTCTTTATATAGTCTGTTGATTTTGTGGCGAGTGCGTGATGAATGCGTATAGCATTGTGCAAACTGTCGTTGCGGAAGCCATGCTCGTTTTTGTGCAAGTATAATACAAGTTCTCTCAATGTACAATACATTTTCCAACCTCGCTTCCCAAATGGTGCTAAAACACAAACAGAAAATTAGAAATGTCATTCCATGCGATCCTGTAATGTAGAAAGATCGATCGTGCACGTTTCGTCGACTTACTCTTTTTTCGATTTGCATCGTAGCAGTACTTGCGCATGACGTAGCCCGTCTTGAATTCGGTCGCACCGGTGTTTGGCACATCGAGAAATGGATTTCCCGTACCAGACAGCGCTGGACCATCACCCTGCTTCATCACCTGAGACGCCAACGAATGGAAAGCAAAGCAGTAGGGTGTACTTTTTACTGAGACGTCTGGAGACATCGAATTTTTAAAAGCCGTCCATAGAATATAGTCTCTTAGCCAGCCTACCTTGGGACTGTAGTGGAAGCTGTTCAAACTCTTGATGTCGCTCTCCTCGTCAGCGAGAAATTGTATATGTATATGTACATAGGTCTATAAGAACGACTGCAAAAACTTTAAAGTTCCGCTCGCAATTGGCGAATAATCTTGTGGAAGATAATGGCGTAATAATTGTGCTCGATATTACTCCCTGGCGGGTCCGATCATACGCATTTTGTCGGTATTTTGTTAGTGTAATTGAAGGGGTGAGTGAGTGGATGAAGGTGTTATATAACAGAAAGTTGGTTCTGAGATATTTGAGTTTATAGGTCACCTTCCATACAGTAGACATATGGCGTACTAAAAATGCTCCATGTAATATCTGGGTTTTGAATGGCATTAGAGCTATCCAAGATTTACCAAAAGTTACATACGGATATAATACTTTCATCCACTGAGTGATCTCATTTTTTATAAAAATGTTACTTAACACCTTCATCCACTCACCCCTTCAATTCAGGTGTGCTAATAAATTGGTATGATGTGATAAAATACTAAAAAAATACGCTGATCAAATATTTGGAAAATTCGGTACCTATGTCTCGGAATATTTTATACCCTAAATATACTGATCAACACTGATCCAGTGCACTGAGAGAAATTTATAGGTAGCAGAGCAATAAGTACAGTTATGATAGCTATACTTTAAGGCTAAATGAACTAGGCAGTATAGGTAATATAGCAATACCATATTTGGTAACAAGAGCAATATGTAATGCTGAAATAACTATACGTATAGCTGAAATGGAAATAAGTATTGCTGAGGTAAATAGAACTTATGTATAACAATAAACTACTAGCACTGCCGTGCAATCTATGAAATTTCTCTCAGTGTACTATTCAATTTCGGTAGTCTCTCGACATTACTACTGATAAAATACTTAAACTACACTAGAATCATACTGATAGATATGTGCAGTGTTGAATACCAGTGATTTTCTGGTATTATTACCCATAAAATATTCAAACTTACTGGAATCAGCTCGGCTTCTTATTCCAAAATTCATATTAGTATATTATCGGGGTATGGAGTATACAAAATTCTAAAACGTGCCGTAGTATTTCGGTTAAATGTTGGGTGTGCTGGGATCTGACAAAGCTCGAAGAGGTGAAAACTTCTCGCGAGTAGTTCGTTCCATCCGCAACAAGGAAAGTACGTTTCGATCGTTCTCCAAATTCCTTATTCGGCGAGATAAAATACGGAGTCTGCGTACGAAATCCGCATAGCTCTCGTTAGCGTCTTATTTTTCTCGAGACCAACGATCTCGTCTTTTTGCTTGTTTTTCGAGACACGTCTCGTTCCGTGATCTTTCCTCCTTCACCTCGCTTTTTTCTCGGTTGGGCAATCCGGTGCGCGTTGTTTTGGGAATGCATAATTGATGGAACGCGCCCCGAATGCGAGATTTTATACCAGAGAACAGATACAACGTATGTGCATGACGTATGGTGGAATTATCTCCCTTACCCATGTCCAATCGAGAGCGCAAATTGCTAAATTCATCGAGAGACTCGCGTGCCTACTGTTTTCTGCGAGATATCGCGCGCGCTCTGTATTATTTTGCTATTGAATATTCACGATATGTGTACGTAAGTTAGAACGTACGTCGGTGCCCCTTTCAGGTGTAAGTATAATTATACGTGTAACGTGGACATGTCGTGACGTCCGGGGTTATTGGTGAGATTGTCATCAAGGAAATCCAGGCGGAACGGGCGACGATAACACGCGAAGACGAATGTATATCTATACACGCGTTCTCGCACTTAAAAGGAACAAAAAACTTAGCATGTGAGGCTAAACTTATTCGCCACGAATGAAACTTCAATCACTATTATCTCGTTATCTATGAGTTTTTGGCTCATATTTGTATAATACTTTTTCGAAGATCACATTTCTATCTACAACAAAGTCTTATATCGATGAGGCCAAACATTCATTGGTAATGAGATAATAATGATTGACGTTTCTTTGCTGACGAGTAAGTTTAGACTCATGCGATATGTTGATGAATTCTTGCAGCGAAAAATTCGCACTGCCGTCCCCGCTCCCGAAGTGGCGAAATGTCCGCGTGACGCGCTCCGTACGTCGAAGCGCACGCACGTGCTTTCACGAGCGCGACCTTCCGCCTCGTCGGCTGCGTCTGCCTCACCGCATTTCCGCAACGGTCGAAACGTCGCGGCCGCGGGAGGCGCGGGGAGGTGCCCCGGGTGAGTCGTTGCGACAAATCCTGTTTTCCATCTACATATGGATTGCTCTTGCTCGTTCTCCGCGTGTATAGGTATAAGGAGCGCTCGCGTATCTCCGCGGCATCGCACGTGGAAGCTAGGTACACATAGACGGTATAATAGCTTCTCCGTTTTTTTTCCTCTCCTTATTTTCGAGAAAGAGAAAACCTCGTGAGAAGCGAGGTCCGTCATTCGTTCGAGGCGACGTGTGCGCACTGCGCTGCCCGGCAAAAATATGCAAACGCGTTCCTATTATAACGAACCTGAGATAGAAGCCCCATAAATTCAGCCTGGAAGGTTACCGGCGGACTTTAATACGAAGAAGCATTAAATCCGGTTTAAATGGCCGAGAGAAACGACCACGTCACTGGTCATTTCCACGTGTTGTCGAGTCTAGACGTGCCGACCAACGCGACCTTTTTGCAATCGGACCATTCCGAAGAGGCAGGAGTCTTTATATACCTACTTATACGGAACATTGTGCTGGGAAAAATAGTCTGGTTAATTTAACCCAGATATTGGAGACGATGACCAAAACTGAAATTCTGTCATATGGAAATTCTGTCACAAGATTGCAACAGAGTCTCGTTACTGCTACTGATCATTTTTCGGTTAGAATAATCAGACATTTGGTTGGAATAACGAAATGTTTGGTTCGACTGACCAGCATTTTGGTTAGAATAACTAAACGCGTTTAGTTAGATGCATTTTGTCATTTTAACCTAATTAGTTTTTTCGGTGTGAGTGTCGCGGCTGATCAACGGCGCGTTGTTTGGAGAAGGATAGGTATAAATAATTACACAGACGAGAGATTGCGAGAAAAAAGACGTTCAATTACCACTATTGATATCACTGTTAAATACCATAATGACTAACACCTAGTAACTATGTAATTTCTTTACAATTCGCTGATTATTCTTAATAATCGACAATGTGTCATTTTTGTAGCGCATAAATGTCGCCGGCGCCGTTCGACAGGTCATCCATTCGACATCACAGACGACCGTCTCGCCTGGAGGGGCAATCCGTCCTCCGAATGTTACCGGAATACGAGCGTACATCGTATCGTACGCGTCCGTTTATTCCTCCCGTCCTATTTCATCAACGCCGTGAATTAACAGAGTCTCCCCTGCTAAAAATATCCGATAGGAAATGATAGAAAATTGTAGAAAAGATTAAAAAATGCCAAAGAGTCGGAAGTTCTATCGTTTCTTATAATGTTCACATTGAATTCTATAAAAATTGTTTTTATATAGATCTTATGTAGATGTCACGCTCTACGGCATTTTTGAACCACTCTTGCCTAATTGTATTGTTTTCCATCGGACATTTTTAGCAGGGTCAGTGCTTATCAAAGTGGCTCCGTTTTCCACAACTCACACAAAAGGTTGCGGAACAATGCGGCGTACAATGTCGAGTCATCCGCTCGAGAGCGTCGTGTCGATAAAGGCAGTCTAATTAAACGTACGAGCATAACTTGAGATTCATCAAACTGCGTACATTACGTCAAAGAGATCCAACGCTAATTTAGAATACGCGAAGTTTTTCCATCGTGACAATACAGTCCCTTGCTGTCCCGTTCTCTCGCGCCTGTGTTACGACGTACGAGCGCATACGCGTATCGCTCTTTCTCATTCCTTCGCTGGTCACGTCCGGACGTATATACCTACCCACGTTAGTTCCCTAACGCTCGCGTCTACTCGCGTAAAACTCACTCGCTTCTCCGTATTCCACTCCGCTCGTCGTCGCATTTCAACAGAACGCAGACTTCTACCTAAGTACCTACGCGTTATCGCGGTTGACCAACGAGTTCATCGGGTCTCCGGGTGGTCCGCCGGAACGCCTTGCGTCATCGCAACGCCCGGATCGTCGCTTCGAGTCCCGCGTCCCGCATCGTAGAGCTGAAGAGGGAAGCAAGAAAGAAGAGAAGAGGGACGATTCACCTCGCCGAGCAAAACGTAGAGTCGATCGCGATCGGTGCAAGGGAGTCGATGACGTCATCAGGCGTAAGCCAGCTTCCTCTTCAGCGTGCAATACGCGATGATGCGCAGCGCGGCGAAATTGGTCGCCAGGACGGCAAAGTCCATCCAGTAGTGCCCCTCCGTCATGGAGAGCTCGTCGAGGATGGTCCTCGGCAAGCGGTAGTGGCAGTACATCTCCTCCGTGGGACAGGCGAGCTTCTCGCGATTGTAACCGTACACCGCCTGGATGAGGCCCTCGAAGGCGTAGCGCAGGTAGCTCAGGTAGCTCAGGTAGTACATGAAGGACGGCATGTGACGGAAGAGCGACACGAAGCCGGCGAATGTGAGCATCACGGCGGTGGTGATGGCGCCGAGGAAGGTGCCGTTTATCGGATTGACCGTGGCGCCCAGCACGAGGCCTATGCTCTCGGCGACGAAGGACGTGAGGACGGCGATGGCGAGGAACATGAGGAAGCGGTTCCAGTCGGGCGGCTGGCTGCTGAGGAAGTACGAGACCGAGGAGTAGACGACCGCGAAGAGCGTCTGCATCGGGAGATTGGCCACGAGAAAGGCGGCGTAGTACGTTCGCAGCTGGTACCAATTGTTGAACTGCTCCTTCTGCAGCAGCGGCACCTCCGAGGGAAACCTGAGGACCGCGGGCATCATGCTGGTGTAGCAGAGGTAGACCGTGGTGACGAAGAGGTAGCCGATGTTGTTGAGGGTCTTGGAGCCGTCCTCGCCGGCGTTGGCGTACATGAGACCCATGATCGTGCCCACCAGGAAGTGGAGGACGAGCTTGAGGTGCGTCACCGTCCAGTCGCGGTAGAGCTGCACGCTGCAGCGATTCAGCAGCACCCAGAATCGCGTCAACTCCGAGGGCGGGCTGATGAGGACGGTGGTCTTGCCCTCGTCGCTGTAGCGTCGCGTCACGTCGACCTCGAAGGCCGAATGCTTCACGGCGGGCGGCGCCCGCCAGGACTGGTCCTTCGCGACGATCGCCAGGTGGTCGTTGAAATCGCCGTACTCCTTGTTGATCACCTCGATCATGTAGTCGGCGGGGTTGTGGTACTCGGGGCAGCGGAGGCCCACGCTGCTCAGGTAGGCGACGGTGTTCGTGGCGGCGCCCTGGTAGACGCAGCGGCCCTCCGCCAGCATGTACACGTGGTCGAACATCTCGTAGATGGCGGCGCTGGGCTGGTGAATCGTGCAGACTATCGTGCGGCCGCCGCGCGCCAGGCTCTTCAGCATCGCCACGCACTGCAGGGAGGCCGAGGAGTCGAGGCCCGTGGTGGGCTCGTCCAGGAACATCACCGGGGGATTGTCGACGAGCTCGAGCGCGATGCTCAGCCGCTTCCGCTGACCGCCGCTGAGACGATCGCAGCGGGTGTTCTTGCTGCGGGTGAGATCGAGCGTGTCCAGCACGTCGTCGATCACCATCCGCTTCGCCTTGCGGTTCAAGCTGTTGCCGAGCTTCAGATCGACCGCTATCGTCATCGCCTCGTCGACCGTGAAGAGGGGGTGCAGCTGATCGTCCTGCTGTATGTAGCAGGATTGCTTCTTGTACTCGTCCCAGCCGCGTCTGCCCTCGCCGACCGACTGGTTGATCTTGCCGCCGAAATGCTCGTTCCTAAAACCCGTGAGGATGTTGAGCAGGGAGGACTTTCCCGCCCCCGACGGACCCATGATCGCCGTCAACTCGCCGGACTTGAAGCAGCCGCAGATGCCGTGCAGTATCGTCTTCTTCCTGTTGCGCAGGATGCCTTGCTTCACCTCGTACTCGACATCGGTGAAGTCGATGTCGACCGACTGCGCCTTGGGCAGGTTCAAGAGCACGGCTCGCTGATACATCTCTCGTTGAGGTTTTTTTCTCTCGCCTCGCACTGCACGCGTCTCTGTCCCGCTTCGACCGCGATCAGTCTCGCGTCGCACTTCGCACCGACACACACCGCAGCGGAACTCGACTACCGCCTCGGGGGAGATATCGCGGAACGAGAGTCGCTTATCGGGCGACGGCCGTCACTCCTGCGTTAACGCGTTACCGAAAATTCCACGAATCGCCACCGCTACGTGTCGCGGGACATTCGCGGGAGCGGGTCTCGATCTCGAGGAACGATCGGAGCGTCGATCCGCGTCTCCGATTCCGGGAAAATCCTCGGAGCGACGCGGAGGTGCTCCGGCGGCGCGAGAAAATCGGCGGTGACCCAAATCCGCGCCCCCCGAATCTCTCTGTCCCCGGGGTCAGCGAGAAGCGCGCGCGTTCATTTTCCGTAGCTCTGTCGTCTGGAGACAATAGCTTGACCTGGCGGAATCTCCCAGTCGGTCCGGGTCGATGTAGCACTGCTCCACGATTAACGCACGGCGCTAATCCGCGTCTTATCTGTGTACGCGCGGTTTATTCCACCTTCTCTTCCTTTCCCTGCTGCGATCGTCCGTCGAATTTCTATTTTTCTCGTACGAGCGACGAAGGGGGATCGAATGCGATGGAATTTACCCGATTTTCGATGCCGCGACTTCGAGGGAATTTCCTATTTCCGCATTTCTGAAAAGAGACAAACGGAAGGTGACGTTAAGCGGGACGTCGAGCCGAGCGAAAAAGGGAACCGATGAGTTTCTCGTCCTCGCGGCGCGTACACCGAGATAAATAATTGCTCGTGCCGAAAAAATGCTTTCTTCGAGCAAAAGCGTGATATAATTCCAGGATCAAGATATGGTTTTCTTCGCGCAAGAAAATATTTGATGAGCTCGGGTAATTTTTTTGTTGCGCAGAAAGAATTTCTTGTTTCAACGAAAGTACTATTCTTGAATCGACAGTGTATATTCTTCAACCAAGAATCTGTATTCTTAACAATTCGTAAGATCACGTATTCTGGATTCAAGACATATTTTGTCGACACTAGCAATTATTTCTCTCGGTAAATTAGTTTTGCTCGTGTTTCACGTAACAGGACGATTATTCGCAGAGACACGTGCACTCCGCCCTTCGGTTGACAAGCCGCTCGCATTTGCTTCACCTGGCGATCGCGAGAAAAAAAGCGTCCCGGAGCGTGTCACGGAGAGCTGACGATGAAAGAGTTTACACGGCGTACGTAGCTATTACCCTTGTAAATCACTGCTGCACGTGGAGCAGCCTTATAAAATGTTGCTAATTGGCGATCGGGAATGATAATTACCAACGGAGGCGCAAGAAATCGTAAATAATATTACCGATCGGAAGCTGCATGTTTTCGCTGAATCTTCGATGCACATTATAAGTGGAATGCAAATTATATGTTAAAAAAAAACAATAAAAAGAGAGCGTTAAGGAGTGATATAATTGTTCGCGTCACCTGTCAATCGTGCAGTGCCAATACCCCCGGGGCATGCTTCGGAATAGGTGATGAAAAAATGTAGATACCATCTCGAGATACGTATTATCATTGGAAATTGATATCTATAATACTATACGCGCGATAGGAGCTTCGTTACACGTTGTCATTTAGCGGCCGTTAACGGTGATCATGAATGGAAGCACATATTCGATCCGTTTATACATAGTGCATCGCCAAATGGTGTACGTACGCAGTTAAAAAAGTGGTGTTAATATTTAACATTATGTTTCATCGGTATGGACTTATATGTACCACATCTGATATCATTCAGTCTTATAGCTATTGCTATCTAACACTGAAAATGCACTGTAAGAAAATTGGCATTAAATTTAATATAATGGTAGGTATACAAAGCTTTTATCCAATAAGTAATTATAAAAATCAATAGACTCCGTTATGAAATTTGTGAGGGAAATTAAATAAGGAAATATATTAATTTTCATGATCACGTATTGAAGAAAGGCTCTATATAAAAATAGATAGCCCCTTGACACATACAAGTAGAACGGAATTTGCCACAATGCCATATGAAATGAATGACGCCTCCAAGACGTCATTGTATGTCAAGGGGTGAAAAATAGAATTTTTTTTACAGTGTGGTCTATATAGGTCAACATCGAAGAATTTTTTACTGTGTGTTAAGCCCATTACAGAATAACAAGAATATGGAATAAGAGCCCAGACGGAAAAATTCTATATGTTTTCTATATAATACGTATCTGATTTTGGTCATATATGGATTACATAATATGATTTCTATATTAACCATATAAAAACTATATATATGGATTATATTATACAAACATTCGAAAATCTCTATTATAGTTCTTATATGATTAATATATAGAAATCATACACAATCCACATATGACCAAAACCACATACGGATTATATAGAAAATATACATGCAGGGTTATTAACTGGATCTTCGATATAGGAAATATAACGTTATACGATTTTTGGAACTACAGACGATGTGCGTCATCGTTGATTGGTCATGGCAGGTAGAAATTAAATAGGGTCGGCAATTGTAATGATGAAACTCTTAAATTGAGGCAGGGGTACTCTTGATTCAAACCAGAACTAGAGTGAAATCTGATAAGAATTAGGCGTACCTGATAAAAGAGTTTCATCACTGGCAGTTGCCAATCCTGCTTAACCTCCTCCTACCCACCACGACCAGTCAAAAATGACACTCATCGTCTATAGTTCCGCAAATTCTATAGGTACGTTATAGGTAGGTAGGTATAGGTATAGGTAGTGAATAACACCGTAGAACTTTTTCGCTTGGGAAGTAAGACATCAGATTCCTATTGTTTCGAATTTTATCCCTCATTTCTTACTTCTCATTCCAACCAATCAGAATTTCATTCCTTATTTCTCATTCCTCGTTCTTTACACTCTGTATTGTGAGCTTTACTCCGTAAGTTGACATTAGAACACCGATACTAGGTACAACGCGCGCGCGTTTATATGCATATTTACCCTTTCCTCGTCGACAGCCAACAGGACATACCGAGTTTCCACGGTGCGCGAACGCCGATGCAAGCGCAACGGTCGCGCAACTGCATCACGACGCTCCCCGAGTATTCCACCGCGCTCGTGGACATCGATTCCAGCGCGAACTCGCGCCGCGGTCACTCGGCTATCGCAAATATTTAAACTCACCACTTTTATCAGTCGTTCCACTTTCGCGAGCGCACTATATGCCGTCGGTCGTCGCGGTCGCGCAGTGGAAATGCGAAGAGCGGCGGCGCGGCGACGAAATATCCCGTCGGGGCGCGCGGAGAATAACAGGATGCTAATTAATCGTATACGCGCGAGCCGTTTAATGACTGTTTACGGCGTAGGAGTCGAGGTATATAAGGCCGCATCCCTTTCCCCGCGTAGCGGGCCCGAAGACGCGTTTGAGAATCGCCTCGGAGAGCGGCGCGAGTTTTGAAGGGAGCGGAGGAACGTCGAAGCCCTCTCACCCCCGAAAACCGGAAAAGGGCTGGGCGACGCGACGACCGAGTCGAATCTTATCTGGCGTTCGCGCGCGAAGAGCTTACTGGAGGAAAGCGTCGCGAAAATTATCGCGGGGATGCTATCGCTGTGCGTCGATCGCTGCTGAGTCGCGACTACGCGTCCGTCTATTTTGCGGGACGTCCGCGCGGCGGGTCCGTCTCTCACGCGTGTTTCTCGCTTCCCCGCGAGCGCGCACGTGCGCACGCCGAGCGGGCGCTTAATGCGCAAGAGCGTCGGTCCAATGGGAGTTCCGTTCCACCCCTTCCCACGCTTGTGACGCGGATGTTAATCGCGCGGGGCGACCCCAAAGGTACTCCGAGGTTAAATTGATTGTCTGTTGCATATACCAGCGATTGGAATTGGTATCCGCGATATAATCGAGCGATCTGTGTAATCCACTTAAGCACGAACCGAGCGGAAAGAGGAGTGAAAAAGTGCGTGTACTGGTTTTCGAGATAAGATAACCGGTACGACGCCGAGGAAGTCTCGAGTCGTTCGAATGCATTATTACGACAGACTCTCATGCGGAGAGGCGCTCTTGCAGACACGATGTAATGCGCGTAAGTTCGTCGCGAGGACCTCGACTTCGTTTCATTCGCCGGCGTTCGCGGAGCGGAAGTAATGTGACGGCATAGGGGAGTCAATTTACTTATCGTCGTTGATTTCGGAATATCTCCTATGTGTGTGCAAATAACCTGAGGAAGCGAAACCTTTACAGGAAGCGAAAAAAAATGTTCTTAATTTTATTAAAATCTAAATAGGTTAAATTTATTATTGAATGTTAAACATTTTAAAGGTTCACGGAGAAAACGGATTAATAAAAAATCATGAGAAACCCACACGGCAAAAAAGTGGCGTTAATTTTTAACACTAGAACTACCGCAATCGCTCAATTTGACCAGTGTCTTATTCCGAGTTCCATTTAACCTCAATTATTTCGTAACCCGTGAGGTTATTGTCAAAATTGGTAGAATACTTTTTTGTAGAGCACATTTCGGTCTACAAAAAAGTTCTATAGCAGTGTGGACGAAAAATCCACCGATAACGAGATAATCACCCGCCAAAACGACCATCTTATAAAGCGCGACCATTCGGCAGTTCGTGTTAATACCATTTCACCGGTGTGGGGGCGTACATGTCACACATCTAATGTCATGCAAGTCTCTTATGTGGTCTATATAGGTTCAAACCGCAGAATTTTTTACAACGTATTCCTTTTTTAAGTGCAAGTCCCAATAACCCGCCTGCTACTCATACGGTACACATATCGCGCATTCGAGTGGCGCGCAACCTTGAATAATTCGTCAAAGAAAAAAATGTATTATTTATAGTATGCATATTAACCGGACCGCGGACGCCTCATTCACATGAGCGTTGATCCTCGACCCGTATCGAAATTTTACCCGCCGCGATGCTACCATTACATTCTACGGACGATCAAAGCTCGACATCGACTCTTTAATTAACCGTTTGACGAGCGCACCTTCACGGCCTTCGCGCGGCAGTGTGTTTTCCAGAGTTCACGCGCTTATTCGAGATGTGCGGCGCATAATTGCGACTATGTCGAATCGTGCGTATAAAGCGATAAGATCTGTACGGAGAGCGAGGAACTGGTTACGCGCGTTGCGATCTTTCCGCTTTGCGGGGAGTGGCGAGCGGCGCGGTATGTATTTGCGATTGTATCGTAATAATCTTCCGCTTCGGATTATCGATTTTTCCCGCGCGTCTGGAGATTTTGTAATAACGATTTTTTCAGGGAAAGCGTTAGCCATAATAACCACGACCTCTGCTTTACCCCGTGTTTCTCTATTTCCATGAAAACGTAATTCGCAACCTCGGCTTTATAATTCGTCGTACCGAGAAAACAGTTCATTTGTAATTAATAAATGTTTGTTGAAATATGGCGAAATAAACATTTTATTGGATCAAATAAATATACTATAACTGTTACGATATTTATTTGGCACAATTTGATCCCTCAAGGCAATCGTTTGAATCAAATTAACATTTTAATAATTAACATATAGGTACATATTTATTGTTTTGTCCTAACGAAATATTTATTTCGCCGTATTTGAAATTACATTTATTAACTATTAATATACTGTCTCCTCGGTGCGTGTTCGTTGAGCGCTTCGTCCCCAGGTGAAAAAGATCTATGTGGATTACACATATTTTCTATAAGTATAGAGCACATGTATAAATTTGGGTTTATTTAATTTATATCTAGTATTGTTTCAATTGTTTCAATTTTTGTACAGCCCATAATATGTAATACATATACCTTATATTGAAATCATATATAAATTTAATAAGCCCAAATTTATACATGTTCTATATATAAAATACATAATATAATCCATACAGATCTTTCCCACCTGGGTCGTTCCGTCGCAAACTAAACGGACCTCTTCCACCCCCCGTCGCGTCGATCATCAATAATTCGCCAATATATAGATCGACAACCTCGGATCGGATACGCGATATACGATTCCTGCATTATTCAACGCATTTCTTCATCTCGCATACTTTTGATATTTAACGACCGACTGAATTTGTGTCATTCGTCGCTGACAACCGACGCGGTGGTCGATTCCGTCAACAACTATGCGTACGAGGAAGACTAGAATTTTTTTTCCAAATCTCACACAAGGCGCGGTCCGCCGTGCCGTCTAATTCGTGCGACGGCGGCCGTACGGGAAAAACAAGAAATAAGTACGTTTATTTTCTAATGGAAAAGTTCCGGGAACGAGCGAGCGCGTTTTCTTTTGGGGGGAGAAACGCGCGTAACGCGCACCTCGGTACACCGGTAAGAGAAGTCCCGGCATCACGATCGATCGCCGGGAATTGAACTAGTTTGATTTTCATCGTCGTACGCGTGTATTAATATGGACCTGTGGCAGGGTCGTTATTATTTAACTGGTCATCTGGGGGAATCGTAAGCGCGATAACGTCTCGCAGACGTAAGAGCAACGCAACGAGGTGCTCGAAAATTGAGGGAGAACGGGCTTGTCATAACCATCGGCACTTTTGATATAGTCGTAAGTTAAACGGGGGTATCGTGCGATGAGGATGAACGATGATTATGTAAAATGAATGAATGTTGGCGCCATCTCGCCGTGGGATTTCTCAAATCGGATCAGAGTTCCAGAGATCGCTCCCGACAATCAAACAAACTCGCAAACCTTTCCTTCTTTGTTATATATCAGTGTAGATATAATACGCGATACGTCTGTGAAAACTTAGATAATCCGTTATTTCAAGAGGTCAACTGTATTATCAGCGCGTCGACGAGACGAACTGGGCCGGATTATACGACTGCAGAGTAGCATCCTTTTGACATTCGACCGCGCGTCGAGTCATTGTGTAGATACAGACGAATGTGGCGACAGAGGAAAATCATCGTCGAGCCGGGAGAGGCATTATATCGACGGGGATGAGTGGTGAAAATGGTCGGTCGTGTCGTTGCATTTACCTCGTGGCGTTACGAGTCGCGCGTAATTCACGAAAGCCACCTGTACACGCATCCGGCTCTGTTAGGAAACGTCAATGGTAAGTCAACGTGCGATTTCTAATTATTGTGACACGCCGGGCTATTTGCGAGGGTAAGAAGGAATTCGGCTCGACGCTCGCTGGTCAAATTCACGAGAAATTCGCGACCTCGTATAGGTATGCAGTGTGACGCTGTTAAACTTTCTGCGCAAAATTGAAAGCGATTTGTGTGTCGACGAGTTATTTTTATAAACGCGTCGGACTTATGAATATGTATTCGGGAATGAGGAAAAGAAAAAGAAAGTCGAGGGTTAAATTGGGATATCAAGAATGTAATTAGTACAGGAATAGAAGTATCTACATCGATACTTTGTTCGTAATCAATTAATAAAGTATTTCTAAAAATTCCACGGTTTTTTCCACAAAATATAGCAATAGCAATATCTTCGTTATTGAAGACATGCGAAATCAATTGCTCACATTAGTTTCGCTTCATCCGTGCGAGTAAACAATTTATATCGCTCGTCCGCACGCGATGGGATAGTTTTACGGCGGGATACGAGTGTGCAATGAAATCGGTAGAGCCATTCACTAAAAAAAAGCGATGATGCCAGCTACCGTACGATACCTATGCAAAATGCAGTTGAGAATGGACAAATATTTTTGCAGCTCTTGCGATAGGTATCTTATTCGATTGATTCAATCATTTTTTTCGATCTAAAGCTTCGTGCAAAACTATCTCTTCTCAACGACTATTTTCACATTTAGAAATAAAATTGAGTGGAAATTCATTCAAGGTGTGAAGAATAAATAAATAAATATATTATGTGATAACACGGATTATGGAATCAAGATCAGTTCGCAATGCACAGAAGACAAGTGAGCGAGATCGAGAACTGGCTCGAAGCGTCAACAGATCCGTGACAGCATCCCTGTCGCATATTCCGAGCGAACAAAGGAAATCGACGAGTGGTGGAAGCAATGCTGTATACCTGCATCGCGGTGGTACATTCGAGCTCTATTTCGCTCTCGTGCGTCTCCTAAGCATTGTGAGCTGATTTAGAAGGAAATGTAAGTCTCAGTGAGAATGTAAAGTAAAATAATATATCAGCTCCATATATAATGAAAGCGTCTGACATTGCATAAATAATGACATTTCTTCTAGTGTTTCACATTTCTATCATATACTGCGTATAGCTTATTTTGCATTCCAATTGAATAAAAATAATCGCAAGCCTACCCGCGACACACCGACGTTGCCCTCCAACATTTCAATACAACAACAAAGTTGCACGTCACATAAATCAATTAATCGAAATATCCATTGTAAAATAGTTCGAAATCAAATGGACGGTTTCTAATTAACGCCTCGATAATTTCAACAGAGAAAACAAAGTGGAAACTCGAACGGTCTGGATACAGGGTGGCCACTCAATTCCACTCTCAAAATTCCCTGACTTTTCCCGGTTTCCTTGACTGAAATCACTCATTTTCTCCGACTTTTTAATTTGCAAGATGTGAAGAAACAATTGAAATGCTGCAATGACATAGTTCGTTTATACGAAAAAAAATGCTCACGTGTTTATCTTAATTGGAATATTTCATATTTTAGAACGATAATCGGGTGAGGGACAAAATTGACATACCAAAACTATTATACACGTATACTGAATAATTCTGAAATATATTGCTGTTACCAGTTATCACTTAGGTATCACGCAAGCGTTTATTTGAATTACATGAGTATGAAAACAATATAAATGCACAGTTGACCGATCAAATTCCCTGACATTTCTCGGCTTTCCAGTTGAGTGGCCACCATACAATACGAAAGAGCCTCCCGACGAAAGCACCAGATTCACGTACCTCCGGCAAAGCGATCCTATCGATAAGTTATCAATTCTTCTCCCGATGCCAAAACACACTTCGAGGAAGAACGAGCGACACTCGACGTGGTCGATTCGCGCGACAACTTTGAACCGTCACACCGCGAAGGAAGACGACGCACTGCGCGCGCTCGCTCGAAAAGCCACTCGCGCTCGACGATCTCCCCCGGCGGGAGCATCCTCAACCGGTCACTCGAAAAGTCCTCGTCCTCTGTCCCACCCTCCGCGTTATTCCCTCGAGAAAATTGCCGCGCGCACACGGGTAGCTCGTGTACTCGACCCGCGCGCTTCTGCGAGGCACTCGCGCTATTATCCGCCTCGTCACGCGCTCCTTCCTCCTCTCTTCGCGAGAGGGAACGCATCGGAGAACCTGTTCCCGAATATTTGTAACGTACGTAGCGATCGCGTCGCCGAGCTTTTTGCGGGGCTTCTCAAAGGGGTACGCAGGGTACTGTCCCGATAGCAGGGCACGTCCTAGTAGCTGGACATATTTGAGTATAGTTCGAATTACTAAATGGGATGAAAAAGAGGAACTAGTGGAAAAAAATGTTCTATGAACAACGGATGTATACACATGGTGTCTAGTGGCCAGGGAATTTTGAAAAACCTTGAATTGTCAAGGAATTATGTGAGTCGGGAAGATAAAGAATTTTCTGACATTTTTCGAAAATACTCTAATCTCACAAATAACTTGACTTTTTTAGTCTGTTGCAATTTTAAAGAATTTATACATGGAAATATCTAAAAAAAAGTATCTATAATAATTTGTTTCTTGTTCTAAAACAAAAGTCATTAGATAGTAATATGATTTGGCAGAATTAAATTATTTTAATGTTTATTTCTCAGTTTGTCTAACCCGTTCTATATCAATATTGTTCATTCGATGAAAAATGATCGATGCGTATCTCTCTATACTAGATCTATACCCATAGCGGTCAGGGAAATTTGCCTATTTCAGATTGGAAAACCCGGTAAAAATCAGTGAATTTCTTTTTCACATTTTACTAGCCGCCGTGATACAGGAAGTATCACTAGTAGGAATCCTGAGTAAAATCTGCGCTGTATGAATTTTTACGCCTGTCCGGATACCGGGTTCAGCCGTCCGGCTGTAAGTCCGCACGATGCATCGAGCATTGACCGCGCGGACTTTGTCTACGCGCGGTCGTGGAGAGGACGCCGCGGTCGGTTTTCACGGTCACGCAATGGGACGACCAGTAGTCGCTCTGTTCCGGGCGAAATGCAGTTCCTGGTAGGTCGTCTCGAGGACGTCTCAGGTTTTTTAGTTCCGACTTTGAATATAGAGGCTGCTTAGGATTTTATGCACGAAACGCGCGAACTGCAGAAGTGTGCACAGTGAATCGCGCTCCGGTCGCTTTTCTCGACGCGAATCGGCGGATGGTCATTCCGTGTCGCTTTTCTTCTCTTTCAATTTCTTCCTTGTCGGGATATTACGCGCGTAAAAAAAAAAAGAAACGAACGAATATCGCGAAGGAAATGACCGCTCGCCAAAGCCACCTTCCTGCATCCCCGCCGTTTCCGCGCTAACAGCGAGCCGAGCGCCGTCCCATTCGCGCAGTTGACGAACCGGTTAGCCGTTCGCGCGGATCTCACGCGAGTTCACTTTTTTTCCACAGTGTATAAGAATGCGCAGAGCGAGCGATTCCTCGTCTCTCGGGCGTGCACTTTGTGCCTCGATCAAGAGGACGCGGACGGAGTCGCGCGACCCTTTCCCTGCTTATCGTCGACGGCGAAGTCGCCGTGCGATAACGCAGGAGTCGTAGCTCCCCGTGCGATTCCGCGTCTAATCACACGAGCAACGCGCGACGGCCCCTTCGAAACGCAGCGTCTCCAAGGCGAACCGGCAAACGGAACCGGTTCGCCTTGCACTTGGCGTGAATCAGCCGCTATCGCCCGATCGATTCGAATGATATAATTGATGCCCAAATCTCAGATGCGCGTGATCGCTCCGTCGCGTCGTTAATGTTTTCTCTGGAGCCGCGAACTTTCGTTCGCCCTTGCGGTTGAAATCGACGCGTTCGACGGCGAGGACGAGTTGGGGGCCGTGAATCTGCAATCCGCGAACGAGGGCGCTCGTTAGAGAGACTTTTAGGAATTCCTGCCGTTCTGTCGCGGCGGTAGGCTTTTACGGAGGAACTGGTATTGAGATCGGTGAGTGGTTGCGTGTGATTGATTGAGGATCCTGTTCGCCACTGCAACAGTGGCGACTGGTATAGAGTTCGACTCGGGTGCAAATTCTTTAATGTCCTTTAAGAAATCTTTGACGTTTATTACACTTCCTTTTATCGTCTTAAGAAGGAGTATTCTAGACCCTTTTTAGCTGTAGATAAAGATAAGCAGATACGAAATCTTGTACTTTTAATTCTCGGGTGAGCTTCCCGTCCCGCATTCGTCGTTCGATAGCTACACACAGAAAAAGAATTAATTGGACCTACTAAAAATTACATCCGGGAATGCAAATAATAATTTATTTAGATCAATTAAATCTCTTTTCATATTAATTTGATACTTCTTCCTTGCAATCACGTACTATTTCGCATGATTGTGTAAGGGAGAGATATTTGATTGATGTATTCAAAAATTTCATTGATGTAATTAAATAATTACTTGTGCGGCCCCGTAAGTAATTTTCAGTAGATTCAATTAATTTTTTTTCTCTGTCTATTACTAGTGACACTCGGTTCGCTCGGTCATTCATACTTACGTTCGTCCGTCCGTATTACACGCAACCCGATCGAGAGCACGTTCCGTTCTCACCGCGCGACATAGCCAGACGCAACAGCGCGCACGTATACAACGACACTCGACACTTTTCACATTCCCACTCGTTCTTTTACTTCCACCCCAAATACGCACGTGTATTTCCCGTGCGTTATTTCACTTTCCCGCTGTAATTGACGTTAACGACAATGCGTTTTCTCCCCGCGACTAAAACTCTCTTTAAATTCATTCGAAAAAGGGCGGTCAGACGTACCAGGAAACGATAGAGCGCGTAAATTCGTACCTTTTTTGCTGTCTCCACCATGGAGAACGCCGAGGATCCGTCCAACGCCGCAGTTCGACGTTCCGTCTCTAGCGTGACTAGATTTGCTTTCGGTATATCGACTCTATTTAGTACAGCTGTAGACCATGCAGTAGCCTTGTCTGACTTTAATCTGGGTTAAGTTTGGGGTTATCGGTGTATATTCGTGACGGTTCATTAATCGGTATTAATCCATATGGATCTTGGTGCTTCTCATCGCAGATAATAATGCACTTTAGCATAACATTTCATCACGATCAGACGGATGACGGAAAGTCTGCAATATCGTGAATAACAGGCGGAACGGTTTACTTTTTTTTCTCAGATTCGTTTATAACGAGCAATATGTAAGACTTATGTAGATCAGAGGAAGCTGGAGAAAGTTAAGGGAGGAATGACTAAAGAGAAGATGTGCAAGGATGAATGAGAACCTAATTACGGCATAGTGAGCAATACGCTCAAAAAATATTATTCTTATAAGCTTCACAGATCGTTTTACAAGTGATTTTAACCAAATCTGCACCAGAATTGAATACAAGTCTCTCATTACTATCTCGGTTCGGTTTCGCTTCTCGGACGTTTGGATTTTTTTTCCGTTGATGTTGTGCCGGGACGTATGTCTGTGGCGGCCTAGCACCAGATGGCGCCGCTACTTCTCGACTCTCGCAGTCGAACACGAGTGCGGTTCCTATCTAAGACCGCGACCGTTTGAGACTCCTGCAGGGGCGCATGGCCCCGGGGTGAGCTTCCTGCGGTATTCAATACGGCATTAAGTATTTAAAAAGTGAAGTTCAACAGAGCAGTATGCTTCTCACACTTATTGATACAGTTTGATTTTTCTTGACCGAATGTAGAACAATTGTTAATAATAATTTTAATACACTCAGTAACTAGAAAGTATTGCCTCCCTTCTTTCAGCACTCGGCAATACAGAATTAATAGGAGGAGAGCAGCCGTCCTACGACATAGGAGAAGATAAGGTCTTAACATGCTCCTCTTGCAATTACTCTATCAATGCTACTACTAGCAATAATTTCACTTGTCCCGAATGTAAAGGTTCTAAGTGAGTATCATATAGAACAATGTCAGTCTTAAACTTCAGATAGAACTTTGTTCTTGTTCTTTGTCTTATGTATCTAGTAGTTTCCATGCTGCCGTAGGACACTTCAGTCTAATGTTATTTGTCAGCTTACCTATAACTAAATGTAAAGTTGAATATATGTATGAATGATGATAACTATAGCCATTAAATCTTCTGTTGAACATAAGGAAGCAAAAGACTCGGAGTTAATATTCTCGACTTATATTTACTACTAACTGTACCATTTTTGTAAAAGTATATGGCGATTAAATAATTATTCAATGACAATGTGATCAATTTAAATTTCATTTATACGTTATAACATCATTATTTATTTATTCCCTTAAAGTGTGTATACCTTATTATTATCAGAGAGTAAGGAGAAATCTATGTAGAGGTCTGTAGAGAAGACGTGACGACATCCCTGGAGTATTGTACATGGGCTTAGAAAGTCGTTTTTGTCACTCAGTGTCAAATACTCGGTTTCATGATCGTCCTCGATGCATGTGAAATCATCTTTCACACACCAATTCGTGAAAAGTTGCGCAGTGCGTGAAATATCCTGCGCAGTGCGTGAAATCGTCAACCTCGTATTTGACACTTAGTGACAAAAAATAAAATTCGTTATTCGGTTGTTTCGCGCCGTTCTAACGAGTGTGATTGCCGTACTCGCTTCGCTCGTGCGGCAAACTTCACACTCGTTAAAAACAGCGCTTCACGCCCTAATAACGAAAATAACTATTAAGCGCCTCGAAAACCGCCTTGGAAACCACAGCTGAAATTTCGGCAGCACCGAGCAAGTTAGCCACGCGAATGATACCATGAAGAGTCCTCTCAACGAACAGCCCTTTGATATCTGCCATGACTCCTTGGAAATACACGCAGATCGTAGGGGTGGAAATGAAGCGAGGCACGCTCCTTGTGTTTTTATAACTTTTTAACTATAAGAGGCGTAGTATGTAGAACATTTAATAGTACCAAAAATATAGAGAAAATGCCAAAGGATCGTGAGACGACAGCGCTCCAATACGAACAACCTTATCGCAATACTTTAATTTATTATGTCAAGTTGTCAATTACAATAACGGTACAATAATACAATGTAGTCGGTACGGTATATTAAATTATTAGCGTGAAAAAATGTTTTCGAATAATCGTATCGTCCTTTCTAGATCTTACGAATTCTCGTGCATTGTATCTAATTACTGTGTGACGCGGAGTTAGAAATCGTATGGGGTTTAGGGATGAGGACGATGGAGCTTCGAGCCCGCTTTACACTTGCCGTATTAATAGCGATATACATATAGCAAATCTCTAAGTAATATACCGAGATTATAACGCGAAACAGATTCATCTCCTCGTCATCAAATAGCGATACAACGATTCGTCCTGCGAGCACAGTGGCACTCGTCAAGTCGCGTACCCCTCGTATAAATAGATAATAATGTAATACTGATTCCCCCTCGCGACGTTTATACCTCCATTCACGGAAAGAATCCTCCCACCGGTGCGTCTAGCGGTGTTGCAATTCGCACAAAGTGCGTTCCTTTTCCGAGTTGAACTTTCTCTACACTGGTTACAAATATTCTCATAGAGGATATTTGTAATGTCACCGATGCAGTCCTATTTCATGGAAACTCCAGTGTAGAAAATAGCGAGTGAGATAAAATATTGAAGAGCGTTCTCTCGCTCCTTTAACATCCGATATCCCACATCGCAAACATCTCGTTCGACCGGTCCTTCGTGCCGCGGAAACTAACTATTCTAAAGGCCGCAGTTACGAGAACAGCGATACCGAGGAGAACAAATTTTGAAGAGGAAATCTACCAGCTACCCCGTAAATATTACGTCGAAGTTATCTTTACGTTCGGAAAGAAGCTTTGATTTAGAAGCCCTCGCGCATCCTCTATCCCTCCGTGATTGCGCCAACGTGACGAGTGACGAAAGGAAACTAACAGGACGCCTCGCGTGTATCGCGCTAACACTCAACAACATTCGATCGTAATTCTTGCAACGAAACGATAATTATTTATAAACACACACGCCCGTCGCTACTCCGTAGCGTATATCGCGAGCGATATTTTCGAAGTGCATATAATCGTCGGGTCAATTAGCGACGAAGTATTTATTTCCTGGATATCCGGAAAAGCATGTCGATCGTCTTTAATCTTTGCGATGTACACAAGCAGAGGAGTTCAACGGGTCCATGGACGTTCGCAGCGGTGAGGCTGACTTTGTCTCTCTGAAATCGAACGGGAATTGCGCACATTGAAAATTATCTCGTTGTCGCGAATAGAATTTCCTGTCGGAATAAACCGTAGTGCGATCGTTGAAACGTGAGCTTTCAAAATTCATTGAATTCGATGCGAGAGAAACAAAGACACCTCCGAAGCGCAGAGAAAGTCTCTAAATAACAACGCGCCATGTTCGTAGAAAATTAGTAGCACTCCTCGGAGAAAAGATTTATTTTTTTTTTCCATAATATGAACCTACTGAAAAGTCTCTCAGTGGTAAATCGTAATTAATTTAAGTAAGACTGAAATTAATTTGAGGTAAACGAATTCTCTATTGGGCTCGCGTTCCAATTAAATGACACAAAAAATGTATTCATTTCAAATTAACGCTTCTTCGGGGTGTAGAAATAAATTCCTATTTGTCGCGAAGATATTTCCTAGCGGAGATACACATCCGAGTAAATCATTTCTCCGAGTGCGATATAGACTTGCCGACCGGCTGAGCACCGATGGCCGATCGCGCTTGGTCCGATTCATAACCGACGAGAATTTACGGCACGGAGGGATCGGTTTTCCGAATAAACAAGTATCGTGCCACCGACGTGAGCCGAATCAACGACAATGCTCGAAGTCTCGACGGAACGAGCTTGATAGACGACAGCGGTGCGCGGTCCGAGACTTTTTGGTCAGGGCCGTGTTTCGTATAATAATAGAGAACTACCTAATCGTTAATATTACCGTCAACGTACGCTCTACAATAACATAGAATATATACACAATTGGTACACACTGAGACTATTATTCCGAGTAGTCTTTAATCGAAAGGTAAGGGCTGGGAAGAGCCAGTAGGGGAGAAAACTAAAGGGGAGGCGATGGCGTGGATGCAAACGTGGGAAGGACGAGGGAGGAGGACGGACAAGAAAAAATTAGGACGATTCGTGGTTGCGAATATTAAACGAAAGTTGCGACGTTCCGTACCGAGAATTGTCTTGGGTAATGGATGGATAGAAAAAATGTTCTCCGTGAGGAGATAATGAGCGGATCGAGTCCCACCCCGAAAGCAACGAGAGAAAGTCGTCCGATCAAGGAAGGAAATGGAGCGTGTTTCGCGCGAAATATCAGAGCGGAAATGTGACACGTTCTCGCGCACGCTCTTACTCTGCGTCCGGTGATACCATAGATACTGGAATGGTCGAATGTTTGCGAGAGAGCAATTGGAAGTAATTTTTTAAAATGAATAAGAGCGCTTCGTGTCAATCAGGCGTACAAGCCTGAATCGATAAATTGAAGGACGAGTAAATAACACGGAAAAAATGATCATATCAAAACTAACAATTGAGAGATAGCGCAATATTAAAATTACTGCTACCACAACGGTGACATTCTTAATGCAGTGATAGTTTCGCGAAATTAACGATCATTATACCAGATTGATATCGCGAAAAGCGTTATTGCTGTAAACTGTAATTTTCAATAATTCTACAGTATTTACATGTCAATTAAGCGGCATTTCCTTGCAAATTTGATCGGTTCGATGAAATGAAACACGAACAGAATATAAAATAGTAATGCTACTTGCTTTTTGTACGACTTCCGACCAGTTCAGTTACCTTTGACGATGCCCGAGTCGTGCGTGGAGAACGTCCACCTTTCTCCCGCGATAAACGCTAAAAAGTAAACATTTGAAATGCTTTAGAGTACTCGTCAAACCGTCGTATGCTTTTCTTTCCATTTCTACCCATTTGGCACTTTTCGGCCGATTTTAAAATGTATATTATCGTGGAATTATGCTAAGGGGAACGTATCGCGAGATCGCCGTTCGCAATATTCATTTTCTGCTCGTTCTTTTTTTGAAACCTCGCAGAGCCACCGACAATATTCGTCATTTATGCGTATGCGACGGAGAAAAAATAGCCCGAATTGACGGATTCCTCGCAATCGTCACAACCGACCCTCCGGGTTATCCACGATCGTTCCCCGAATGTTACGGGCTATTCGATAATCCCGACTAAGTAGAAAAGGACAAGGGACGATATCTAAATATATATATATTTATATATAAACAAAAACCGTTAATGGCACGAAATTACTATAACATTACGTTAGCTTTGATTTAGCGTTCACTCGATTATTGGCAACGTGTTCGAATCGTTAAATATGTATGTTAATATCTAATTTCGCGAAGCATTTTTTCCTACAAACTCTCTTCCTTCACTTTTTCTTTTAATGCGAAGGAGCACGCGCACACCCTCTTTCACTCTCTTTCTCTCTTCGTCGCCTCGTTTTTCGTGAAAATTTTCCGTCCCAACTCCCCCCACCTCCCTCGTTTTCTGCGATCCTCCTCGCCTTGTGCGTCCTCATGTTTGACTAGCACATACGACGCGTACCAGGTCTTATACTTTTTCCTCTCCCTTCGCAATGAAGTCGCGACAGTGCGTGATTATCGCGTGCGCGACTATTTGCGTGATCTCTCGGGATGCGGAATGCGTAGTGGTGTTACAGGGACAAGCGGATAACGTTGCTTCAGCGATATAATTTTAACGCGATCGGTGATTGGGGCACGGTGGGCGACTTTGCGTGACCGGAGAACCCGTTTCCGTTACCGGTGATGCGGTAGCGAAAGAGTACGCATGTGATTATCCATGATCGCTGTAATTATCGTCGCGTCGAATCGACCGATCGCTTGCTTCTTGTGGCAGCGTCGCGCGTAGGTAATGTGTTTGCTGCAGTCTCGCGCTCTATTACTTTGCCCGAACTAAACGTTTGAACGTTAATGACACTTAAATTCAAATGTACAGTGGAACATCGAAGATCCAAGATATCGTACCGCAAATTCATCCCTTCTAATACTATAAGAAAAGCAAAGCAACCTCTCCGGATAAAACTCATATTCGAATCGTTATTTAAAAAAGAAAGAAAGAAAGAAAGAAACGTATCCCCTCTTGTCTCGAAAACCGATATTTAAGACTAGATTGTTTCGAGAAGCTTACTTTCGTCCCCCTTCGTTAAACGCTGATGCGTCGTGTGTATCGCGCGATTTCTGTTCCGCAATTGAAACGAAATGCATTGTATGGAATCAAGAGCGGTGTGTGTTACCTTCTTTACGCTGTAACAACGTAACGTCGTGCGTCTTGCGAAGACTCGATTTACTCTACGTGTGTCAGCGATGTCACGGACTTGACTTGCTGAGGAAACTAACGAGCATGCGCTCGTGCTTTGCCCCGAGACGCGCGAATCTCTTCAGTATTGCGACCCTGAGCGTCGCGGTATTGGTTGTTGGTTAGTTTTTATTATCGCTGCGAGGACTCGCGGGCTGGCTGTTCGCCTGTTGGGCGCGCTGTATGTAGATGTTCAACAGCTTCAATTTGCTGCCGTAGAGGGAATTGAGGAAGGGCTTCAGCTTTTCCTCGCCCACCGCGGCGTGTATCGCGACCATGCAGAAGACCGCGCTCTTGCGTACCGTGCTTTCGCTGTCGCCGTACGCCTGCAAGTGAAAGACGAGGCGAACGTTCGCGAATTGTTTCCGAACGAATGCGGCGGGACGACGTTATGTTCAATGTTCGGATACGACGAAAACGACGATTACCTGTATGAGGCCCGGCATGACTTTGGAAAGATACGGTTCTATCGCCTCGCGCCCCCAGTGCTCGACGACTTTGTGCAACATCTTTATGGCGCCCATGTTCTTCGGATAGGCCTCCGTGGTTATGATCGAGGAGACCAGGTGAATAATTTGATCCGGCGGCAATACCGTTACGATCGTGGCGGCGCACTTTTCCGCGATTCTGAGAACCTTTAATGAGAGAACCCGAGAATACTTTGATTCGATTGGCTGTTCGGATAATTTCTCGTGTGAACGGTTCAATGGCAAGGAGGCATTATGCGGATAATTTCGATAAACTGTTCAATCACGGATCTATAAACGAGCTACAACGCAGCTCCGTTGTGGAATTCAGATCATTCGACGACGAATTTACGCGTGGACTGGACTTTCTTGTAAAACCTGGCGTAAATGATATCAATCATGCCGTGAGAGGAACTAAGAGACAACGTAAAACTCAATCGAAAGCGCAATCATGCTACCAGTTAGCCCACAACATCAAATAGAAAAAATCGTTATTTCAATTTTGCGATACCGCTTCGAGATATTGCTACTGCGAGACGCCGCTTAATGCATGTCGAAAGTGGGAATACTAACAATTGCACGAACAAACAACACTGATACCTCTAACTGCTTTACCGTTGCTCTACTGCTGTTGCCACCAGCACCGGCTGCATCGGACTTCTGATCGTCGAATTTGTGCGCGTACACGACTCTCAGTACGATCAATTCCACGTAATTGGAGAAACACTCGGCCAAATCGGGACACTTGAGCATTTCGATCAGGACTTGGAGTACTTCTATTTGGATCTCTTTGTTGTCGCTCATCAAACTGTTCAACAAAGTCTTGAGCAGCTTCCTGAAACATATTTGTCAAATTTTCCGCAAGTCTTACAGCGATTACGAGGCGGGGAAAATGCGTAACCAACGAAGAGAATAATTACTGTCCACTCACTTGAAATTCTGTTTGATGTACGGCGTGTCCCCGTCGCGAACGTACAGCTGAAACTCTTGCAGGGTGGAGACTATTTCTCCGTCCGACGATTCTTCCGACAACAAAATCTTCAGCATGTTGTCCAGTACTTCGGGTCCTCTCATGGAGTCCGGAGATGAGCCTATCGAAATTACCGAATGAATTAAAAAATTTCAAGTGCTACCGCAAAACTGTAACCTTCAAAATCAGCCTTCGGTAATTAATATACGCAGGCCGTTCCAAAGATCGAACTCGTCTGTTATCTGCGCAATTATCAAGCGACTAACCGTGCGTCTTATAACCATTGTTCTCTTGGGGCAGTATGAGATCACCGGCAATCGTATCACTCGAACCGTTCACGGTCAAATTCGTCACTGTCCGACCGCGCTGAGTGGGCGACGATACGGAAGAGGAACGTCCCTGCGAAAATGACGTTGTTACTGGTCCAGTCGGTTATTAGCCACTATAGGAGCTAAATTACGCGCGATGAGTCTCTTTACCGAATTGCACAGGGCAAGACTCTCCATCCTCTCCTCCACATCAGCCATATTACTGATCCCGCTATCTTTGCTGGTCGTCGCCCTCTCCATGCGTTCGAAGCCGTAATTTTGAATCTCGGCCGTCGTACGACGCAGCGATCTGTAAAAGTGACGACTGAAAACCTCCCTCCACTCGTATTCGTCTCATATCTCGACCCGTACAACGATTCTTAATTGATTTTCCTAAGCTTCTTTTGTAGTAGTGTATGGACGCACTTGTATACTTCTTCGGGATTGAGATTATCGTCGTCGACTTCCATATCCGACGTTTTTATCCTCGTACGGGCCGGGGAATGCGGCACTCTGGGCGGTGGAGTGCCAGGCGAAGCTGGATTGCTGGAACCCGACGATCTCCTCAGGTGGTTTTGCACCAGAGGCAATGCCGTCTCCTGATAAGAAGATCAAGTTTTCGTAGTACCGCGTCTAGTTCCCATCAGTCTTTTCCTTAAACGATTATCAAAGGCGGTGGGAGACCAACCTGATAGGGTTTGGGCAAATCCGCAAGTATCAGAGTAACTTGAGGAGTGTTCAAGTTGTACAGCGCTAATACTGTGTTTTGAGCGTGTCTTCTGACGTCCTGACTCTTGACGTCGTTGGTCCAGTCGAGCAGTCTTGCGAGGGCTGAACCTGCGGAGCTGTTCAGCGCCGAAGGTTCGGCCGTGTTCGATATTTGCGTTATAAAATTCAGGGTAGCGACCTTCACTCGAGAATTGGGCGTCTGAGTGGGATCCGTTAAAAATCGCAGGACTGCCGGCAGGAGCTGTTCGCCCGGAAAGCATTCTCTGGAGAAATTGAACGCAGGGTTTAGTGGGTCGATCGGTCGACGAACGGAAAATCCTAGTCGAAGTCGGTGCTACGTCGCCCACTCACCTAACGACTTCGAGACTTTTGTGTATCTTGGTTTGTATAGAGCCGAGAAGATCGGCGCCGAGCTTATTGAGCAATCGCGCGCACAGAACGTACAGCCAATCGCCGAGATCCTCGCTGTGCGTGGCTACAAGTTCGTTTAGGGTGTCGAGAAACAGGCTGAACACCTTGGTTTGAGAGTCCATGAACATTTTGGTGAAAATATCGGTGATCTTTCGCAGTTCTGTCGCGGTCAGGGTGTTTCCGTTAGAGAGAAAATGCTGAAGACCGACCAAGCCGTCCTTGCGCTCGCTCCAGGACTTGCGCCCGCAGTTCTCAATTATCTCTTTGATGTCCTGCGAAGGGATGGGATTTAAAACTCGCATCCGCGGTGTATTACCGCGGTAAAAGGAAAGCTATTTTATGTTAAGATTTGTTTCTCCTCAAATTAAGTTAAATGGAGCGTCGATTTATCGTACTTATATGGAGTGTGATAAAAGAAATTGCAATTGAGCGTGTGAATTCCCGAACGAACCCCTTTCTCTCTTGGAGAAAGAAAACGTATCACCTTTCCTCGCAGATTTGTTAGTAAAAACCGAGGAGTCAACGAGGAACTCGCTGCTCGCGGAGGATTTTCGGGTGAAAACTCGAAGTACGAAGAAACACGTTGAATCTACTTTCTTTTTATACAGTGAGAAAACACTTTATTAGTAGTTAATAAATGTAATTTCAAATACGGCGAAATAAATATTTCATTAAGACAAGAAAATACATGGTTATTATTAAAATGTTTATTTCTTTGCAATAGTTGCCTCTCAATTGTGTCAAATAAATATCGCAATAGTTAACAAATATTTACGTGGTCCGACAAAATGTTTATTTCGTCATATTCAAACAAACCTTTATTAACTATAAATAAATTGTTTTCTCGGTGTACGCAAGGCAAGTGCTTTCGGAATCGAATCATTTTTACGCGAGTTCCTCGTTTATCGACACACATACACGCACGAGAGAAAAGGCAATTCTGGAGCGAGAAAATTGAAATGTAAAACACGACATCATCCTTTCGATTTGGAGAAAATTATCCGTCGCTTCGAATATTAAAATGCGAAGCGTTTTCATTCGTCCAGCTTCCTCGCTCCAGAGGAAGCGACGACCATACGAATACGATGTGAGCGACGGGAAAAACGGAATGAAAATAAGGATAACAAACCTTTGGGATAGACTGATCCCACAGGTCGCGGTACAGTCTCTGTTGGGAGCCGCTCCACGAGAATGACTAACGGGTGAAGATGTGCGGACAGATGGACAGACATGGTTATGGCGCGTCACGTTAGTCCAAACCAAATAAATACGCCGCAACAAAAACCAAAAGGAAAAACCAAAACATGCGTTAGCTACATTTCGATGGGTCACACCAAGCTCTGAACACGAACGGCGATGGTTGGTGTTCAATGGGCGACAATGAGCTTTTTAGTCCTTTACGCTAATCGCAGAGGTTCCCAAAATGGGGGCGCGCGCGCGAAGGCGCGACACTTTTGGATCGAGAGACATGCGTCAGGATGTGTGGGATTTATTTTCGAGCGTAACGCTTTTGCATTATTTTCTTTTTAACTTGTACACAGGCTTCACAGCCTCTATTTATTTAAATTTAGGGGAAATAGGGGATATTTTGACAAAGAAAAGGGATAATTTTGATTAAAAAGGGAGAGCTTCCAGAAATGAGAAATATGCAGTGGTTTTAAAAAATAACGATTTTTAAGATACATAATAAAACACCAATATTTATTGCGAATGAGGGATGTTTTTGTAACTTAAAAATTGATATCTTACTTTATGCATTTTAAATCTCAGTATCACAATCTGATTTAAGGAAAAGAGATCATTTCGTCGAATCGAGTTTCTGATAAAAGTAACATTAACTCAACTGGGTTATTATATTTTAAACGAAATATTGATGTGAGTAGATAAAGTAGGAATTATATTATTAAGCAAAAAAAATTGACTATTGACTCATTTCACGTAATCTAAAACGATTAAAAGACAAATTCAACTGAGATACTGAATAGTAAGTGGTTTTAGAAGGAAAATATCGAATTATACGGGAAAAGGAGGAAAATTGCGAGTTTTAGGGTGAAAAAAGGGGAAACTTAAAAAAATAGAGGACACCCTGTGAAGCCTGTTTGTATTATCGCTCATATTCTCGCGAATGAGACCCCTGCAGAGGGGAGGCGTAACGCCGAAGATTTTGGGAACTCCTGCGTCGAATGGAACCCAATAAAAATGCTCGTCAAGTGAGAAATAGCGCGCATGTTTCTTATATCGAGTGTTTTGATGAGAGCCTGCAAAATGTTAACACCGAGTCAAGTGAGGGGCCTTTGCCTGAAAAGGAAATTGAATTTCAGTCGCGATATGAATGACGGAGGGAAAGGGAGGCGGGAATGGTGAAAGAAGATTTCGAAACGAATAAGTAATCGGGTTCGTTCAGCAGCGAAGATTTTATTGTGCGCTGCTCATCTCGGGTGTCCAAAACCATATCGACATTGCCGTAACGCACAAAACATTCGGATGGGTGGCGAATCGTCACGGAAAACGCGTGACGTAGGTATAACGCGCGCTTTGTACGCAGCTGTCACTCATTGCCGACGTTGTTTTTTCTCCTTCCACATCGACAAAAGACCTTTTACACGCTACACTTTTCGGCGAAATATCAAAATCGACACCACGCTTACGGTTCAAAATTAAAAACGATTTTTTTCGACAGGTTCGGTTTCGGCAAAATGCATCTGCGTTTCGAAAATTTGCGATTATCAAACGGAAAGATACACGCAACTGACGTAAATTGACATCGTTTGACAGATCGGGTTCCACCGTTTCACGATAACTTCTAGCGATCGAAACATAAAATCGTCCGGCACTTCACGAATGTCGGAAAACGCGAAATATGCGAACGTCATCGATATTACCAACACGACATTCGCTTGAGATCGACATACGATGGCTTCGTGTTGCGAGGTATATTTTAATTAGCCAATTTTGCATCGATCGCGTCACTTAACATTCGTATACATATTTCAGATCGCTTTTGCACTGATCATGGTCATACTCGTGTGGGTTATGTGGTCATATGTGCATTTTATCGGTGAGACAATTCGGTAACAATTTTTGTTCCTGCCTTAGAATAATCGATATTCCTTTCAGATCCATGCCCGCCAGAATTTCCCAACTTTTCGACGACACCAAGCAATGAAACATCGTCGTTCCACGCGAGAATAAATCAATCCAACGTTTCGAGCTCAAATAATCAGACCCTCTCGTATCCCACGACACACCGGCAGAAAAATCGATCGCGAGACCATCGAGACATCGCGTCCAAGTCGCGCGGTCCGGATGTTCATAACGAATCCCACCCCTTATCCACGGCTGAGATGATAGTCGAACCCACTCCGGTGATCGAACTGTTCCTGCCATCAACGGCGCACCCCCGATCGCAAATTCATGCACCTGCTGCATCGAGCGACCCCCCCGGTCCATTCCTAAGCGCTCTACTTCCCGTACTCGAATCACCGGACGGAAGGCTTGTTTCTCCAACCAGACATTTCCGGCCGCCCGTTTTAACGATCGCCTCGCGACTGCCGTTTCCGGAAAGCGATTATCCGCAAACCGTTACGATGGGTACTCAAGACCCCGTGGTCTCGACGATCGTCAATGCTCTGAACGCGAGACTGCTAGAAATTCGACCGAACCTCGCGACGACGAGACCGGCCACTTTCTCCGGTGGCGTTGTACAAGTTTGGCGAGTACCGCCGTTGCCAATCATTGTGAGGGCCATTCTGGACCACCTAAAGACGACGGCGCTGTTGGAGATTCCCTGGAAGTTAATCTTGGAAGAGGATGTGAACTCGGGGGCGGAGATTCCGATAGTTCTTGAGACGACAAAGCTGCCGTTCCTCGACAGAATACTGGGACCAATCTCTCAGATGGAGCAGAACGAGACACCGATGTATATTATCAAGATATGGACAGGTGTTTATCAGGCTAAATACCACTTGGCACAACGGATGAATACATTTAATTTAACCATTTTTTATTTCGTCAATCTTGTTGAAAAAAAAAGGTATCAACTTCTTGGAAAAGAAAACAGTGAATAAGGCCATCGGATGGAAGGAACTTCCGTTCGCCATCAAATGGTCCTTGAAAACTCCGATGCCTTTCGTAGAAGCGCGATCAACGATGGATGGGAGGATGGGGGGACACGTTAGACCAGATAGGATTAATTTAGAGGCGATAGGCATTGCGGACTTGAGATGGAACAATATTTTCCCGAGCACGACCTATGGAACCTCCGTTCTGACGAGTGAAGGGAATAGGAATAAGCCGAACAAGGAGCAATTCAGGAGGAACAAATCGAACAGGGAGATTGCTGTAACATTCGAAGATGCAGACGATTCCGAAACGGAAGATAATGAACTGCAGACGCAGAATCAAGGCGACGACCGTACGGTAATATTTACAAGAACAACAACTAACAAATGAAGTTCATTGCTAAAAATAAAAGAGTAAATTATTGAAAACAAAATTCATTTCTTTTACTTTCAGAATTTCACGCGCGAGAATTCTACAGGGGAAAGCTCGAGTGAGCAAAATCCAGAGTCGGACTTGGAAGCAGAGGTGTGAAATTAATAACGCGCTCCTCGAATTCGGTTTATTTTAGCATGGATATTTTTCGTGCAAACTTTATCGCACTTGAATCATAAAATAGGTCGACGTGGAGACGCTGAGCGTCGCGACCGGACTGCAGGTCCTCTGCGCGCAGCTAGGCGACAGCGATGACGAGCAGTTAGCGGAGATGGTGGACATCGCGGCGGAAGTGGAAGAGAAAAATCTCGGAAGATCTTGGGGTATGATGACTTCATTCGCTCAATGGGCGGTCAAGGAAATTGTGGATAAGACCATTTCGCAATGCGCGTATAAATAATGCCAGGTGATCGCGGTCACGCAATGCTAACGTCGTATTATTATCAATCCTCGAGATACGCGAAGAGTTAACGATAAAATTGACGCAACTCTTCGATTGCAAACTTACCGTTTAACCGAATTGCTCAAGCCTAACCGAACCTGTCAAACATTATAAATATACACACACTAAAAATATCAGTTTCGTCCACTAAATTTTCATTCGAACCTCCATTCGTGTCGATAATAGCGTGGACAAAGTACAGCGCCGAAAAGATAACACATTAAAACTACCCAAAAAAAAAAATAGAAAATATCACGTATATTCAATTACTCACGTCGCTGGGTCGTCGAAAGCTGTCCATGCTGCGCTCGGAGCATATGCTGCTGGTCTCGCTCTCGTCGCTGTGGTCGCCCTTACCCCGCGGTGTCCTCGTGTAGCTGTCAATACTGTCAAACGTCAAGGCGTCAGCGAGCGCAGACTCTGCTTCGCGCGACTGCTGAAGCATCTTCTGCGCCATGACGGGTCTCGACGGCGGTCGGTCCGTCGGAGACATGTGCAGATTTTTACCTCTGCAGAACCCGAGCAAATATTCGCTTTTAACGCGTCGATATGGACCACTCTAATCATTTCTTCCCGTATCTCTCTAACTGTCGTTCCGTAATGATGCGTCGATGATAGCAGCTCTCCGGGTATCTGCCCCACCTCTTACCTTATCTTGCTACCGAAGCTTCTGTCCATTCCGAATCGCTGGGGACTCGGTTCGCGGCTGTTTCCGGTGCTTCTGATACCGTGGCCGGACAGCCTTCTGGGTCGCGCGATGAGGGACTCCCCTTCGCGGTTGTACGTCGCGTAGCTCAGTCGCGACGACGGCGAGCCCGATCTGCTGCTCGCTGCAAGAATCGCGATGCCGTTAGACTCGGAGGATCGTGAACGGGACGAAGCTTCGACCGATGCTCCTCGATGACCGCGAGATTACTTACGTTGAGACTGCGAAACCCCGGAAACCCTCGTCCTCGTTCTCGCTGGCCTTTCCGGACTGGCGATCACACTCGGATCCGGCGATTTGGTTGGCCGTGCTAAGCGGAAATGCATCGATTCGAAGCATTACGATTAGCGACTATTGACGCGTTTACGAAGAGTCGACAAATCGAAGTGTCTTTCGCGAAGAAATAAATAAAGTGCTACGAATTTTCCCCTGTTATTTTCACACCCTTATGGGTAATTACCTGATTTGCCGGGTTGATTACCATGATCGTTATCTTCCGGCAGCGAGCAAACGACAAATCACATTTTACTCGCGGCGTAAAAACGCTGTATTCGCGTAACTGTTTCGCGCATTCGATCGTCCCTGTTTAACGGCGTATTATGGAATTTTACTTACGAAGCGAGGCCTTGTGACGGTTCATGTTCGCGTACATCATTCTCGCCTTGGCTCTCTGAGCAGCCTGAAGATCTATCGCGCTGGTGGATCTCACGCCCGGAGTGATTCGACCTACAAGAAACAATCGTGCGTCCTGTCACCCCGTCGAAAACGTCGTATGTACGTTAATGAAAATGATCGATAGTTTGCGAGACGCGTCCCACCGACGGCACGCGATAGGTGCCGTCGATTCTCGTACGCCCGGCGGTGAACTTTCCGCCGCGAAAGTCGTCAAGGAAAGAGAGAAACGACGCTTGAGAGAAATTACAGTGATTGTCGGTAGGTCTTTGAAGAATCGGTATCCCGGACTGTCGGTACGACCGCGGCAAAGACGGGGTGCGTCTGAGCGGGCCGTGCGGCTGGCCCTGGCCGTGATGCAAGTTTTCCGTACTACCTTCGCGCGTGCAATCCGGTACACGAGGCAAATCCGAGCAGCATGAAAGAGGGACGAAACGTATTGTACGTTAGTGTGCCAGAAACATCGATGAGTGTCTGTGTCGTCGCGTAGGTACATCGGGGGCGGTTAAATATTTCAACCACGTTTTCTGTATGGGCAACCGACGGGGTGGCATGAAAGTCGTGTTTAAGTTCGTCGATAAATTCGGTCTTCTCATTGAAAAAAATATGCATACTTATAATGCATAGAGAAAAAGAATTAGTTGGATCTACTAATAAATACTTGCGGGATCGCAAGTAATTATTTATTGACATCAATTTGATCTTTCTTCATATATATTAATGAGATATTTCTTTCTTGCAATCACATACGACTATTCCACGCGATTGTAAGGAAGAGATATCAAATTGATGTATAATATTAAAAGATTTCAATGACATTAATAAGTAATTACTTGCGACCCCGCAAGTAATAATTTTTAGTAGATCCAACTAATTTTTTTTCTCTATGTATATCGATATAAGATTTTATCGTAGATAAAAACGTAATCTTCAAAAAAGTATTGTACAAATATGAGCCAAAGCTCACAGATAATGAGACAATAGTGGTTGAAGTTTCTTTCCTGGCGAGTAAGTGTTTAGCTTCATATGGTATTTTTAAATTCAACGTGTGATCTGTGTACATACTTAATGTCACGCGAGAAAGAAAGTGTCCGAAAAAAATAATTAATCACTGAGTTTTAAACGCATTTCTCTCGACAACGTTGGAATATCATCAAAACGCAAGAGAGACACACTTATGCCAAGCAAGGGGTTTGAGATAAATAAACGTACAACACACGATGACGGAGTTGCATTTTCAAAAATGTCGCCTTTTAGCTTAAATAAGGCAGGGATTGAAAAATAAAAAATATACGAGGTAGATAATATTTTTAAAAGTTTATCAGTCTGCAGTAAGAAAAATCCGTGAGAAAACCGAATCGCCGAGCCAGTTGACCGAATGAGTTCTCACGAATTCAACCGAAATCGAGATCATTACCTGTCGCGCTCGTTGACGGTCTGGGGACCCTAGGAGTCGTGTTGGTCGTTCTCGCTACGGCGTTCAAACTGTTGATACTGCCGCTATTACTGAGCGACATCAGCGAGCGCTTGTAAGTCGCGTCGAGGCTATTGAGGAGTACCTCCGCTTGCTCCGGGAAGTGATCCTTGAACGCCCAGTACGATCTAACGACGTAAAGAGACGTTTGAAGAGTCCTGGCACATGAAAAAAAAAAGGTAGGAAATAAGAAAGCTCACTTTCTCGCGTGCGCTCTTGCATCTGAATCAGAGTCGGCCATGCCCTTCTTGATCGCCTCCTGCAGGGCCGACACGTGCTTGTGCAACACCTGCGTCGGCCAGCACTGCAGGATCAAATTGAGGTACTCGCAAGTGGCGCGACGGATGTCCTTGCTCTTGCTGTTCAACGTCGACGTGATGATCGGGACGAACCGCGGGCTGTGGGTGTTTTGCAGAAGGAAGCGCACCGCGACTGCACCGGCCGTCGCTACGACCTAAAATGCCGCCAGGGTTTTGGAAACGCCGCCAAGGTCGCTTCTAACGACGCGTCGGATATAATCGCTCGCGCGCGTGCATTCCGCTCCAAATGCAGGCGCGTTCCACGTGCCATCGCGGTCTTCGCGCGAACGCGAGACAATAATTATCGCCTTTGCGATCGTCGCGACCGATGCGCCCGCGATGAAATCGCGTTCAACCGGCAACCGCTCACCTTGGCACTGTTCTGTATGAGGTTCATTAACGTGAGTAAGACCCCCTCTCCGAAACTGGCGAGCTTATTCTTCAGGTGCTGACTCAGGAAAGCCAGAGTGATGCAGGCCTCCCGCACAACCTGCGACCTGAGGTCCATGCAGGCCACCTCGAAGGGCCGTTGGATGCTCTTGAGGCACTCCGGGAAGTTGTCGTAGCTCATGCCGCCGGCTATGATGATCCCCCGTAGCTTTTTCATCTGCGATAGCGGAGGAACGTGATAACGATGGCAAATGGAAGGGATCGAAGCGCTCGTCGCGCGAACTGATGCGATACTGAGAGGAATTTCTTGAAAATTGACATTCGAATGAATTTCCCTAGTCAATGAAGAAACTGTCAGAATTAAACGTTGAAATCTACTCGGAAATATACGAAAGGAACGAATAAACGAGAAAGTGGAAGAGATCGTTCGATCCTCTCAATGATACCGAATCTCTCAAAACGATACGCCAATTCCGGAAAGATTGAAAGCGGAAAACGTTCGAACGAATTTCCCTACTTTACGAAGAAAAAAAAATCGTCACAACTAAACATTTCAATCTACTCAAAAACGTAAGAAAAGAACGAATGAATGTGAAAGTGGAAAAGATTTTTCGATCCTCTTTTCCCAACATGATAGATACGCAAATTCTGCCGAGATTGAATTTTCCTACTTTACAAAAAAAAAGAACCGACAGAGCTAAAAATTTAAATATACTCAAAAATGTATGAAAGGAACGAATAAACGAGAAAGAGGAAGAGATTTCTCGATCCTCTCGATGATACCGAGTCTCTCAACACGATACGCCAATTCTCCCGAGACTGAAAGTGGAAGACCACTCGTACGCTCCAGTTCGCGCGCAATTATTCATTCAAACAATTGAAATCGGCGAAACGTACACTGTCGGTCCTCATTTTCCAGTCTTTCTTGTCGTCGCCTATGGTATCCTTGATCACCCTCATCTGTTCCTCCAGATCCTTCGCGGAGAACAACTTGACCGCGGGAACATCCTCGAACGCCATGAGGAACGTCTCCTCGTCTACCGCGCCGGCTTGACCTGAATTATCGTCATATTAAACGACCCGTTCCTTCCATCGGAGGGGTTCCCTAAGTGTTTTTAATGGACGAGGCACAAGTTTCGTTCCGCGACAAAGTCCGATGGAACGCGCCGTGATCGAGGAGCTGGTCGTCGAGTCGCAGACTCGTTGGGCTCGTGTTATTCGCGTTTCGAGTGTCTGTATACATTTATAATTACGTGATTGTCTGGAATTAATTATTTTGCATCCTAATTACATTCCATCATGGAACTTTGACGTGAAACGGTGGGTGTGTCACCTTCGCGTGTACCTTCAACATCGAAATAAATAACGTACGTTGTGAGTGGTCCACACAAATGTGGACCAGCGTCGACTCGCACTTTTAATGCTGACGTACGCAAAAGATACGCACGCGAAACACAAACACACTTTGCAATGGTAAACACACAGCGGCACTTTAAGATGGAACTTAAAGGGTAAATGTTTGATATCGGTTTCGTCGACGGACGAGGATCTCCTTCTTCGACACGGATTGCTTCATTTTTTGATAATTTTGAGGTACACGCTGAGAAAAATAATTAGGTTAAAGTGACAAAATGTGTCTAGTTAAAGGCGTTTAGTTATTTTGACCAAACTACTGGTCAGTGGAATCAAGTGTTTAGTTATTCTGAGCAAATGTTTAGTTATTTTAACTACAAAATCGTCAGTTTAACTAACAGGGAATCCATAGTTCACTAAACTGTTTGGTCATCGACTCCAAGATTTTGATTAAATTGACCAAATTTTTTTCTCAATGCTCACGCCTTTCCTAGAGTTCCTGGAATCGAGTTATCTTTCCTATTCGACTGTCAAAGCGAGTGAAATATACCGTGGCAGGAATGTCACGATTCACCGAAAGGCAAACCAATCGTGGAGGCATAGAGCCATCGATATTCATTGTGCCTCGAATTCTATACTTTCCATTGAGCGAACACCTCGTTTCTGAAACATTTCCGTCGCAATTTCCGAGCACGACAATAGCAGCGTCGCGCGAGTGCTTCGAACGCATGCGAGCGTCATCCGCATCGCGGACGTCCTTGCCGCTAAGGAGTCTTCGTCCGACGGAACCTGCGCTCGGCGTTGGCAACACAGAAAGCGTCAAAATGCAAACGCGAGGCGTGTGACCGAGTCGAACGCACCAGTTAGCGTTGCAACATGTGAGAGACGTATGCAAGGATGCACCGGTGAAAAGAGATACGCACGGACGGCACGATTTCTGGCGCGACGAGATACATATGTTCGATGAAATTTGAGTAAACCTTTCCGCTCTATCACGTTGCGTCGCCTGAGAATCGAGGGGAATTATTCCGCGGGGTTGAAAATAAAAAATAATCAATCGTCTCGCGGAAACATCCGGAAGAACATCTTCTTTCGATGCGCAGCGCGGGTTCCAAGTTTTTCGACGCTTACGAAATTCCACCTGAGAATCAGTCCTACTGATAAGAACCTTCGCCACCGAAAAAAGGTGGGAATTTTAATTACCCCAAACGCGGCACGGGTACTTTCCCTTGCGCGACACTAAAAGGGCACCGCGAGTCGCGCGGATGACGAAGAAACTGGTATCCGTGTAACGAGTAACGTAGGACGATTGCTTTCGGCCTTTAAAGGAAGGGAAAGTTCAATTCCGCTCGGTCCAACGGTGCACCGACCTCGCTGCGCGATAATTTAATTTTCAAGGGGGCCGCGCGAAGACCGGGAGCGAGTTGAGAATATATTCTCCGTTGCACGAGATATCGTTTCACGGTTTGTTGATTTCCATTAGGTGGCGGATCGTCGGCGCGAGGTCGATGTGGGTCGTTCGAATTGACGGGCGCGAATTGGATGACGCGAGGGACGATCGAGGTGGTGCCTGATTCGGGCTTGCGTTACTTTTTCTAGGGAAAAAAAAGGAATGAACACGGAAAGACTGATACGCTGAGAAAAGAATTTATTTATAGTTAATATATATGTATACTTTATTATGGCGAAAGAAATATTTCTTTGGACCAAGTAAATATTCATTAAATTATTTCTATTTGAATGAAAGAAACATTCTAATAATTAATACATTTTTACTCGATCCAACGAAATATTTCTATTCGCCATAATCAAGTACACATTTACTAACTACGAATAAATTCTTCTCTCAGTACACAAATAGATTTTACTGTAGTTGCAATGAAAGAAATACACATGAGAGTTTTCGGATATTTCTACCGTGTTGAAGAAGAATTTTTCCATAGAAACTAATAATAAATTATAATTCACTGAGAACAACAGTTTATTTGTAGCTAATAAAGGATCAAATAAAGGATCAAATAAATATTCGTCAACTATTATGATATTTATTCGGCACAATGAAATCCCATGAGGCAATCGTTAGAATGAAATAAACATTTTAATAATTAACAAATACTTCCTCGTCTTAACGAAATATTTATTTTGCCTTATTTGAAATTACATTTATTAACTATTAATAAACGGCTCCTCGGTGTGCATATTATCACGACTTGATGTTTTCAAAAGAAAAATTACTGTATTGCACTGTAAAAAAACCCGACAGTTCTCATGTGTACCTCTTTCATTGTAAATACAGTAAAATTTATACTGGTATCAGCTTTTCCGTGAAGATCCAAATTGAATTTGACAGCTAATTTAACAATATCCTCTACATTGCCCGCCAGAAAACAAAATATCCCTAGCCTCTGGTATCTTTCAACCGTTATCACACATTCCCTTACATTTCGACAAAACTCAAACACCCAGATTTTTATGAAGATCAAAGACGCACTATGCTAAGAAAAAAATGTAGTAGATTTGACTAAATTAGCGGGCACGGGCGGGGGAACGCAGGTCTAGTTACTTACATTAATAATTTGCTAAAATTGACCTTAGCTTGTGCTTTCATTAAAAAATGTTTAATCATTACAACCAAATTATTTAATTCGAATAACTAAATCAGTGTTCCCTTTCGCCCATAACCGCCAGTTTAGTAAAATCTACAATTTCTTTTCTCTGTATACTTAACGAGCCCCACAAAGACATTACCACACGCATCGCCCGTAACATTACGCGTTATCCCCAAAAAGGATCGCTGCCCTGAAATCCTGAGGCGGCCTCAAACAACCGGCAATTAAAGAGATGCCCTTCCGAATGTGTTCGCGCTCGGCTCGTTAACCGCGATCTTCGGAAACGCGCGCAGCTTCTTTCTGCGCCCGACGTAAAAGGACCGCGCCGCGAGGTTTAACTGAATCGTCATCGTCATCGTCAGGCGGAGCAGCCGGCGCAACGTGGTATCGCGTTACTGATGGCCAATAGTTGTGAGTAGGTACCTGGTGTCGCTCTTACTGACTGGTTTCGTTTGACGGTTGATGACCTTGCGACTGTGGAGTTGGCGCTACCGGGAGGAGCTGTCGTGCAAGCGAACAATTAGCGGTTTAAGCGCGCGTCGGCTCGTTACGCGCTTTTCATTTCGGGCAAGCGTCGATATTAGTGACACGCGACGACGGGGCATAAAAAGCGCGAGCCTCGCGTGTTCCGGGACGTTGGTTTGGATCGGGAATTCGAGGCTCGCCGGGGCTGTTAGCAGGGCTCCCTCATCCCGTTGGATGTTAAAAAAATAGTGGGTTTTATAATGACTGATTTTAAAGAATTGACCAAAAGATGATCAATCTTTCCTCATCAGAGCATTATGAAGGGATAAGAGAAAGCGATCTAATGGTGTTTGTAATAAATTCGATAGTTTTGGGGAAATAATATTGAAAAAAAAATGATTGAGATTTATAATTGAAATAATTTATTTTCGCAAGAAGACATCGAAATTGTGAGTTATGGAAGATAACAAACTAGATCGCTCTTTAACGAACAAATACTTAGACAAACCTTTTCTCATACTACAAGGAGCACGCGCAATGATACCCCAACACTACACAGAGAAAAAGAATTAAGCTGGATCTATTGAAAATACTACTTGCGGGATTGCAAGAAATTATTTATTTATACCAATGAAATTTCTTAAAACCTCCATTTGATATCTCTGCCTTACAGAGTGGAATAATATGGAATCGTGTGGAAGAATATGTGATTGCAAAGAAGAAATATTTAATTCATTAATATGAAAAAAGATTTGATTATCAGTAAATCCAACTAAATCCTCGATTTGAGAACTCGTATGAATTGCTGGAGCGTTTTAACGACGAGAAGGTACTGTGAAATTATTTGACGAAATGTTAAAAATAGTGACTTTTCATGAGTTTTAAAAATAAAAAATGACTTTTTACTGACTTGATTGAAAAAAAAAATGACTAATTATCTGAAAAATGATCAAGTAGGAGCCCTGTGTGTTAGTAGTTGACGATGCGACGGAGATAACGGTATTAGCGGGGAATCATAAGATCGACGCGGCGCAGTCGCGGTGAACGATTCGATTATTAGTAACTTCCGCTCGAAGGGTGTTTCGGGCACTGACGATTGTTCAAATCGAGAGAGAAGCTACGAGTAATCAAACGTCTCCCGCAGACTTCACCGTCGCACGTGAGGGGGGAGTTAACACGTGAGTTCGAGTCGGCCGTCGTGACGCCTCGTACGACTTTTCGCGCGGAGCTGATGAGACTGTTAAAAATCATTCATGATGATGAGCGAACAAAAAAAATGTGGGGATATAAGAAGCTTCAATTTTTATAAGCGAGCTTTCACTGCCGGAAAGGTTGCTGGAATCCACTGGTCGATTGTATTAAGGCGCGTGCTGATTTATCGCAGTTTAACGACGCAAAACGGGCGATGATCGACGATGCGCGAAGCGCGACGTAGAGCGAGATGAGATTGTCGCGCGAGTAATTAGCAAAGTATCAAGAAAGCGCTTCCTTGGATCCAGCGAATTCGACCAACCTGACCCGACGTTACAAAATCAAGGCTATTAGTTCACAAAACTCGAAGACACCGAACGACAAACATCGGGTGAGATACGTCAAAATGAGGGGTGAGTCTGCTGGACGAACGGGGCTGTTAAAAACAGCTGACAGAGACCACAATGCGGAATATGAAACGACCTCGTAATTCGAGGACGTCCAAATACCTGGTGTCGAAGGGAGCGACTTTGCGGGGCCGAATTGACTCTTCTTCTGCGGTACGCTCGTGCATCTCTTGACCGGCGCTGATTTGACCTGGATCAATACACGATTCCGACATTACAGATCGTCGTAGCGACGAAGAACTATAGATTTTTCGTTTCATTCTCGTTTAGGTATATTTAGCACCAGTGAAAAGGGGAGCTTTTGCGTGCGGATCCTTCGAGAAGGAGGGGGAGGAAAAAAGAGGGCGCCTGACGAAGGAAAATACAATTTTTCACAGTATATGTAAAGGATTTCTCATTCGAAATTTCTTGGCAAGAAAAATTGCCGGTGAATTCGAGCGGATCAAGCTGAAATTTCAAAATACCGTTCTTGATTTCTATTTCAGATCAGAGAATAATAATTAGAATCCAATTCTTTCCACGCATGAGACGAAAATCCGCCCAGATTTTCCTGATCGGATGATTTCTGTCGTTTCAAATGTATTTTAAACACGTCATCAACGACGCTGCGCTTAGATGCATGCGTGAAAAATTTCATTCCTGTGCATAAGTCGGATCTACCAGACCGGAATACAAATTACAATATGAATTATATTTTGGTTATAAAATGTAATATTTCTTTAACGAAGAAAATAATGTTGGATATTTATAAAATAAATAAACGTAAATCGTTTTATTTTATAAAATAAACGTAAATCAATAGACCATCAATTACGAGTTACAGCATTTCTTTTTACTGCCGGGTCCCGCAGACTCGACCTATACGTCTGAGGATTAATAAAATTTGATTTTTGAGTCGATTTCATTGATTATCTCCGATCGACAGAGCGTCAATCGTCGATCGTCGATGAGTGCGCGGCTTGTTACGAGCGTTTCGCTCGGTATAAATTAACTCAGGATCTGGACAGGCCCTTGACCAGCGTCCGAGCGTTATATCAGGGACTGGCTAGGCCCTTATAAGGCCCTCGACAAATCTCTGCGTAACGCTCTCGGATTTCTACCAGGGATCTCCTCGCTCGTTAAATTGCCGCAATTGCAATTAACGCCTCGATGCGAGGAAAATTGACAAATAAGAAGAGATCGGATGGGTTATCGTGCGGGTTACTTAGATCGCGACAAGTTTTGCGAGATGATCGCATGCTTCACTTACCGCTGCCCTGTCCGGCTCGTCTTCGTCCTTACCGGCTGCAACAAAAAGGAGAATGGTTCGTCAAGCGTCGCCGATAAATAGATGCAGGTCGTTTGGACGGAAAAACAAATCGGTATTGTGTTTGCATCACGCTACTTGCTGGGAGTCTTCACGGAGAATCTCATCTCTCTTGATATTTTCGTAAAAATCGAAATCTCTGGAATCGATTATCAGCCTTTCCTAGGTATATGTATTTTTTTCGTGCTGATTCCAAAAATCATAAATTTATCGGGAAAATCTCAAACGAGCGCTGAAATATCGATGACTTTTTGTGGAAAAATAATTTTCCCGTGCATACAATTATCGACATCTCATATTTCCTTCGAGATGTCGATCTAATAACCATGCTTTTCTTAATCAGCGCGAAAAAAATACGTAAGATAGGGTAGTCGCGCGATCGATTCCGGAGATTTCGATTTTTCGTAAAATTTTGAGAGAAGCACCCCTTAAAATTTCTTCGGTTTTTTCGAAAACATTGAAATCTCCAATCCGAAATGATAAATTTGTCCTGAGACTCATCGACGCCCGTATTAAAGTAAAATATATATAGTTAAAATAACAAAGTATTATAATTTCAGGGAATTCTCTAAACTCTAACTTCTCCACACATCTAAAATTCCCTGGCGTTTGACACCATGTACTCTCGACGTCACACGGGCACTTGACGGTATGTGTTGTCCCCGAGTTGATTACAAACGTGGCTCTATGATATAACTATACATTCTCGCAATCGGTCGCATAATAGAGAGCGACTATTCGTACCTAAATTAGGGTATAACCAGGGTGGTTTGTGTATATCGCAGTGGCAGCCCCTCGCTCTGGCGCCGGGATGCTTAACGATGTTGTCCCACTGAAGGATCCAAGTGCTGCTCATATCCCAGAGCTTCTTGTCGATGCTGGGATATTTGAGCAAGCCGCGTTTCGAGCAGCAATGCCCGTTCGTAATTTCGTTCATCGCGAAAACTCGCTTCGGAGATGCACTCTCGTTTAAGCGGAAGTGAAAATTGTAACGCGCACCATGTCTTCGATCACTAATTGGAAACTTGATTCGTTTGAATTTTCGGCATTTATTTTACACCCTTAAAAAGAACCACTGTCATTTAATAATTATTATTATTCTACGTATTACCACGTACGAAAAACACGTGTATCTCAATGGGGGAAGAATATCGTACGGCAAAGCCGTTCCACGAAGAATACGAGCAATATTTACTCCACGCTGCGTTGTTTATTATTACGTATTTAAGTCGGAAAGACTGCATACGAGGGATATGTTCTTGAAATCCTCTTTCGTCATACGCAATGCACCGAAAGAAATAATTGCTAGAGTCGACAAAATATTTCTCGAATCAAGAACATACGATCTTACACATTTTTAAGAGCACAGATTCTTGATCGAAGAATATATTATATTCTTGATTCAAAAGTACCGTCGTGAGGACAAGAAATGCCTTCTGCGAGAAAGAAATCACTTCATTTTCTCGTATCAAATATTTTCTCGCAGCTTGAACCTGAAATTATATCACGAACATTTGTTTTGCACCGGTAATAATTATTTCTCTCAGTATCTACCATAATCGGCATGGAAATTTACATCGACACCATCACTTCCGGACTCGAATTTTCACTAACGAGTCGCGCATCGGCGCCGCGACGAACGAGGAAGCGCATAGGTAAGCACTTCGCGGTGAAATCTCAAGATTGGCGATAATTCAGCGCGGCATGCAGAGGTGCGCGCGCGCGCGCGCGCGCGGTGAAAGCAAATCTCATTGTTTCTCGAGGAGGAGCTTACCGCCCGACGCTCGATCGGCTCGCCCGAGATCTCTTAATCGGGCTTCCGTAATTGCACTTAATTAATTGAAACACGACCGGCGCGTCGGAGCGGCGCTTTTTTGCACGCCACAAATTCCGCATGGAAGTCAGAAGGAGGGGAGATGAAACGACACGACGAATTTTGTCAACCCTTCGATCGCGTGCCAATTTTTTGCGGGGGTGTTTTTAAACGGAAATAGAGATATTAAACAAACAAAGGAGACTGCGCAGGTGAAGCGGAAATTGCACAGCGTTCGAAGCACCGATCATGCAAATTCTGACGCCGCAAATTGCACCGTGCAACCGCGAGCAACTGCCGTCGCTGCAAATCATCGCGGGAACGCGATCCTTCGAACGCCTTGAACTTTATTGCACGATCGCTAGATGTTCGCCTGGCGAACGCTCCGGCTCGCGATGGAAAAGTACGAAATGAGGAGTACATACTGATGAACGAGAAACGCGCGAGTTCGAATCGACTATGTATGCCGGGCGTGCCACCTGCCAGAACGCGATGAAATGATACGACATTGCGAAACGGCCTTGACGCGAAACGACAAAATCAGTTTCTAGCCCGTGGAGTGTGACGAAGGAAATTCGAGACGGAGGGGAAGCGAGAGGGAGGGATTTCTTTTGAGAAAACTGATCCTACATTTCGTGTAACCTTGCTGATTACTTTTCTAAATTTTTAATTAACGACAATTCGCAGAAATGAATCATCCCCCTTTTTTTCTCGTTGTAAATAAAATTAAATTAAGAATGCTTTTGATCGAGGATCTTTAATTTATCTTCTGTCTGAAATTTTGGGGAATCCTGCTGGTTACTTTTCCCGATGTTTAGTTAACGAATATTCAAACAAATCTACATTTCGTGTAATCTTACCGATTTTTCCAAATTTTTAATTAACGAATATTCATACAAATTTGTTCTCTCCTCTTTCTCCCAAATACCTCGAATTTAATAATTAATTTTCTCATTATAAATAAAATAAAATTATGAACGCTTCTAATCGAGAATCTTAAATTTATCATCTGCCTGAAATGTCTCTGCAATCGCGCGGATTACGAAGAAAAATGATTTTGGAACCACGTTCAGGAATAATCAATCAAACGTCACATTGAGATTACTTTTAATAAATCAGGCTCGGCGCGAGACTCGCTGACAACGCGTCGAAGGGATAATCCATGCAACGTAACGGATAAGGCGGGCGTGTTTACATCGATCGGAATGACATGCGATTATTTATACAATGGAAATAATTGGCTGCAATTTGGTTTCACAGCCTCGAGGACTCTCCGAAGACCTTGTTTAACGAAGAAGAAAATCCACGACTCATGATAAGCAAAGTCGATTGCAAAAGTTCCTGTGTAACGCCGTCGTTTGATCGTCGCTCGCGCGCCATTGATATTCAGAGCCGAGGATCGATCGACGCGATTATCGCGATAAGGATGATCGTTTTGATCGAGGACCCGTGGTTTGCGCGCGATAAGCGCAGTTTCTTCCGTGACACGCTTAATGACTGCTTTTTATACTTCGAAATTGACTCTAATTTTAATTTTAATTCGCACCGAAACTCGATCGTAATTTTATTTCGAGTACACTGAGAAGAATAATTTCGTCAATTTAATGAAATCCCAGAAACCAAGCTGTTTGGTAAAATACACAGTAAAAAATTCGGCGGTGTGACCTATACACGACCACTTTTGGTGTTAAATAACAAATGACATGTTACATATAAATGACACCAGATGTGTTATATATAGGTCCACACCGGTGAAATGGTGTTAAAGATCAACACCACCATTTTACTCTGTATGAATCCTCCATCTGTTTAATGAAACTGACCACTTTTTACTTGGAATAACCAAACGTTTCGTCGGAATCATTAAAAACCTAGTTAGAATAACTAAACGTGTTTAACTAAATACATTTCGTCACTCTAAATTAATTATTTTTCTCCGTGTAAACGCACTCGCTCCAAATGTATGTCACTTGAAAAAACCCGAAGATTCTGAATTTAGATCGCGCTATCTCGATCAACAACATACATACAAAACGCGCACGAAAAATCTTTTCTCACCGCACAATGTGCAAACGCGCATACAGTCCCGGTCTGGCCTCACCGAACGAACAATTTTGTGAACACAGATCGTCGAAGATTGTTTAAACTATCCCGATTACCCGCGATGCTTTAAACAACGCGGCGCGCTCAGGGTAGCCGACACGATTCAGTCCCGATCGCAGGATCAACGTCAACGCGACGCAGCGACCGACCGAAGCCCGCGATCCACGCGGTTTCACAACTCGGCGCTGAATCCACCTTCGCTATTTTTCTCCCTCAACATCCTCGACCGTGTTTTCTAGCACTGCGCGACCCGCGCACTCTGTTCACTCCACGGCGCGATCGCACATTTTTACACGCGTGCAAACAGCCGAGATAAGAGGCGTAGCCAAGGTACGCGGCGCGGAAAGGTAAACAGAGCCGATACACCGGCTATTGGCCCGTCGAAAATCGACGTCGGTTCGGTTCTCCGTCACTTTTCTCACTTTTCCCACCCACGTGTCACTCGTTCCACCGATATCCGCGCGTGATCGAGGTGTGCACCTACTTATTCCAGCGATACGCGAGGGAATCGTTTCGCCCGACGCGCGCACCGCGATCACACGTGCGTCTGACGCGAGTCGCGCACGTAGCTCTACGGTCTCTCGCGGAAGATTAACGAGAGAGACTCGACCATGCGAGCGAGTCGAAGGGGAGGCCTCTAGCGGCGCGGGGTCTTTGCTGGAGGGGCGCCGCACGCTGTCGATCGGTAGTAGACAGGGGGAATCGATGTTACGAGTGGCAGTGACGATGTCTCCCCGTGTGTGTGTGTATGGGGTTCCGAAAAATCGATGCATTTCGCGCGGTGATGAGACGGAGGCTGTCGTGTCGGGAGAAAGTGACGATGGGCGGCATGCGAGGGCCGACCCTGTGAGACTTTCCCTTTTTTTTTCCTTTTGCTAGATTTCGCTCGTACACTGAGAAAAATAATGTGGTCGATCTAACCGAAATCCTGGAGGCCATAGTGAAACCGTTCAGTGAAATATGAATCATTCGTCTGTCTGGTTAAACTAATCATTTTCTGATTACATAGAGGAGAAGAATTAGTTGGATCTACTGATAATTACTTGCGGGATTGCGAGTCATTATTTATTGACATCAATTTGATCTTTCTTCGTATTAATTGGATATTTTTTCCTTGCAATTACATAATATTCCACGTGATTGCAAAGAAGAGATATCTAATTGATGTGTATTAAAAGAGAGAATTCGTTAATATAAACAAATAATTACTTTCGACCCCCCAAGTAATTTTTAGTAGATCCAACTAATTTTTGTTTTCTGTGTAAAATAACTAGACGTGTAGTTACAATATAGGTAATAACTAAACGTGTTATTGGAATAACTAAATATTTGGTTCAACTTCTATAGTATTTCGGTTGGAATAGCTTGACTCGTTTATCTAGATGTGTATTGTTATTTTTCTTCATGTAAGTTTAAATGGAAATTGCACTGAGAAAAATAATTAGGTTAAAATGACAAAACGCATCTGGTTTGACGCGTTTAGTTATTTTAACCAAAATATTGATCGGTTGAACTAAACAGATGGAGGATCCGCATTTCACCAAACGGTTTGGTCATCATCTCCAGAATTTTGGTTTGATCGACCAAGTTATTTTTCTCACTCACAAAAAAGTGACGCTGATGATTGTGTACTATAATCCTACGAATAATTTAATTCGTTGACATTTTTTTCCACTGCAAGAGGATCGTGAAAACTCGAGAAAAATTACAATTACGTCCTTTGGATTTGAAAATCGACATTTAAACAGATACAATTATACCGACCGTAATAACACTTTTAAAGCTGCTATCGAATAAAGACGATATTTATACAAGAGCAATTCTCTATCGCCTTCGACACCCCGACAAAACATGAATTTCCCCTCACCGCAGCGGCGCCTGGAAGAGTGGAAGCGGCTCCTCCGAAGCATCGACGAGAGATCGACCGAGCGGAAGTGGTAGGGGTGCGAGATTAATGTTTATCGTGTCCGATTGAACCGCGATTATGAACCCGGGGTCTCTCGACGGGTGGGGTTTCGAACGCGGAATGTCACGAACGCCTCGACGCCGTATCTACCTAGGCGAAATACTAATCGTAAGTGTCGCGTTTGACAAATGGTCAATATTTTTCGCACCGATCAGGATACAGTTAGGCGGCTGGTACGACGGTCGTTACACGCGCGGATCTGCATTCGTGCGAGAATGATAGGCAGCGGGAGCGCGGCGCGTTAAAAATTCTTCCAATCCACTCGAGAACGCTATCGCGGATTTCCGCTGTACACGCCAGGCCAGTAGTATGATGTGATATCAATTTTGCTGCAACTTTGAAAACCTAAGTCACGGCGTGCAATAATTGTGTGTGTGTGTTTTATGAGTTCTTCCTTGACAATGTTGCTTATGTAATTGAATGATGAAATTGTGTTTCGGAAATAATAAGTAAGTTAACAAATGAAATTATTAAAATATTAATTTAAATAAATGTATACAGTATAAATTAATACATTTTTTACAAATGAAATTATTAAAATATTAATTTAAATAAATGTATACAGTATAAATTAATACATTTAACCCCTACAATTAAATAATTAAATATAAAACATTATTTTATATAAATAATGTTTAATTCAATTAAAATAATAACCTTATTATATAGGTATAATTTATTAGTTTTAATTTAAAAAGTTTGTATTATAAAATTAACATTAGTGTGATTTAGTAAATTAAATTTTGCACAAATTTGTTACTTTAGATGCGTTTCGATCGTGGCGTGATCCTAAATTCGACGAACCATTTGCAATTTACACTCGTTACAAATAATTTCTGATAATTTGACGTAAAAATTCAGAAAATTTGAAACGGTTTTAACTCGACGCATCTCGTAAATCAGGAATGTCTGATTGGCTACTTACAGGCGGAAGTGATCGCGAGGCGACGAGCGCGGCGCGGGTGAGTAAGACGCGATGCCCAGAGGGTGGCAGTTATCTCGTTCCGCATGGGACGACGAACGATCGGTAATCAGGACGATTTCCAACGGAAACGTCGCTTCTCTTTGACATGCTCCGATGTACAATTCGTATAACTCCTAATTGGCGCAGGTCGTCGCGACGCGATCTCGTTGTGAGAGCGCATCCGCGTACATATGCACGTCGGTCGGGCGAGAGCGGTAACTGGATCAGCGTGCAATTACAATGTTTAACTGTAATAAGCGCGCGTCTTAGCCGGGAGGAGTTCGTACAGTAGGATCTCCCGCGGGGGCTCTCGAGACTCCGGCACACTTCGCGCGAGATATCGGACAATGTGTGTACGATGATAAGAATGTATCCCGACGAAACGTTCCAGATTACTTTGACGTCTACGAGAAAGAAAGCGAAGCGAGATTCGAGAACTTCGATATCCTCGTCTGTAAATCTATCGTCTGAAAATTTGAAAAAAATCAAAAGCTGGGCATTTTTTAAGAAGGTGTATTGATACTTCTGCATCTCGTTTACTATGACTGACATAAATTCTTATGGAAATTTGAAAAAAGAAGAAGAAAAATGTGGCATTTTTCGCGACAGGGTGCTTTTGTGGCTTTTCTGTCTCCTTCGCCATCACCTATACAAATTCTTACAGAAATTTGGGGGAAAAAAATTAAAATACTTAAGGTATCTTTCGACAAGGTGCATTGAGTTTTTTTGTTATCTTTTTCATTATATATATCATCTGTATAAATCCTTTACAGAAATTTGGGGGGGGGGGGGAAATAAAAATGCGGCACTTTTCGACAAGCTGCATTGAGAGTTCTCTACCACCGGTGTAATCGACGCTGTATGGATTTTAGAAAAAAATGGAATCGAATCAAACGTCAAATTGGCCCTCGATCCTCATGCTAGCAAAAGATAACTAAGGGCCTCCTCGAATTTCTTCCACATTTCCTCCCAATTCCCCAAATATTCCATTTCACGTACCAGGTTACTAAAATCTGAAAAAAGACAATTCTACCGTGCCCGCCGGTGTAGGTACGAGCCGTGCAATCCCGCAATGACGCAACTGGCTCCGTAGATCGCGAGGCAAAGTAGTCGGAAAAGTCCAACTGGAACCGGTACGTCGCTCGTTCTTCAACCGATCGTTTAAAACGTTGCGTTACGGCCAACCGTATAATTATCCCCGTCTCTCATTGGCGGTTCGCGGTGCCGCGGCGGCCTGTGATACCGCAATGCAATTTTTACCGCGTCTCGAGATCGTAAAAGGGGGGGTGAGCGCGTTTTCCATTGTCCGAGGGCGAGAGAGCCGGCGCGACACACGCGTCGTCTCACGGTCGCGCTGCTGCGCCGCGAAAATCTTCCCCGGGAACTTTCTCTTATCGCGTATACGCGCCTGCACCGTTTTATCACACGCCGCCGCGCCGCCGCGCCGCGGCACGCGCTTTCTCGCCGTGTCCCGTACGCATATCCAAAATCTCTAGCTTTCTCCCATTCTTGCGGCGTGTACGCACTGCTGCGCCAGGCTCTCAGCTCTTACTCGCGTTGTTCAACGGGTGCACGCGAAAAAACGATTGAGATTTATCGAACGCAGTATTACGATCGTTGAATAATGGCCCGTTCGAACGCCTTCTTTTTTTTTCATTGTTTATTTACGACGCGTGATCCGAACCGCCCCGTTTAAAGGGTTTGTTCTCGTTAACTGCACTATCTGCATTCGTTTTTCCACGGTGCGGTATAGGTATGTATAGCTATCGCGGAAAGTGAAGAAAATGTAGGAAAGTGATTGCCAAAATGGGGGTATTTATTTATCAAGCTATTTTTTTTCGCGGGGAGCCAGTTTCGCTGACTCTCCGATTTTTAAATCGATTGGTTCGATGTTGGCCACCATGACACTTCTCTGTAGAAAAAAAAAGTAGATTTGACTAAATCGGCAGTTGCAAGTGAGGGAATGCAGATCGAGTTACTCGAGTTAATAATTTGCTAGAATTGACTACAGCCTGACTTCCTCAAACGGTTGTTAATTATTCTAACCGAATTATTTAATTGAAATGACTAAATCGGCGTTTCTCCGCTCGTGACAACCAATTTGGTCAAATCTACTAATGTTTTTCTCTGCGCTGAGAAAAATAACTTGCTACGTTTCACCAAAATCCTGGAGACGATGATCAAACCGTTTGGTGAAGTACAGACCCTCCATTTGTTTGGTTAAACTAATCACCTTTTGATCAGAATAACTAAACGTTTGATTGGAATGACTAAACACTTAATCAGGGTAACTAAACATTTGGTTACATTTCCCGATATGTCAGTTAGAATAACCAAACACATTCAACTAGATACGTTTTATCACTGTAACCTAATTATTTTTCTCGGTACGTTGAGAAAGTGCGTAAGAATTGATAACACCGCTCAACACTTACCGGTCACACGCACATTCGAGATAAAAATACACCGCAGCGTGGAGAAACGAGTGCAGAAAGTGTGGGCAACGAGAATGAGCCTACAGTCCAGCAACTCCTACTCTCTCGCAGAATGCGAAGGGAAAAAAAATTAAACCCCCCCCCCCCCCGCACAACCGCGTCGAACCGTTAAGCGATCGACGAAACCGCGGAACTCGAGGAGGAACACGACGTCAGTAAATGAATCCCCCTGCGTGCGTGGCAAAACGTGGCCCGTTTGCACGCGGGCGACATTGACATCGCGAGAGGGATCATCGACCGACGCCTCTTTCGTCATCCGCGTTTTCGTTGCAGTCGACCACGAAGAAGCGCCGTGGCATCGAGTAAAAGAAGTCGACGGGCATCGTAGCGGAGAGAGGATGCCTGACGCCATCACCGCGCGATGAAAGGACGAATCTCGAATCGCCGCGAAGAAGAAGCGCCTACGCGTCGCGGCGGGCGATAATGAGTCTTGCGTTTACATAACGCACCCGCCGTGGCGTGCGTCGCACCGTGTGCGTTACACGTGCGACACCTTCGACAAGGGTGACGATACGTGCGTGAACTGAGAAAAATAACATGGTCGATCCAACCAAAATCCTGGAGATCATGATCAGATCGTTTAGTGAAATATGGATCCACCGTCTGTGTTTGGTTAGATTGACCATTTTCGGGTTAGAATAATTATAGATATGTAATTGGAATAACTTGATATTTGGTTCGACTTACTAATATTTTGGTTAAAATAACTAAACTTTTTAACCAGAGTCATTTTGTCATTTACATCAAGTTATTTTTCTCGGTGTGCGAACGAGATGCGACATTTAGGCGATTGCTTGCAGCATTTTTATATTCACGCGAGCGATAGATTAAAGATGTACGAGAATGAAAAAAAGAAAATTAACCTATTAGTGTGCTCAGTGTCATTTTCAATTGCAAAATAAATTTAGTTTGCAGATATTCAATTAATCATTTACGGAATGTTTATCAATTGGTTTCAGAGAATGTACTCTTTTTTTTTTATAAAATTAAGCTCCCGGAGAATTTTGTTAAACAGTGCGCAATTGTTTAATCCAATGTCTCGAACAAGAAATTGTTCGGCAATTAAATCCCTCTCTATAAATCTGAATCAGCCAAAATGACTAACGATTAGCGAATAGTAGCTGATAATCAACTGAAGTCATACCGCCACAATTGTTCAGGGTATGATTTTAGCTGACTGTCAGCTACTATTCTCTGATTGTCAATCATTTTGATTGATTCGGATTCAGGTAGTACATCGCGGAAAAGAAGCTGCAATCATCGAAGACGTAAAAGACCACTATTACCGTAAAACACTATCACGAAAAATTATCATAAATTCTCACCGAGAACGGTCGCGACGAGGCGCAGCGCGTCCCGTTGTCTCATCGCGGAGAAATTCCACAATCTCCGCGTTGCTATTTCCGACGCGAGTCAACTACCGATGCCGCGTGCTCGACCAGAAGGACGACTCCTATCCGGCGAGTCCTGCGCGCGACCTGCATTAAAATGCGGCGCCATCGTACGCGCCGAAAAATAATATGACGTCAGCTTCCAGCGCTGTCGGGTATTTACTGTTTTTTTTTTCACGTACAGAAAATCCCAATATCGACGGCGTCAAAACAACGCGGCGGCCAACTCGTGGGAGCTCCCGCGGCCCGCTCAGCTGCGCCGCCGGATGTCGATGAATATCGCGCTTCGACAATATAGGCCTCGCCGGGCGAAGTGTTTCGTGGAAATTCGCCATTAGCTCTTCACGGCTATTTTCAGCTCTATTAATATCTTTGAAATCAAATGAAGCGTCGTGGATGCTTCTCCTATCCTGCCAAGCCCATCGGGATGACCTAACCGCGATCGGAAATCGGCGTCTATATACCCGCGACCGTCGGAAACGCTCGGTCGGGCGCGACGTATTCTTTTTTTCTCCCGGACTCCAGACGAGCGACGATCCAATCGCTGGACGCCGCGACGATTTGCGTCTATTTTCGGGACTCCCATTCAAAAACAGTGGATTTCGACGGCTTCTTATTTGAAAAAAATGACCAATCTTTCCTCACCAGAGCATTATGAGGGAATGAGAAAAAGCAGTCCAATGGTGTCTGTAATAAATTCGGTAAAGGGTTTGAGGAATGAATATTCAAGGAAAATGATTGAGATTTGTAATCGAAATAATTGATTTTCACAAGAACACACAACAATTGTGAGATATGGAGGATAACAAATTAGATCACTGTTCAGCGAACAAATACTTCGACAAACCTTTTCTCATGCCACAAGAAACAGGCGCAACGATACCGACTGCTCTTTACGCGCCATCATAACGATTTGCAGAATCTATGCACTAATACAATAGCACGACTATCTCGACGCTGAAAATTCATACGAATTGTAGCCTTTTAGCGGAAGGTATCGCGAAATTATTCAACGAATCAAGAGACGAAGTCTTACAAATAATTCCTTTTAACGACTTCTAAAAATAAAAATGACTTTCTACAGCCTCGAATAAAAAAAAGATCAACCGTTACAAAATAATCAAGTGGAAGTCCTGTATTTTCGGACGATAAGAGATTATTCGCCACATTAAATCGAGAATCGGTTTAGAGCCGAAGCAAGCTGCTGTCGTTGCGCGACTAACGGCTCGATTATTAATGCGATTCGAACGCCTAAAATAATACTGACGGGAGGAAAAAAAAACACGGCACGGAATATTTTTTGCCGCGGTTCAGGATATACCAGAAACGGAGAAAAAGGTTCGAGATTGGAGGTGAGATCCTCGAGCGCCTTTTTTTTTTTTTCATGCGAGAAACGAGGTAAAAAAAGGATTGCAAACGCGATTCCAGAGATTTCGGTACGACGACACCGCGGCTACAGGCGTCCCGCGAAGAAACACTCGGGAGCCGTGTCATGCGTCCTCGACACGACGCATTCCCCGCGGTTGGCCTTTGATTCAGGTATATATGCCTACATTTATCGTCGCGCGCAACCGGTTATGCGAATAATTACGAATTGTTTCATTCATCCGCCAAAGTCATCGCGGATGCTAGGAGAATAGTGCCTGAGATGGGCGGACGCTTTCTGTCGTCGTCCCATTTTTCTTATGGGTGGTAGAGGTTTTTTTTACGGTGGCAGAGGAATGACGGATATATGTACTGCGAAAAAAATTGTTCAATCTCAGCAAACGTGCTTTTCAATAATCCTGAGAGCATATTTATTCAATCAGAACGAATATCGATTAATAAACCTATCGTGGTCCCAATTTTTTGTATGTACGATAGAGGTTTTATTACGGTGGTTGAGGTTTTTTTATGGTGGTAGAGGAATGGGATAATATTGAGAGCATATTTATTCAATTAGAACGAATATCGATTAATAAGCCTATTTCGCCGTCCCAATTTTTTGTATGTACGACGATAGAGGTTTTATTACGGCGGTGGATGTTTTTTATGGTGATAGAGAGGAATGAATATAACGAGAAAAATTTTTTTTCGATCGAAGCAAACGTGCTTTTGAATAATCCTGAGAGCGCATTCATTTGATTAGAATAATTGTCGATTAAAGGTATGTAAATATTATTGATTTTATTAAATATGATTTGGTTCAAATTGGTATTAATTCGAATCGAATAAATATACTTTCAGGACTATCCAAAAGCATGTTTATTTCGCTCAAACAAATTTTTTTCTCAATGAGGCAATATTTAGAGGCACTCGTTTTATATTCTCGGAGATATCTCTTTATAAATAGCCTGCGTGGATAAATGGCAAAGGCAATGTACAGAAATCAAATGCCAAATGACGATTGAGATTGCCGAGCAATTAATAATGCCGAGGATATCGCGTCCGTGAGAATCGCATGCGATTTATCCGCGACTCATTACGACGGATGATATACAGGACGGACGAAAATATATATAGGTAGATACGCTAAAGGTGATGCGAAAGAGACGCGATTGGCTGTTGCAAGTACCGGTATCGTCTGCTTTATCTCTTCCATCTCGCCGGTTTGATTATATAGCCAAGAAAGAGTTCCCGCAGTTTGCGCATTTTCGTGACGTTCTTCATATTGGTATTAGCAAAAATCAGCTCAGTACATTTATTGAATAATCTGATGTTTACGGCGAACTGATGATGTCATGACGAAACTAAATATCGTATGAATGTTTATATGAAACGATATACACCTAGAGAGAGAGAAAGAACTAAGGACCAAGTGTATTAGAAGTCTTTCTTTGTGAGTTAGTCTCTCGGAGCTCTCCTAAGAGTAAGGACGTTAGTCCGCGTTTGGTAATAAAAGTATAACTTCCACTCAACTACAGTGTTTTATTTAATTCTTTTCATATCACCTGGCTTCCATCATAATCAATACTTCGCGATGATAAAAACATTCGTTCTCACTAAAAAAAATGGAATATCATATCCACGACAAAACGTCCAACTGGAATGGAACTCTCTTAAATAAATCTATGTTTGCTTATAAAATGAACCTACAATTTGACGCCAACAAATGCGCGTATCCGTGATTACGTAAATCGCGTCGGATTTATTGCACATTTGCCATAAGCCTCGCGAGCGTTAAATCGAGCGTTGATTCGCCTACGCGAACGCGTGCGCGAAGTGCGATCGCGCGGGCACGATTTATCGGTCATTGTATTCACGGGTATCCCGTAATGCAGATATCTATATCATTGACAAATTGAGCGAGCTCTTTCCCAAAGTACTTCCCTATTCCCAGCTATATGCATAATCGCGCACCGCTTGACCTCTATACGAATGGTGTTAAGCTCCACGTGTCGGAGAGTACGTTACGAGTGGAATATAATCGGCTGGAACGATATACACGTGCAGGTGTACTGAGGCTTCACCGCTTTCGCAAAGAATGTAATACGAGCGAGAAAAAGTGCACCGAAGATATGATTAGATGGAAGGAAATGAACTTCTCATGTACCTATAAAATCGCTGATACATACATATTTTATTTTTTCCTCAAAATATTGATTTTGATTACTAGTTTCAGAACTGATACGACGAAAAAATAAGTTATATACGGTGGTCATACGATCAATTTTAGAGGCTTTGATTTTTCACAAAATCTCGAGATGTCATCCCGAGGAGCCCTGTTACTGGGGCTCGTTGTAAAAATGACTAGTCCTTTTTCTCCCTATATGGAACATTCGAACTTCTGAAATCGATCGATCGATCCTGATCTCCCAGAAAAAAGTCATCGAAAAAAACTCCTCTCCCTGCGAAGAAATTCTCGTCATCTCCCGACCTCAGCAATGTTCACCTTGGGATCGCCGCCGGTATCGAATATCGCGCAGTCGGCTCGGTGTCGATCCGCTGCGTAGAGTATTCGGTTCTCCGCGCGACACGTAATATTTGCACTCGAAACTCGAATACCTCGCACCGTTAAAAGGCCTTCCGTATTGAGCAAGACGGCATTGCTGCGGTGTGGATTACCGGCGGACGATCGAAAACGATATACTCGGGCTATATTGAGCGCGCCGCGCCGGTAAGTCTGTGTAATAAATTATGTAAGTCCTCGCGATGAATCGTCACGTGAATCGGTTATGTCACGCCCGCCCGTTCGTTACGTTAGGCCCTTGAAAATCGCGGCGGGTCGTGACGGTCCGACTCGAAAGAATTTACGCCACGAGAAGTATCCAGGATATTTCGAATAGGTCGGAGCTGAAGAAAGAATTGCAGAGAAATCATAACGGAGAAACGGGGGATTAGTTAAAATCCATGCATTTTTAAAGCTACTCACAGTAACGGTATATACTTTCTACAGTTCGTAATAATGTAAACATCAGTTTGCAAGGTAAAATTGACCAATCTCCCGTTAACGTGTGTCGGCTGTTTACGGGTTTATACTGCAACGAACTGTAAAAGGTACGCTGTCTATTAAAAAATTCAATACTTCACCTCGAGGAGCCCCGTTACTGGGATTCACTTAAAAAATTACCAATTCTTTTTCTCCGTGTAGAATTCGATACGGTGGAATGAATGTACAAGCGAGAGAGTAAAATATCATCATTTAATTGCATTTAAATTGAAATTTCTAGCCCTTGATTTAGAGAGTCCTCCGTTAATACCTAAGATCTCATCAGAACGGGGGCCAGCGAAATATATGCGATATGACGCGTGTAGTCGGAGGGTAATATACTCGTAGTTTTCTGGATACTAGGTCAATGGCGTTCATTCTGTGTGCGCAGCGTATAGTCCAGAGTCTATCGCAGTACATTTCCCCAAGAAAATCATTCTCGCGTAGAACCTGTATGTAAATATTTGCAACACGTGTGGAAGAGATCATAAAGAGGTGCCGGTCTCGAATTATGCGGTACACTGCATTCTCGAACGACAGAGTTGGCAACAGTCGTGCGTTATAGCGCTGCCTACTGCGAGATGGCAGCAGAGGCCAACGGTTAAACCAGTTTTAACAGTTACCGTAGAATATCGGTAAGGTAGGACGAATAACGTCGCGATATTAGAATCGATGAGTGCAGCGAGAACTCGATGTGATTCTCAGTTGACCCCTGGAAAGGCTTACTCGCTGTGCCGACCAGGGGCCACTTGGCAAATGTCAATCTCGTCGCAACTTCAACCGCGATTATCTCGTAACCCGTGAACTTTAGACCGAAGTTAGTAGAATACATTTTTGTAGATGACACTTTGACCTACGAGAAAGTTTTATACCAATATGGGTGAAAAGTTCATAGGTTACGAGATAATCTCAATTGAACCGGAAAGGCAGAATAAACACGAATCTTCTGCAGTTTATACGACTGTACATATTGTAATCGTTCAATTCCAAATAAAACATGACATTACTCACCGTCCGAAGACATCGCCAATGGTGATAGATCTCCAGCAGCTCTCATTTGATCGAACTTCTCGATGAGCAAGTGCCACCTTTGAACAAATTAGAATGTCGTAAGGATTTTATTCGCATCGAATTAGAGAATTGCGGTGAGAAAAAAATTGAGAGTATTAAAACACTGCTCAAAATGATTAAAAAAAATGGAGAATGCTACAAGTGTATTCGATAAAATCTCACGTAAGATGGAACAAACGTGCCGAGAAATTCTTGGCGATAAAATCATCTCGATGGCGAATCGCGCGTCGCGCAGAAAGACACGTTACTTTTCACTGACAGCGATAACGCCAATACGACACGATATCGTCGCGATCGATCATTTCGTTTATTGCCGACAAACGATAACGGGCGACTGGAAGTCAAAAGCATCCTTTCTCCCGTGTCCCGCTTGGATCGCGTTACACGCTCGCGCCACGTTCGCACGCTTTCCCACTTACTTTGCCTGCGGTACGTTGTGCTTCTTCTGCAAGTCGACTCGTAATCTGTCGCCGACATGCCTGTAGATGTCGGCTACCGTATTCAACGCGGTTTCCCGCACCTTCTCCGTCGGGTCCGACAATAATTTCACTATGCTCGGAATCACCGCGGACAGGGCCATTTCCTCCGCGCCATGTCTGAGTAGGATGATAACGGGAAAGGGTTATTTTAGGTTGATCCGAAGCGAAATGCCTCGAAACGAATTAGTTCGCGTCATTTTTCGAACGGGTTTTTGAATTCAACAAAATTACCTATCGGAGAAATCTAAACTCGTACAATTATTATTTGAATTCGTCGATTGAAATACTCGCGATGAAAGATTTGATTTAATATTTCTTATTCAGATTTTGAGACGGATACCGACAGCGAATACTAATCCTAAGACGAAGCGACTGACGCGGCTCTTATCTTATCGGTCGGACCTCATCACGAGACCTAATTACCATTGATTCATCGCGCTCGCGACTGCAATCTCTGGAATAGAGCGAATGCACGAATTCTCCCCCGATATGAGAATTCGACCACACTGAGAGAAATAATTGCTGTGCCAAAAAAAATGTTCCCTTCAATCAGAAAGATTGCCACGGTTTCCTTTGCGCAAAAAAATATTTGATAGGTTCGAGTAAAGGGCCTTTACACAATTGGAAGGAGAGAACAAGAGTATTAAGAACAAGAATAAGAACAAGAGAGAGAATAAGAATAAGAATTAGAATAATCATTATCCCATAGACCCACCTAATTAATATCTAGCGGCTCAAGCTTCCTTACCATCATTCCCAGTATGATCACAACCTGGAAATGTCTAAAAATGGAATTTAAACGCAAGAAAATAAAAATCAGGAATATTTTAAATCTCGCAATTTTGAATGTAACTCAAGATGCTGCATTGGTAATGATGCAGTGAAAACATGGTCGGAAAAATCATGAGAAATGGAAATATAAGAAACACATTGGTTGAGCCATTAGATGGCTCTATGGGAAAATGCTTATTTTTATTCTTATTCTTATGCTGATTCGTATTTTTATTCTTCCTGTTATGTGGAGGCCCTAATTTTTTTTTCGCGCAGGAAGAATTTCTCGTCGCAAGGCAGATATCCTCGAATCAAGAATATACATTCTTCGACAAGGAATCTATATATTCTCAAAAATGTTTTAAATTATATATTCTTAGTTGAAGAAATTTTTTGTTGACACTAGCAATTTTTTCCCTGAGTTCATATGACTTTCGCGACTCGCGACGTTTCCAATGAACGAATTAGCGGGTGCGATGAAACGAAGATGATAAATTGTGAAGACTTACTCGTTAAGCGTGGTGGTGAGTAGAATGAGGGCTTCCTCCCGTAATTTGGCATTTTTGTGACTGAAAGCCGGATGGAGTTTGTCGAGAAGATGCTGCGGCGACATGCTCCCTCTTTCCATAAGTTTCAGAAGCACCAGCGCCGCTTTTTCTCGCGTCGTGTCTTTACTGTCGCCTGAAACGCAAAAAAAAGAAATGCGAACGCGTAACGACAGTGCGACTAACGTGGAAAATTGTTCTCAACGTACACGCAACATTCTAATTTATAGAAACTAAGTGTGAAATATTTTGCACTGAGAAAAAAATGGTATATTGAATTAAATCGACGTTTCGGGTGAAAAAAATGCAGAATTAGTTGCTCCAACTAATAAATTTGTTTATAGCGATTAACGATTATTTCAAGGAAGCAGGCTGTATCACATTCAAGCCAATTATTAGTCCAAGTAATTAAATCTGTATTCCGCCACTCGTAACCGACAATTTAGTCAAATCTACTACATTTTTTTTTCTCAGTGTGGGACAGTTTGTTTTCTCTCGGAGGAAGTTGCTTAGAAAATATAGTTCTCAACGCGTTTTCCTTCAATTTCCACCTCACTCTCACCTCGAAAAGTGGAACGGTAATACGTACAATATCCCAACTAAAGCTAGAAGAGTCGTCAGCGACGACTACACTGCGACGAGCCGGCGCGAAAAACTGGGGAATGACTAGGTCGATTGCAAGCTTCGATCGAAGCGAAGGAAAAAAAGATCGAGTCGCCTCGTTAATCGTCGACAAATACGGCGTTGAGCGTGGCGCGTTCCAGCCCCCTCGGCCCGTTAAAGAAGCGTAACGAAAGCCTGTATATCGATTCCGGCTCCGAGTCACGGGAAATCGTCGGGGACGCCTCTCGGTGCAGGGAAATTAAAATAGACTCGTTTTACGAATTGACTACGAACGACTTCCACATGTAAAGCGTAAGAAAAACAGCAACGAGTCACGTTGAACGGCGAGAGTTAACGCGAACTTTTTAAACGCTACGTTAATTCATCATTTCACGCGATACTTCCACTGCGTCGAATACTATTACTGTCGCAGTTAGAAAATAAAAAAGATATACCATATGAGGCTAAATTAACTCGCCAGGAAAGAAATTTCAATCACTATTATCTCATTATCAATGAATTTTTGGCCGATATCGATGTAAGACTTTATTGTAGATTGAGATGTAATCTTCAAAAAAGTATTATACAAATATGAACCAAAAGCTCATAGATAATGAGATAATAGTGATTGAAGTTTCTTTCTTGGCGAGTAAGTTTAGCTTTATATGACATATAGTGGACGTTTAGCTTCTAAAAAATTAAGCACAAAAAACAGAAGATTACGTAAATTATTGTATGGTATGGATGGAGAGAGTTGGAACATGGGAATACAATTTAGGGGTGGCTTTAACACGGAAAAAAATAAATCATAGCATTTACAAAGTTTGTGGTACATTTCGGAACAAGGCCAATTGATTGTTACGATAACTACAATTTGTATAAAAATGATAGTAAAACTTGTAGAAGTTGTAAACGCTGCTGTAATTCTTACTAAAATTGTAGTTATCGTAACGATAAATTGGCCTTGTCCTGAAATTTACTACAAACATTGCAAATGCTACGATTACTTTTTTTTTCTGTGAACGTATATTGCAGAACCTTATTAAATCGGCACTCACCGAGCCTGTCTATCGTTGGTTGAATTATTGTTGAGATGTATGGTCTGAAATCGTGGCCCATGCGATCGGCGAGGTGCGTGAGTACGTCCAGGCCATTTTGGACGACCTGCAACAATTAGATAAAGAATTTTGAGCGTCATCTAGATTTTGAAAATACGTCATAACATGCACATCGAGATGCAGTGTATATTATTTTCTCGCGCCACGTATATTTAATTAATTTAATCAACCGTAGACACCATCGCAAAAGAAAATCTACTAATTTTCTTTGTCTTCGAAAACCTGCCCTCCCGAATTGCGCATTAGGGCAAATAGCACGACACGGTCCGGCTGCTTAGTCACAAGGCGATCCACATAAATTTAGGGTGAACGAACTGTGCACCCTTACGCGATCGATATAAGAAGAGGATAGCCCGCGGAAGGGACATCCCTCGCCTTACGGCCTATCCTCGAGGTTTCCCTCGCCCGAGGCGAGTGAATATCAATATCTTTCTTTAAATAATTTATTAATTACCGCGGAATTTTCATCATAATTCTTGGCAGCAGAGTTGAACGAATCAATTTCGAGAGGGAAAATAACGACGAACACGGAGAAAAAGGATTAGTAATTTTTACAGTGAATCACAGTAATAGGGCTCCTCAGGGTGAAACATTGAATTTTTTTATAGACACAGCACATACTTTTTACAGTTCATTATAGTATAAATCCGTAAACATCCAACACATATAATATTAACGGGAGATTGGTAAATTTTACCGTATAAAAACTGATGTTTATACTATTACGAATTGTAAAAAAGAACGCTGTGGCCCATTAAAAACTTAAATGTTTCACCTCGAGAAACCCTGTTATTGGGATAACTGTAAAAATTCATGGGTTTTCCCATGATTTTTCACTGATCCTTTTCCTCCGTAAAGAGATCGATCCATCCTTATAAACGCGCGATCGAGAGGAAAGTACCGAAGACGCTCTCTTACGAGACAGAAGAGACCTCGGATCTAAACGTAGGTCCACAAACCTATTTTAAAGACCCGGGGTAAACGTTCTCTCTAGGTGCACTGGTCCGCGTGAGACATCGCCGCGCGGAGCCAGCAGTGTTCATTTTGCTTTCCGTCTCGCGCGTCCTTTGACACTGAGCTAAGTTGAGTTAGGTTTGGTCAGACCCGTTCAAGATAGACGGCTAAACCGCTAGTTACAACGCGACGAAAAGGATGAGCCGAAGAGATATTCTCCCTTCTTAATAGAGGTGGCATTTTCAAACGTGGATTTGAAAGGTGAAACAATAAGGGAATTAGAAATATGGTGTCTAGCAGAATGTGAAAAAGAAATCCCCTGACTTTTTTTTTAGATTTTCCAGTCTGAAATAGTCAAATTTCCCTGACCGCTCTATAGGTATAGATCTATAATACTATAAAGTGTTACGCATCAATCATTTTTCGTCGAACGAACAAATCAACGAACAATTCATAAAGTGGATTTTGATAACTGAGAAATAAATATTAAAATAAGTTAATTTTATCAAATCATATTATTATTTAATGACTTTTCTTAGTACAAGAAAAAATTTAGATACATACGTGTACACGTACGGAATACTTTTGTAGATTTCTACAGAAATTCTTAAAAATTTTAATAGATTAGAAGTCAAGCTGTTTGAAAAATCTTGAGTATTTTCGAAAAATTCCAGAAAATTCTTTATCTTTCCTGATTTGCCCCTGAATTTCCCCTGGCCCGTATAATTCCATGATAATTACAGGTTTCCCAGAATTTCCTGACCTATATTCTTTGCTATTCTTATTATTCTATATTTCTTAAATCGTGGTGAAAATGAGCATTTCGATTGTTCGTACATCAACGAAATATTCAATTTTAACACGATTTAAGAAATACAGATCTATGATCCGATTCGCCTTAGTCTACCTTACCTACACACGGGATGTGGAAAGCGGAAATATCCACTGCGTGAAATATTTAATGAACGCCCGTTACATATTCATCGAATAATCAATCGGCAATATTCTGAATATTTTATGGGTCTTATTTCGTCGCCGTGGCAACAGCTGGTGTTAGGGATATCCCAACAAAATATAATGTCGCTTCTAAAAGACATATTGTATGTAGATACACAGAAAAAAAAAAGACAGATGGATATTTAATTACCTACAGTTCGCAGTGTCAAACGCAACATCGGCCCAAAGCACGGTAGTCGCGTGTACAAAACACACGCATTCAGTCTGTAAATATCCCATAGAATCGCCTCTTCATGAATGCCCCGTCGAGCCGCAGTGAAAAGCATAATTAGGCGCGCACGCGAAAGGGAAAAGTGACGAACAACAAAAATAGACGCGCCCGCCCGAATTCAGAATCCGGCGAACGACGGCGAGACAATGATCGCGTAGGCGCGAGAGTCGGTTGAAAGCCGGTTCAAGGGGGACTTCATATCCAAACTGGTTGCGAGACATTTCGTCTAAATAGGCGAAGTGGGCGTGACGTTTTATTATGTTTTGCTCTTTCCATTCGCCCGGCCGTGGCGAGGCAATTTTGAAGAACCGGAAAACCCGAGATCGCCATAGGCGGACGCAAGGGTGTAGCAGCGGTGCAAGTCTCTCTCCGAGATCCAAGCTCGCGGAATTCGCATGCGAGTGACGGTGACAAAGGACGATGACGGTGGGCGGAGGTCGGTCAGCGCTAAAGAGACTATCGAAACCGCAACCGGCGCCCGCGCACGTGGGTGATCGCCGTTCTCCTCGCCTTTTCAGCCGGACAAACTCGGCGGAGACCTTACAACCCCGCCTAACGAGAGCGCAGAACCGCCGGATCCCGGTTAGTCGATATCAACGCAAATCAAGCGCGAGAGAATTTGATCAAAGAATAACTGAGAAAAATAATTAAGTTAAAATGACAAAACGCATCTAATTAAACGTGTTTGGTCATTCTAACAAAAACACTGGTCAGTTGAACCAAATATCTAGTTCTTCCAACCAAATGTTTAATTATTCCTACCAAACGTTTAGTTGTTTTAATCAAACATTTGTCAATTTAACCAAGCAGATGGAGAATCCATATTTCACCAAACGGTTTGGTTATCATCTCCAGGATTTTGGTTAGATTGACTAAATTATTTCTCTTGGTTCACAGCCCCTATATTTATTTAATTTTAGGGGAAATGGGAGAAATATTGACAAAAAAAGGAGACCATTTTTTATTAAGAAAAGATCTTCGACAAATTAGAAACGTTCAGTGATTTACAAAATAACCATTTTTAAGATGTACAATGAAATATCAATATTTATTAAGTGAATTAAAAATTTTTTGAAACTTAAAAACTTATGTCACGTTAAATTTTATATTAAGCAACTTAAATCTGAGCATTTTACAATCTGATTTAAGAAAACGGGACCGCTTGTCAAATCTAATTTCCGATAATAAACATTAATTCAACCAGGTTATTCAATTCCGAATGAATTATTGATACAGGTAAATAAAGTAGGGATTCTCTAGTACCATTTCACCAAAAAAAAAAAAAAAAGAGACCATTGTCACTCTTTTCACGTAATCCGAAACGATGAAAAGACAAACAACTGAGAAGCTGAATAATAAGTTGGTTTAGAGGAAAAATATCGAATTATAAGGAGAAATGGGGAGAATCGTGAATTTTAGGGTGACAACAGGGAAATTTAAAAAAAATAAGTGAATAAAGGGGAATAGGGGACACACTGTGAAGCTTGGAATAAATACCCAAAGAAGAAATAAAAGGGGTTCGAGAGACTCGATGATGGCGATGGGGGGAAATGAAATAGGCGGTGTTTACAGTTTCAGAGGGCAAATTTCGAGTGGGAACGTACAATCGGACGCGTGTTCGCGGATCATCAAGCGCGTGCCGAAGCGTACCAGCGATACGAAGAAGCCACAAAGCTCCGATTGTCGCTCGGTTCACATTGTATGTACACGATGTACGGCTGCGGTTTGCGCGAAGCCAGAGAGGCGTAGCTCGACCACGTGCAGCTATAATAGCGCGTCGAGAGCTCGTAATAATTATGAGACCGAAAAAGGAAAACGCCGCGACGAGAAACTAACGATGCAAATATTACACGCGAAATACGTTCTTCCAGTCGGTGCCAACGAGTCGCGCTGCTCTTCTGTCTATATTTGCACTTATAAAATATTGTTGTGGAAATAAAAATATTAGTTATTCTATAAAAATTATCTGATATATTACCCTTAACCCTGAAAATTTCCTTCATCTTGTTCTAAAAATGTAATTTAACCCCACGTGTGTGCATACATCTTCCACCCCTAAAATCGAAGTAAAATTTGAAAGAAAAAATCTCTAACTACATTTCAGCTGTTCTAAAATTTTCTGACCGTTAAATATCATGTTAATCAACTGTCGATATACATGGCACCAACAATTGCATTTCTACACGTATACATCTACCGAAATCTGATAACGAAATCGATCATCGAAGTGGTTTTCATCATGCCAAGTCGACGCTTCGTAAGCACCGGGCTCCTCGCCAAACACGAAGAAACGATTCGGTTGTGCGGCACTCGCCGAAATTGATGAGCCTCGATATTGCACCCTCGGCGCAGCACTGTTTTTAGAGATGCACCGAGTGAAAATGATTTCTTCTTCAGACCGAAGCAATCACGGTATTTCGTTAATTGTTATCGAAAAAATATGAGAAAAATACGAAGAATTCAATTAGTGCCTTTTTCATACTCTTTTCTCACGCCCAGGAAAAAGATCTAGTTGAATATGAACTTAATAGAAAAATTTATTTGAGATAAATAGAAATTTATTCACATCGAACACAAAAGTATATTCGATTTAAATAAACGTTCTACTAGGTTCGTACTCGATTAAAAAACTATGCACAACATTTATTTCATTCAAATAGACTTTTATATTCGACGTGAATAAATTCCTATTTATCTCAAATACATTTTTCTATTAGGTTCCTATTCAACTAGACCTTTTCTCTCAGTGCAATGAATACAATTCGCATTCCAAAACTACATGGAATCGCACTAGGAATATTTTGTTTCATTAAAATCCTTTCGGAGCAACGTGCGGGACTCTCGAAAAAAATTCAACGCTTAACCGGTGCACGAGAAAAGCTACCAAATTAAGGGTCACTCGGTACAAGGGAAACGGAAATGCATCTCGCGTACTTCACATTTCTCCCGAGCGCACGAGTCTCGTTATCCCTTCTAGACGGTTTTCGAGTTAATGACGTCCCGACGGGCAACAAGTGGCTCTACGGTATTCCGGTTGCGAAGTCGTAACACTTTTGGCTCGGGCATTTGAAATGGAAATTACACTCGGTAAGTGCGTGGGTGCGACTTGCGTTGGATTTTGATTTATGCGTATCGAAAAGCGCGCGGAAGCCGACGAAAATCGTCCATTAGTTGCAACGACGACGTCCGAAATTTCAACGTTGATGTATCATATAGAACTAGTGGGACCCTGCAGAAATTCCGCAGACGACAAAAGATGGAGAACATAAATACAAAAGATATGGAATGATTGTAGATTATCCGTTATTTTAGCTAAAAGTCAATTTCTTACCTTCACTTTTAAACAAATAATACAAATTTGTAAATTAACGATTCGTCAAAAATATTAAACTTTAAAATGTTATTTCACTTATTGCTTTTGATTTCGTATGAAGGGAGAAAAAGGAAATAACACATAAGATGGTAAACATACAAAGAGATAAAGAATTAGTTGAATCTACTGAGAATTACTTGCAGGGTCGCATGTAATTATTTACTTATATCAATAACATTTTTTAATGCATCAATTAAATATTTCTTCCTTAAAATCACGTAGAATAATATGTGATTGCAAGAAAGAAATATTCAATTACTATAAAAGAATATTTAATTGGTGTAAATAAATAATTACTTTCGATCCTGCAAATAATTTTTAGCAGATCCAACTAATTCTTTTTCTCTGTGTATGGGTTACTGAAAGATATGCCCCATTGGTTCTATTCGGAGAACCAGCGATTAAGGATCGACTCACTCAGTCTGCACTTTCAGATTTAAATAAATATTCATTTAAAAGAAATAAAATTTATCGAATTTTTTAAAAAACTGGAGCAACTGCCTATAATTACCAGACAAATAGATGTACACTTTCATTTCATTCTAAGCGTTCTTTTCTCCGTATAAAAAAAATTCTAGACCAGCTCTAATTCGGTTTAAAAATAGCGCAGCTATTATAGAAATCGTTGGAAGCAGTAGACGAGTCGATAGAACCGACCAAGGCTGATCGTCGCGTGAATTTGAATCTCCCGACAGAAAGGAAAGTGCGAGATGTACCATACATATATACAATCCGCCTGGTCGGTTATCGATCAAGGCTGATCGGAGATGCGCGAATTCAGATGTCCGTAAGATCCCCCGAGCGCGAAGCGCTCCAAAAAACATCAACGGCGGGCCGTCGTTATTAATTTTTCGATATCGTCCAACGCGATCCTTCGGCGAGCCGATGCGAGGCGAGGCCGCAGGAAAAACAGAAGCAGGAGAGTGAGATGACGCGTAGGATAAAAACCCATGCTAAATATAGCAGTGAACGGTCGCGGGCAGCAATACTGCACGGGAAGGAGTCGTGCGTGTATTGGAGTGTCCACGTAGCAATTATACGCCTGCGTGTAAATTTTTGCCAATCACGAGAGTCGTCGCGGTGGCGAATAAAATGTTGGTCCTTCGTTTTCTCCCGACGCGACGATGGAATTCAATTCTGTGAATCATCGATAGGATCTGCCTAATAATTGATACACGTCGACTACACGATAAAGTTTAATGCGCGAAGTATACCGATGCGAGTCGTCAATGAAAGATACAACGACGCTGCTACGATCAGCGCTCAGAGAAATAATTTATTTTTATGCGAGCCTGGTGGAAAATTTAATTTGCGTGAATGCTAATTTATTTATGAGAACCGAGCGGAGAATTTTTAATAGAGTGATAAACATATCGATTGGCTTTGAAGGTCTATAAATTTAATTAAAAAAATTTGCGAAGAAACTGAGGAGGGATTTGTCGAAAGACTTGAAGCCGATTGAAATTGAAAAATACATCGAGGTTTACGAACGAACAGAAACGATTTCTCCGAGTGGGCGTTGCATCACTTGCTGTATATTTACGTAGATTGGCAGAGAATTGCAATGGGCGAATGATGTATTAATGTATGACAGCCCCGGCAGCGAGTCCAACAATAAGGTCGAAGGCAACAATGATTCAGAATTCGGTCGCATATGTCAAAGTGACCTTATTGCATCGAGATCACGGCTCGCGCTTTCTCGGAGGACGTGCGAAACACGCGAGACGGCGCCGACGCAAGCTTCTATAATACATAATGCGGGTACACATACAACAGACGATAAATACCAACAAAGATGACAGGAATATTTTTTTCTTCTTAGTATCAATCTGACTTAATGCTCAACCCTTCTAGTTTATTTTAAGAACGGTCGGTGCGTGACAATATTGTCGTGACGTAATTTTCGCTGTAAAGATATAGCCGACTAAGGAACGAGCGTAGAAACAGTATCTATATTGTTGTCTAGGTCATTAAAGAACCATTGCATGCCTACGTAATACACATACGTTGTCGTTCGTAATTAGAGCAGGTTGCTCTACAGTTCGTTTCAAAATAGACGTTCATCGAAATTTCGGAGCAGAGTATTTAAAAAAGAACAAAATAAGATATTCGAAGTGAAGTAGAGTTCTGATTTATCATAATTGCTCATGAAAATCAAAAGCCAACTTATAAGCACCCTGTTTTACCCTACTTTTTCCCACTTCCCCATCTACGATTTTATCATTTGTATGAATCGGAAAATGATTCTTAATAAAGGAAAGGATAATAAAAGTGATTTGCAGCGCACACATGAAAAGAAATACCTACCTTTAATAGTCTTTGAGGGATTTAAATATATTAATACAACAGATAATCCTTCTAAATAATTGAAGTAGTAGAAAGGGGAGAATGATTTATCGCTAACATTCGATGGAAAAGTCGGCACTCGAGCCTCGATTCAGAGCTCCCTCGCATATTCGGCCTGGTACAGGACAAGCCATATATATGGTGTGAAAGTTTTTACCTTATACGAGCCTCAACTCTCATGTCATACGCTTCAAAGATCTCCTCTAGAGATCCCGGCTGTAAAATACGTTTCATAAGTAGATAATGCTTTTTTAAGTGCTTCAAGGAGACCCACTTAATGTCTACACCAGGGAAATTAAATCTACCCCTCCCAATGGCGATAAAAGATTGCAAAATGAATCATCAGTGATATTTAGTAGTCAGTGTACTTAAGGAGAGGGGAACATTTGGATGTTTGTTCGAAGCAAGTACCGTGAATGTTGTTAATTCAGGTGTGGCTGGACGTCATGAACTACCTTACTTTGCAAATACTGTAGAGTAATCAATTCCTGTACCAAAAAGTTTCGCATGTGATCAAAGATAGTGCAGTAATCTGCACCCTAGATATAATTAATGCTCCGGATTCATTTTGACTGAATCAATAGAGGAGAAAACCATAAGATTTTTGCTAACGTAAGTTTCCAACGCATAGCTACAAAATCACAAGTGGATAAAATCGTCGAACGAGCAAATGTAACACATTTAAACATGATATTTGGACAACACAAGACTCTTACCCTTGGATTGCCGTTGCTCAACCACGGTATGACGTTATCGATGAAGAGTCCGATATCCTGGCACTCGATACTCTTGGTGGAGTCGCCCAAGTAATTCAGGAGCAGATTGCCGACGTTCAATTTCTTCTTGATATCGGTCGTTGACAGCAGCGGCATAAAACCGTCCATGTCTCGCGGATTTAACGCCATTGTCGAGCTTCGCTGCTTAATGTGGCACACCCAAAAAGCTCTCGGCGAGAGGATATGGACCTACCGAGACCCGCAGCCCCCTCTCGTTTGATGGAGCACAAATCTCACACGCATGACTCTAACATTTATTCGAATCGCAATGCACTTTGATGATCTTTTCACGCTGCCGTCACACTGATTGTGAGACTTCCCAAGAGATGTGTATTTCACGCACGTCCGAGAGCAGAGTACGTCGTCTTCGAACGGGATCTCGGCGCGATCGTTACCTTCGTCACAGTAACATACTGTGACAGCGTGCCGCGGCTGTACGCGAGGACGGTGAAACGTGGAAAAACTCGAAATCGTTACGACCGTGGCACATGCCCGAAGATTATCATCGAGCACCCAGTAGTCAGGTGTTGCTGCACCTGAACACCGACGAGAATGAGGTTAAAGGGTCACGGTTAACCACCAAACCGCACATGGACGGAAATTTAGCAGCGCAACCGGCACCCGATTTTATTTATAACCGAACACAACAAAACCGTAAAAATGAATGACAAAAATCTCGGTGGGCAGGCACTGGCGGAACACCCGTCACTAAATTCGGACGGGATTCAAACTGTGATTAGCGCGTGATTATCACTGTCTTTGCAGTATCGACTGCGAGATCGTCGCGTGAACACGAAAACGCGACATGCAGACCGCGGTTGGCACTAAATTAGCGCAAAGTCAATAAGAAATTCAACGGAACATCAGTTCAAACGCGATCACCCCCGTACGCTTAGCGCCATTTTGATTTCTCGACGCGCTAGTGCGCTTGAGAGCCGCGAAGCGGCGGCGCGAGACTAGGGACCCTGCATGGGTAGAGCGTGCCGCTCGAACACGGTTTCTCCCCCACCCCGATATCCTGCAATGTTGATTATTACGTTTAGGACGAAAACTATTAATAATATAGCGAATCGAAAAGTATTATTTGCTTTCGAGAAGCGATTGGTTACATACGAGGAGTTTTTGTATTGTTTTAATCAGATTTAGAAATTTCGGAGCAATGCTCTGTAATCTAAAATCCCTGTAGAACAGAGCGCGCTATCTGACAATGAGTGTACAATCGTATTATCCTCTAATGTTCAATAATTGTTTCTGACGTGAATTATTGATGATATAGTAAATTTAAAAAATGTACTTACTTCTCAAAAAACAACATCGTAATTTCGCTTAGAGAAACTTCTGGTCATCATTTTTTTATGTGAAATGATTAATAAAAAGAGAATGGATATAGGATATAAAGATGCCATAATTTCGAAAGCAATTATCTTGCTTCCTGCAAAGTTTTCGTCTAGATTGGTATAAAACTTTCGCAAAGGAAGATTTAATCTTCAAAAAAGTACTATATCAATTTTTACCTAAAGTTCGTACATAAAGAGATAATGCGATTAAATCGTGCTTCTCTACGTTCGAAAATGTATGCATCTTATAATGCACTGACAAAAACTAACCGAATCCAGAAAAGTACCTTTTTACTTACAGCCGATGCATTACTGCAAATCTCGTCCCGCTGCATTCTCGTCATTTGAATCTGTGATGAACAGAATTAAGGATGGTAGTAAAATAATATTGAATAATTGAATTCTAAACACCCAAAATTTCTGGAATGACGTGTTGTAATGAAGATGGCTGTATATACATAGTTACAATCACATATACAATATCATACATTCACAATATGTATCTGTGTAAACAATGATTCCGTCGAATGAATTATCAGAGTCCGAACTCGTCATTTCGATACGATCTTCGCAAACAAAATGTGTCGGTGAAAAGCTCGGGGAGTATTGCGCGGGGCTTCAATTAATTAGCGATGTTACATAAAAAAATATTGACGACATATGCATGTATTCTCGAATCCAACGCACATTGCCAAGTATATAAAAAATGGAAGAATCGCGTCGATTCGAGAATAGTATATAGGTACAGAAATTGGAGCGTAATTATTTTGCATCTCGAACGCATTTCACCGTAAGTTGGAGCAATAATTGATATTCTATAAATTACATGCAAGTATCATACTTTACAAAAATGCACTCGATAATTGTTTAGCCCTACCCGCCCATTTTAAAATTAAAGACCATCCCAAGTTGGCCCCCATCGTAACGATTTTACTCGTATTACAAGGGACTACCAAATATGCTGTATGATGGGCAGGAAGAGATAAAAATTCGATATAATTCGAAATTATAGACGTCTAATTTTTTTTACCATCTATATTACGTTAACTTATTCTATTTACAGCAAATAAATTTTTTCACGAATAAATAATAATATATTACTCTGTATAAATTAATATATATTCAGTGCACCTTTCGAATCGTCTGCTAAAACACAGCTAAATACTCTGGCGGGTGTGGCGATATAAGTTCTGCAATTGTAACAATTCCTCTCGATGGAAAATCGACCTTTCTGAGTCTCACGAATCATTCGAGCGATGTCCGCGCGTTGAAATGGAGCTGAACGAACGCCAGTCATCCCGAATAGCTTTAATTCATGGAATTGCATTGCGACTTTGATATATACTGTTCTTTAAATTGATAAAATTCTTCTACGCTAATTAAAGTCGGAGGCAGCGTTACACCGAGAGAAACAATTCCTGGAGCCAAAAAAATGTTTTCTTCAATCAAAAACATGATTTAATTCCGGGTGCAAGAAAATATTTGATAGGCTCGAGTAATTTTTTTTTTTTCGAGCAGAAAGAACTTGTTCTAACGAAGGTTTTTTTGGAGCAAAAATATATATATTCTTCGACCAAGAATCTGTATTCTTAAAAAAATGTTAAGATCATTTGTTCTTTATTAGAGATATATTTCTTCAACACTAGCAATTATTTCTCTCAGTGTATCTGCGATATTCCCTCCGACTTCGCACCGATCTCTTTATTTTTGGAGATTCATCCACGTTCGATAATCGACACGCGTCCGGAATTCTAATTTTCGATATGATGGTGTACTATTCATTAAAATCCTAGCAAATCTCAACAATCGTCCGAGTTCCTCCCTCTTAACAATAATTACGGATAGAGACGAACGGGACTGACCGAACACCGTACAGATTTTACTCTACGGAGATAAAAATATTCCTCTCGCATCTACCCCTTCGTCAGAAAGGCGCGGAATTTTGAGATGCAAGGGGAAGCTAGCGCACCGCGTCTACCTAGAGTTTCCGGCTCTCATCCGTAATTATAAAGAGATTTTGCCACCGACGCGTACCTCGCAAATAGACGCGAAAAGTACTTCCCGAAGGCGATACACGATAATTTGGCTACTATTAGAGTAAGAAGATAACGTTATAACCGTGATTTACTCGCGAATGCTTATTTGCCCCTTTCCAAGGTTCACCCCTCTGAATGTCTAAGGAGCTAGATACAAAAACATATCTAAAATTTAGCGAGCTCCGAATTATGTATAGCATTATCAGGCGATGTTTATTCGAATGTATCAAGTTGGCTATTAACTTTTGTGTGCCATTTTTACTGTTCATCACTTCATATATTATACAATGGCTCGAAATAATGAACCAACCTGATATTTTTTGTACCAACGACATTGCTAAAGAATCTAACTACAGGCGTAGCGCACATTTTCGTAACTACGCAAATTTCGCAACGTTATCGACAAACGCGATAAGATTCCCATATTACATCCAGAGGATCGAATTCGGAGTTAATTCGAGCGATGAATTTTTAAATAGAAAAAAATATGAAAAAGACATTAGCGGAAGCGAGAATCGACATACAGCGAGTGTATAGATCTAAAATTGTGTAACGTGCGTTTGAATGGAGATATGAATTTTAACTGAAATTCGAAATGCAACTCAGAGCTTCCCCTGAGCTCCTCGTTTTAGGAACTACAGCTTTTACCGTAACTAGAATATCAATTAGTATTTTGCGTTTGTACGTGCTATCTGTCCCAGAAAAAAATGCAAGGTACAATTGAAACTATATTCAAGCTGAGCTTTGGATGGAATCTCGATTTCGAGATTTTCAAGGTACCCGTGGGACGTCAATGTTTCCGCCCATCATCGATTAGAATATCTTGTCTAGTGCAACATTATGCAAAAATTAAATAAATAATGCATCACGCCGAGTGCAGTTTCAATTAGAAGTACGGTTTACTATTTAAGACTGACTACGTATTGCTTTCTTCAATGAATCGAGGTCTTAAGTCCTATTAACAAGTATAGTGGCAACGCGATTTTGATCGAGCAACTTTGTTGCAATTTCTAGCGACGAGCGCGCGAGCTCTTAAACTACTTTAGGCTTAGTTATCGTATCCTATTACCCAATGAAGTGTTCTTTATACTTAAAGACGCGTCGATCTAAATGCTCTGATATATCGTAGGGATGGCAGATGTGAAAAAAATATAAGAACAATGTGTGTGGTAATGTATTAAGGGGGTACTATTAAACGTAACGATAAGGTACGCGTAGATGAAAGCAGAAATTGAAGTGCTGAACGCGATTAGTGCATCCCGAGTCAACTTTTAGCTGAACCCTGGTGATTGGAACTGTGAATCAAGTCAATAGACTAAGCATATAAAGAAATATGATTCAGGCCATCAATTTGATAAATGAACGAAGCCCTAGGCGGAATTAAATTCCGCGTTTGAAATTAATTAAAGAAAAAAAATCTCTCGTTCTTAAGAATATTCTAGAATAGTTTCACTCACCTTCGTCCGCCTTCACATATGCTAGCGAAGCTGTAATTGTCCTCCGTACAATTACGGTAAAGTGTGAAATAAATGCGAAGGGAAATGAAAATAGCGATAATACAAAGAAACTACGCCGAACTAGTTTCCTCGCGGGGCATGGTTATAGCGTAATAATTATCGTTGTGTATTCGTGCTCTTGAACACTTTTTTCCCTCATTCACCTGCTTCCACGAACTCACCGCATATACGGATTCACGAATACTGGACTAAGTGTTATTGTTGCTGCTGCAACTGCTGCAACAAGGGGCACACCTCCACGAGAGGCGTGCCGAGGATTTCCTGACAGACTTGATTCATATCCTGCTCCATCATAAGCGAAGATATCTGATCCTCCGTGAGCATCTCCACGCTGGAAATTGAATCGTATCGCTGATGGATTGGTAGATTAAAAAAATATTGAACAAAGATATAAAAGATGAAAAAGCACTTGCCTGGCCAAACTCTCGCTGTCCGACGTCTCCTCGTCGGGATTGAGATAGCTCATAGTCTTCTCTAAAGGACTCGGCACTTTCTTACCCTTCAACTCCGCCCTTTCGGCCTTTTCCGACTTCTCCTTCTCCTTCTCCGTCACCTTCGGCTCGCTCGCGCGCCTCTCCGCGAGGCTGGATATATTCAGCATCATCATACCGTGATTCAGTAACTCCTTCACTCGTTCTCCGGTGCCTCCGGTCCACAGCATGTCGAGAGATTGCCGGCGACTCGAATTTTCTGAAAGAATCATTACGTTGTACTACAAAGCGATGTCTGTATCGCCTGTATTGAGGAAGCTTCGCTAGTATCCCGAGAATCCTTTAATCGCGAAACAGCAAAGGAGTTACCCCGGTGGAAAAAAATCGACGCCGATTTATGTCAATTCTACGCTAAAGTACGGAATCTCGAACATCTGTAGAATTGACATAAACCGGTGTAGATTGTTTTCCGTCAGAGTACTCTCGTCTGAAATCAACCCACCGGAATTGCTGCAGCTGTTCTCCCCGGCGGCGGAGCTTCGAGAAATCCAATTAGCCAGACTGCCGTCCAGTTTACTCTTGCCCTTCGTCATCGAACTCGAAACGCCCTCCGCCTTTCGCTCGTCGCCGTTATTGAATTCTTTCATCCTCGACATGATGGGCAGCGACTGTTGAGCAACCAACTTTCTGCGGCAACCGCTCTGCTCGTTCAGCGACGGCGGTTGCTGCGCATTGGTACAAGTCACCGTCAGACTGGCAATTTCGGGGCTCAAATCCATCGGCAACGGTTTGTAGGGTATCTGGTCATCCTCGTCCGAATACGTGTCGTTATTGAAGTAAATCTCGTCCGGAGAATTGTTGAGACTGATCTCGGTCCACTCCTCGCCATTCTGCACGGCCACGTTCTTCTTATCGTCGTTTTTCCCCGCGAAAGGCTGGTGGCCGACTTTCTTTTCCACCGGCGATATCACGTGCGAGAGGTCCGACAGACGCGGCGTGGAAGAGCTCGTTTGATTTTGAATGGTAACGATATGTTTGTTGTTGCCGTCCGTGGTCGCGATGCTTCGCGGACGATCTCGCTTTATGTACTTCCGCGGCTCGGTCGACGACAGACTCAGATTGCTCAAGCCTAAGTACTCGGAGGACGAGTCGCGTTCGACCTTCGGTAAAAGGTTTGATTCATTGGGGGATGCTGTTTTTCTTTTATAAACCCATGCAGGTACTTTGACGATCCCCACGAGCTTAATCTTCTTTCCTACAGAATTTAACTCGTATCCAAATTTTTAAATTTGATTCAACGACTCCGAATCTGAACTCCAAATTTAAGGATTCAGCCTGGCGAGGCTAATACGATGGATCATGTGAATAAAATTTTATTTAAAAGACAGAGAAAATTTTTAACGTGATTTCAGTTCATTGGAAAAAAAAAGTTAAACATCCAATGGAAGTCAAAGTATCCTCTTGAGTTAAATTCCCCGACGTTTTGAAGTACTTCCTGTGGGTTCCATCCCCGGGGACTAAAAACGCTCACCTTCGTGGGGATGGGGCACGAGGGATCCGGACTCACTTTGTCCGGCAGACGCAAATATTCATCACTTGTGTAATCGGTGCTATCGGGCGATCCAGTCACGCTGGAATCGGTAGGGGTTGCCGTGTTTGGCTGAGTGGAAGAGTTATCGTTTGCGTCCCTCATTCGTTTATTCGAATCGTCGAGACCGTCGTATCGTCTGGTCTGCGAGCGAAGATCGGATGCGATGGTAAAATCAGGGTAGAAGCTTAATATGAATTTACTTAAATGCTATAGAGAGACGTACCCTATGAATCTCATCACTAATTCTCTCCAAGTTTCTCAACGCCTCGGCGTAAGTCATTTTAGCGTCGCAGACCGACCTCTCCAAAGCACTAACCCTTAACTTTTGCTCGTCCAACATGTGGTTAAAGTGTGCCTTCATCTCGTAATAAGGCCTGCGTTTATTGATTGCTCGGATTATTAATTGCGTCGATAGGAAAGGAGAGTTCGAGAGGCGGAATTCTTTATTAGTGTCTAACATCAAAGACTTCTATTGCGACAGGGTGTCTAGCGACGGTGAAATTGAAAATTATCGTATAATTCATCAATAATTGTAGTGGATTATGATGAATTTTAAGATATTTTCATACACCATCGTACAAATATGCGATTATTCTTACGAGAGGTAGTGTTATCTTCGGCTTTGACCACGATTATCTCGTTATCTAAGGACTTTTGCACTATGTTAGTTTAATCCTTTTTTGTAGATCGAAATATGACCTTCAAAAAAGTATTGTACCAACTTAGCCCTAAAGTTCATAGTTAACGAGGTAACCGTGATCGAAGCTGATGGGAAGAGTATCACTCTATCCAACATTACATTGTTTTTGAAAATGTACAAAAACAATTTTGAAAATCCGTATGTTTCTCAACTCCCCATTCACTAGACGCTCTGTGCAGAGTATCTAGATATAGAAAAATGTGCCACATATATACTAATACGATAAGTCTCATAAAAAGATAAATATCGTGCTGTAAGGGTGGGGAGGGTAAAAACTAAGACTCAAACGTGTTCTCGAGCAAAATATACATATACAGTTGGAATCGCTGATAGTTCAGCTGTAAACTTTCCTGATAATCTAGCTGAACTAGAAAAAAAACAATTTCGTAAGGAATCTTCCGAATCTATCGACGACTCCTTCCGAGGAAATTATGTAAAAAAAACGGAATTTCAAGAAAAAAAATAATATCTATCCTACTTACAACATGAGCAACTCGTGCTTGTAGGCGATATTGTTTATCAGAAGCAAGCTGCGGCGTGCACCCATACTGCCAACATGAATATAAAACCAAGAAGACGTAAATACCCTAATTCTACGCAAAAACAAAAATAACGTAGGCGTGTTCGTAGTCAATCTCGAAAAAATAATTGAAATATTCTGAAGAAAACGAAATGCAAGTGAAACGTTTCTTCATACCAAGGGCAAAGATAAAAAACAGAGACTCTGATATTACATCCCTCCAAGCAACGTTCTTGAAGCGCTTCTTCTACACATCGGAAAAATGTAGCAGAAACGTTTGCTCGAATATTGCTCAAAAGGATGTGTCGTCAGAGGAGGTACCTTCACCGAAAATTGAAACAAAAAATAAGAGCTCTAACGTAGAAGTTTATTTGTAGATAGATCCGCTCCATTCTTTTGATAGGTTCTAAGTTCTATATAAATTCTGATATCGAGCAATTTAAACGCACTGCCTGCCATGCATCGAGTTCTGTCTGTCCGTTTTTGACAAGAAACTGCATACCTCCGTGATTTGAAGATACAATTACGAGCACGTACCTTGATTTGGCTATCGCGCGCTTCAGTTCGCGCTGCAGACGTTGCACTTCGTGTTCAGCTTTGTGATACAAGGCGGTGGTTTGTCTGTGCTCCGCTTCTGATAGAGCTCTTTCGTGCTCTGATTCGTTAACTCTAGAAGTTGCGTGGTTTAACATTTCCTGAAAAATCGTTTCCAATGTTGATCTACTCGTCCTTTGTACATGTTATGTTTAAGTATTGCCGGTTTAGCCACTCACTTGCCACGCGTGATCGAAACATCTTCCTTCTGTTCTTAAACCTTCCTCTGCTAGGTACACCATTTCTTTGGCAGCAGCGTGTTGACCGTTAGCCCTTTCGAACCTAATTGCGGCTTTTTGTGTTTCTTGTAATGCCTGCAAAAAATAAAAAATCACAGTGCCATCGTGTGAGTAGTCATCGTAAAATGAAATCGATGTCTTTATATTCAACTTACCTCTTTCGCCTTAAACCTAGCGTCATAATAAGGCCTAGATTTTTCGATACAAGCTCCTAGCTTTTTAGCCAAAGTATCAATCTTGACGGTGGATTCGCAGAGCAACTCTCTGAACGTTGCTCTTGCTTCCTGCAAAGATTACTGTACAGTTTGGGAGCCGTAAAATCGGTACCGCTTAGTTAATGAAAGATAAATATACCAACACTCTGTATCACATTTGTAACTGAAAAAAGCGCTTCTTCTTTAAATTTTCTTCTTCATAAATTTTGATACATATATCCACAAGCACGTTATTTTCATTACAGCGAACAATAGCAATTTCTACTACGCTCGTCTCAAAAAAGCTCACATCGACAAAAGGATGAGGAAGCCATGATTGATTCCTCGCTACATATACCTCAATTATAAGCTTTGGCGCAAACTAATAAGACGTGACTCGATTCCCTGGTTATTTCTATGCCAGCAAGCTGTGATGACGACCCATAAAAGCTATTATCCATTTGTCCATATGCTATGAAACAATCACCTCAATGAAATCTGATCGTAACCGGTTTTTAAACTATGCGCTTGTCACCGTTTTAAGCCTTGAAATATGTGCAAGCTTAGTCGTCGTTGCAGCGTGGAAAATTATTACGGCATGACAGGGATATAAATATACTTTTGAGATTGGGAAATTAGCGTGGCAAACTATTCGACCGACAAAACACTTACGTCCAAATCGACTTCGAGCTTATTGATGTCGTCGGTGGCTGTATTCAGTCGTTCGAGTTCAATCTGTAAGGAATTACTTATAAATAGATAAATTGTGGGCAATAATAGTATAACGATGCGAGATCAGCTAATAATAGCATCGCAGGCTCCCAAGATATTTTTGCAGTTAGCGATCATCCTTCTCTCTCGACGAAAGAAAACTCGAAAGACGTTGGCAAGTGCGAAAGTTGGAGCAAGAAAAAGCATAAAAATATATGAAAGTAACGCAAGAAATGAATTCCTACGATTTGCAGGTTAAAATTGCAAAGAATAATATATTTATTGCACACATTAGTCATTGTCCGAGGAAGGTAGAGGAAGAGGAAAGGGAAGTATTTATTCAATCTATATTAATTCGTGATCCATCTTAGCCTTAGATTATAGTGTAAATCGGTAAAACTAATTTAACACATGATGTCATGCCGTACAAGAGTACCAAAAGGAAAAATATACAGTTTTAATACATCGCAGAAAATGTTACAGTCGCAGTGCAAAGCTGAAAACGCAAAAGCAAATTTCCGGGTTAAACGTGCGGCGAGACAACAATTATTCAGCGTGAGAAAGACATTTTATTAATGTGCAATGCCCAGAGGGATGTGTAAATGTCAATACTGCGGGTATGTGGCAGCAAACGTCGGCGCATTTTCTCGTAAGGACACGCGATCCTACCTGCACTCTAGGGTCCACTGCATCGTCAACACGTTCGGTATCACTGGCAACTTCTTTTTGTACTCTTCCACTCATAATTAACACTATAACTGAATCTTATTTACAACTTGACATGCCACCTGTGTATCGTCTGCTACTTATCAGGTGGCCATCTTGGATATTAAAGGCCCACGAGCAGGGCCGTCGCTGACTTTGACCGTCAGGGGTGCGTACCCCGAATTTTTAAATTGATCTTAGATCTTCATTTTGCTAGGAATACGTGAAGATAAATGATCAACATTCCTGAGCCTGCGAAGAGAGGCCATATTTGCACGCGCGCAATCAAATATATTCATTTTACCAAAACCGGAGCAAATTTGACGAAAAAGTCTATAAATGAAGCGTCGATTCCCTTAAATCGATCCGAAATAAACTGCTCCGATCTCCCGAGCATTCGCGGAAGAAACATAAATCCCGTTGTACAAAAATCGGCCGTTCGAATGACTCCGAACACGTTGCCTTTCTACAAGATGGCGGCGTCCCCCCTCTTACCCACAATCCCCACGCACCAGACGCCCGGTCAACTCCGAAACGATCATTTCTCATTCGCGTCGGTGTGTCCCGTGCCGGAACAGGTGGATTACTTTCGAGGAGAACGCAGTGCGGTAGAAACGTCAATCGCCGCGTCGCATCACACGAGGAATATTCATTACCGGTGAGTGGAATATTTCAGTCTAAAATCCGTATATCGAGAATCGAACGATCCACGCGGTGAGCAGGTATACGCATTGTTCGGAATCGGCATCCCCTTGGAAAAAAAACACCTCTCTTCGAACTCCGACTTTCTACTTCGACGCTTTTACGAGCTTCGGGCGAGCTACGTCGTCGCGTATGGTAAAAAGATGTATCGGCGACAGTTCGATGTTGAATAATCGCGCAAGTATCACGTGCGGAAAGAAAGGCGAGTTTCGTTCGAAACGTTTTCCTGTTTATTCAACCGGTGCTCGGGGCGCGCTACCGGGTGGTCCTGACGAACACGCCAAGTTTACGTTTCGGAGTCCGTCGACTTCGCTTAATCCTTATTAGACGAAACACGCGTGAGTGTAAACATTGACTCGCGAGTCGACTTGCGACATTTCTTCGCCGGGATCGTGTTCCGTTCACGTAAAGGTACACTGTATCGTGTTCTCTCGCGATTGCGAACAGTGGCTCGAAGCGGACATTTGTTTATATCGTTGTGTCCGGAAATTCTAATCCGAAATACGTGCGCCGACTCGGCTGCAGCGATTACACAGCGTATGTAACATAGTTCCCATTCGTTGACCGTGAAATCACGATAGGTACAACGACGAGCGAGATTCGCGAGGAAAGTGGTCGTGCGATTGAATTGACGAGGCTTCAGATATGTTCGCACACCGAGTAAATAATTTATTACCAGTTAATAAATATAATTTAAAATTCGGCGAAATAAATATTTCGTTAGAATTTAATAATAAATATTTCAAATACGAAATATTTGTTTCGTCGTATTTGAAATTATATATTTATTAAAATATTTGTTTCATTCAAATGGTTGTCTCAAAGGATCATATTGTGGCGAATAAATATTTTAATATAATAGTTAACGAATATTTACTTGGTCCAATAAAATCTTTATTTCGTCATATTCAAACAAACATTTATTAACTACAAATAAAAATTTTCTCGGCGCATGGAAAATAAATAAATTTCGAATCATTCTCGCGAGCGCATCACGCGTGTTTCGTAATTAATTGCTCCTTTTAATGCCCACGCGTTCCTATGAAGACGGAAGAGCTTAAAGTGACTCCAACAAAATTCTCCCTCTCTCAAATCATTCCTACACCACTTTTACTTTTCCTATTCAGGATCGCTTAGCAAGTAACCGTGACGAACGAACCATCGTTTTCGAATCCCACCGAGAATATCTGGAACGAAAGTTATTTTTAAGCAATAAATATCGCGCGAGAACGCGGCACAGAGGAAGTTTCTGCATCGTTCCTGACCTCTCCCGATGCAGCTGCGATAAGAGGTGAATGCGAGGACGGCGGTCGACGCGGTTGCCAACCGAATCGAGTTATAGCTCGACGTCGGTATATCATACGTATACGTATAGTAAACCGGGGGTCACTACACCGAGCGTAACTTTCGTTACTTTTTCAACGTTAAATTACACTTTCTACGTATCCGTCTAGAAATCTCCCGACGTAAGAAAGTTTCCGCGCGGTGCAGAGTGCAAAGCGCGCGACAGGTCGCGCGTCTCGAGTGTCTCTCGGAGAAAATGCACGGCGCGTGAAAGGGGATCGAAAGGAACTGTCGTGTTCGCCCGGTAATCGGCCGATTCTCCGTGCAAATTCGCTCCTATTCGGTAGTTTAATTCCGACCCTCTGAATTTGATATGTTCTCGCGGCGGAAATCTTTATTCGCCTTGCGAGGGAGCTCTGTTTCTCATATCAAGAAAACGTTTCGTGTCGGCTATTTTATCTATATCGATCGATCTATGAGAAGGACTTTCATTAGCACCAGAAATAACTTTCCTTTGTGCAAGACGATTTATCCAACTGTACATCCTACACCGAGAAGACGATTTATTTGTAGTTGATAAGTGTTTCTTTGAGTATGGCGAAATAAACATTATGTCGAACCAAGTAAATATTTGTTAATTATTGCGATATCTACTCGGAAAAAATTGAATAGTAATGGTTACCAGCTAGAATAGTAATATAAATAGGTAAAAGCTTCGACAGTATCGTGTTGAATAATCTGCAGCATACTAATGATTACCATTCGAATAGTAATGATTACCATTCGAACAGCGACGATTACTGTTCTGTTGATTATTCAACACGATATTGTCGAAGCTGTCACCTGTTTTACTGAAAACAAAAATTTTCTTCATTCAACCATACGGCGATCCTCACGGTGTAATTGTTTCTAGTAAATATTCAGTCGTTTCAACCTCAATTTGGTTCTTTCAACTCTGTTTTTTCCTTACACTCTTATGGCATTGAAACAGTTACACCGTGAGGTTCGCCGCATTCAACTTCACCGATGGTAGAATAAAGCAAATTTTTGTTCACAGGGTACTATTTCGACTGGTAATCGTTACTATTCAATTTTCTCCGTGTATTTGGCACAATTAGATCCTTCAACGCAGCCATTTGAACGCAATAAACATTTTAATAATCATATATTTTCTTCTCTTAACGAAATATTTATTTAAGCGTATTTGAAATTGCATTTATTAACTATTGACGAATTGACGCGGTCCTTCCTCCAAATTAATTCGAGCAAGTAGCCGACGACGATCGCCCTCCCCCTCAATCCTAATCGATTTCAACCCCGGTCGTCCTTTCCTATTTAATACGTGTACGTCGCTATGCAGTGTGCAGCTGTCTATGTATATCACACAAAAGTGTACGTCGATGACTTAGATAATTTTTCATATCGCGGAGTGAACACCGCCCACTCTCCCTGTTCTCGACAAGCGAACAGACTGCAGCGGCGCGCGGATGGCGCACGGGCTGTGTATTGTATTGCAGAGTTGCCGAGACTTCTGCTCGTTCTCGTCCCCCGCTCTCCGCCGCCGCTGCAATCTCGCGCGTCAAATCGCGCCGCCAAGGACGCGAACTGGCTCTCGCAGTGCGAGTGCATTGCACTCGCGGGAAAAGGACGAGAAGGGCCCGAAAAAGCGAGGATTTCGACATCGAGGGTGCGCCTCGACGCGACGCGCCGCAGTATACAAGTACGCGCGAGCGATCGACGCGCTGTGCATCCGAGGCGTCGCACAGCGGGCTACTCTGTATGCACCGGCGCTGGCGCGCGGCTATTACGCGGGACCTGCCCTCCGAGAGGCGTCGGTTCGTCTCGAGGAAGTTCGTGCGACGATGTAACTGTCGCTTTTAAATGCCGGACCCTTTGCGTGCGACAGGAAAGGGACACAATCGGCGTTTCCTTTCTATTTACGGCTCCCGCGCGCGCACGATACGTTTATTGAGGCGAACGATATCGGTGGGCGTACGCCTCCGGATGCGTCTAGGAGCGATTGGCGTTATTGAGTCTAGCGAGTGTTGCGATTGTTGGGGGGGGAAAAAAAGTCGCGACATCTCGGAGAAGATAAATACATAGCGAGAGTCAGGCTAATCGTCGACCAATTAACACCGGGCTATCTTGGAAATGCAGCGCGAAATTCGATAAAAGTTCTTCGGATTCTATGAGTCTCCGTGGTCATGTGTTTCTACAGTTTCGCGATGGTCTAGTCACACGTGGATCAAATGGACACAGAGAAAAAGAATGAAGGTGTGACGTGTGATAAATAAGCAGCTTCGCTATAAATATCATGACTTCCTCTCATTTTTAGAAATGTCTTAATAAAGTCTACGGATGATTCTCATGAGATTGTGGTACCTACTGTGAAGCAATACCTGTTATAAATAGTTGTGTAGTGCATGTTAAGAAAACGATTTTTTTTCGAAGTCCGAAGAAGGCTCGTAGTGCGAATTTTAAGAAGGAGCTATTTATTCCGAGATCTGACGAGGATCTAGTTATGATTGCAAAAAAAATACAGTCAGCTTCGAAATTGAAGCCTGGGTCAAGTGGATACTTGGTGGCCACACAGAAAAATACGAATAACTTGATTAAAATGGCAACACGCATCTGGTTAAATGAATTTAGTTATTCTAACCAAAATGCTAGTAAGTTGAACCAAATATTTAGATATTCTAACTATATATTTCTAGTTATTTTAACCAGAAAACAGTCACTTTAACCAAACAGATGGAAGATCCATATTTCACCAAACGGTTTGGTCACGGCTTCCAAGATTTTGGTTTGATTGATCAGGTTATTTTTCTCAGTGATTCAACTTTCATTTCGAAATTTTCGTCGTAGGTATCTCCATTTCCGGAGGATCGGAAAGATTCCTCGAGAATCACCCGTTGTACACCGAACGAGTTGCAGCGGTCTCGCGCGCGGTGCAGTTAGCCGGCGCGGCGCGGGATACGTGGAAGCGCTGAGAGGCACGCATCTCACCGTATAGGAAAGCCGCGTGGATAACTCTATCTCCGGGCGGTAGTCGCGACTCTCGTCGACGCGACGAGTTCTCGGTCTCGCGCGGAGTAACGGTGAGCGCGTTCGCGTTCGAAAGGTCACCCGATGTGTGTAAATGTTCGAACGTGATTATTCGTACGTATGCGGGTGCGTAGTTACGGTACGCACGTTTCCGCGGTGGCACGTGACGTTATCGACCGCGAATCTCTCGGAAAAATTAAATAAACCGTCGAATGATGCTCGTATACGTGCACTGAACAAAATTTGATGTAAACAGTACACCGATTGCTGCAAATTGTAACACAGTCTGCGCTTACTGCATGACGAGCGCAGGATAGTGTTAAATCTACAGCAGAAAAATGTATAATTTACCAGGAAAATGTAAAGTCAACAGTAGAATCGAATAAAGTTTACACATATAGTATAATAATTAATTCTACACTGAGTTTAATTGCATTTACAAAAATATATTTGAAACTTTGACTGCAAATCCGACACCCGCATTTTTTTCTGTGTGACATCTTTAAAAATTATACACTGCAAGGTGCCATTATGGCTTTGGAGTACGAATCTAGTAGAGCATCAATCAAATTCAAATCGACTTTTAGTCGATGTGAATAAATTACTATTCAACTGAAATAAATTTGTCCATTAGATTCGTATTCAACTAAACCTTTTCTCTATGTGTGAGAGAAAAAAATGTTACATTCAATTAAATCTGCGTTTACGGACGGGGAAATGCTGAATTGGTTGCTCCGACTAATAAATTGGATTATAACGATTAACGACTGTTTGAAGGAAATGGGCTGCAGTCCATTCGCGACAATTATTAATCCAAGCAACTTGATCTGCATTCCCCCACCCGTAACCGCCAATTTAATCAAATTTACTACATTTTTCTCTCAGTGTACGCGACCACGATACGCGTACGCAGACTTCCACTCTTTCGCGCGAGTATTTATTATTCCACGCGTACAATTATTCGGAGGAATTGTTACTCATTAATCCGTCCAACCTTCGACTGCGCTTCCTCCGAGACAAATTATACACCCGCGAGAATCGCCGATTCCGCCTTGGCGCGTCGAACCCCTCCGTCGTTTTTTTCTCTCTCGTAATCGCTGAGATCTGACGACCTCGAAGAGCGTCGCGCAAGGATGTTCCGACGTGGATCGTAAAAATTAATACCGAAAAGACATCTCGACATTGCGTCACACGTGGTTATTAATTCTCAGGCTTTGATCTCCCGGAAAATTATGTCACTCGCTTTGATTATACTCCTTGGAAAAATGATTTTGGAGTGTAATATTTCCGCGGCAATCTTCGCGTGTTTTTGTACGAAGATATCGGTTCATTCGCATCGATTCCTCCTTTCCCTCCCCCCTCCCTATTATTACATTTTACACGGTAAATATTCTGCGGTGTGGACTTATATAGACTACTTTTGGTGTTAGATAACAATGGAATTAAGATCGAGTGACACCAGAGAGATGTGGCATATATAGATCCACACCGATGAAATTGTGTTAAAAATTAACACCATTTTTTTGCTGCGTAGTTTATGAGGTTCTGATGTTATATTGTTACTTTATTTTATTTAATTTTATTTCGTTTTATTATATTTTATTCCATTTTACTTTATTTTTCATATGCGTCCTAAACTGTATGGTGTTATTATTCCTTTTCTTCGGTTTTCTTTGTTCTTTATTATTTTCTTTCTAAACCTTTGCTGTGCGCGCCGCAAAGGACCTTGAATCCTTAGTGTGATGCGTTCTCTGTCTCTCTCCTCTTTCCCCCAGGCTTTCGTTTTCGATCATTTCGAGAATTACTTATCGTCGTTCTCGCGCATTTTATCGAGTGGGCGTCGATTTTTTCCGACGAATCTCTCGCACACCCCGGGAGGGCGTTTCGTCTGCGCGGATAAATCACGCGCCGCTGCACGCACACACGCTCGTCTCAATCCGCGCAAAATCGTCTAGCCGCGCGCTGTCTGACCTCGTGCGATCGAGTGGCATCGAACTTTTGTCGTATCGCGCTCCCGCTCGTCGCTTTCTATACCGGAGAAACTGCGGGAATCGTAAAAAAACGCGGGAAAAAAACGCATCGAGTATCACGCAATCGAGTTATACGTTGGTCGCGGATGAGGTCACCCGATACGCGCTTTTAATTGAAAGGCATCCTTACCGGACGTTTAATTAATCTTCTCGGCGACCGCCAGATAACTTATCACACCTTTGCGTGTGTCTTGCGTTACTTGGGGTAAAAGTGAAATAGACGCCCCGGTTGAACAGTCTATTCAAAGGCGATTATCTTGAAATCCATTGCAAATATCGAAGAAAGGTTTAAACAAAAAATGTTTATCTACATTTTTGCTATAAAAAAGCTACTTTGCATTTTTCATATATCTTTACTGCGTTTCGAGATAATCGGGTTCAAAGTTAAACAGAGACTGGGGCATCTATTCCACTTTGCGCGCACTTTTTGTCTTTGTCACTACTTAATCATATACATTTCTAGAATTCGAGGATTGGCAAACTTCACTTACTCATGCTTTCAAGATTCTACTTCTCGTGAATATCAGTCAATGAGAATGTCGGAGAAGATCTAAGCCTGGCTTATGCTTAGGTCCTAGCCCTAGCTTTGGTCCTAATTCCAATGTAATGCATAAGCGAATGGTGCATGAATTTATTTAAGCCAATCACGAACGAGTTGCATCAGAATTGGGACTAAAATTAGGGTTGGGACCTCAGCATAAACCAGGCTTTAGTTAAAAACGAACCTAATAGAAGAATGTATTTCAGGTAAATAGGAATTTATAAACATCGAACTAGTCGTCTATTCGAATTAGATAAACCGTTTGCATATCTTTTTAATCGAGTACGAACCCAACATAACATTTATTTAAATCAAATAAACATTTCCTGTACGCGAATAAATTCCTATTCATCTGAAATCAATTAGTCGATCAGGTTCTTATTCAACTAAACCTTCTCTCTGGGTGCATATCCTTTTCACGAATGGACAGAAATTCGAAGAATGAAGCGCACACGTGAGGCTGTCGAAAATACGAGAGATACAGAAACTCTCTATTCGACGACACTGGAGGGAGAGCGACTGTACTCGCCGAGCACTTTCATATCACAGTCGCCATTGATAACATTCTCCGCCTCTTTTCCACCGTCTACGCGCGGAGATCATCGGATATCGCGTGCGCCAGGCAGAAGGCCGAGATGATACTTTCCCTACTTTCGCCCATACAACAACAGCCTTCCGGATAAGTTCTCCCGTTATTCCGTCCGATCCGCGGCGATACTGACCGCCTAGCGGGAAACACGAATTCTACGACTAGACGGCGAATTGCGGTCTGACGAAACCGCGCGCTCGGCGCGGGCGGTCGTACCGCTCCTCGCGTCGTGTCGGTTCGACCCCGCGCGCGCGCGTGTAACGATTTTATCGACTGAAAAAAGAGCCAGAGTTCCGGTCGACCGGATCGCGTCGCCGCGCCCGGCTGCAATAAAATCGGATCTCGCAATCGGGTCGACGACTTGAAATTGTCCCGACCGATGATGATATATACGCGCTAACAGGATCATGAGTCGTGTTACGGGCGACGAAAGTCTCGGAAAAAGATTACGAGGGTTAGAATTTCTGCTCGATTATTTTATTGCCGATTAACGAAGGGTCGATCTCTGGACTGAGAAAAATAATTGCTGGACGCAAAAAAATGTTTTCTTCGATCAACAACATGATATAATTCGAATCTCTTTATCAACTCAGCTACCGATTACTTGTGAAAATTAAATACAATACCTACAATTTTTATAAATGTAGAACATATCAAGGGTATAGAATGAAGCCAAAATACTCGTCTAAAATGATCGAATTCCAGGATTGACGGTTCAAATCCCGGGGAGAGAGAGAGGGTCGTCATTTTTTTCGCTTACTTATCTACACACTGAGAGAAATAATTAGGTTAAAATGAAAAAACGCATCTAGTTGGACGTGTTTAATTATTCTAACCAAATGCTTAGTTATTTCAACTAAACGTTTAGTTATTCTAATAAAAAAGTTGTCAATTTTACCAAACAAATGGAGGATCCATATTCTACCAAACGGTTTCGTTATCATCTCCAGGATTTTGGTTAGATTGACCAAGATATTTTTCTCAGTGCACCCAGGGAAAACCCCTTAATTGCTGGTACCAACGAATTATTTTTCTTTTATCAAAAATATCATATCGTTCCAGGATCGAGCCCTGGTTTTTTTTTCGTGCAAGAAAATATTTCATAGACTCGAGTTTTTTTTTTGCGCAGGAAGAATTTCTCGTTCCAACGAAGATAGGTACTCTCTTGAACAAAAAATATATATTCCTTCGACCAAGAGTCTGTATTCATAAAAATGTATAAGACCATATATTCTTGATTCGAGACATATTTTTTCGACACTAGCAATTATTTCTCTCGGTGTAATATTACGCGGGGTATACGCGCGCGATCAGGCTATTTCTCTTCCTTAATTGCGAATCGCAATAAAACTGATTGTGAGTGTGCCGTACAGATAAGGCTACCCCGCTGTAAAGTCGCCGCGATCACGCGAGGAAACGCTTCCTCCGCGGCAAAGAGAGGCGTTTCGCAAAGCGTAGAAACTCTATCGCACAGTTCGGTGAACAATTTTCGACGCGCCGTAATTGCGGCGAATCGCGGCTAGCATTCCTTTTCCTCGGTTCGATTTATCGTGCGCATTTTCTAACGGTTCTCAACGCGTTGGATTTACCGTCGCGTGAATCACGCGCGACCGATTCAGCGGCCGGAGAACGTTTCGAATGCGGCTGTCTCGAAAAATCCCGCGATAAAGGTAAAAGTCATTCGTTCCGCCGAAGGCAACTTCGGGACGCGTCGCCTCGGAGGCTAGACGGCCGATTGTCCGTCGCAACGCGCATCGCGTCCTCCTCCGCGACTCCGCAGAGGTCGGAAACGCCAGACGATCTACGCGCGATTTCGAGAGGTCTTTTTGCCGCCAAATCTCCATTCTCGTTGCCCTCTTTTCGCGCGATTCTCCGCGACGACGAATTCAAAGAGATCATTCTTCGCGATAACGCTCTCCGAATAGAAGTCAAACGAAATCCGGAATAAAGGAGGTGGGAGAAAAAACCTGTTACGCGTATTCACGCCCGGCACGCGAAAGCGACCGCGCGACCAAAACCGAAAAATCAAAACACGCGCGCGCGCGGCATTAGCCGCGGCTTGGGAGCGCCGCGATCATGTAACGAGTGCGCTGCGGGCCTCTCGGCGGCGGGCAGCGAGAGAGAGAGAGAGAGAGAAAAAAAACGAGGGAACCGGTCCTGGAAGTCGGCGCGAATCTGAATCATCGCACCTCCAAAACCCGTCCGCCTCTGATATTTATACGTGCGCGCGTAATACGGCACATGTGTATACTTACGCGCATTGGGATCGGGCGAAGCGATCCTCGCATAATACGCGCGCCCGTGTTTCTTCTTTTTTTGTTCGAACATAACATCGCGATCCCAATCAGCGCGGTATCACGTGAACGGAATTTCCAATTGGAACGTAATAATGGTTGTGTCTCTCGGGCGACACGCTAATGGAGACGCTTGAATTCGGTGTTTGCATACAAAAAATATTCGTGTTTTTTTTTTTATTCAATTTGTAATCCGTATACATATTCAATATTATATGTTAGAAGGAAGATGTTCGAAAGAAGAAGTTATAAGTGCGTTTTGATTTACGACATTGTGACGTTATGGAATTGCCAGAGAGACGCACTTATGTACTCGTATGTCGAGTAACGAGCGCGAGACGTAGCTGTATTTTTAAAGTCGTATTCCAGTTTAAATGAGGCCGAAAATGAAAAGTGAATAAATACGGGGTTGATAATTTCGTCGAAACTTTTCGGAGATCTGCGATAAATAAAATTCCCGTAAAAAAAATAGTCATATTTTCCAACATAATTTGTAATCTCTATACGTATTTAATATCACACGAAAGAAAAATATTCAAAAAAAGGATTATTCGCAATTTTATAAAGACGTTTTTTTTTATGACATTGTTACTTCATCGAAACGCCAGAGAGACGCACTTATGTATGTCGAGCAACGAGTGCGATAGAGATAGACTTACTACAACACAATAACGCAGCTACACTTCAAAATGTCGTTCTTCCGCCTACATAAGGCCAAAAATGGAAAAAAAAACACGGGGTTTATACAATTTTGTCCAGTTTTCGAATCTGCAATAATAAAAAATTTATGGGAAAACCGAATTGCGAAGGGGACGTTTTTCCCCCATTTCTTTCTTCATTTTCCGGAAACGCTTTAACACTTCCGGATTGCTTTCATTGGATAGGTGAGGGCAGTGGCTTCGCGCATCGCCCCCGGTTCCATTTTTGTACAGTATTTCCTCGCTAGCCCACATACTCGTAGAGTTGATAAGCGGGTGATGATAAAGCGCGTATAGGCGGAGGCGTGCGCCCGCGCGCGAATCGCGGATATAACATAATAAGGGTACTCTCATGTGGTGCCGTTTCGTTACGATCCATCACCGCGGTGGAGAGTTATTCGTTCGCACGTAAATATAACACACACATCCAGTGGAACGTTTATTTGCGGTAAATTGGAGTCAGTGCGAGACAAACACTCGTTTGAAGTGCACAAATAAACGCGACGTCGTTTTATCGCGAGACGGTAAGATTTACTTTGGTTTTGCCGATTCATCGTCGCGCTGCCTCGTATTCTGTGCGGAAAAGGATCGCATTAATTCGCGATATCGTTGCGTAACGCTGGCGAACCGGAAGTTAATTGATTCGTGCGGTCATACGTTCCATGGGCTACACGCGTGTACCGTACACCTACATTGCGGGGTACTGTTAGACAGATTTTTCAATGACCTTTGCCTCCAAAAGAATCCTGTAATTTTTATCGACTAATCTCGCAATGAATTTCATTTTATTTAATTTCCAAATCTCTCACGCGATTGCATATCATATACGGCTAAAATTACACGCCAGGAAGAAAACTTCAATCACCATTATTTCATTATTTATGAGCTTTTGGCACATATTTGTACAATATTTTTTTGAAGATTACACTTCGACCTGTAACAAAGTCTCAGGTATATCGATGTAGGCCAAAAATTCATAGATAATGAGATAATAGTGATTGAAATTTATTTTCTAGCGAGTTAGTTTAACCTCATATGGTATGTCGCATAATTCCAAATATAATTTCCGGTCACCATAGAACTGCGTCGCTGATCTTACCGTACGATAAGTCGCGTACGAGTGTCCCTCTCGAATTGACAAGTCACGCTTCGTCGATCGTTAATCAGACCGCCCTTCGGCGAAGGTCTACATCTCCCGAGCATACTAATGCGCGAAAAACAAAGAGAGCCCACGCGGAAACTCCGCGTTTCCAGCCGCTTATACGAAACTACGACATACATACGTCGCGCGCAATATATGTAAATATTTGCGTCGAGATTTCGCCGCTCTATCGAATGTATGCTGTAAAAAAATTTGTATTTTTAATATACTTTTACACAAAGCATGTTTCCACAATAGGCGATTATGAAAATTAATAGACTCCACACATTGAGAAAAATAAATCGTTTTCTTCTCGGCACTATTCGTCTCGATAATTTACTTTTGAATCAAGTAATGTTTGTTTGGATTTAGTCAATTTCCTTTAATTCAAAAAATATTACTTGACTCAAGTAAACTGTCGATACAAATAGTGCCGAAAAAATTATTTACTTGGACTCGTAACTTATTTTCCTCAGCGTCCGTAACTATAAAATTAATATATTTCCTTATGAAATTGCTCTTACAAATTTCATAACGGACTATTTCAGTTTTCATATTCATGTGTATTGAGTAAAAACTTTATACAACATTGTATTAAATTCAATACAATTTTGTTTACTCTGAAAAAAATTACCTGGTCAATCTAACAAAAATTCTGGAGACTGTAACCAAACCACATTTCATGAAGTATAGATCCTCCGTTTGTTTATTAGACTGACCATTTTCCAGTTAGAATAACTAGACATGTAGTTGGAATAACCAAACGTGTAGTTAAAACAACGAAACATTTGGTTCAACTTACTCATATTTTTATTAGAATAACTAGACTCGTCTGACCCCAGACGCATTTTGTCATTTTAACCAGGTTATTTTTCTCAGTGTACACCAATCCAAATTAGAGGTGTGCCAAAACCAACCATACGACATCCAACTTTACAGTCGTTTCCGGTAGTTAGGTTGACAGCCGGCAGTAATAACTGTTACAGAAATTCAGCACTGACAATTTTCGAAGGCCCAGAAGTATCGACAATAAATTCATCTAGTTACTTTTGGCACACCCCTGATTCGGAATAGTGTACCGCGTAGAATTGACTTCGTCGATCCTCGCCCCCTTTATCCCCCCCATGCCCGTCCATATATCGCGAGTGCAACACACACACACACACACAAAGGTCAAAAGTCAACGCACAAGCGCCATCGAGAATCCTTCCGTACCAAGTTCTGATCGCTTTGACGACATACACCGCACGGGCGGATCTCGCCCCGCTCGTGGCTGGTACCACCATCCTCCGCGCGCTCCCCCGAATCACCATCGTACATCCCACGCGCGAGCACCGACTTCACGACTCCGAAAGTTGACAGACACCGCGCGAGTCTGACTCACGTTGCCAGCATACGCGCGCGTGTGTGTCCCGATCGCGATTGCGCGCGCACTCCCCGTACGCGCCGCACCGCGGATCCTCAGTCCGCTCCGAGCCGTCACCTCGCGCGGAAGTGCTGCACACGGTTCGCGCGTCGCTTCGCCGTCAGTTTCACTCGGTCGCGCTCCGGTTTCGCGTGTGGTTCTGACGTCGGTGTTGTGACGAAGCGATCGCGCAGGAGAGACAGTCCCCGCGGAATGCGCGCGGCGTCTCCTCGCTGAGAGAGAAATTCGGTGTCTGTCGTTTTCGGAGCAGACTTCGCGCTGGTAAGTCGAAACGCTGTCCTATTGCAGGTTTGGAAGCGCGTCGTGGGCGCATTGCGGTCGCCGTGTCGCGCGTCGGCGGGTGAAAGTGTCTCGACGAGGATTTCAGTCGGGTTTGCCGATCGAGGAGCGTCGTGTGAAATACGAACGACTGAAATTCTCTACGACGCATTGAGCCCCGGCTGCGAACACATAGAAGTCTCGCCGGTGGAACGGGGCGCGGGGATTCTACCTGCGGGGCGAGTTGTGCGACGCGGCGAGCGCATAGAGACGGCTGCTGCAGCGGCGCTTCCCGTGCTGCTCGCGGCCTTCGTTGCCACCTGCTCCGTGCGTTTTTCTCGGGTAACGGTTCGGGTTCGCGAAGGGAGCGACGATGCGGGGATGGAATTTGTGGGGTTCGAGTCGGTTTGTCGCTCGATCCCGGAAAACTATGAGGTTGAGGAGCGTCTTTTGTATGACGGCGAAAGTAAAGCAAATCGGTAGTCCCGGAATACATCTTTTCTCGCTTATTTTTACGCGCCGAAATCAATTTCGGGACGCGTGAGAGGTACAGGGTATTTTCGATTTTTCGACTTTCAGGAAATATTAAATTTTATTCAAGGCACACTTGCTCTGGCAGATCCGATTGCTCGGATGATCGAATGATCGAATGAGGATCGAATACTGATTGAGCGATCTTCATCTGCTGAACCGGTATATCCTGAATATCATTTTAAAAATTCCTATGAGCTATTTTCAAAGTTCCCAGAATGGAAAGACGCCCCTTAATATTTGTTGCTATTTAGCAGTGGTTCTGCGACTCCGAAAATATAGACGTGAAAATTTTTGAAAATGTTTCGTCTAATCATTTTCCGTTTCGATTTTGTACGTGAATTGCATTTACGTATGAATTATTATCATCTATTAGAGAGAAATTCAGAGGTAGATTCTGTGACGGATTTTATCTCGCGCTGTTAATATCACGGATGCTTCGAGGGGAAACTTTTCTTTTCGTTAGCGTCGCGCTCCGATTCAAGCGTCGCGCACGCGCGGCCGTCGTCGACGTTGCGGCGGCGACGATTGAAAGTGCAGCGTAGAGTGGTACTACTCCGATTGGCTTCGATCACGATTATCTCGTTACCTATGGATTTTTGGGCAAAGATCGTATGACATTATTTGAAGATCATCTTCTAGCCTACAAAAAAGTATTATACCAACTTAGGCTAAAAGTTCGTAGGTAACGAGATAATCCTGGTCAAAGCTGATTGGACTCGTACCACTCATCATAGATAGCGCCTCTACTGATATCGTTTAATAACAAATCGGTAATTTATATACTTTACAATTTATCCTTAAATTAGTTCCGTTTAGACGCTCGATTGAACACTGCCTGACTTACTCGTCGTGCTACTAAAATTAGAACTTATATATTGGAACGGCGAGTGAATCAAACCGATTTTACCGTTTCTTCTAGCCTCGGGGCACCTAATACGACTTTGACCGCTAAACGGGTAATCTGCGTATTTGCTATTGCAACCTCAGAGTTACGAATGCTTACTTTATCCTCCGATTCATACGTTCGGTATTAGATGCTATTTGAAATTACTATACATATTTCTTACTCCGTATATGTATGCAAGCATGTATCATATTTTGCGTATTTTTCCATGCAAATAATCAATTAAATTCTCTCAACATAGTTTGTCATAGAACATGTTTTATTCGACGAAAAAGAATGTTAAATTGCATGAAATAAATGTTTATTTATATATCGTGATTAAATATACCTTTAAATTCCTATTGAAAAATCTACAGAAATCTTCCCAAACTGATAAAAACAATTTGGTCATTCAAATAAAATTTCTAGAGATGATGATAACCAAACCGTTTGGTATGATATGGATCCTCCATCTGTTTGATTAGATAGACCAATTTCTGGTTAGAATAACTAAACGTTTGGTTGGAGTAACTAAACATTCAGTTGGAATAACTAAATATTCGATTAGAATAACTAAATACTTAGCTCAACTGACCAGCATTTCGATTAGAATAACTAAAAGCATTTAACTAAACGCGCTTTATCACTTTGACCTAGCTATCTTTCTCGGTGTACAAAATACAGAAAATATCAAAAAAAAACCTGCTGAAACGTAATTCTCCGATCACGAGCAAAGGTCACGAATGAAAAACTAGACGAATCCAGTTACGAAAAAAAAGGAGCGAGGTCACGAATTCTTTCGGCGGCCGATAAGTCCGTCTGGAAAAGTATAACTAAAGCGCGTGTGGCCTTTGCACCGCGCATTTCTAGGGTCCCCAGGTTATCGGTTCCGAACTGGAGCTAGACGTCGCGCGAGTCCTACTTTTATCCTCGACAGCGGCGACGAAGATCTCGCAATCGCGTCGTCGGCGCTCCGGGTATCGCGCGCAAATGTACAATCGCGTCGGAAGTTCGCAATCGAAAAGGCGCGAAGGAGACCGAGCAAGAGCCGGTGCGTCCGGTCGGGGTCGTAGTACCAACGCGGTACCTACACGCGCACGCGACTTTCTCCCGTTCTCCAGGCCGGGCTTTCGTTCGACGACGGGCGTCGGTTCGTTAACGAATTCATCCTGGACGCGCGTGGAAATCTCACGGACCGCCTTGATCGATGTCTCGCCGCGGGCGGTCACGCGTATCATCTGCTCCCGCCGGTTTCACGGGAGATGATATGCGCGTTATCACGCGGACGCGCGTATGCGATATACATAATATGTACGTACTGTGGGTCGCCTGGTACCGCTGTGCGCGCGACACGTGAGCTCAATCAGTTGCTTGAAACCTTCCGACTCTGATTTTTCTTTGACTAAATCGAGCCGCGCGGTATAGGTTTTGTTTATCGCGTGAGATTTTTAACGAATGGCGGATAAGAGTAGACGATCGAATTTTCATCAACGCGAATAGTGGAGAAAAGATGATACCTATAGTCGCGTATTAAATATAGCACGGAAAAAAGTTAACCGTAGCATTTACAGAGTTTGTGGTAAATTTCGGGACATGCCAGTTTATCGTAACGATAACTACACAGTCAACGCTTTCAAATTCCATAAGCTTTATTATAATCGTTACTGGAGTTGTAGTTATCGTAACGATAAATTGGCCTTGTCACGAATTTACCGCAAGCTTTGTGAAAATGCTACAATTCATTTTTTCCCCCCTGAGGATAAAAGTAGGAGAGAAGCGAGTGAAAAATCGATTATCTTGAAATCGGTTGGAGATATCGAAAAAAAGTTCAAACAAAAAATACTTATCTACATTTTTACTATAAAAAAGCTACTCTACATTTTTCGTGTATCTCCACTGCGTTTCGAGATAATCGCGTTCACAAGTTAAAAAGAAAAGCGTTGATAAATTAGAACGGATCGCGAAATGCGCAGAGCGCGCAATTCGTCCGACTGCGGAAATTCAGAGATCGCGCCTGCGGAGAAAGGGCCCGTCCAGCCGGAAGTAATCTTCGCGAAGCGCGGTCGCGTGAGATGAAAATTCGCGGGAAAATTTCACCGAACGCTGATCTCCCCGAGTACTTTTAGCGGCGTGATTATACTTCGCTCGCGTCTCCGCGCCGGTCGTCGCGTTCGATTATAATCGTCCGGAGAAAGTAGAGGTGCGACTGTACGCGATCGAGCGTTTTCTAATCGACCGCATCCGCGTCGCCGCGAGGAAAAACGCGACGGGGAGCGCGATACAGATAAGCGTGTATAACGTTGAGCCAGACTTCTCCCTTTTCTTCGTTTTATCCTGTGCACCAGAGGAAAAGGAGGAGGGAGGGATTCGCGGTTTTCTTCGCGCGGCGAACCGCTCATCGGGTTCCCCGGATCATTGCCGATGTTATCGACGCGACGGTGGAGTCGATTAATCCGGATTCTCTCTTCGAGTTGTTCTCTTTGTCCGAGGACGAGCGCTCGTTCGTCTTTGTTCTTTTCTCCCGCATCAACCGGTGGCACCACTCGTCTTCCATCTTTTTCTCCTCTTTCGTCTCGTTCCTCACCCCGTCATCTTCTTGTTCTTCTCCCCTCTGTATTTTTTCATTCTTTTAACCGCCTCACTTCCCTCGTCTACCGGGGGGCCTTTATTTCGCTCTCTTTTCCGTAATCCGAGAAAATTGCATGGTTACGGTTAGTATAAAAAATGTGGTAAACCGACGAGTTGTGGTCGCAAATAGTTGTTGCTTGAAAAAGACAAAAAATAGCAATTTTTACCGTCTAATCCAGTGGCGTTGAGACTCAAGCTTGTTTTCTATTAACAATTACTCGAGCCTGTCAAATATTTTCTGGCACGAAAAAAACCGTAGCTTTTGATTCTGGTATGAATTATATCATTTTCTTGGTCGAAAAAAAAAAACGTATTCGTATAGTTTCCGCAACCATAATTATAGTAACCATGACTATGTCGTCTTCTCGGTGTCTGATCCCATACCGATCAGCAACGAGCGATAAAACCTGACGCGAGAGACTCTCATCCTATCCGTCGTTGAGCGGTGGTCTCCAACGACGAGTCGCATCCCTCGGCCTTCGATGAGCGTCGACAGATCGAATTAGCGGCGATATCGGTCCGTCGGTATCGTCGGCGCAGCCTATAATCGAAGGGCAAAGGTCGCGCGCGCGCGCGGGCACAGTAATCGGCGTGGACCTCGGTTACTTAAACGATTTCGATTTGTTTCCCCGTCTTTTCTCTTATTTCTCTCGCTCTTCAATTAGTTCGAAGGAGGGGAGGCGACAAATTAAAAGCAGATATACCGTAGCTAGGCGAAAGCGGAGGAAAATGAGATGCTCGATTTGGCCTCTGCTTTCCATCACGATAATCCGAGGTCAGCTCGTGTATCTTATTTTATCTCGCTTTCCCCTACGTCTTTTTTCTATTAATAACGACTACCGCGTCGTTTAATTGGGTTTTCTCACAAATCATTTTTATCGCAGATTCGAAAAACTTTGACGAAATTATTTAACCCGTATTTTTTCATTTTTCATTTAAAGCTTTATTTTATCTCCCTCACAAAACTCGTTGTTTGACATAAGTGCGTCTCTCTTACGTTTCGATGACGTCACAACGTTGCAGAGAAAAACGCGCTTACGCGGAGAAAAATAGGTAATCGCTAGTGTCAAAAAAATGATTCAAGAACGTATAATCTTACAAATGTTTAAGAATACAGATTCTTGATCGAAGAATATTATATTCTCGATTCAAGAATACCCCGTCGTGGGAACGTGAATTCTTCTCGCGCAACAAAAAAACAATTACTCGAGCCTATCAAATATTGTCTTGCGCCAAAAAAAATCACAACTCGATCCTGAAATTGTATCACGTTTTTGATTAAAAAAAACCATTTTTTAATACCACCAATTAATTCTCTCAGTGCAGAACTCGGTGAATAATTATTTTGTCGAACATTTTCTTCTTCGCGTGCCATTAACCGTGTATGATTATAAATTGAATTAAAAACATATGAATACTTTTTTTTTCTTTTAATGAGAAGACCGAATTCCATTCTCATTCTCGCTCTCGGCGAGCCTCGAATCGGACGAATTAGCGGCGATACCGGCCGACTGGTACCGGCCGGCGGAGTCTGTAAAGAGGTACAGAGGGGGCGGGGAGCTTCACCTTGAACGTTATGCAACGCGAGTGTGCGCGTTCGTACACTTTATACCTGCATCTCGCCGTCATCCACACGCACACAGCCGCACACGCGGGGTGGTAAATATAGTCGCGCTAGGTGCAGTTATTCTCTGCGATAATATGGGCTCGGTCCTCGCGGTTCGTCGTGCTACATACTTCGTGCGGATCGCGAATACACGCGGGGAATGGGTTTTTTCCTCCGCGTCTCCTCCCTTGTCCTCGCTGGCCCCCCGTACAGTAATGGGACCTTTGCAGTCGACCAACGATGTGGTGTTTCTGTGCTTGAAAGCGGGGCATTCGTAAGCACGCGTCGGTGTTGGTCAGCTGTACAATAATTGTGCGCCGTGCGTATGTGGTGTCGTTCGCGACGCGCGATTTGTCCGGTATAGGTAGAGGGCGTACGCACGTGTGTGCGCCAAAGTGAGAATGGACGTTGGTATGTGTGGTGGATAGACGAGGAGATCATGTGTGCGGTGTTTGGCGCGGCTGGGGATTCTGAACAACCTGTCAATCGTCGGGGGATTTTACGGTCGAGGAGGAGATTGAGAAATTGGAAAATATTTATTTCGTTTCGATCCATAAGTCTATAAATACCGGGGGAAATTTGTTATTTCGAATTGGAGGATATCGAACCTTTTGGGTATCTGGAGGAATTGAGTATTTGGTCGTGAAATATTGTCGATATCTCGATTCTGCGATATTCGTTTGCTTAGAAGTGTATCAGTTTTTTTTTTAATTCTAAGGGAAATCTTAGGTACTTCTACGAATGACTATTAAGATGCTTTTGTACACTGAGCAAAAAATTTGAGATTGATCGAAATAAACGAGTTCTTAAATAAAAATTCTGAGAGAACGTTTATTCGATTAGAATAAATATCGATTGGACGAATATAAATATTACCGATTTAATTGAATATTACGCGGATCAAATCTTATGCTAATAGATGCATTCTTAGAACTATCCAAAACACGTTTATTTCGATCAGGCAACATTTTTTTTTCAGTGTAGCTATTATCGTTGTCGCGGATTCTAACTTCGCACATATCTATAGACACTTTTGCATATTTTCGTGCAAAACAATAAATTTGAATCGATCGTCCGTATAATTGACTTGACGATATGAAAGAATTTTGAACGAAGTCACGGCTGAGAACACGGAAAAATTTAGCAAACGAAAAGAAAGAAATTTCATGACATTAATTCGAATCCCGAGATCCTTTCTGTCTGCTTCTCTGTTTCTTTTGTTTGTTCAATATTCCCCTTTGTTTCCTCTTTTCTACGCGATCCTTACACATACTCGAATGATGTTACGCGACGCGTAAGAGAAGAAAATCACACGTTGCCCAGAGACAATGGCGAAAACTAGGACGGTGCCGATGTCCTCCTCCGCACGCATCGCTCACCTTACGCAATTAAAGCGCCATAAAAGAGCCGAGATATGTATGATGGAAATACTTACGGCGTTGTGTTAGGTTCCCGCGTTCGCGTCGCGCTTCTCCTTCGAGCGTTTGCTCCAGTTTTACTCGCCGTTCGCACTCGCTGCGAATTTCCGCCGCGTTGTAACGGTGAAAAATAATTTTCCACGCGGGAGTTCCGAGGCTCGATTTGCCAGTAGTTTTCCTCGGAGCGCGACCGGGATATTCTCATTGTCCGAACGCGATCAAAGCATCAAACGACTCGCGACGCTCGGCCCCCGCGAAACTCGAGACCAGAGAAGCCCCTTGGGGCAAAAGAGGACGGAAATTGCGAGTCGAGATTGAATAAGGTGTGGGAGTACGAGAATGGAACCGCGTTATTATACGCTCGTCGTTGGACGAGGATTGCCCGTTTTTTTGTCGGTCGTCTGGTCGCGCCAAAGGATTTCGAGAGGCATATACCTATCCACATTCAGTTTCACTGTGGAGAGGTCGATCGATAAAAAAGGGGATTCTCAGTAATCGGCGTAAAGAACGTTTTACACAATACGTGCGTATATATCATATCTCGTAATTAGCGCAAGGCTCACTCGAGCTTTTTAATTCGAAATTAAATTATACGCCGTCATTGTATGTATGTAGGGATTCTTGTATCGTGAAATTTGATGGGAAATTCCAGGGAGTTGTATAATTTTATCGGACGACAGACGGGACGATTATTATTTCAATAGACTGAGAGAAATAATCTCCTCTGTACACATTTTTCAAAATAAGCTCGAGTCTCAACGCTGCTTAATGAAGAAGTAAAAATTGTTTATCATTCTTTCAATGAAACATTTATTTCCATCCGCTAATTTGAACGAAGTAACAAAACTACATAAGCTTCGAATTTGTAGGCGTTCCTTTCCCGTCGTTCCGCGCATCCTCGGCAGGTGCAGAGGTTCTCTTCCGCGTGGCACACACCGACGTACGACGAGGCACCTCTCGCGATTCGTGAGGAATGTGGTTTCGGAGCGCGCGCGCGCGCTTGGGAGGGTTCACGGACGCGAGCGAGAAAGTGACTGGCCGCTTCATCGGTCCCGTCGATTTCAAAGGAGCGCACGTGTTTCCTCGCAGTCGCGCGACCGCGCAAGATGCATTCGGACGATAGGTTCGCTCCTCGTACGATAATCTCGTAATACTCGCATATCACGGATTTCTCGGCAGGGGAAAGTCGTCTGCTCGCCTCGCGATAGATTCCCAACGCGCGTCTCTACGCGCGGAACGACGTAATACGAAAGACGTCCCTTCCGCCCGAGTGACCTCGTATCTGCGGAGTGTTTCTGCGAGGCTAGGAGTCGCTCGGGAGAGAGAATCTAAATTTAAATACTTCCAACGGATTCGCGTATTGCGCGTCGTGGAAAAGGCGAAGAGCCTCGCGTCGCGTGCTGCCTTTCGTCGGCGTGTTTTTCATTAATTAACCTCAGGAATTTTGCCGGCGAATGGCCCGATAATTTGAATAGCGTCGCGGAAGCGCGATAGAGGAGTGGTAAACAAATCGATGTAAACAGCCGGTTAATGCGTTGCGCCGCACGTGCCTTTGCGCAATGTACATTGTTTATCGTCAAACCGGGAAGAGGTTGGAAATTAGAAACAGCTGCATATCTGTTCATTCGAGATTTATTCTAATGGAATAAATTTGTTTTTAAAAGTATAGAAACACTTTTATTTCGACGAAACACATTTTTTTCTCATTGCGGCAGAAGACGAAGAAGTTACTCTTTGTATGAGTCAATTTCATCGTCAAATTTTATTCGCTGGAAGAATAGAATAACACAAAATTTTGCCAGAGTCTGATACAGCTTCACACTGAGAAAAATAATGAAGATAACACGACAAAACGTATCAAATTAAATACGTTTAGTTATTTTAAACAAAATACTGGTCGATTGCTCCGAATATCAAATATTATTCTAATCCAATGTGTTCAGTTATTCCAACCAAACGTTTAGTTATTCCAAACAAATGGAGGATCCATACTTCACCAAACGGTTTGGTTATCGCCTCCAGGATTTTGGGTAGATTGATCAAGTTATTTTTCTCAGTGCAAGAATCGATAATACGATCGTTCTCTAAACGCATTTTCTCGCGCTGATTCAAAACTTTTTGTTTCCGGGTCGATATTTCACAGAAAATTTGAGATAGGACGAGTTTGCGTGAAAGAGAAACATTTTCTCACGGTTCCACTTCGGGTATACGAAATCCCGTTTGGGCCTAGAAGCATTCCTCGTCGTACAGCGTCGCGGGTAACTATTTTCTACGCACACGCTCGACGCAGAAGCGCGCCTTGCATAAATTTCCACAGCCATTTTTGGAAGTGAAATTACGTCGCTCCAATTTACAATTTATCCAATCGAAAGCGACTGGCATACATTAGAGTTGTACCGCCGAGGTTTTCGTTATTCCGCTTTGTCGCGGTCGAATAGAACGTTGTCGCTCGCGCGCACGCGATAGCAAGATTCGCCTTTATCGCGCTTTCCCGTTCCACGCGCGCGCGAATCGCACCGCCACCGCGCGATCTAAAGTCACACGGCGACGCGGAGACGGCGTTTCCCATTTCGAGAAACTTCCGCGGGACGAGCTGCTTCCGCGTTTCCAACTGCGCGTGGGATCGCGATGCCATTTCGGTGTCACGCGCGTTCGATGCCGATTAGAATAGGTACTACGGAGGCGAGGCCTGTATGCACTGAAACAAATTTGGTCACAACTAGAAAATTATGGTAATCGCAGTGATAATTTTCTTCGCAATAGCAAGAATTCTCGCTACGCTAGCAATATTTTTCTAGTTGTCGCCAAATAATACTTGAGGCAGCCGGAAATATTGCCGGATTAGCTAAATATTTTTTAAGTGCGAGTGTCGTTCGAGAAAAAAATATTTTCTACATAGAAAAATAATTAGGTTAAAATGACAAAATGCGTCTAGTTTGATGCGTTTAGTTATTCTAACCAAAATACTGATCAGTCGAACCAAATAATTGTTCCAAATAAATATTTAGTTATTCGAACCAAAAGTTTAGTTATTCTAACCAAAAATTGGTCGATCAAACCAAACAGATGGAGGATCCACGTTTCACTGAACGGTTTGGTCATCGTCTCCAGGATTTTGGTTTGATCGACCGAGTTATCTTCCTCACAGTGTACAAAGATCGTAAGATTTGAGTGACATTGCGACTTTTGTTCGAACAGTTTTTCCGTCTCTCTCTTTCTCTCTCCCTCTCTTCCATGATGAGCCGCGCCGCGTTCTTCGCGCGTTCCTCGGGAATGCATCACGATGCAGGTGACTGCGTGGAAATTCAAATGCGGCGTCGCGAGGTCGCCCCCCGCCCGCGATTGGCGTGCCTCGCGCGGGGAAGAATCGGATCGTCGACCAACCTTCGTGCGAAAGACGTAATATCTCTCGCATGGATAGGCACGATAACCCCGAGGGTGAGGAAAGAGAATCGCGTCGCGTGCTCGATATTTATTTTATTATCCAAGAAATATTTGAATCGAATTATAGACTCCACCGATCCGAAGATATAATAGGAATTGAAATTTTGCCCCGATATTCTCTCACTTCGAAATTATAAAAACGAGTCTTCAAAATCGTCTCTTATTCGTTTATTTTTTTAATTCATTAGGAAAAATGAAAGAATGATTAAATTTTTAATCAGCAAACATTAACAACTTTTAATTAGCCTATTACGAAAAATTAAATAATTGTTAATTTATTGGGAAAAATTTAATCATTTTTTATTAATTAGAAAAAAAATACACACCTATGTGTGTGTGCGAAGAAACATTTCCGTCTTCGATAAATCCTGCACGATAACGTTAATCCGAGGCCTGAAATCGCAATAGCGTGCAGTCGTTCCTCGACATTCGAGAGGGCGAAGGATTTATGAAAGTTACACCGCGGTTCGCCCGCGAAGATAGATATGTATATAGAAAATAGCCGTCTGTACCGTCGCGCGGAGGACTATGAGAGTGCGCCGGGCACGGATAGGTATACCTACCGAGCGCGAGGCGTACCAGACCCGTTCGAGATCCGTTTCACACGGCGACTATACCCACCCGCTCGACCTCTTTGCGCCTACGTGGGAGGAATAGGAAGTCGAGCATTAAACCTAAACCTCTACCTTTCAACGCTTTAAACGCTCTTCAAATGGAACGCACCGAGTGCCAGGCGACGTCGTAGGAAGGCGAGGCGAAGCAAGGGCGAACGATTTGCTTCACGCGATTCTCTTTCTATAGATACACCGAGAGAAATAATTGCTGACGCCACAAAAAATGTTTTCTTCCATATAAAAACATGATAAAATTTCAGGATCAAGCCGTTGTTTCCTTCGCGCGAGAAAATACTTGATAGGCTGGAGTAATTGTTTTTACAAGAGCTCGATAAAACCAACATTAATAGTGGATTAAAAAAACGTACTTATTTACTGGCCTCTTCAATTATGCATTCATTGATGGATACCATGTGAGGCTAAACTTATTCGCCAAGAAAGAAGATTTAATCGATATTATCTTATTACCTGTGAGCTTTTGGCTCATATTTGTATGACGCATTTTTGATGATTACGTTTCAATCTACAATAAAGTCTTATATCGATATAAGCCAAAAGTTCATTGACAATGAGATAACAGTACCTAATTGAAGTTCCTTTCTTGGCGAGTAAGTTTAGTTTAGGTTCGTGTGATGTGTTAACTTGGACCAAGAATTTGTATTTTTGAAAATTTGTAAAATTATATGTTGATTCAAGACATTTTTTTTGTATTCTAACAATTATTTATCTCCGTGAACTCGTAATAAAAATTCACGCGAAAATTCTCTCTCGCTGAAATATCGAAACGAAGCAGACGCACGATGATTAAAATTCCGTAGATATTAGTGGCGATTCGATCGCGATTGCGGGGCGTGCTAATTTGTTTATACTGTTACGTACACAATGGAAGGGTTCTTGATTGGCGAAACAGTGCCGGAAGTGAGGGGAAAAAATGAAGTACCTGAAAAACGCTTCCGATGTTTCCGAATGAATCGGTCTCTCTCTTTTTTTTACGCCTGTGGAAGTCGCGGCGGTCGATTGTCGATTTATCTGATTTGCTTCTTTATGAAGAGGTTTTCCAATTGCATCTAGATATATTTTCGAGGAAGCCTACGTATATCTGGTCCATAAATCTGCAATATATGTAAAATTCGTGCCATTTCGCACGCATCCGAGGGACGTTCGCAAGTTCCGCGCTGCCTGGACGTATGACGGAAAAGAGCATCGCGGGATAAAGCGTTGCACACCGCGACGTGACGAAACGCGAAAGGATTTGGCCTTCGAGTCCAAGGCTGACCAGTTAAGTCGAACGGCAAAGGCTGTGTCACGCGTTAAGCTGGTTTTACCCTCTCGAAGTACAACAAGTTCTCGAGCGACGCCGTAACGATAATATGTGGAGCTCAGTTTCAAAACGCAATTTCTCCAAAATTTCGAAAAATGGGCGATTGATGGCGCCACGCGAATTATGTTGAATCCCGTCTATTAGCATCAATCGCCCATTTTTCGAAATTTTGGAGAAATTGCGCGTTGAAACTGAGCTCCACAATTGGCTCCGCGCTGCTGCGAGTCCGCCGTCGCGACGCTCGACGCCGTTTCGGTTCCTCTCGTTGATTTGGCGCGCTGGTGTCAAGGACGCACGTAGGTACGTTACGGAATAACAGAGAGAGGACGAGGATAAATATTTATTTTCTCCAGCGGAATTCTTTTCCGGTTTTAACGCTCTACACGAGGAGTAATTGTAACCAGTGTACAAATATCTCACCAATTGGTTTTCCTTACGACAAATCACCACTTCGCATTGACCCAATTTTGATAGTTCATCACTTTTGTGACCTACGATCGTTGCAGTTGAATGATTCGCTACTAAAGTGGATCAAAGTCAAAGTGGTCGTGGATTAAGGTAACTGTGTAATAATCACAAGTTCGCCGATAACCTTTCTTTATTGGTAGCTTGTCGATACAGAGATTCGGTCTGAGTTTTAGAACTAGCTTCTGTCGCAGAGGGTCGTATATATATATATAGGCTGGGATAAACGATGGAGAGTGCAGTGTGCAATCATTGCACACGGTTAAATGTACTAAGTCGATTACAGTTGAGAAAAACAGGAAGGTCATATCGCTAAAGTAAATGTGAGGAAAACAGGAAAGTCATATCGCTAAGGTAAATGTACCAAGTCAATGAGGGTACATTACAACTGTTTCAATGGCAGGACACTTTAAATTATGTTCAAATATGTCCTGGTAGCCGGAATTATTTGAATATAATTTAAATTGTTGAATTGTATATATATATATATATGGGTTATTAAATGTACATTATAGTGTGGTTCAAATTAATCGATTCATTTATTGTAGCAACATATTTACAAAAAATTGTTCCTATATCGAGTACACGATTTATTCATATTACTTTGAAAACATTTGATCTTACAAATATGTCTGCTCAATGACGACTCATAAAACGCACAATCTTGATGCATTTAACGAGCCGATACTACCTAGGTACATTTGCCGTACAATTTACGTATAAATTTGTCTAGTCCGGGAGTCTAGACTCCAACCACCACTCGTGAGACTCCTGCGGATGTATTTTCTTACAATCAGCCACTTCGAGCTGACCCTGTTCTCACAGCAGTCGACATTTCTCCGCCCTGCTCGTTCCAATTGCAAGTCTAGATACGGATACTCTCGTGAGACTACGTATCGGCGCGGCGTTGCGATACGTGTATCTCATTGCGAACATATGTAGATTCACTCGTATCTATGCGCAAGCACCGAAACGGAATCGCGATAAATTTTACCGCGCAACATATATGCACCGATGCGTTTTAATTGAAGAAATAAATAATCTACGTTCGTCCGAGAGAAATCTAATAATTTAAAAAAAACCTTCAGGCTCAGCGCGGTCAAATAATAGCGCTACACATTTATTTTTCCGACGTTAAGTATCTACATATTTATACAACACACTCGAACCGCCAAGGAGAACGATCTTCGAACGCAACGCGACGCCAGTGCGTCGTCGAGCGCATTCCAACTTTGATTTCTCAATGCGTCCAACGAAGAAGTACGTCTACACGTGTCTTACGTGGGTCGCGCGTGATGCTCGCCGTATGAATGCCCATGTGTAACGCATACGTATTCATCTATGCGTATACTTATCCGCATTTGTGCTCGATATTGCGAGACGCGAGGAGGAAGAGGACAATCTCGTCGCTGATCTCAGCTCGCGCGAGAAAAGCCCGTTTCGCCTCTCGACCGGGTCGCGACTACTCTCTCTCTCTCTCTCTCTTTCTATACGTCTATCTTCTCTTTTCTCCCTTCGATCCTTTCTCTCGTTCCTTTCTCTCTCTTCCCTTCTTTCCTACCCTATCGCCGCCTCTTTCTCTCGATCGCTAGCGTGCAATTTGATTCGGCGTTACAGAGCTGGATTTGCTGCAGCTGAGCGACTGCACGTTTCGGTTGACTGGCGTGTTGTGTTTATCCGGATAGACTTGCATGATCGTCACGACATTCATACAAATTGGAATAATCGATTGTTCTAAAGTCTACGTTTATTTTGCCGCATGAGTTTAGAGAGATAAATGTTCTTCGAAGAATTATTAAATTTATATTATAATGTGTGATTCAAATTAATCGCTGTATTTACTGCAGAAACATTTTTATGAAAAATGTATGGTATGTTGAATGAATATTTAGTAGTAGTAGTAGTAGTGTTTATTCTCCCGTGTATGGCTTTCGTCTTTTACATTTCCCCCCCCCCCTTCCCCTTGTTGACTAGATAAACATTCCTATACATTCACGTACATGAATAAATGTTTAGTATTTTATTTGTATCAGTTTGAAATCATTTAATGACACAAATATATATATATATATGCTTACTTGACGATGACTCATAAAGCGCACAACCTTGATGCATCAGATGACTTGATACTTAAAGTTGCTGTACAATAATACGTACATTTGTCTATCCGTGTAGTTTGTGAGACGACGGGAAAAGTGGACGCGCTTTGATCGCGATTATCTCGCTACCTGCGAACTTTTCACTAAAATCGCAAGAATACTTTTTTCAAGCCAACATTTCGAGCTATAAAAAAGTGTTATGACAATATAGGCTAAAAGTGCACGGTTAAGGAGATAATCGAGGTTAAGGTCGCGCCGTTTCGCATCGGTAATTATCGATGTTTCGGGAAACGAAGGCACGAGGAATAATTGCTCTAACGCGATAACGAATAGAGTCGAACGAGAAGGATAGAAGATAGACAACCTTCGCTCTTGATATACGCGAACGTCGTATCGTTTTCGTCGTTTATCCACGCTCAAGAATGCCACAAAGCGAACTTATCTCTTTCTCCTGCATTTCTGCAGCGGCGTCGTGCAACAGCACCGAACGGCGTGCCGTGCGACGACGCGAGGCTTTCTCCCGGGAGAAAACGATGATAAAATCGCGCGGGACAATTTCACCCTCGCCCGTACAGCGCTCCGCGATCGACAAGAAGGAAGGAAAAGCCGCTATAAAATTCTAGTTAACGAACAATGCGAACTTTGAAATTATACGAACGTGTATCTGCCTTTGATTTCAGAGATTTCCCGACTGGATCGGTCACGAGATTAGCTCGACAAGATGAGGAACTCGACGCTGCTGAAGTGGGCGCAAAATTCCACCAACAACAAAAATCAGCCGACCAAAAATGGAGGTGAGCATCGACACGCGTTCCTCAGAATTTCCGTTAAAAAAATTATCTTCAACGAACACGCTTCGTTATCGCACGGAGACCCTTCCAAAGTCGTTAGACTTTGCCTAACACCGTAATTATCCATATCTAATCAGCGTTCCGTCGACTCCTCTGTTCCAGGCTCCAATATGAACTGGATACACCCACCAGACGCGCTCCAAAAAGGCCACATCGCTTACTTAGTGAAGGTAAGACGGCGCAACGCAACTCCACGAGTTTATAAATAACGCATAAAGCGTCAAAGCATTCTGTCAACGATCGGCTCGAAGGAGTTCTCGACGCGTCGCACCTGTCGTTCACCCTGAACACAATCGGGAGCGCCTTCCCTCGCTGGCCAGGTGGTTTTGCTAAGATCACACGGCGTGCCTCAAACGCCACGACTCGATCCTCGCTATTCTTACGCGTCCTTCGCCGAGATGCATCGCGTTGCAGTGTGAGGTTTCGCTCAAATTGAAAGGCGACATTGTAAAAAAAATGTGTATTTTTAATCCTACGTTTGTTTAAAGCTTTTTTCCAATACGTGATTATGAAAATTAATATATTTCCTGATCAAATTTCCGTTATAAATTTCATAACGGAGTATATTAATTTTTATAATCACGTATTAGATAAAAGCTTCGCGTACGTTTATATTAAATTTAACAGACGTTTCTTTTACGGTGCACAAATGATGCTGTATCGCGGTTTTAAATGAATTTCCCAAGTGGGATTCGGTTAGACGTAATTAGACTGCAAATTACGACAGTCCCAATCAGCTGTAGCCTAGACTAACGAGCGACGAGAGTCGCCAGACGCGTCGCGAGAGATGCTGCATTTCATGGAAATCCGCGATCGTCCAAAGGTCAAGGCGACGGGCGCCTCGCGTTTCGATCGCGTAGAACATCTTCGCCGACGGCTGCGCCGTCCGACGAGAATGCAAATCGTTCGCAGGAATCTACTCAAGTCCGCGTACATCGATAATTCGGTTTTCTCGTAATTCTTTTTTATTGCAGATTCTACAAAATTAATTAAAATTATTTACCCCGTTATTTACATTTTTCATTTTCGAGCTAATCAAAGCTGGAAAACGATATTTAGAAATTTAGTCTATCTTTCTCACACTCGTTGCTCGGCGTAAGTGCGCCTCTCTGGCGTTTCGATGACGTCACAATGTCGTAGAAAGAAACGCACTTGTAACTAGCGAATAATTATTTTTTCGAACATCTTCCTCTTTTCGTGTGATATTGAACATTATATATTCTGTATGAAGCTAAAGTTACTCGCCACAGGAAAGAAATTTCAATCACTGTTATCTCATTATTTCTTAACTTTTGGCCTACGTCGACATAAGACTTTGTTGTAGATACAAAATAATATAATCTTCAAAAAGTATTATATAAATATGGGCCAAACGCTCACAAACAATGAGATAATAGTATTTGAAGTATTCTTTCCTGACGAATAAAAGTTTAGCTTCATATGATATACAGATTACGAATTGAATTTAAAAATAGGAATATTTTTTTTATGAAAAAGCTGAATCGACACGCGCTTCGACGCACGCACTGTCGCCACGCGAGCCGAAATAGTCGCGTCTGTTTTGTCCGCAATTGCGCGCCAACGCGTAATCTCAAACTTTCCAAGGCGTCCGTTTACCGCGTGCCGCGCTCCGGGTCCGTTGCATAACGCGCCGTTTGCCTTTCATTTCTATACGCTAGATCCCATTACAACTCGACGATGTATTCGCTCGCGCATCATCCGCTGCGCGCGCGTGCGACTCTTTCCATCTCGCACATTCGCGCACGCGGTGTACGCGTTTCTCGCTTTCGGCGCTTTGGAATGCTGGACGCGCAAACACGCGCGCGAGGTTCGTCGAACCCCGAAAAACTCTCGCGGTGATGCATCGAAATCGAACGGCCGCTGTGCTTACGTCGATAGAGTACACGTATTACGTAGGCGTCCCGTCGGCGTGATTTATATATCGCGCGGCGCGCCGCGGATATCTTTCGCGAGGATCGCATTTCGATGCACGGAAGCGAGCGAAATTTTATCTACAGTGAGAAACAAATTTGCTCGATCGAATTAAATGTTTTCTCGTACACACAGTCCTACCGAATAACATTTATTCGACTCGAATGAATGCCGATTTCGTTCCAAAAATATTCAATTAAATCAGTAATATTTATGTACATCCAATCGATATTCATTCTAATCGAATAAATGTGATCTCAAAAACTATAGGACTTACTTAGGTACACTGTAAACAAAAATTCTATTTTTAATATACTTTTATATAAAGCTTTTTTCAACTACGTGATTATTAAAATTAATACACTCAATAATTATGTGAAAATTAATATATTTCCTTCTGAAATTTCCTTTATAAATTTTATAACGAAGAGTGCATTAATTTTTCTAATTACGTGTTTAATGAAAATTTTATATATAATTATATTAAATTTTCAATAGAATTATTCGTACAGTGTAGGACTGTTCAAAAACACGTTTATTACGACGAAGCAAATTTTGTCTCAGTGTATACGCATTTCGAGAAAAGAAACACCAGCGAGAGAATTTTTCTCGAGGGAAGCCATAAGCTGAAAAGAAACCCAATTTCCCCGTCGTCGCGAAGTCGTCCCTGACGGGAACTTAACTCGGTGACGAGACGCGCGGTGTCGACCTATTATACAATACGTTTGTGTTCAACGTGTCTTATTTACATACAAGCAGCGACGAACGTAGACTCGAACTGTGAATGGTAATGGATTGATGGGATGTACACGTATGCGCATGCTTAATCCATCATTTACCATGCGCAGATCGGAGACCCTGTAATCACGGATAACGTGGGGTAATATTTATGTCGTTTCAAATACTCGCAGCTGCTAGTTACGTGGGCGTATTTGCGCGCACCGCTTAACAGCGGGCGACGAACCCCGCATATTTTACAATGGACGTACGCACGTGATTTGATTCCCTGCCCGCGACGTTTGTATACACAATCCGATTTCCTCGCAAATTTATTTCACCGCAGATTTTAAAAATTTGGACATAATCATCAACCCCGTATTTATGTATTTCTATTTTAGCATTTTTTGAGTTGGAAAATGATATTTTGAAATGCAGCTACGTCATCACGTTTTAAGCCTATCTCTGTCGTACTCGTTGCTCAGCATAAGTGCGCCTCTCTTGCGTTTCGATAACGCAACAACATCGTAGAGAGAAACGCGCTTATAACTCTGCCAGTAATTATTTTTTCGGCCATTTTCTTTTTCGCGTGATATTAAATATGTATGCAGATTACCAGTTGAATTTAAAGATATGAATATTTTTTTATGAGAAGACCGAATTTACTGCTTACAGCAAATAGCTTTTGTCGCTTCGTGCATCGAGTTAACAGTTTATTTATAGCTAATGAATGTTTATTTGAACACGACAATATTCGTTAACTATTACAATATTCATTCGATACAATTAAACCCTCCGAGGCGACCCTTTAAAGGAAATAAATGTTTTAATAACAAACATATATTTTCTTCTCCTACACAGAAATATTCATTTCACCCTACCTGAAATTGTATTTATTAACTATTAACAAACTATTTTCTCACTGCGTTTTTTTTCCCACGATCAAATTCGATCGAACGCTGCGCATTTTTCTCCCCGTTTGCGAAATCGCGCGCGAGAGCGACCGCCGCGACGGCATACGAATCGACGGCAGCCCGTTTCCACGCCCGATGAGAATAACAGTCCGCATCGCGTCGCGCCTCGAATTTCAATCGTATCCGAGAGGACGCGCGCCAGATCGCATCTTATTCTCCGCGCGTCACACCGCGCGCCTCCGTAATGACACCCGTATCGCGAAGCGGGCGGGGAACCCGCGCGGTTTCGAGGACCGCAGTACAAACATTGCAGCCCAGCCGATTAAAGCGCTTCTCGGTACTCGCTTTGTTTCTTTCCCAGGAAACCATTTATGACTCCGTGTCCCGTTCTCGCGCATATGTAGCGCGTCGACGGGCGACGGTTCTTTGTTGGCTCGGAAAGGACGAAAGCCTCGAATCCGCTTCCCGTTACTTTCTCTCGATTGTACATCCGCGCCTCTTATTTATATTTGTCCCGGTGACTATTCGCTTGTCTTTCGTATCTGTTTACACGGTTTTGCGCGACGAATCCTGCGACGTACGTAAATAAATACTGCGTCGTTCGACGCGAAGGAGGAACAATGGGGCGACTGCGACGATAAATATAGCCGCACGCGTAAAATTTCACTTGTGGGGAGGAATTCTTTTTAACCTGCTTCGAAAGAGGAGAAGGAGGTTCTCAATTCGATGCAAATGTTTTTTTTTTTGAAGGGGTATGTCACTTCATATTTTTCAGCAAGAGTATTTACAAGAGGCTAAAACTTACTCGCCAGGAAGGAAACTTCAATTACTATTACCTCGTTATCTGTGAACTTTTGGATTACATCAGTGTAAAACTTTTTTAAAGATAAAAATGTAATCTGCAAAAAAGTATTATAAAAATATGAGCCAAAACTCATAGATAAGGAGATAACAGTGATTCGAGTGTCTTTCCTATAGCGAGTAAGTTTAGCCTCGTATGTGATGCAGCGATTCGACACTGCGCAGTATTTAAATTTTTCTTCGATGGATAGATACGCAGCGGTCCACCTTGACTATTGACCTCATCCGACGTCCCGCGAGAAATTATTAATGCACCTTTTATTCCGTTTCGAGCATCTTTCAATGTCGTCTCTCCTCTTGATAAATCTCTTCTTTTTATTTACGCTCCGTGACATCGAATGGCGATTTTTCTCGCCTTCGCACAGGTGAACCGCCTTGACTGTCAACCCGGTTTCGAGTGTCGGTGACAACACTGACGAGATGAGGATGATCGTTAAGCTTTCCCACGGTGACCGCTTCACTCGAGACGACATCGTTATTTTTTCTCGTGTACAAAACTTCTCCCCGCCGCTGGAACGGCAATTGCCGCGATAACGAGTTCTACGGGGAAGGCGCTTCGTCCCTGCGAATCATTTTCATTAAGCGTACAGCTCGTTCGGCTCCATTGTAAGGTCCAATTTCGCGTTATCTGTCGTCAGTATCTCGGTAGCACGGAAGTGGATCAACCGAAGGGCATAGAAGTCGTCAAGGAGGCCATCTGCAAGCTCAAATTCAATCAGCAGCTGAGGAAGAGCGAAGGCACGAAGACGCCGAAGGTCGAGCTCACCATCAGCATAGACGGGGTGGCGATTCAGGAGCCGAAGACTAAGACTACGCCGAAGGTTTGCGCGATCCGAATAAATCAATATTTACCCGAGTTGAAATTTTCGGTCTCCTGTTAACCTCCAGATCCTGTACTCTTGTTTTATATCGATATAAGACTTTATTGTAGATAAATATGTAATTTTCAAGACAGTATTATACAAATGTGAGCCAAAGCTCATAGATAATGAGGTAATAGTGTGATTGAAGTTTCTTTTTTGGCGAGTAAGTTTAGCCTCACTTGATATTCTTTTGTTAAAATCCCTTAGCGTCAAAATATCAGCCTCATGCTGACCTCTTAAGCCTTACTTTTCGTTAAAATTCACCCTAGCTTGCTATTACTGAACGTATTTTCGATTTCCCTGGCGTAATCTAGGTTCTAACAACCGCGATATATTCTCGACGTTTCTTCGGCCTGTTCAGTTTCGTTAAAATAGTTTGGGTAGGCTGAGCGCAGATCGAAATCAGCCTCTTCTCGGCCTCAAAATGGAATAAAAGAAAATAACTGCCCATTAAAGGTTGACAGTAGGTCGGCGAGCGTATTCCAGTCTAACATCTTTTAGCCTTATTTGACGTTCCTCGCATTGAAGGAAAAGGTCTAGTTGAACACAAATCTAATAGAAAAATTTATTTGAGATAAATAGAAATTTATTCGCGTCGAATAAAAGTCTATTGGAACTGAATAAATATTTCGCATATTTTTTTAATCGAGTACGAACCTAGTAGAACATTCGTTTAATTAAATTAGATTTTTTTGTCGATGAGAATAAATTCCTATTCAACTCAAATCAATTTTTCTATTACATTCGTATTCAACTAGACCTTTTTCCTGTGAATGCGGTATAATTTTTCTAACACCGAAAAGTAGGCCGAACAGGAACCAAGAATTTCGACTCGCCTACGCCTATCGAATGTATCGAGACTCCAGCTTCGACGACTTGTTTTCTCAACAGCGGATCATGCACCAATACCCGCTGCACAGAATCTCCTACTGCGCCGACGACAAGGGCGAGAAGAAATTCTTCAGCTTCATCGCCAAAGAGGAGGACGCCGAGAGTCACACGTGCTTCGTCTTCGTGAGCGACAAGCTCGCGGAGGAGATCACCCTGACGATCGGTCAAGCCTTCGCCCTCGCCTACAGGCGGTTCCTGGAGACGTCGGGGAAGGATCTGGAGACACAGAGGCGCTGCATGGTGCTGCAACAGAAGATCAAGCGGCTGGAGCACGAGAACAACGTCTATCGGCAGCGGCTGCAGGACGTCGCTACCATTAAAGGCGTGGTGAGTTCGCGCGGGAGGAAAATCGTGCTCGGAAAACTCGCGTGGTCGTCGTCGTTGCGAATCCACGGAACGATTTTCCATCGCGCGCTTCATTCGATTTTTTTTTCTTATCCCCAGTCCGACGTGTCGGCCTACCTCTCCCAAAACAACCTGCCGGACATCCTGCACGTTCCCGGGATGCCTTCGTCCCCGGAGACTTCGACGTCTACCCTCAACGACTCGTCGCGTGTAAACGGGAGCGTCGGCAAGTTGCTCCTCTCCACGAGCAGCGACAGCAACGGAAACGGTACCCAGCAACCACCGCCGGTTCCACCGAGGAGCTTCGAGAAGAGCTTCGACGATGACTTCATGGGGTGAGTGTAGCCGCGCGTATCGTACACCGAGAAGATAGTTTCTCTAATGGTTAATAAATGTAATTTCAAATACGACGAAATGTATATAAATATCTCGTTAGGGTATTAAAATATATGTTAATTATTAAAAGGTTTATTTAATTCAAGCGATTGTCTCAAAGGATTTGATACATATACCTAATATTGTAATAGTTAACGAATATCAGTATCTCAGAGCTAAACAGTATTAACTCGATTTTTTTCGAAAATCGTATTATTTCCTCATTCTGCTATTTTACATTGAAAATAGCAGAACGAAGAAATAATACGGTTTTCGAAAAAAATATAGTTAATACTGTTTAGCTCTGAGGTACTGATATTTATTTGATCCGATAAACTGTTTATTTCGCCATATTTAAACAAATATTTATGAACTACAAATTAATTGCTTTTTTGGTGTATGCTCGAGAGATATGAATGTTTGGTTCGGTATCGCTTCCGTTTTCGGCTGCCTCTTCCTGGGTGTCTCTAATCGCATCCCACGGAGACGAGGTGCATAAAATAAGTTTTTCTCGAACGTCGATTCGCAGAAGCGAACCAGCGCCCACGCCGACGGTCGGTACGAAGCTGGAGGGACTCCTGATGGACGAGTTCGAGGAAGACTTCAATCCGAGAGCCTACGAGACCATGGCCAACGGCGTGGCGAGTACGAATCACCACGACGGTTCGCTCGTAAACGGCCAAACTTCCTCCGGGGCCAACATCTTCGCGCAGAGCAACGGCAGCACGAATTCTCCGCCGCTGCGTAGGTTTCACCTTCGTATTTATATATCGCCGGTCACTTCTCGATTTCGCGAAATCGACGGCTAATTTATGTCGTCCCTTCGTCAATTGTTTTTACAGTGGCTCCTCCACCGAAGGCGAAGGACTCCAGGCGTCAAAACGGAGTGAAGGAGGATCTGTTCGGTAGCGTTCCCTTCAACCCCGCGCCGACAACGGGCGCCAAGAACGAAATCAACGATCCCTTCGAAATGGGAGAGTTCGGGTCGATGACGATGATGTCGGCGATGGCGTCGAGTCCCAGCCAGCAGGAGCTCGAGAACGCCATTGGTCTTCTGGACAAGCGGCTGCTGGAGATGAAGGTACTACATTCGATCATCGATATCTCCTTAACTATAAGTTCTGGGTAAAAATGGTATCAGACTTTTTTGAAGATCAAATCTCAATCTACAAAAAAGTCTTATACCGATATAGTCGAAAATTTCACAGAAAGCTAGATAATCGCGTTTAAATTCACAACCTTGAAAAATCACGCGATAAATCGATGTTTTTCTTTCTCCCTTCAGGACGGTTTCAGCAGAGGGTTGTCCATCGGAACCGACGATTTCTCCCTGGAGAGTCTGGACCCGCTGCGGAATTGAAGCTCGCCGTGGAAGCTCAATGGTAATAAGCCTCCGTAAACGAGAAAAAAAAAACGTTCAATCTCACAGGCGCGCCGAGCGCGATCGCCAACGGCACGCGCCGCCAAGTAATCTCAGACTTGTTGAACGGACCAATTAGGAAGAGACGCGTACGAAACCAAAATTAGTCAATTACTATATACACTCTACATGTATTTATGGTGATATTTGATATATTTATGATATACATATTATTACTGCATACCTTTTAAAACCGCGCAGCATCTCACGTCGCGGCGCCTTGTCGCCGCGCGACTCGCTTTGGTCCGCTGCTTCTTGTTTTGTCCTTCCCTTCTCTCTTTTAAAAAGGACGCGTAAGAGCCGAAGGAACGGCCGTCGCCGCGCGATCCCGCATCGCGGGAATCCGCGGCGCGCCGGTAGCGCATTGTTACACATTTACCACTGTAGACGTATTTAGGAGCTCGAAAAACGACGGCGATACTTTACGCGGACCGCGAATCGAACCAAGGCCACGAGGAGAGGCGATCTTCGACTGCCGATGTCTCTCGACGACGCGCAACGACGTCCGCGAAACGTTTTATAACGGTTATTTTAATCACTCGTTCCTCTCCCTTTACAATTCCCCGCGAATCTCCCCGTTCGATCGATCCTCTGCGGAAGTTTTTCCCCGATTCGAGCGAAGGTAGACTCGCCTCGCGTTGTCGCGGTTCCGCGGTCGATCGCGCGTCGTCGCAGCGCGTGTCCGCGTCGAGTACACATCTCTTTGTATGGTTCGATGAAGGAGTCACAAATGCTCGCTGAGCGTAGCATACGGGGCTCGCAGCTTTGGAGAACAGAAACCATATATATATATATATTAGCGCGAGATAGATGCAAATTAGTGAACTTAAGTATCCGCTGTAGCGGTGGGACGTCGCCCAGCTCGACTTCTGTGCGTAGGAAGAGAAAAAACACTAACCGATGTAGCCGATAGAGGGTATACACTAATGCGAGATCAAGCCTCGGCGGTCTGCCGAGATTTTGCAGCCATATACTTCGTATTCCTTTCGCTCTTTACCCGCGTCTCTTCGCGACGACTCTCCACAAAGTGGAGCGCGTGAAATATCACGTAGCATAGCGTCCCGCGTCGCGATCAACGACGCGGAGTTCAGAGACCCGCGAAGGAGCGTCACGCGCGCCGTAAAAAAAATATTGTACGATATACCCGAAATATGCTGCACCGTTAATATTAATTGCCTAATGCTGTAGCGCGAAGAGAATATTATTATGTACATATGGAACCTTGTCTTATCGTTGCTCTATCGTTTAAGTATTACTGTAAGAATATAACGATTATTATAACAAAGGTATAATCGATATATTTTTTTCAATTGTTTCTACAACAATGTACCCCGCGTCTTTTCCTCGTCCAAAGAATGTTTCATTCCCGTTCCGAAGTGTCCTCGCGAGAGGAATGTTTGCCATTTTTTCCTCGGCACTTCTCGATCCATCGCTCGGTCCCACACGGCCTTCATCCGCGAGTCCGTAATTTCCAGCAGGACTCGAGAGGCGTTTCTACCCGGTTTATTACGCGATGCTACCAGGAATTTATCGTCACTGCTTGGAAGATAATTTTAGAAGCGTCGGAAACGCGAAGCTGCCACGGTAAACACGTAATTATGCGAATGATTCGTGGAAACGCCTGGAGCAAGCGGAGAGACGATTGCGCGAGTGCACTTGATAGCGAGATCCTGACAAACTTGAGTAAGTACTCCCGGCGTCGAGGATTCTGTTCCTGGTGACTTCGAAGTGTCATTTTTAAACATACGAACAACAACGAACAACTAATTCTAATGCTTTCATTAGCCAGAGTAAATACCGCTGTGGCTAATGGAAGTAGGAAAATTATTCATTGGTTGGTATGTTTAAAAATTACATTTTAAAAAGTCACCAGCGACCAAATCCGTGATTTCTTTAAATGTGTTAACTAATTATCAATAAATTCCCATGCTTTCATTAGTCAGGCCATACGCCGCTGTAGCAAACGAGAGTGAATTGATTATTCATTGGCTACTATGTTTAAAAGTGACATTTTTAAAATGTCATCAACGACAACATTTTTAATGCCAAGGGTACACACATCCAGTAAATTAATTTCAACAAATCTCGCTCTGCCTCGAGTCAAGGATGAGAGGACCCGTCACCTTGACACCGCTCGTCCCGTCCGAGAAACAATCCAACATCCGGCCTCGAAAATCTCCTTTCGCGCATTCCTTCAAAATTTTCATCGGATCGAAGCATCTTCCAAATTCGTCAAGTACATAATCGTCCCAATTCTGCAATCAAATTATCCAAGCAGCGCAAAATGTTAAGGAAAAAAATGATGCCACTTCTGTTCCTCCTGCTGCTGCTCTTTACCGATTTTAAACCCCAGGAAGCAACCACAATGATTTCCAGTGAGTTCCCACACAGAGAAAAAAAATTGGTTGGATCTACTGAAAATTACTTATTATTTATTTATGCGAATGAAATCTCTTAATACATCAATTTGATATCTCTTCCTTACAATCATATGGAATAGAATGTGATTGCAAGGAAGAAATATCTAATTCATATATGACAAAAGATTTAATTGATGTAAATAAATAATTACTCGTGACCCCGCAAGTAATTATTAGTAGATCCAATCAATTCTTTTTCTCTGTGCATCGTCGATCCAATTCAAGATTAATTACTCGATCGCTCCGCCAAGAAGGAAAATAGCCACAGCGAAATTCTCGCAAGATTTCATCGACATTTTTCGAAAAACAACAATCTCCCAGTCTACATCGAGTTGATCTCGAGATCAACCAGAATCCTAACGAAGGTTTCCTGCGAATATCATTGCAGCCGAATCGCGAGACAAGATCGACACGGAAATTGCAGGCATCGATGACGACCCCATCGACGCGGAAGTCTACATCGCGACACGCGAAGAGTTTCTTCCCGAAGAGCCGCCGTTGGTAGCTCCGGGACCGGAAGAGGATCTCCGCGAGAACGACGAGCCTTACTACGACGAGGCGAGGCAGGAACTCGCGCGGGACATCGACAGCGTCAAGGCTTACATGCAAAAGGTCGCCGAGGGGCTGGTCGGTGACGTGCGTATCGCGGTCCTTCCCCAACCGCGGTGGAACGGCTTTCGAGTTCGTAGATCCGTCCGTCGAGCGTTTCTGAGAATTGCGGAAAGGACGTCGATTTTTTGTATGGCGATGTGACGTGGTTGCGCGCATTTACAGGGTGTCGTTGTGGTCAGGGCGAGGAAAAGGAGCCACGAAGAGTCGCCCGAAGGAAATAAGGCTTTCTGGGAGTTAGCGAAGGAGCAGCCGGAGGCTGGGGACTTTAAGCGCGCTGAAACCGAAAAGGATCAGGCTTTGAATGTTCGTCCGAATTTATTTACGGTCGTTTTTGTGAATTTAATTGCATACGAATCGGCAATTCCAGCTACCGCTATAATTAAGCAACCTTTTTATAATATTACGTACTCGGCAGATCGAATTCTATACATACATTCATTTATTTCTTTATTTTATCGGCAACTGGTAATTAAAACGACAAACGAAATATCGTTATGGTTGAAAAGTGTAGATTTTGTTTGTCGAGATTGGGGTTTTTTCTTCCAATTTATCAGGATTCGCCATCGTCGGATATTGCAGTATTGTCGAAGAAGGAACTGCCCACCGATCGCTCGGAATCCGCGTCGTCGGCCGGTCAAAGTGCCACCGAAAAAAGTGCATCTGGCTCCTCGGCGGAGAAGACAACGGCGCTTCGGAATCAAGCAATTAGCGCTGATCAAGTAAATAAATTAGCATTGAAATAGACGTATTAGCAACGGTCTTTCTTTCCAGGAATTTCTAAATATACATTCTTCGATATTACCCACGTGAAGATTATTCATAATCTTGGATTTTCTTCGTTGCAGAACGAGATACGATGTATCTAGAAAATTATAACAGACCGCCTCGAGAGATATTCTCACTAATCGTAGAGATCGACGTACGCTTTTATTACTTAACGATTTTTTGACGCACGAACTTTTACGAGCGATCCAATCGAACCCACCGTGACGAAGTTACTCGATCGGATCGAAGAAAATTGTACTCAAGGATACTTCTACTGCGATTCCCTTGGAAATAAAACGAATAAAGAAAATCCTGGATCACTCAATCGATTGTAGGAATAAAGAGGAGCAAATGATTCCACTTGAACTATTAGCAAACATGCGCGGTATTTAACTTCGTCGAAAGAGCAAACATGATAGTGATACTCTGCTCCGATTTGTTTCAACCGCTGTTATCTCGTTACATATGAGATTTTCGACTAACTCGGTATAAGACTTTTTTGAAGAACACATTTCGATCTATAAAAAAGTATTACACCAATATCGGCCAAAAGTCTATAGTTATCGAGATAATTATGGTACAAGCCGATCGGAATGTTATCCATTCTATTCTACGACGTAAACTGCCACGTCAACGCTTCCAGTAATGACAAATGCTCGTAAAAACTGATTTCTCAAAAATATACATAGAAATTTCTTTCAATTCTTCAAAAACTCGCAGCAGTCCCCGAAAAACCTTTCGTAAAGTCCGCCACGACTCGCTCAACCCGTTCCCTCCGTTTGCGCAGGCCCGAGACACGCATCCCTCCCATCTCGCATCTCGACCCCTCCTCGCAACAGGCCTCGGTCCCTCGCGAGCTCTCGAAACCGATTAACTTCGATAATTGCAAATGGTCGCTTAATAACAGATGATTGAACGCGTTCGCGGCGCAGCGTAGCATTTATCTGTCAAAACTCAGTGAGAGCCGCGCCGAACGGCGATGAGTCGACGGAAGAGCGTCTCCTGACTCGATACGAGAGAGTGGGATCGTCGTCGGCGATAGGAGAACGTTCGGTGAAAACTCGCGTCGCGGCGTTTCCTCGATACGACTGTAGTTCGGCGCGCGACGGGCGGAGAGAACCCAGCAGTTTCGCGCAATCCTCGCGTCGTTTGTCATGTGATGTGGTGTCGCGAATTTGTGGCTGGCAGGCAGCAAGGAAAATGTGGAATACAACGCGCGAGCTCCTCGGCCCGCTCTTCGTGCTGGTGCTCCTCGTCTCGGCGGCGTGCAGCGTAACAGGTATACATACACAAGCGCGCAAGTCGTCGACGCATTCGCGTCTCGCTCGGAGGTGAGAGGAGCGCGTTGCGAATCCGTCGCGACGCGGACGGGACGAAATTGGTTCGTCCGACGGTGCTGTACTGGTACGAGCGACCCCGCTGTACGGCAATGATCCACTTCCGTCGCGTGTCACCCGGCCGGGGAGCGCATCTTTCGTTGCCGTCCGTAGGCGAGAAAACTCGTACGCGTTTCGCTCGATCGACGATTTTCTCGGGTGACGCGATGCGTGGCTGTTTTTATTCGTTGCGTCTAGATGCCGTTTTGCGGAATGATTTCGCGGTCGTGACCTCGTGAACCGGCCTTTCGAGAATAGTTTAGGCGGTCTTTGTTTTTGCGGGGCGGCCGGAGGGAGCGAGAGAGAAATTGATACGATTGTATCGACGGAGGTGAAGATTGCTTGGTTGTGATTTTGCGGAGGAATGCAGGAAATATTGTATGGCGAAGTTGATGTTATTTAGTCTCTGGAGACAGCTTATCATGTGAGGCTAAAGTTACTTGCCGGGAAAGATGCTTGAATTGTTAGGTACTATTTCATTATTTATGAGTTTTTGGCTCAGGTTTGTGTGATACTTTTTTGAAGATTATATTTTTATCTACAAAAAAAGTCTTATATCGATGTAGGCCAAAAGTTTATTGATAATAAGATAATGCACGGAGAAAAATGATTTTGTAGTTTTAACTAAACCAGGTTTTGATAAATACTTCTTGCTGTCGTGACAAAAACATTATCTGTGGCGGCAAAAGATATATTCAACAATAGAGTAAACATACTTGTTGAGATAGCAAACATTCTTATCCGATAAAATTTCACTGTGATTGCAATTATTATACATTTGCTGTTATCCGACATGTCTTTTGCTGCCACAGATAATATTTTTGTCATGGTAGTAAAAAGTTCCCAGCGAAACTTAGTTTTGCTCAGACTGCAAGATAATTTTTTTGGTGTAGTAATTGAAATTTCGTTTCTGGCGCCCTATTGAAAAAGAAAATATAGAAATATTGTAAAAATCCCACAGAATACCCATGTTAATTTGATGTGTTTCAGACACAGTAATTCCAGATACCCATTGGTATGAGTCTGAGAGTGATAAATAGGAATATATTGGATTCTATGTGAATCTGCAGAAACAATTAATATTTTATAGTATTATAATAGTATTTTACTTGTTTTTACAGATACATATAAAATTAAGTAAATCCCTATTTATTATTTGAGACACACATAGAATCCAATGAATTGCTATTCATTCTTCTCAAACTTTTCTAGCGTATAACTAGAATTGTCGTGTCTGAAGCACATCAGATTCCAATAGAAATTTTCTATGGAAATCTATGGAGTCTTTTTAAAATCGTGAGTAAATTCAGCTTCATGTGCTATATCAACTTTGGAAGAGTTCGTTCGTCGTCGATTATTCGCGTACGAGAGAGAGAATCGCCATTTCTCTAAATAAAAGAAGAAAGGCTTTCATCCGCATTTTTCCCCGGCAAATTTTCATTTTATCGCCTTTGAAACTCATTTCGAACGGAAGATTTCCCGTCGAAGAATTCTCCACGCACGAGTGCGCACGCCGTCGGAAAACGATTACGTTCGTTGTCTCCGCTGTGCGATGAAACACGAGATAATTTCATTTATCGCTCCAATGCCCGCGTCTCGCGGCGTTCACAGAGCTGCGAATTACGCCGGTACATCCGTTCGATCCGTTATTATTGTCTCGCGCGCAAAGCGCGTGCTCGACCGGTATCCGTCGCTTCTCTCCATACAACGCGGCATTTTTGCTGACCGCTATCGCCGTAAACACCGCCGGCCGGCTCTCCGGCCGACGTTTCCATTTCGGGGTGCTCGGATTATTCCCGACGCGATTCCGTCGCGCCGATGCAAAAAGGCGCGTTATGTAAGTCGGCAACGCGAGCAAAAAACCGCGAAACGGGGAAATCCGCGCCGTATACCAACGGCTATTCCGAGGAAAGCGATTCCGAGGATCGATCGCTGCGGGTGACGGCATTCGAAAGTGAACTTTACACGCGACGCGTTTCGCGGAAACGGATTCGGAATTTTTTGGCCCCTCACTTTTTCTTTCGTGTCTCTCGCGGGTCGAGCGAATGAGGCGAGAGTGTCGCAGCTTCTCTGCGGGTTACGGGGAAATGCGTATACATACATTTTTGGCGGGTTCGAGGGGTAGTCGAGGGACACTGAAACGCGTAGGGTCTATCTATTGTGCAATAGGGTCGGGACATATAAATTCGGCGGGTTTGAAGAGCAGAGGGGGTCGTCGTAACTTCCGGGCTTCGCGTGCAACTGCACTGAGAAAAATAACCTGGTCACAATCTAACACAAATTCTGGAGACTATAAACAAACCGTTTGGTGAAATATGAATCCCCCGTTTGTGTTTAATTAAATTGATCATTTTCTGGTCAGGATAACTAGCCGTGTACCTTGTTGAAAAAATCCTATAGCACTTAGAAATTGTATGGGATTTCTAAAAAATTTGACATGGATCTATAAGTTTTATGTCGCAGGGTAGAATAGCACAACATGTGATTAGAGTAACTAAATATTTGGTTCACTGTGCTGGTATTTCGGTTAGAATAACTAAATTCGTTTAACCGAGGTGCGTTTTGTCACTTTAACCAAAATATTTTTCTCAAATTGCTCTCGTGTCGCCTGTAAAGCGGTTTATTCCGTTTTCGAACGGCAGCACTTTCGAGAAATTGCAAACATTGATCTCGGAGTACCTACTTGACAGTTTAGCTCGGCGGGAAGGCTATTGGTAGAGCGGCTAAAAATCACGTAGGTATATCAATACACGCAATCGAAACGGGAATGTGTAATTTGTAGATAAGATAGGACGTTTCGACGGAGGAGGTTGGATTATATCTCGAATAATTTTGAATTTGAAAAATAATCGACAGTGAGATACGGCTATCAAAAACTTTGGAGAGAGAAAGAGAGAAAGGATTCACCCGTTTCTATTATAGGATTGGATATCGCGTCGCGTTGAAAGTTCGCTTTCAATAAATCGTGTCACTTTCTCGTGGAAATGTTATTGCTTCGAATAGCACAATCGATGGCAGCTATTCAATATGCCGTCCGGCGGTCGGAAAATTCTATAATAGTATCGTGGAAAAGTCGAAATATCGGTCAGAGAATTTGACTTCTAAATTTTACCAGATAGACTGCGTGTCCGCAGGCGTCGTTCAATAATATTTATTGCGTGCCGCGACGGAAGGTGCGACCGAATTATCATAGTGTACATATAGATATTTTTATCGCTTCATATCACTCGTAGAGACTCAATTCCGATAAACGAAACGTCGCGCAGTGCGGCTGTGCCCGCGATTTTAACGCAAGAGGTGATTGCGGAAACTCGTGATGCGTATATTTCAACGTGCATATTAATTTCTTGATTGATTTTTTAATATTAACTAACGACCAGGTATACTTGACTCACATTGTCAGTGTTTCGTCAGAGGCGCACGCGCGAGCGCTTTGTTTTTTTTTTATCTTGACTTAGACTCTGCAGTACGACATTCACTTCCAATAAGTACTGTGAGATTTCCGAATCTTTCCTCATGAATATTTTTTCGACGTGAAAATGTAATCAAGAAACTCGGTAGAATTTCGCGCCAAATACGTTTCCGTCAAACAGTTGTCAATTATTATAATCAAATTATTTAATTCAACACTAAGAAAAATAATTAGGTTAAAATGACAAAGCGCATCTAGTTAAACACGTTTAGTTATTTTAACCAAAATACTGTATAGTTGAACCAAATATCCAGTTATTTTAACCAAATGTTTGATTATTCCAACCAAACGTTTAGTTATTCTAACCAGAAAATGACGAGTCTAACTAAACAAACAGAGGATTCATATTTTACCAAACAGTTTGGTCATCGACTCCAAAATTTTTGTTAAATTGACTAAATTTTTTTTCTCAGCGAAGTAACTAAATCGGCGTTGTGGCTCCCCTTGACCGCCAATTTAGTCAATTCTACTAATTTTTTTCTCCGTGTACAGAAAAATTTACCGTCGTAACCAATGAAACGTTACACTACATATATGGTTTATCTTTCATTTCCGTCGAACGTTCGTGGCAAACGAGGACGACCGAAGAGTATTAAAAAGCAGTCGAACGAGCGAAGTGCGGGTCTTGCTGCAACACTTGCACCACCGCAGCGCTCGCCGTTGATTTTGCCTGGTCATCCTGTAAAAATACCTCACGTGCGGTTGTGGCCTTCGAGAAGAGCGCATGCAACGTAACGCGTGTCGCGTTGCAGCTGTCCCTTCTCGAATTTCACGGTCCGTCGTGAATCTTCGAATGTGTCAAGAAAAGCCCCGATCGACTGCCGATAGAACCGCCGAGGGTCGTCGCTCGAGCGGGGGTGAAGAAAACCGTCCGTGCGCATTCTCCCCTATTACATACATATATGTATGTACTCTAGTTAAGCAGGTCCGTATGGAAATTCCGCAAACGACAAAAGATCGGGAATGTAAATGTAAAAGATAAGGAGTGATTGTAGATTCTGCAACATTTTTGTCAAAGATCAATTTTTACCTTCGATTTTTAACCCTCCGAGGCACAGTTTCGCGATGATCACACATGGGTTAAATGGATTCAATATCGATTTTAAAATAATAACTAGGTACATGAACGACATCCGTCCAATTTAGACCGACAAATTATGAAACATTCTTCGTACATTGTAGAATATCAAATTACCGTATTTACGTAAGAAACGAAATGATGACACGCGATTGTGTATATGTAGATGCGTGAAAAATGTGCTGCTTTGTTAAAAGTGTCATAACTTCTTTATTTTTAGAGTTTTTTCATAAGGTCGACGGAAGATTCTCATGAGATATAGTATTTCGAAGCAATGAATAGTTCTACAGTGCACGTTTCAAACACGATTTTTTCCGAAGTCCGGAGATGGTCCGTAGTACGAGTTTTAAGAAGAAGCTATTGTATTTATTCCTAGATCTGTCGAGGGTATAGTGTGATTGTAAGAAAAATAAGTAGCTACTAAAATCACAGTAGAATAACTAAATTCGTCGAACCAGACGCGTTCTGTCATTTTAACCAAGTTATTTTTCTCAGTGCGGATTCGCGATTACCACAAAGGAACAGTTAAACAAATTATACAACGTACAATTGTAATTTGATAATTCGTCAAGAGTGGAGAAGCTGATCTCTAAAATGGCACCTCATCCATCACTTTTGGTTTCGCACCAAGGGAGAAAAAGGGATTATCACGAGAAATTACTTTCTAGGAATAATATATAACATATTTGTGTGTGTATTAGAGATATACCCGCGTCGAGTCGCACGCTACATCCAAAGAGCAATTGCGTGTGCGCGTAGACGAGTCTTATCGCATTAAGGCGCGACGCGACACCCGTCCACTTGAGGCAAAGCAACTCCCTTTAATTTGCTTGGCTTACTGCTCGCTGAAGCTACGAGCCCTCCCGTCCCTCCCGTATTCCGTTCGATACAACGAATTCGTCTCAATTAAGTGATTCAGCCAATCGTGACTCGCACAGACATAAACATGAGTTCAATGCGGCGTTACGAAAATACACCCTGCTCTCTCCGGCGTTGAATTGCTGCGGAAGAAAATAGCGTTCAGCCTTCGGTGCGCGGTAAATCGTAGCAATATGGACATCGCCCCCGGTGTCACGAACGGACGGTAGGTCGAGTCCGAGACGTGAGGTAACTGTCCCAATAGCAGGACACGTCCTAGTAGCCGGACACATTTGAGTATAATTCAATAATAAATAAATAAATATTCATATTTTGAAATTGAACTTGTAATCCGCATACACATTAAGTATCACACGAGAAAGAAAATATCAGAAAAAATGACATCGTGACTTGCAGAAAGACGCACTTATGCCAAGTACCGAGTGCGAGAGAAATATATAGGCTCTCGCAGCACGATGACTTAGCTGCATTTCAAAATATCGTTTCCCAGCTCAGATAAGGCCGAAAATGAAAAATGAAAAAATACGGGGTTGATGATTTTGCCCACATTTTTTGAATCGGCGATGAGAGAAATTGCTTAAAAACCGAATTCAAATTATTGAATGCGATAAAAAGGAACGAATAGTGGAAAAGAATTTTCAATAAATTAAGGATATATAAGGAAGTGTCACTCTGGCTTAGCCGTAATACTAGGCTTAACCGTCCGGCTTCTGGGACAGTTACTTTACGCGATCGACATGACGTTGCGGAAACGCGCGATCGTCTTTCCAGCGTCGATCTGCTTCGGAGGGAAAAAGGCCTTCGGACTTCGATGCGTGAGTAACGTAGAGTAACATCGCGCGGTGTCACTGGTCGGCAACGTCGACCGTTGTTCGAGTCGCTTCTTTCCGTTTATCGTGCAGTCACGAGTGATAAGGCCAAAAAATTGAACTCCCCTGTTGATTCGTCACGTCTCGTGAGTTGTTCACACACGCATACGTGACGAAGTGTAAACTTAGGTCGGGAGAAGTACGATTAGAGGATACTTATTTTGATTTCGAGCGAAACAATTAAATGTTATCTTAATTGCTCCGATTGTTTTTGGAAATATTTACCTGCCCAGCGCATTACGGATTAGAAGAAACTTGTAAAATTACTTTATACAGTTTTTAGGAACGTCGACGAGAATTCATTTATCAAATTTCACGTCGGGCTTTGCTTTTTTTTTTTTTACAAAATATGAGATATCCCGTTCGCGGAAGCAGTTACTCGACTCGTCGATAAACGTTATCTCACACGATACGATTGACAACGAGTGCCTTTATATAATCCGCTGAGAATAGTTCCTTTGTCACCAATCACGGCTTCGCGATGCCCGTCTCCGAATGACTTTCTCGAAGAAACCTTCGAGCGATATTTTAATCAGTCTAATCCCGTAATTCTACCCCGCGATAACACCCCGATATCTCTCTCGCAGAAACCGGAGGCGCCTACGGGAAGAAGTGCAGCACGACCGATCTCTCCGCGTCATGCGGACCCTACGGAAGATGCGTGCAGATTCCCGGCGTGGAGGACGCGACGTGCAAGTGCATAAGAAATTACTACAGAGTGCAGGACCAGTGCATCCCGGAACCAATTACGACCACGGCGTCCAGTGACAACGGCGCCGTTACGGATGCACCAAAGCCCGAATCCGGCGGTGAGTCTCGTGATTTCGAAGAGGGTGCACCGCAAAAAAAAATAAATTGTAACATTTTGTAAAGACAAATTAACGTCATCGCGGATCCCCTACGCATTTCAGGCAGCTCCGTGGCCGCCGGTCTCTTGATACCGACCTTCCTCATACTCTGCGGCGCTCTCGCGTTCTTCGGGGCGCGGCGATACAAGTGGGTCCAGCGCTTGCAGCAGTATCGACAGACGCGCTACGGCAATGTCCTAGTCACGAGAGACGACGACGACGACGACGATGATCCACCTATCGCGTAGGGAAACGGGCGTTAGCTTGGAGTATCGCGCGCGCGCGCGGTACGACGAGCTGATCCGAGAAAGGACGATGCCGATCGAGCGTACCCGTCGACTCGAGACGACTGCTCGATCCGAAGGCTCTGGGCATCGTCGTCGCGGGCGCCAAGATTTCCTGGGAGTTTTCGCGTGATTTTTCCTCCTCCGATCGCGCGCGGCTAACTCGCGTTCGAGGTTCGCGAGGAGACGGGGTTGCGATGTCTCTGGGGGGTTTATGAGAGGGGAGGTAAATTAGGAGTGTGTTTGCGCGAGTAATGATTCTCGTTCAACACGAAGACTGTTATCGGTAAATTTTATTGTATTTATATTAAAACAGGTACACATAATAGTTTTCGGATATTCTTACAGTGCGGTACGGTAATCTTTTTTTTAAACATTAATTCGTGATAGTCTACATTACAATTTTTTAGTTTCTGAGGAAAAATTGTTTTTCGAAACAGCAGGAACGTCCAAAAATCCTTGTGTGTGCCTTTTTTTTTATTGTAAATACAGTAAAATTCACTAGTCTTCCTGTGTACTACGAGAAATAATTGCTGATGCCAAAACAATCTTTTCTTCAATCAGAAACATGATATAATTCCGGGATCAAGCCACGGTTTTCTTCGCGCGAGAAAATATTTGATAAGCTCGAGCAATTATTTTTTTCGCGCAGAAAGAACTTCCTGTTCCAGCGAAGGTATTCCTGTGTTCTCATGTCAAGATCATGTGTTCTTCATTCAAAACATTGTTTGTTGACACTAGCAATTATTTCTCTCAGTGTGGACGCTCCGGGAGATGAAAATCTTGGGGCGTTTATTCGCCGTGTATACTAGCAGTACCTGCCACTGAGAAAATAGTTTATTTATAGTTAACATACGTACACTTGAAATAAACTCTCCTCTCAGTGTGCGCTGAGCGTATCTCCCATCGTCCGCCTAAACGTCCTCGTCCTCCTTCCGCCGTTGGAACGGGCTCGTTACTCGCGCGCGATTGCGTCGCGTCGCACGACGCGACGGCGAACTGCAACTTTTGATAGTCGTCGAAAGCATAATTTTTTACATTGATATTAGGTAAGGGAAATTGCGTAAACTTTTAAAGATAATATTGATGCGTTTCGGTGATGATATCGCGACAAAAGCCGGTGTACCTCTGCGCGCGCGATTCGCCGATCTCAGAGGAAATTGCAAGGGGCGCGATATATATATATCGACGCTATTACTACATCCGTCCGCGCGTCCTTCGCGAGGAGGTGCGCGCGGGTTCGGAGGTGGAATTCGAAGGATTCGGGACTATTCGGAGCGCGTCAAGAGGCGACCCGATGATCGCCCGTGGGAGAGACATACTTCACTCGCGCTACCCACCCGTTTTCCTCGCAATTTGCCACTTTGGCGCGCGTATGTCGTCTCAGCAGAACGTTCACTCACCTCGAGACTAGTCCGGAAGTAGATTAGAATATTATACGTAATTTAGGAGTGACTCGTCGTTCTTTCTTCCATTCGCAGAACCGACGAGGGAAGTCTAAGCGCGAGATATGCATGCCTATTGTGGTTTCTCAACTTTCACTTTCATCTCCCGTTAATCTTCCCGTCACCGTTTCTCCGTTTGTTCGTGCATTTATCCGTCCGATCGACGGGTGTCCGCATCGAATCTATTTTTCCAGATCATCTTAAATCGCAGACAGGCTTCCCATCCGAAGCAAGGTCGATACCATCCTAATTAATTCAAGGACAATGAACATTTTGTCTTCGTCTCTCTTCCTCTCTTTCTCTCGCTCTCATTTGTCCTCTCTAGCATCGGTGCACTGAGGGAAAAGGTCTAGTTAAATACGAACCTGTGTGTGTGATGGAAAAATTTATTGTAGATAAATATCTAATACGAACATAACAGAACATTTATTTACTTCAAATAGACTTTTATTCAATGTGAATAAATTTCTATTTATGTTAAATAAATTTTTCTATTAGGTCTATATTCGAGCTGAGAAGGTAGTTCATTAATAGTTCATAAATGTAACTTAAAATACAGCGAAATGAATATTTTGTTAGCACCAGAAAATATATATTAATTACAAAAATCTTTATTTCATTCAAATTGGGTCCTTAAAGAATTTAATAGAGCTGTTTGCTGCAACAATAGCTTAAGTCGAGTCAAGCTTTTGTTACAGATTTATTCATTTCCACGCCAAGTGTCATATCAACTACGTGCAGTATAAGTTACAAGGTTTCCGGTTAATTCTGAGAACCCTGTAACTTATACTGCATACATATATAATAGTTGATATGACGCTGGATGTAAAAATCGATAAATCTATAACAAAAACTTAACTCGACTTAAATTGTTGCTGCAGCGAACAGCTCAATTGTGCCAAATAAATATCGCAATAATTAACGAATTTTTAATTGATCCAATGAAATATTATTTCGCCATATTCAAACATTTATCAACTATAAATAAACGATTTTCTCAGTACAACTAGACCTTTTTCCCGGGATGTCGTAACGCGAACGTCTCGTCGGGTAGCGTCGCGTTCGCCAGTCGCTATCGTCCCTTCCCCGAGCGTCTCGTCCCGCTGATTTCCCAACCCCGATTGTTGCCAAAGTCGGACAGAGGTAGACTGCGCGGTTACCCGTCGCCGAGGCGACGTGTACGCATCTAATTAACGTTTCGCCAGTGCAGATGTTATCTCTGAAATCGCGCGCAGACTTCCCACCGCGAAGCAAAGCTGATTATACGTCGTCGCGTTTATCAATTCGAGAGTGGCGCTCGAAACGCATAATAACTTCAATCCGCGAACGAACGAGGGAGCGTTTCTCCGTGTAATATAAGGAAAAGAAATTGTATATACTTCAGCAACGAGCGTATTCTTGCCAAGTGAACGACTCTCGCTTAGTTTAGTCGTCGAGCGTTCAACCGAGCGTCGAAGCGTTCATCGGATCCCTTCCGAGCGACGGAGAGGAGGAGTCCCCGCGAGTCGATGACTTTTCCTCCGTTCGTTCCAGCGACAAATATCGGCCCGGATAATTTTACATCGACTGCCGTCGGCGCAAAGTCCTCCCGTTCCTCTCTCCTCGTCCCGCTCCGCCGATCTCGCGTCCATCAGCCAAGATCTCGCCTCGCGATTCACCGAATCCGCACTTCCTCGTCGCGTGTAATTCCCGAGGTACGCGCGAGAGATATTCTCGCGCTCGCGACGATTTCCGGAAGAGCGTTCGCGTCCAGCGATTCGTTCCGAGGCTGCGATCGCGTCGCGGATCTTGGCGCTGTTCGCTCAAGCATTCCCTGGTTTATTTGCGCTCCGCGGATGATCTCGAATGGAGCCGTCGAGAGGGAGGCTGGAAAATTCTTCGCGAACAGCTCCGAACGTAAAATGCAAGGATAACGGAGATATGCGAGGGATTCTATTTCCGCGTCTCCGTCTCGACGGTCGCTCCTTGTTGCATTCACTGTGCATCTCGCGGATTCCACGTACGAGTTTTTATAATAATTCGCAATTACGATTCGAGATCGAACATAGAATATGTGAGAAAATTCAACTTAAAATCCATCCTGTTACAATTTTCGAATTGAATTTTATCCGATTCGCCATTCGATCGAGTGACAATTAAAAATTATTTTAAAAACTTGTCAATCCTCGCGGGTGTACGTCTTCCTGTACCCGCGACTTCGTCGTCGCGTGTCATACGTATGCTTCTCTCTCTGTGATGTATATTACTCTCGATCGCTTACCGAATTATAGTGTATAGTATCCTATCGACCGTAACGATCGTCTCGCTGTCGCGCAACTGTTTTTTTTTGGTCCGCCGAAGGCGACATCGACGGATCACCTCGATCGCGACCGCGCGTCTTCGTCGGACGCGGCGGCTCGCCACTCGTCGTTCTGTTCCTCGAATTCTGACATCGAACTGAAAGTTGTCTCGGAAATGCGGCACGGGTGGCCGGCGTCAGCCGTCGGCTTCGCGACGTCTACCCGAAACGGCATAAGACTTTAGATACTATCATATATTACGTGCATTATGATTTCGATTTAAGTTTAATTCTTAAAGATACCGTCGAAGATATTGTATGATACATGAAATTTGGGATCGTTCGCTCTCGCCGATATTCGTCGGGGCGCTCCTCGCGGACAGCCGAGCGATTCGCCGTGTAATTTATTTCACTTGTAAAATAGTAATAAAGACCTTGTGAAAAGTTCTCGCTGCCGGCGACGATTTTTCCGGTGCCTTCGCGCGGTTCTAATCGACGTTACCTCGAGTTGGAAAATTTAGTCTCATTTTGACGCTTTTAATGCTTCGTTCGGCCCACCACACTGAGAAAATAGCCTAATCGATTTAAACAAAATTCTGGAAAGCATAACCAAACTGTTTGATGAAATATGGGTCATATCCAGCTGTTTGGATTAAATTTTTCAACTCGGTTACGTCCTGGAGTGAGCAAGGAAAATGACTGATCGACTGATTTTTGATTCATTTTTATTATACACAATACATAATCGTTATAATTTACATACTTTCAGGACAGAGTACACGCGTGGGAATTCCGTCATTGTTTCCCTGGAGTAACGGGCGGGGCACGGTTCTACTGTTCTACATCGAGGTCTCGAAATTGGCCGACGTGCGGCTGGCAATTGAATGATAATAATTTAATTACAAGAGGCACCACCATCGAAATCGGCAACTTTTGCGCGTGTATTTACAACGTCCGATCGAGAGCCTTCGAGGACGGACGAAGGAGCGGGCAGGATTCGCGTTGTCGTCGACGAATTTCGGGTTCCCCGGAGAAACCGGAGAGAAATCGTTGCGACCGTCGCGCGAGAAAGGTGCGAGAAGAAACGTTTCGTCCCCGACGGAGGATGAGCATCGCGTCGAAGGGCCTCTTCGGGGACCAAAGAAGGAAAAGAAAAATCGAAAAGAAAAGAATAAAGAGCCAAGAACCCCCGGACGCATTTCGAGGAAAACAGCAGTAGTTTAGAGCGACGACAACATTATTATTACGTTCGACACTAGCAAACATCTAGACTTCCGTCACATTGACCTGCCGACGGTCAATCGACTCGGATCTTTTCACCGGATTGGATTCCGCCTCTTCCGGTACGAAGTGATTACTTTCTTGATGTACCTCTGGCAGTTTTTTCTCCCCTTCTCGAGGAAGACCGAGATCAGTACCCCGTGTAGTCCTGCCAGGGTCCTCGCTGAGGCCTGTACTGAGGGACGCCTACGGGGACCACCTCCGGGGTGCGGAAGTAGACCGTTCGACCGCGGTCGTTGATCGGCGCGCTGGGGACGTACTGCGGGCTCGGAATGAACGGCTTCTGCGCCGGCTGTTGCGCCAACGGCCTGGAGAACCGGTAGTTGTTCTCCGAGGACTGGAGAACGGTGTCGCGACCCAGCTGCCTGTGCAGCGGCAGCACGAAGCCGCTCGGCAGATTGGACTCCTGGTTCAAAGCCGGCGTAAGCGCGTCGTTCAAGGTCACGTCGTACTCGCTCTCCGGAATGTCCTGAAGCCGATGGGCCACCTCGTTTATCTTCGGCTTCAGGCGCGCGGCAGCGGTGGGATCGCGAATGTCCTCGCTCTTGTAGGTGGAGCTGTAGAGGTTGCTCTCCGTCGCCGGATATCGAACTTTGCCGCGACTCAACGGCGGAGAACCCGAAGAGACTGGCACTCCGGGATTCTCGTAGGTTACCTGGTCGCGTTCGCGCTCGCGTTGCTCATCCACTCGAGGAACGTCGCTCGGCGCCTGCTGGCTCTCCCGATAATGCTCCTCTTGGTCGCCCTCCGTCCTAGTGCGAGGCGCGTTTCTACCGGATCCCTGCACTTCGGGGTTGGTCACCGGCCGGGAGTGATCCTCGTCGTTTCGGCCTCTCTCCAGCGGTCTGTGGATCACCGATTCTTCGGGTCTCTGCTTCTGCCTCGCCAGGTCCGTCTGTATCGCCTTATACGCGTCGTACGGTTGCCTGTTGTCGAGGTTCTTCCTGTCGGAAGAGTCGTCCGCGTTGGTTTGCTCTAATTCTTCCTCTCGCTCGCGTTCCTGTTCCACGTAATCGGTCTTGGAGTCGTCCGTTGGTCGCGGTCTACTCGAAGAGGGGTCCTCTTCTCTTCTGGGGGCTACTGCGACTCTGCCGCCCACCGGTGACAGTCCTCTGGGATTGGGGTTGCCGCCTCTGGAAGGCAGGAAAGGCCTCTTCACGATGCGCACGGTCGTTCTGGGAGAAGACGACGGCGGCGGGTCTTCGGGCTCGTCGTAGTACTCCGAGGAGTATTCCTCGGCAGAGCCGAGTTGATGCGACGCGTCGTCTTCGCGGTCCTCTTCTCGCTCGTCGTAGCTCTGAGGTTCCTGATGAGGCTTCGATTGATCCTTGGCGGAGGGTCGTGCGGGTGTTTTCTCTTCCACTCGCTCTTCTTCTTCATCTTCGTAAGCGGGACGACGCGAGGGATCTCCTGGACGTTCCAGGCGACTCCTCTCTTCGTCAACCGGTGCAACCGGCGCTGCTGTCGTGCTCTGAGGCGCTTCCGTGGTGGTTCGATCGTAGATACTCGGTCTTCTGGACGGTTCGTTCGATTCTAGATGTTCCTTCGACCTTGAAGAGGACCCTGAAGAGGACCCAGAAGAGGACCCTGAAGACTTTGCCGGTTCGTCTTCTTTCTCGACGTGCTCCTTCGACCTCGATGTTGCGGATGACGAAGACGAAGGTGACCTTGATGCGTTGCTCGAGTGAGTTTCGCTCGCTTCCGTTGTCGTTCTATCATAGATACTCGGTCTCCTCGTTGATTCGCCAGAGTCGGGCTGTTCCTTCGACCTTGAAGACGGCCTCGGCGGTTCGTCGATCAGCTCCTTCGACCGCGAAGAAGATGGTGCGGCAGGTTTTAAACGATGATCGTAACCATCGCGATCCTGAGACCTTCCCCTTTCGCGATCCTTGCCACGATCTAGAGAGCGATCCCTGCCACGGTCCAATCCTCGATCACGCTCCCTGTCCCTATCGTAATATCGATCCCTCGAACGTTCCGGATATTTTCTAGGTCGTACATCATCGTCTTCGTCTTGATAGCGAGATCTGAAAGCGATCCAGTATTTCAGAGTCGCTCGATTCCTTCAAGATTCCATCTCCTGGCGAAAGCCGAAGAGTCGATAGCGTACGCCGCTTAGAAGGGGCCGATCGCCATCGCTCGTTCGACTTTCCATGGATGTGCGTGTGTGGTGATTGTAGTGTCTTGATCTGTCGTATCGTCGATCGAGGAAAAACGATCTCAGTTTATTCCATCCTCATAAAAGAATGCAATTTTTGAGACTCCTCTTTCTTCGTTCGATGATATTAAATGCGGTTGAAAAGTTTGCGTCTCCCTCTATCCGTAGATTGGAAACTTGAATTACAAAATGTCCAACCGCGTTGTGGTATCGGTCTTGTCATAGGCGCACTCTCGTCGAAGCATACATTTGCCCAATAAAGCAAAATAACCGCAGGAATGTGGAAAGAAGACGTTATGAAAATTCGTCTCAAGAATTTAAACGAGTCGTAAATCGATTTAGCGAATGGCGAACGATCGGATGAGAGCGATCCTAAGGTTGTATCGGTGTCGAGTACGTTACCTTACCTAAAGGGCCGGTCCCTCTCTCTGTCCCTGACCGGTTCTCTGGCCTCGTAAAGGTCCCTGTCTCTGTCTCGGTGAGCCGGTCTTCTTCTTATCGGGCGACGAGGTCGAACCTCTTCAAGATCGTCCTCGTAATAATAATCATCCACAGGGTCGACCGCGGCTACCGGTCTTCTACGAGATTCTCCTAAAAATAGCGTATTGATCAAGCATACGGGTTTGTTTTCACTCTCTCGAACGCTGAGAAAAATCTGTTTCCAATACCAGGGCTCCCACTTGGTCATTTCTTCAATGAAGTCAGTAAAAAGTCATTTTTATTTTCAAAAGTCATTAATAGTAATTATTTTTAAAGTTTCGTCAAATAATCTCTCAGTGTTGCGGTGGTTATGCTATCAATGGAGTAACAAGCAGTGAATATCGTTGCGCATGTTTCTTGTAGCATAAGAAAAGGTTTGTTACGGTATTTGTTTGTTAAAGAGTGACCTAATTTGTTATCTTCCATATCTTACGATTTCGATATCTTCTCGTAAAAGTAAAATATTTCGATTATAAATCTCAATTATCTTCTTTCAATATTATTTCCTCAAAACTCAACCGTATTTATTGTAAAAACCATTAGACCACTTTTGTTATCCCTTAATAATGCTCAAATAAGGAAAAATTGATCTTTTTCGGTCATTTTATAAAAACGGGAGTTATTAAGACACGCTATTTTTTAACTTCTGACCGAACGGGAGCCCCGCAACGCAGATTATTCCTTCATTCGTTACCGGCCGGGGCGGCGGTCGAAGTGGCCTTGTAAGCGTATTTCTCTTGCTCGGAAAGCGGCACGGGTCGACGAATCTTCGGCGGCGTTCTCGGTCTCGCGTAAACCGACGTGCTAGGCGCGACGGGCTTCACCAGACCCTCGGTACTTCCGGCCGAGGCCGCTGCTGTCGCGGCGGGCTCCTTGTCGTCGTACTCGTCTCTGTACCTGAAGGCGGAGCGAGCGAACGCGGGAAGAGGAAAGCGCACGTGAGTCTCTCGTAATCGTAGCTCTGACGCAACCATCCCTCGCCGCGCTGGTTCAGTCGGAGACTCGTGAGATTCCGTACGCGATTATGATCGACCAGCGAGCGAGGGACAATTCCGAAACAATAGCGAAACAACGACGCGCACCTCTTGTCCCCGTGACGACGCTCCTCGCTGTCGCGGGTCCTGGTATCGGTCCTGCGATCGTCGCCGTCCGCGTCGACATCGTCGGGCTCCCTGACCCTGGATCTGCCGGGCGTCACGAGGTCGTCGTCCAGCGGATCCTTCGCGCCCCTCGCGGGATCCCTCCGGTTGGATCTCGCCGGGAACCGCTCCCTCGAGGGTCTATCGGGGTCCCTGGCGCGCGGCGCCTCCCTGTCGCGGTCCCTGAAGTCGCGATCCCTGTCCCGGAAGTCGCGATCCCTGTCCCTGTCGCGCCTGCTGTACTTGCGGTCCTCGTACTCGTACTCGTCGCGCCTGTCGTATCCCCTGGGACGCGTCCTGTCGTACTCCTCGTCGTAGTACTCGTCGTCGTAGTAGTCGTAGGGCCTCCTGCGGAAGGGTCGTCGTCTTCTGGAACCGCCTCGCGGCGCCGGTGGAGCGCTTACGGGCTGGGGCGACGGCGTCGTCGTTGTGGTGGTGGTGGTCGTCGACGTCGTGGTGGTCGACGCCGCCTGGTAGAGCGCGTCGTTCCTGTGCCAGTACTTCTTCGAATTCACGCAGTCGACCTCCGAGGCGAAGTGGCAGATGAAGGTCTTCTGGTCGAACGCCGTGAAGTTCGCGCACAGGAAGTCGTACCTGGTGCCGTAGAGGCAGTGGTGGTAGACCTTGAAGAAGACGAAGAAGAACGGGGCTTTCGAAGGATTCCGATGGTAGTGGAGGACGGGGTGTTGTCGGAGACCTGATTATCCGGAGTATAGATCAGCCGATAGCGGTATACCACGAGTGGAGAACTTCGAAAGCATGACAGAGAAGCATCATATCACGGCACCGACTCGTTCTGTTTAATCGCGTCGCTTCAAGACACATTTATTCATCTGAAGTGTGTTTCTGATATAATTTCTGACGCTGAGAAAAATAAGTCATAACTCAAGGCGAATGGTTTTCTCGTCACTATTCGAATTCCTCTTATAGGTGACCGACATTCTCCCTCCTTCCCGTTCCCGTATCGTCGATCGACGAAACGTCCCGTCGCCGTTCGAAGGATCAACCCGCCCGACGGGAAGCGTGAGATTAAAGTCGCCGCGGTCCGGCCGCTCGCCGCGCCGCAACGAGGCGTGCCGTATCGCCGATGCGGATCGCCGATACACCGAAGGAAAGTTGGTAGCGCGTCAAATCGCTCCCCCTCCTTCCGCCCCTTTCCCTCGCCTTCTTTCTCCCGTGTTTCCGCTTTCGGAACAGAGCTCGTAACAGGGAAAGAAACCGGCGCGACTCCTGCAGCTCGTCCGTCCTTCGTCATTTGCATGACAATGGCCATCTCGCGGGAGCGACCGCGCGTGATCGATAAACGGCCGATGGTGACCGGATACGGCCGATTTTCGCAATCTCTCCCGCGCGGCGCGATCGGAACGGCCGCCGGACGCGCTGGCGGGTGAACTTTTGAAGTCGAGTCGGATCCTTCATCGCGAATCTGACCGGGCCCTTCGCGATGGGCGGAATGAAGCGAATCGCTCCGCAAATCCGAGCCGAATCTTTCGCCGTGAATTCCGCGCCGCCGCTCGTCGTTCCACGCGTTACACGGCCGGTGTGAGTCCGCGATTTTTCTCCCGACGCTTCGATCTCTCGAGTTTCTCACGCTTTCGAGTTTCGACACGAGCACCGCGCCACCGTTCGTCTCGTTTCCTCTTTTCTCCCGGGAGCGCTTCCGGTCTCCCGCGAAACAGCTCCCCGCCGCGCGTCGCCGGACAGCCCCGATGGAAAAAGAGCGAACGGATCGGCAGGGAGCCGCGCGCGAGAGGGAGCGTTTCGAAACCATATCAGTTCCGCGGATCGAAAATCGAGACTGCGCGGACCGATTTCCGCGAGCGCGCAGCTGGCATTGCTGCGATTCGTTCGGCACGGCCACTTTCGATTTTCGGGTACAAAAGACGAGAATCGAGATTCGGTTTCTATTTTTTTTTCGCCCCTCCTCTCCTTTCTTTCAGGAGACGCGCGGCGAGCGAATCGCGATCTGTCCCGCGATTGCGACTTGTTGCGGATCCGGATGAGCCGCGCGCGCGCGCGAAATTATTACGCGAGACGATTCGCGGCGATACTGACTCGTCGAATTCCTCGTTCCCGAGGAGCGAGTTATTTTCGGACGGACGAAGAGACGGTCGACTCATCGTCGATCATCCGCGTCGTCTCGTCCTTTGTTTTCGGGGGTTCGCCGTGTTATTTGGATGAGATTGACATTCCGCGGGAGATTGTCGTTTCGTTCTTTTTTGCGGAGAAGCGAGTTCCTTCTCGGGGGGGCGAAAGAGAAGGCAACATTGAAAGCGCGCCTACACGCATCGGGCATGTCTGCTCCGAATGACAATTAGATCTCGACCGTTAGAGTTGCACGCGCGCGTCCGTCCGGCCTGGTGTATTAAACGCGTGAAATTTTACGAGGATTTTACCGCGTTCGCTAAATTTATTTTACCGCGTCGAATTACCATTTAGGTATCAACGATCGCAACGAGTACACAGGGAAAAAATGCAGTAGATTTGATTAAATCGGCAGTCGGGGGTGGGGGAATGCAGATCTGGTTACTTCGACTAATAACATAAAAAAGTATTCATATTTCTTAATTTAATTTCTACTCCGTATAAACGTTCAATAAGAAAAGAATAATAAACGTCGCGAAAAAATGAATGCGTTATTCTCTGCAAGATTGTGACGTCGTCGAAAAGTCAGAGAAACGCACTTATGCCGAGCAACGAGTGCGAGCGAGATAGTCTTACTGGATATGACGTAGCTACATCTTTAAATCTCGTTTTCAAGTTCAGATAAGACGAAAAATGAAAAATGAAAAATACGGTGTAGACAATTTCGTCCAAATTATTCGTATCCGCGATAAAAAGAGTCAGCGTTAAAACGGAATTTACTTGAATAGACTACAGCTTGCTTTCTTCAAATAGCCGTTAATCGTTACAACTAAATTCAGTAGTCGAAAAAACTAAATTCTGCATTTCCCCACCATAAGCACCGATTTAATTGAATAGGTATGTCATTTTTTTATCGTGTAACCTCCGTCGCTCCTCATTGATTGCACGCATCGTTCGTTCCGCGCAAAATAAATCCAACGATCGATCGACCCCACGGCTATATTATTCCCCGTCGCCGATATCCAAATGCCAGTGAAATTCGTTACGCGAAGCCAATTCGATCCGAGCGAGAATATCAAACGGAGTACACGTTCTCGTCTCCAGGAGGCCTCATCGTCACGGCGACGAAATCGCTGGCGTTCTCGCGTTACAATCGTCGTCTCGATTCGCTGTAAGCGCGTCGTCCAAGAGCGCGCGCGCGCGCGCACATTGGGAAACGAGTGTTTCGTCCCGTAGAGAGTCGCCGGCGTCGCGTCAGTTGGTCCATCCTGCACCGCGCGGAGGATCGCGGCCGTTACCTCACCTGACATTTGTGCGGCACACTGGCGTAGAATCCGTCGTGGAGGCCGTCGCACTTGAAGTCAATGTCCTCGGGGATGCTGTTGTAGAAGGGATACTCGCTGAGGTTGTAACCGTTGAGCTCCCGCGGCAAATTCGGATCCCAGATGTAATCGATCTGGGGAATCCCCGTCAGCGTGTGACCCGTCGTGGCGTTCACCTCGGACGACACCGTCGTCACCTGCGTTGGGGGAAGATAAACAGGGCGGGTTCGATTCGAAGCTTTTAGTTCGATCTTCTCATAAAAGAAATATTCATACTTTTAAATATTTAATTTGTCATCTATACCTATACATATTTAGTATCACGGGAAAATGTCAGAAAAAATAATTACTCGTTGAGTTATAAACGTATTTCTCTCTGTACTGGAAAAATAGTTTATTTGTAGTTGACATACGTATACTTGATTATATGGCGAAGGAGATATTTCTTTGGGACAGGAAAATATTCGTTAGCTATTACTTTATTTCTGTTTGAACGAAGGAGACAATCCGATGATTAACATAGATTACCTTGGAGCCCAATGAAATATTTCTCTTTCGCTGTAATCAAGTATACATTTATCAACTACAATTAAACTCTCTCAGGGTACAATATGACGTCGTTGAAAAACGCAAGAAAGACGCATTTATGCCAAGCAACGAGTGCGATAGGCTTACAGCATGATGACGTAGCAACATTTCAAAGTATCGTATTTCAGTTTATCGTGTTAATAAAGTCGAAAATGAAGAATAGAAAAATATAGGGTGAATAATTTTGTCATAATTTTTTGAATCTGTCACTAGAATGTTAGTGAGAAAACTGAATTCGGTCTGGACGGCGAATATAAGATGTTATTAATCGTACGAAGCGTATTATTTTTGACGGGTGAAATATCGAATTTAATATGGCCTGTGCGTCGAGCGAATAACAATCACTGTTGTTGCCGTCATTCGCGATATAATTATTACGCAAAGCGGCGAAACAAAAGGAGCCACAGCCACGATCGCAAAACCCACGGATATCTCGAAATGTCAAGGATGCCGTCGCGTGGAAAATAGCGATTAACTGGAAAATAAGTCGACGGACGAGAATCGCGGCGACCGGTTAATCGATATTTATCCGCCGACGTCGCAGACGATCGGATTCCGAGTTGTGTGTTGTGTAAGTCGTCGGAGTCTTTTCTTTTCCCCTCCGTCGCATCCCCCGTCGCCGCAGTTCTTTCCCAACGCGGGATTTAATAAGGTGTTTCAGGTTTCCGTCGACACAAAGAGAAGTTACACGAGTTTACTCCGTATTATTCCAATTTCCTCACGATTTACGCGGATACCGAGAATTCGTCGCGGCGATTCTCTCACTCGCGTTCCAGTTTCTACCCTCGTTTAGTCGCTCGTACACTGAGAAAAAATATCCTGGTAAATCTGACCAAAATCTTGAAGACCATGACCGAACTGTTTGGTGAAATATGGATCTTCCATCTGTTTGGTTTGACTGACCATTTTCTGGTTAGATTAACTAGATATGTAGTTAGAATAACTAAGCATGTAGTTGGAATAATTAAACATTCGATTTAACTTTCTAGTATTTTGGTCAGAATAACTAAACTCGTACCATGTGAGGCTAAACTTATTCGCCGGGAAAGAGACTTCAACCTCTATTATCTCATTATCTATGAACTTTTGGCCTACATCGATATAAGACTTTTTTAAGGATAAAAATGTAATCATCAAAAAAGTATTATACAGGTTGAATCAAAAACTCATAGATAATGAGATAATAGAGATTGAATTTTCATTCCTGGCGAGTGAGTTTAGCCTCATGTATAATAATATAACCAGATGCGCGTTTTGTCATTTTAACCAAGTTATTTTTCTCAGTTTACAGCGAAGAAACAACTGCGAATACCGATTATCGATCATTTTCTCTCAACTCACCTCCGTCTCCTCATCTCCAGCCTCCGCAGCATCCGCGGGCTGCTCGGTGGTCGTCGACGTAGTGGCGATCTTGAACTTTGGTCTCGTGGCCTTCAGGGCGCCCGAAACTGCCGTGGCGAGTAGGAGACCTGTGGATCGAGAGGGAAAGGAAAGTCGGTTTAATTCTCGGTCGGTTCGTACCTTGGAACTGTTTATCTCGCGAATCGCACGGTAAATGTAAAAGCACCGCGTCGGCATCAAAATCGAGGACACGAGCGAGGATAGATCACGTGGGATCGCGCTGAAGTCAATTTTCGAGAATTTATTAAGCGCGGTTTCAGGGGGAATGTCGTTGTTGTGAAATTGGAGAGGAGCAACGGAGTGAAAGGGAGAGGGGTGAGAGAGAATACAGGGTCGAAGAGACGGTCGCCGGCGTGAGCCTTTCGAAGGAGTCCGTATGACGCGGTGCACTCTATCCGGATGGGAGATAAGATATCATAGTTCGAACCGGCTCAAGGCCATTCCTATCGAACCTCACCAGCGTATGTACTGAGAAAAAATTGGTTGAATCGATTTATTTGGTTTGAATTATTTCAAGTAATAAAATACCTATATTTTATATATTAGTTGCATGCATTCAATTTGATCCACGAAGATTTTGAATTATTTCAAGCAATCTGATATTTTTTAAATTTAGATAAGTGTATTCAATCTAATACACGAATAGAAGAGTATATATACAGCATATAATATTAATGTGAGTAATTGTAGCATGTGGAAGTAAAATCCGGGCTAAGTGCCAAAAAGTAAGTTTTGAGCTATGCAGATTCTGCAAGCAAGAAAGCAAGCAAGCTTTGCAGCAAACAAGATTCTTGTGGCAATTATTTGAACTAGATTTTTTGAAGGATCTAGACATAGCCCATTTTGCAGCGTAGATACTGGGGTTGTCACATAGCCCACTTTTTAGCACTTAACTCAACTTTTCATATTCTGGCACTTAGCCCGGATTTTACTTCCATGCTACAATAAAATTATTATTGGTCACACCAAAAAATAATTACTTGGTCCAATTGCACATTAATTATGCTTATGCTTATTGTGAAAAGACGAGCCTTGAAATAAACACGACTTCCTTAACTTAAACGACTATACTGTTTTTTCGAGAAATTTAAACCAACTCCTTTAACCAAATGTTGTTCTCAGTACGAATTACCAAAGAGAACAACGCGAATTCTTCCGGACAAATCGAACCAGCGGAGAAAACTCGCTTCGATCAGCGATTTAAATTTCCACAAACTCTCAAATCCCCATATGCATGCGCTTACCAGTTCTGTGAATGCAGCGCGGCAGCGCGCGGAGAGCGGTCGACCTCGGCGTTGGTAACGCTCACCGCGGGCTACGCGCCGAGTGTCTCTCGTGTAGTGTGTGTGTGTGTAACGGGATCTATATTTTTCTCGGCGCGATCGATATACCCGGGCCCCGCGCTAATAGTCGCGCGAAGGCGGAGTGTACACCTACGTGAAATCGACCTCGCATTCCTTTCGTGGGAAATGAGCGCTCGGAAAAATGAAACAGCGTCGAAAAATCGTGCGAGGTTCGTCAAAGTTAATCGTTCGGAAAAGCTCCTCGCGAACGAAACGTCGGGACCTAGATAGATTTTAATGATCGCCGCGATGTTCATATAAACTACAAACAATTGATCGTTTTAAAGTTTACGTTTGTTTTGCCGCACTAATTTGCAAAAATAGCTATTCTTAAATGAATGGTTAACTTTACATTGCGTGTGATAATCACACAATATGAATATTATAATACACCCTTTACTATTTCTCATTCAATTTATGGACCAATTTTTTTGTTAAATAACTGGCTTTCATGGACTATATGGAATTATCGGAATGTTACTTTTAATAGTTTTTTTATTCGATTAATATCATCATTTAGGATATGAATTATCAATTTGATGTTGGAATTTTATTGATGTAATTTAATCGCTTTTTTATATTAATTTATTGATGAAGGTATTAAAATAAAATAAATCTATATAGTATAATTTCAATTACATTTAATTTCCAATTAAAAAGGTTAACGTGATTCATGTGATGGTTTAAATTAAGCGTCATTCAAATTAATCGCTGTAGGTATTTATTGCGGTAACGTTCACGAAAAATAGTGCCTATAATTGAGCACACAATTAGCATTTTATTTGCATTATTTTGATATTATCTGATGTCACAAATGTACTAGCGTAATGACGACTTATAAAGCACATAACCTTGACGCACTTGATGAGCCAAGAATACTCAAAGTTGCTGTACAATTTACGTACATTTGTCTATCTGGGAAGTCCACGCCGCATCGTGTCGCGTTTCGAAAGGAGGATTCGCGAAAGTCCAACGCCTATGGAAATCGGAACGTCTCAGTCGTAAAATAGCGTAAAACTATCGCTATACGCCCGAGCGACTACGTACAACAGCTGGGGATCGAGTAGTTACTCTCGAATGGAGTATGTCGGCTTTTGTGCGCGCGTTGGATGGTCGTGCAGGTGCGATTGTCAGCGGTTAACGAGATGGGTTCGTTCCCAGGGAGAAAGAGAAGGAGATGCGTTTGTCAAAGCCTCTGAAGTGACGTCTGCCTGAGAGAAAAAGGAGCGTAGGAAAGGAGCAAGGTAGATGGAGGCGAATCGGATCATAGATCTATATTTCTTAAATCGTGGTAAAAAATGAGAATTTTAATTGTTCGTATTACTTTATTGGAGCGAATGTTTAGGTAGGATTTCAAACATACGCTACTTTGACGTTACAATGAGCGAAAAGGGAAATTTCATAAAATTTTAGCGTTAAAATAAGGGTTGATACAAGATTGAAATAGAACCTACTCTACTACCTTCGACTCCTACTCAGTTGCTCAGTTCAAGGTTGAAAGTAGGGGCAAAATTTCGACTCGGGGTTAGGAACGAAATAATACGAACGATCGAAATGCTCATTTTCAGCACGACTTAAGAAACACGGATCTATGATCCGATTCACCCTGTGATCCGATTAGTCTTGCTCTACCCTAACTGCAGAAAAGAAAGAAGCACACCGAGCGTAACTTGGTTAAAATATAACAAAAATCCTGGAGATCACAACCAAATCGTTTGGCGAAGTATGGATCCCCCATCTGTTTAGTTAAATTAACCATTTTCTGATTAAAATATCTAAACACGTAGTAAGAATTACTAAACACACATACATAGTCGGAATAACCAAACATTCGGTTCGACTTACCAGTATTTTAACCAGAATAACTAAATTCGTTTAACCAGATGCGTTTCATCGTTTTAACCAAGTTATTTTTCTCAGTGCAGAAAGAGAGAGGATTTCAACAAAATGTCAGACCTGAGTTCATCGCAGCAAGAGCAACGAAATTCTTCGCGAATATACATAGATATATATCCACGATATATTCGCAACGATGAGAATCGAATACCCGGACCGCAGGAGTGGGTCGGAAAAAACTGGTAGAAATGTCAGAAAGGACTTAAATGTTAGACCACCATCGACCGTACGGTCCTCGAAGCGTTGTTTAAATACCACGAGTACCGCGGTGACGCGCTTGTTTTCAACATTTCACTCGCTTCCACACGCCGACGAAAGAAAGGCCTCGAGCCGATCGCGTCACTCGATTTTTTCTCCCCGGGCCGAGCATATTCCTTTTCGCTCTTTTTCTCCCGGCCGTACCAGCGAGAGACACGCGCGTCGAAGGTTCTCGCCGTGGCGAGAATTCGAAATTCGTGGTGCAGTGGTCGCGGCGCCGCGAGGTAGAACGTCGAGGTCCACTCCTCCGCGCGTGCACACGCGGCGTGCATTCTCTCTGCGCCGCGCTTTGGGTCAGCCGCGGTGCACGAGTGCATTCGCGTCACGCCGAAGGGACGGACGAAACTCGCGGCCGTGGCGCGCGTTTTATGTAGATTTCCCTCACAGACGAATGAACGGCGCACGGGGTAAAATGACGACGTCTCAATGGACATTTAGTATCACTAAGGAATTTGTACGCATCGATCGACCGATTACTTCTTTCTAATTATCTTATCCCCCTATCGAGACTGGAGAAAGGCGTTCTCCATCTCTTCATCGTCGAAAGGCGCCTCTTCATCGTCGAGGACTCGTTTATCGCGCGGCCTTTCCACGGGGTCCGGCCCACCGCGGGAGAGGTCCTTCACCCGCTCCGTCCGCGGCACAAAGGACTCGGCAGAAGGTCGCCTCCCGCATTCCGTTCCAAATCTGGAAAGGCTTGAGGGGTACCAGAGGACGAGACGCGGGGTGAACGCCACTGGTTCAGCGTCGTATTCGCGAGCAATTGGTACATTCTAAACTATATATGAGGCTAAACTTACTCCCCAGGGAGAAGAACTTGAATTACTATTACTGTTACCTCATTATCTATGGGCTCTTCGTTTATATTTGTATAATACTTTGTCGAAGATTACATTTTTATCTGCAATAAAGTTTTACATCGATGTAGGCCAACATTTCATAAATGAGATAATTGCGATTGGAGCTTCTTTCCTGGCGAGTAAATTTAGCCTCACATGCACCGTGAGAAATAATTGCTAGTGCCGAAAAATGTTTTCTCCGATCGAAAATATGATATAATTCCAGGATCAAACCATGATTTTCGTCGTACAAAAAGTATTATAATTGATAGACTCGAATAATTGTATTTTTCGCGCAGGAAAAATGTCTTGTACCAAAACGTAGGTATTTTTAAGTCAAAAATATATGAGATCCTTTTTAAGAATCTGTATTTTTTTTTAATTTTTAACAACGTATATTCTTTATTCGACAAACGTTTTTCTTGACACTAGCAATCATTTTATCAGTATGGTACTGAATTGATTCCGTTCCCGTTGAGATTGTCACTTTCCGAAAAATCGAGAAATGTCACTTCTTCGAGGAGAGCTTCGAGTATTCATCCACCTCCCGAAACTTGTATCGAGACGCGAAGGATTAGGTAAAGAGTAGGTGATAAGAATATCGAGACAAAGTAAACTTACCATAGAGCGCTAGTGCAAGCCATCTCCTCTCTCGCATGGTGGCTCTTCTGTAACAAAGAAAATCGGCACGCGTCACTGAACAGTCCCGTCTGCCAATTTGTCAACTATCGTTACTCCGATCGTTCGCGAAGCGGAAATCGCTATTTACCAAGGACCTGACGAAATCCTCCAATTTTTCTCGCACACCCCGATCGAACTCGGGTGGTAAACACCCACCGCACCCGTTACACGAGGCCCGCTCGACATTTTTACGAGCTTATACCTCGCGATAAAGTTCCGTTTACTCGGAAAGGCGGACCGTTGAGCCCGGCGTCATTACCAGAGAACCAAACGTAACGATCGACCCGACAGTAAACCATCGAAGCCGCAATCGTCGCGAGGAAGTTATGTACATCCGCGATAATAACAATCATTTCGCGCCATTCGACACGATGAGAGCCGCGACAGTCGAATCGATTATCTCCCGACCCACGCCGATTGCATCGACCGCGTTCGATCGGTTCCGATCGGCTCCTCGTTATCGGGCGATTTCTCTCTCCGCTGGACGGGGCAAAAACGCGATAAAGCGCTATCCGCGCGACTCCTCGCGTCCGCGAAAGAAACGCCGACGAAAGTGCGCGATCGATTTCGCGCGAAAGGCACCTCCTCCTCCTCCTCCTCCAGAGCGCGCGACGTTTGCATAACGACGACGATTATTATTGTACGCGAGAGTGTCGTGACGACACCGTGCGCGCCCGCCGCTATCGATATAGAAAAGAACCGCGCTAGCCGCGGGTCGAAACGGGGGAAAGTTCCCTCCCCCTTTGCCGCCCACCGTGTAGACCGGTTTCCCAATTCGGCCCGCATATAAACACGTACGCGCGGCGTACATGATAATCGCGCGCTTCTGTAACAATATCGGGCGCGCGCGCGCGCGATATTCCGGCGACACGTTGGGCCTGGTCATGGTCCCCGCTGTGGTTCTCTCTCTCGTCATCGCGAAAAGTCATCCCCCGCTCGAGCGAGGCGCGCCGCGCGATCTCGATGATCGGTGTGAACGATCGCGATGAGGTTGTGATTTTTCCTCGATTTCGAAAAAATCTTCGGATTATCGCGGTACCAAGCCCAGGAAAAATCAAGTAGTTTGTCTGATTACTTGGCCTGATAATTGTCTGTTTCCTTTAAATAGCCGTTGATCGTTATAATCAAATTTACCAGTCGAAGTAATCGATTTTGCATTCCCCCACCCGTAAACGGCGATTTAATTCGGTCTTTTCATAAAAAAATATTCCTCTTTAAATTTAATTTGTAACCTGATATGTGTTCAATATCACACGAAAGAGAAGATATCCGGAAGAATAATTATTCGCAGAATTATAAATGCGTTTCTCTATTCGACTTTGTGACGTCATTGAAATACCAGAGAGAGAGACACATTACCAGGCAACGAATGCGAGAGAGATAGACTTACAGCGCGATGACGCAGCTCCATTTTTAGGGTAAAAATGAAAAAGTAAAAGCTGCAGGATAAACGATTTAGTCTGCAATACAACGATCTTGCAAACGATCTGCAATGCGAAAAAAATTATAGAAAAATCGAATCGAATGTAGCATTTTTTCTCAACGCAAAATCGAGGGGAATCGAAGAGACGACGCGAGAATCTCAGACATTTTTCGTCCACACCGATCTTCGACCGCGATCGAGGCGTGTATAACACGCGTTCGCACCACGCGGACGAATTCGAAAGTATCTCTATACCGGGTGAATGCGAGGAACGTGTGCGCGCTCGCGGTATCTGTTATACCTGAGAGACACGCGCCCCTCTTTTACGGAGGCGTCGTTACTGGAGCATGGCCGGCGAGCACGGGCGAGCGCAGCGCGCAGCAGCGCGCCCGCCCGGGCATACGTACAGAAACGGATAGGAGAACTTTCTCTGTGCTGTCACCACCGTTGTCGACCATAATGCAAGGATAACGCGCGCGCGCGCGCGCGCTGGTTATATAAATGCGCGATCGCGTAATACCTGCACACGGGGGAGCCGAGACTGTGGCAGCACGGTTCGAGGATCGATCGATCGATGGCTAGCGCGCCGCTGCCGAGGAGAGGGAATGGTGCATCGCGAATGCATCGCGTCCTTCCGCGTGTCTGTCTTTTAGCTCGTAATCGCGATTTATGATTTAATCACGGGGTTACGCGTCAGACGCTGGTGTCTTTCGGACGCGGGATTGCGGCGTGCACGGTGGTCGAATGAAGCGGTGAAAATCGGTAATCGGTAATCGGTAGTTACGATCGGTAGTTATGATCGGTAGTCTGCACTCGGTGCCGTTTAATTTACGCACTCCTGAAATCTCGCAACAAGGGAAGACGAAAGAGGCTCGTCGGTTGAAGTGGAAGAAGAAAAACGACCTTGCTCAACTATATTCGTAACCGGCGAGTCGCACAGCCCGGAGAACCCTTCCGCAGAGCCGAACGAAGTGCGTGGGAGTGCGCTCGCGCGGTTCCCACGGTGAAAGTAACCTTGCGCCGCTCGCGACAGTTTCGCTGAAATTCGACTGGCGATGATCTTCCGCGTCGCGAGGAGATATCGCCGCGGGCTGCATCGAGAAACTGCTGCGACCGCGAACGAATCGCTGTAAATAGCCGATCGTTATTCAGACCTTGGAAATCCATCGAAACGCCCACTCGAAGCTTCCGCGTAGCGGTTCCGTTTTGATCGAAATGTCTTTTTAATTGAGACAAATCTACGAGTAGAATTTAATCGACTCGTAGGATGGCCCAAGGCAAAAGAATCCGACCGCCCGCCTGATATATGTAGCGCGTGCAGTTGATCATTCATTGCGGTGAATTTACGCACGCGTTAATTAGTCCCTCGCGCGCGCTCCAATTCGCAGACAATTACGACCGTCAACCTTCCGTAAAGGAGCGAAGAACTCGACGCGGCGGTGGAGGTGGAGTCGCCCGCCGTTAACCGCGGAAAGGATCGCACGGAGGCGGGAGGGATGTTGCGCAAGCCTTCGCGGGGTAATCGCGGTGATGAGCACTCGAACCTGGCCGATGTTCTCAGACACCCTGGGAAATCCTCGACGCACGGCCAGGACGTAACGACGACGTCGGCTGTGGCTCGTGACGACGTGGTTGGGTGTGGGTGGATCGTATACGGGCGTGCAAGGACGTCGCGGTATTGAACTTTGTATGGATGTCGTCGTGGTGAACTGTTATACGGGCTGACGAGTGTATTTAATGGGGTGGTTCGAAAGGGGGATGGATTCAGTGATACTTGGGGTTTAAATGACGATTTTTTTAGGCATTCCAAGGAAAAACTGGTATCGGTAAATTTCACTGCATACTGTTAAAAAAATTTCTATTTTGAATTCGCAAATTGCGTTGGAAACTTTTAACCAGTAGAATCGTGTGGTAAAATTACTAAAAATTTGATGCGAAAACACAAATTTTATAAGAAATGTACAGGAAAATCACGATGAATATTGTAGAATCACAATAAGATATCGTAAAATCACAAAATCATGTATCGTAAATTACAATTTACTAATTTCTAAGGAAAAATTATGCTCCAGCATAGTAGAAACATTCGAAAAGCCTTATGTGTACCATTTTTTTTTATTGTAAATACAGTAGAATTTACTGGTATCAGTTTTCCCGTTTTCCCATGAAGGATTAGGGAGGTGAGCCATCTTCCACAATTGATCGGTAACATATCTAACTAGAGAAATATTATACTTGACAGTACATTTCAGATTCGATTCACTGGTCGCATTCAAACGAGTCCGCATCCAGGGACACGTAATTACGATTTAAGCCTATGCGTACATTCTTAGAATACACATCCCTGGACGACGTTATATAATTAGCATGATCATCGGGTATGCCGATTTCATAACACGTGTAGGTACACAGCCAGATGCCTGTGCTCGCTTCCATACAGCTGTTACACACAGCCAGATGTAAGAGCTGTGCGAAGAATCTTTATTTACAGCGCGGTAAAAGTGCCGAGGCATTGCGTGTCCGTATCTGGCGCCACGAGAGTTAATAGTAGGCAGGCAAAGAGAAAGAGAGAGAGAGAGAGAGGAGAAATAGAGTCGCTATCATCAGGAAAAGACTTTCGAGCGGTGTCGTTGGGTCGTCTCGCGTTACGTCAGATTACGACACGCGCGGAATAACGGTCACCTACGCCACCGCTAAAGGTCACCGGAAGTCGCGCCTACCGCGGACAGTTACGCGATCGTCTCGCGCGCGCGCGCGCGCGCGTTGCAGGCGTGCCGATTTCCTTCGTTCGCCGCGCCGAGGGACGGGCTTATTTTCACGCGTTGATTTGATGAATTTTTTTGAGGGATAATTCGAGGTCCTTTGGCACCGCGACGACAAGATGTACAGCTTGCATCGTGGAAATTCGAGGGGTTGCGTTTCGCGTGAGGTAACTCGCCGTGAAACGCGGAGGAGGGAGTGCGTGACGCGTATAAGTGTATATACACTGTTAAAAATGTTTGTAAAATTAAAACACTCTAATACACAAAAGTGTTGTAAAATTACAAATCGGAGAGTATTAAAAATTATTAATATAATTATCTCTTAAATTGAACGCAAGTGTTGTAATTTTCTCATAGATGCATAGATAATTTTCTTATTTTCTTATGTACATTTGTAGTAAATTTATAGTACTTTTTCGCTATGAATTTAAGAAACTAATTACATTAAATTTACAAACCATGACTTGTACGCGTTCAAGAGAAATTAGTTTGCTAAATTTACAACGAATCTTTTAAAACTTTAGTACAAATGTATATTATATTCGAGATACAAATGTAACATTTTTAATACAGATTTTCGTACGATAAAAGCTTCTTACACATTTAATTTTACCATCGATATTTTGAACAGTGTACAGCGCGCGATAAAGGCGTGGCAGGTCGCAGGACTCGATAGCCTTCAAAAGAGCGAACCAGTCGGGCCCCGTAGGCAAGGACCGGCTTTCATTTCCTCGGGCCTGCCGGTTCGATCGAATACCACTGCCCGTTTTATTCCTTTTTATACACTTCTCTTTCTCACTCTTTCTCTCGTTGCCTTATGTATACCTGTTGTTTATTTATACGCGATACCGAAACGATTATGTCGAACGATATCAGCATGCCCAGCAAAGGTCGATCGACGATTGAGACACAAAATACGACCGGGAGGGGCCGAGACTGATCTCGATGTGCATTGTCTACGCATCTCTCTTTCGAGAACTTTCTACACCGAGAACAAAATTTGGTCAATTTAACTTTCAAAATCTTAGAGACGATGACGAAACTGTTTGGTGAAATATGAATTCTCCATCTGCTTGGTTAGACTGACGACTTTTTGGTTAGAATAACTGAATATTCGGTTAGAATAACAACATTTAATTAGAATAACTTGATATTTTGTTCAATTAACCAGAATTTCAGTTAGAATAACTAAACGCGTCTAACTAGATGCATTTTGTTATTTTAACCTAATTATTTTTCTCAGAGTAGCTTCGTCTTATCTTCGCTCGCACGATGGGGCTACGGCTGACCGTGCAACGTCCTCAACAGCGCGAATTGGCGAACGAAATGTTCGCCGGGGCCAGGCGAGGTTAGACGGCGACGAAGCGATAGAGCGCTCGTTGGCATTTGCTCGACCGTAAGCGGATGTATATAGGTGTACTCGACGGTTATTATCAAATCTCGCGCGCGCCGGTAAAACGGCAAGTTAAGTGGGCATAACGCGCGAGCTTTGTCCCGTGAGCATCGAGGAAAGAGGCACGGTAGATGAAAACGCGACGGGGAGAGACTAGAGAGACGAACGAGCGCTTTATCTCTTTTTTATTCGACATTTATTGCGCGTAATTCGAGGGACTACAACTCTCGTGGCAGTCGCCGATAGCGTTCGCAGGTAGACCAGACCCGCCGCGAGTAGATAAAACCCGCAATGGACCGCCGGGTGCTTCGCGGCTCCGCCAGTGGCAACGGCGCGGCGGAGAGACCACAGCCGGAGTGGATTCAGCCCCGCGACGGTCAGACGCGCCCGTGGCTCACGGGCATCTTTCACTGCGACTGGATACCAGTACCGTCCGACAAGGTCGGGCGCTCTTCGACGCGAGCAGATATGCGGCAGTGCGACGCGCGAATGTGGTGTATGTAAGAAAAAGCCCGGGGACGATCGGCTTCCTCGTGACGATGCGTCGTCACGATACGAGTGCAGTCTGCAGAAGCACATCGAGCCGAGAAAGGTAGTTCCGTCGTATATTTAAGTGGTCATTAATTTTTTATTTTCCATTTTCTACTTGGGACGGTTGAAATTCAAACGAAATCCTTATGCAAACATATTGGGAATCCCCGTCGCATTAGTGAAACGATCAGAATTTCCATTTTCAACGAATCGTCTTAATAACGCGGACTTTGCGACGGCGCATCCCGGACACTCCCCCCCTCCCCATTCGTCCGCCTTGCGAAAATGTAATGTACCGAGCCCACCGCTCCGCGTCACGGTCAGGCATAGAAAGCGCGGACGTCGGTGTCTCCGGTGTACGTGATAATGTCCGTATAGACGCGCGTAAGTGTGCTTATCTCTCGCCGGGGTTGGATAATTGCGGAGAGAATGGACACGGAGAGAGAGACGTTCGCTTCGATTTTTGTCATCGGTGCGCGCGTCGCTAACCGTTCTCGCGTCGCGTGCAGCATGGGTGTGCGTCGCTCCGCAGGAGAATCGGGCGGAATACGCGCGCGTTATACAATACGCAGTAGATCGGTCGGTTCAAGGCTCGGCACTGCACCGGGTGGATTTCCGTGTCAAGGCGGCACGCGCGGGATTGGTTCGATCGCACGGGCTTTCCAAAGCGGGCTATCTCGAGGAACCACGGCGCCTCGCTCTCTTCACGGAAAGACTGATAACAGTACATTTTACCATGCTTGCAATAAAAGAGGTGCACAAGGGTTTCCGGATGTTTTTATCGTGCCGGAGAACAAATTTCCTTAGAAACTGGTGAATCGTGATGTAAACCATCACGATTTAATGTTTCCAAAAGAAAGATTACTGTACCACACTGTAAAAGCATCCGAAAAACTCTTTCATTGTGTAATAAATACAGTACAATTTACTGGTATCAGTCATTCTTTTTGATATAATGCTTGTCAAACTAATATTGATTTATTGAACAAATTTGAAGGCAAGTTAAACCAGCGATTCTCGCGAGAAATATTAAATTAGAAATGAGCTTTTATGCATTGGCGTATATGCAGGCATAGGAAGGGAGATGCTTTATTTTCCTGTTTCCATGAATTATACAATGCTGCAGATGTGTGTCAGAGAAACTGTTATATATATATATATATATATATATTTCTGAAAGGGTTCAAAAATTTAACATTAAAAAATAAAAGGACCTTTTCGATCAATTGAACGAGAAAACATAAATTAAATTTTTAATAAATCTCGAGAATCTCGCTAATAAAGTATGACCGCCATGAATCCTATTCTGACTTAAAGAATGGAAGAATGATGTTGAAAATATTTTATTTCTTTAAGTCGATCAGTATGTTATCAGTTATAATTGTTATGAATAAAGAAATATGTGTTACTTAACTAATTTAATCAAGCCCTTCTTATACAACCACCAAATATGATCCTACATGATAGAACTACCCTAATATCATTCGGAAATTCCTTTAGAGCGCAATGAGAAGCTAACAGATAATCGCGCAGGTGTTCTAGTCCCGTTGTACCCACTTTCGACCAGAATAACGCCTCGCGGTTCGGTAACAAAAGAAACGGAACTCAGCTCCCCGTCGAATTCTCATCGACCCGGGAAGAACAGCACGATTCGCGAACCATTCTGAGAACGGCGAACGTGACCCGTCAAGGTGTGAAGCGATCGGTCGCATCTCCGCGCGAGCGAACGACCTAACGTCGTATCTCCGATTCTACCGTTAGGATCCAACTGTATCTTCGGATCCTGCAATTCCAGGACTTCGGGACACGTCTCGCCGTTGCGGGGGTCGATGCACCGACGCCGCGCCGTCTTGGACAGCCGCGGAGGGAAGTCTCTTTTTTTCGATCGCGAGTCTCCAGTCGATCGGCGTCCGCGTCGTCTCGTCGGCTAGGCCCGGCGCGGCTTATTCGAGCGGAAAGAATGAGTTTTTAAGGGGCCGCGCGCGGTTGCACAACTATCGCGCGATTGCGACACGCCGGTCGTACGTGCGATATGTCGAGTTCGGCGGGGGATTCGAACGGAAGGCGAGGCCGAGGAATTGTTGTCGGGATGCGGAAGAGGTGAAAGACGCGGGCATGTCGATGGCGAATATTAGTCGTTTCGAGGAGTCCTCTTGTCTTTGGCGCCATTTACTTTTATAAATAATGTATTTATGAGGGATTCGGATGGATTTTACTTCATTGGTTTCGCGTACATCTATTTGCGCGGTTGCAAATTTTGTGTTGGAATCGGTACATTTTTATGTGTTAAAATCAACCGATTCTTCGTGATAATCGAATATTTTTATGATAAAATTAATATAAAGAATGTTAAAATGAATACAAAGAATGTTAAATTAACACAAAGAATGTTAAAACGAATAGAAAAAATGTTAAAATGAATACAAGAATGTTAAATTACACGAAGAATCGGTCGATTTCGATATAAAAAAATATGGGTGGATTGTGATCTCAACACAAAATTTTCACCCACACGCGCTCATGTGCAATTCTTCAGTTCAGCCGCATCGACGCGCATAATTTTCGTAACCGGCGGAAAAGATTTCGCAACACGAAAACGATCCTTGCGAGGGAAAATTATTCTCGGAAGAGAACGCAAGCCGCAGAGGCATATACACGCCTCGAGTTTAATCGTCTGTGCGGATAAATGGTACTTATGCATCGACGCACGGAGAGAAAATAGAGCAGCGGCTATTCGATCGGGCCGGCGCGGCGCGCGCGCGCGACGTAACGAGGAAACACGCCTGAGAAAATTCACTCTCTCGCCGACGAGAAATTATCCTAGAATCGCGGCGGGAAGAAATGAACGGTGTGAGGCGAGGATTTGTATCTGAACTCTTCTCTTCGAACGGAATGAATCTTATCGGTGGACTCCTAACTAAATCACTTCTCCGTGAGTCGTATACGGATAATGAAAGTCATTTCAACGCGAATACATCCGCGGAGGAACGAGACGAAAAGAGACTAGTCATCGTGACTCGTGAGACTTTATAAGAAAATCCGATGGGATGAAATTAACGGACCAAACGTAGACGGGCGGATACTATCGTCGCGTCACCCAGGTGATAAAGATCTGTATATATGGATTGTATATATATTTTGTATGTAAAACACATATATATAAATTTGGACTCATTAAATTTATATACGATTTCAATATAAATCATATACATATGTATAGTATTATTTATGGATTGTACAAAAATTAAAACATTTAAAATAGTACTATACATAAATCACAAATAGTTCGTATACGGTTTATATATAAATTAAAGGAGCCCAAATTTAAAAATGCTCTATATACAAAATACATGTAATCCATATAGATCTTTTCCACCTGGGCAGAGTAAATGCAGTCTACGATCTCCCTCTCCCTCTCGCGTTACCTAAGCGTCCGACAAAGACACAATGGAGATCAGTATTTCCACCGCGCGCGGGAAAAACTATGTGTACCGGCTCCTTTCGCCGGTGCAGACAACGACACCGACCGTCCCGACCGCCTCGCCATGCGAAAATGTAGGTCGTTAGTTATCGTTGCAAAATAAATTGGTATTTATCGAAAGTGAAATCAATGCACGAGACACCGGTGCCAGACCGGCGAGCCGAGTTCGGCTCTGACACACTTTTCTCGAGGCGCCGGGTGGCGCGTTCGCCTCTTTTATTCTTTTTTTTCCCCGCTCTTGATATATTTTCGCGTCGACGCGACCGCGGTCTCGAACGCGCGAGGGATGGGCGCGGGAGGCGCGATAAGGACGTCCCGCTGGAACGCCTCGAGCGCTCGCATATTATTCGTGGACTCTCCCGTGCGAGGAGAGTGGGAACTGAGAGCCGCATTCTTTCAGAGGGAGTGTGCGTATTGATTGCAATTAAATTGCACAGCGCTCGATTCTGGTCTGAACTGAATAGTTTATTTATCGTGTCGTGAAACTACCCAGATAGACGAATGTAAATTGTAGAGCAACTTTAGGTAGTATTGGCTCATCTGATGCGTTAAAGTTGTGCGCTTTATGAGCACTGAGAAAATAGTATCTTATGTCATTAGATGGTAATTCGATGTTAGAGTTAGTTGTTAAAATATTTAGTTATTCTAACTACACGTCCAGTTATTCTCATCAGAAAATGGTCAGTTAAATCAAACAGACGGAGGTTCCTTCTTTCACAAAATGGTTTGATTATAATTTCCAATATTTTAGCTATTATAAGTTGGCCGGCTTATTTTTCTCAGTATATGAGCGTCGCGTGATGATCATACAAATGTATCTGAGTAGGATTTAAATTCCTTATTCGAGGGACCCGCTATACACATTCCCCGCGACGTACTTGAGTGCAACGCTCCCACCCCCCGCGTTAGATCAACGGTAGCAACCCTCAATCACGCGATACACATTAGCCGCGAAGAAAAATGGCTCGCTCGAGCGTTCAAAATCGAACCCCGAGGAAATGTCCCGCACGCTAAACGAATTCACTTTCCAGCGGAGCCGCGCCGATCGGATTCGCGTTTTGAAAGTGAACGCGCTCGCACGCGTTAGAATACATTAGCGACAGGCGGGGTCCGCGCGTCGAGGTTACACAAAACCCGTAACCGGTCGCGCGCGGCGGATTGAACGGCGATAATAATAATCGCGGGCACGTTCGCGCCGCATCGCGATTCGAAAATATCGAGGATCGACGAAACTCTCGAATGTTAGGCGAATAAATCAATCTCGCGATAATCGAATATTCCTGGAGAAAGAGCCTTTCTATATTTTGCGTCGTCGAGTGACGACAAATGCCAAACCTCGTCGGTGGATCAGACGATTTTTGTCGAACGAAGACGATCGATGTTCACCCTTTGACATTGATCGATGCCATCTCGAGATAATTACGGATTTGTTTGAATTTTTCAATAATCGATGCGAGCATCTGTCTCTTTCACTCGTCAGCCTCGAATGCGCAGATGTTACGACAATTGAGAGGAGTTGTTACGCGGAGGAGGAAGTTTCTCCGTCGCGACGTCGATTCGATTCGGTTGCACCGCTCGCCTGTCGACGGACCTGAATCTCTAAGTAGCCACAGGATCGAAAGTGACCGGCTTCGAGGCGGACGCGTTGATGACCCGAACGAAAGTTTTGGGAGCCGTTAATGAAGAGCGAAAATAGGAAAGGCCGAGTGTGAGTGCGGATACGTGTGGGCGGCTATGTACGACACGTTCCCATATGAGAGATCGGCTGTGGAAATTGGTGGATCGATTAATTATGTATCGTCGTCGAGCATCACGAAGTTGGTTGAAGATCTCTTTCGTTAGATTCGATGGTGCGATAATATGTCGACGCTACGCTTTTACCAGGCCAATGCACTTAATTATACTCCGCTTTGAAGCGTTAACCCAGATTAACGAGTTTTTAGTTCCGTACGATATTCACGACTCGCTCTTCGGTATAATAATTTCTCTGGGATTTCTTGCGATGGATGTTATTAATCGTCTTAGGGTTTTTCCCGTGGCATAACGCTCTAGTTTTCGATCAGTAATCAGAACGAGATAGTTTTCAAGGTCCTACAATTCTTAGGAAGTACTTTATGACTTGAAGTTCGTAGAAGACTTCGGCTACCGCTTTAGAGACCAGTTATTTTTATATTTTGGAATCTACTGAATGTGGAAATAACGTACGTTTGATCGTAAGTCCTTTTAATAAAATGTTATTATATGTAACTTTTACGCGGATGATGCTGGCATTTTTTGCATTGCGGCATTGGATTCCTAGCCCTCGAAAACATAGGAAACGACTACGAACTCGCGAGAAGTAAGAATTTACCGTTTTCAGGTGCCTGGCGATCACTCTGGACCGAACGTGGAGGCTGGGTCTTCAGGGAACCCGCAGCTTTCTGGAGTAGGTAGTGCGGGTAGTCGTTTCCTATGTTTTCGGGAGCTAGAAATTCAATGGCGATACGAAAAATTCTCCAGCTCCATCCACTTAAAAGATGAATCCAGTAATTATTTATCCAACAGACCCACGATCGAACAAACATCGTTTCCGTGTTCCGTAGCATCCACAATTTAAGAACGGTTGCTCTCCAAGCAATTCACGATCATCTTTAGCCGTCAATGCGATGTTCTGAGTCTTTCGACCCTTTCCTGCCACCTGATAATCACTCTGGACCGAAACTGGAGACCGGGCTCTCTCCTACCATAGTGTAGGACCTCGCAAAAGGTAACTCGGTTCCAAATAAGGTTCGACGTAGCAATACAGTCTCATCACAGAAGTAGAAACGATAGAAATAGAAAAATGTCCTATTACCCTTTCCTATTTCATAAAAGGCATTTCAAACGGACATTGGGTGATCTCGAATGACCGTTCCCGATCTCTAAACGAGTACCGCGCTACACATGTCCAGAGCACTCGACGGGAGTCGCTTCCATACCCCTACTTATGGAGTAAAATGCGAGTCCAGCGACCATAAATCAATCTCCATGTCATTCCGCTTCCACATCGTCGCAGTTTGGCACGGACAAGTGGCTCGCGCTCGAAATTCCGCTCACTCCAGCACGCGCCGCGTTCGCCCAGGACGAAAGGGGGGCGGTGCAGCGAGCGAGATATCCGCGGCGGCGCAGCCTCGCTCCTTCGCGAGTCGTCGCACGTCGGTTTCAAGGCGGGTACCGATGGAAACGAAAGTGAAGCCACGGACGTGCGACGCGTCTCGACGGACGATCCGGACAGCTGCTCCGCGGAGACGGACGATCGCTTATCGATAAGCGGGGGCGACGACGCGGAAGAGTGGCGAAATCGAAAGCCATCGATCCGGTCGAAGCGTACAGCTCGCTCGCGTCTCCTTTTCTGATTTTATTTGCATCGTCTAGCCGGCGGTCTAAAGTTGTTTTACTTTCATCGCTTTCTTATTCTCTTAATCTGAATTGGTAAAAATAACTGACAATGAGAGTCGGTGACTTTTCACTGATTTTCAGTAATTTTCGCTCATTTAAATCGAGAGAGTAAAGTCTTCTCGCTCCGTATTGCGAATGACCGACGAAGACGTCGAACGCGACGAGAGAACCTTTGCGTTACACCGAGAGAAAAATGTAGCCCACCTAAATTCGACTAAATCAGCGATTACAGGTAGGGGAAAACAGATGTAATTACGTGGACTGATCATAGACTCAAATGGACTAGAGCTTGCTCTCTTCAAATTAGCCGTTAATCGTTATAACCGAATTTATTAAGCGAAGCGATTAATTCTGCATAACCCCACCCGTAAACGCAGATTTAATCGAATATACCGTTCTTTTTCTCTCAGTGTACACCGTGTATTTCACGATCTTCGTACTTCGCGAAAGCGGTTCGCCGCACGTGCAGACCGATTTGTTCGTCGATCCAACGTTTTCCCGATTTCGGTACTCGCACCGATCGCGAGTGGCCACTCGATAATCCATCGGTTTCCACTCGACGTTCGAAATTCGAAGCAACGCGCTCGCATATATGTACACATCTCGCCCGTTCGAAATGACATTCGTTGGCTTTCTCCCCGTCCTCGCGGGGTCGGCTCTCTTCGCGGAATCCTCTAAAGTTTTCTCCGTCCTCCTCCTGCGCGACGTTGCCTCCGGTATCTTTCTTAAATTTTCCGAGATACACCACCCACCCTCCGTACCTTCTCACCCCTTTTTTCGCTGAAAGCCGAGTTTGCGTATTTCGGGGGAAGTGAAAACGGACTCCGTCGACTCCAAAAATTCGAATTCTCGTGATTTCGTCGCGCTGTAAAGGGACCTGGGGGCAGAAATTGGATGGGCAAAAAGAAACAGACCTTTCTCACACTGCTCCGAGCCTGTCTTCTCTAATCCCTCATGAAGCCTCTTTCCTCACATCAAAACACTATGTCCCGGGGACGACGGCACACCCGCGAGCGCTTCGTGCACGGTGCAGCGATCGATCGATCCCTACCGGCGTGTCCTGTCAGCGACGATAGCGTATGACGGACGGACGGGCGCTCGAGACGCCGACAGAGGAGCGAACGCGGCGTGACGCACTGTGCGGCGCGGGACACGCGACGATGAGGGCGCGCGGGGAAATTTTCGAAATCGCGGGGAAACTCGAAATACGCGTTGCGAGATGGGCACCGCGTCTGGCCCGGCTTGAGACTGGACGGTGGAAGTGGAAAACGCCAGGAGTGTACGACTTCGTCGTCGGGTAAGCTTTCTACGTGGCGACGGAGAAGGGGCCGATGGCGACATAGGCGCGGAAAGTTCCTCCTTCTCTCCTCCGCGGCCTTTCCACCGCCTCCTTCGCCCGCCGCGAGGGATTTCAGAGGACTAATTCGTCGGACATTGGCGTGGGATCGGATTACAGAGCGAAAGGCGCGAGGGGATTCGTCGCGCGTTGCTTCGGGTGCTCCGCGATTCGCGCGGGGCGACGTGCGATCGGTTGCGCGGAAGAAAAATCGTCCGGTCGTGTGTTTGAAGAATTTCTGCAAAGAGAAAAAGAATTAGTCGGATCTACTGAAAATTAATTGCCGTGTCGCACGTAATTATCGAAATTATATCAGTGAAATCGCTTTTAACGCGTCAATTTGACATCACTTTCTCACAATCAGTTGGAATAATGTGTGATTTTGAGGAAAAATATCAAATTAATATGAAAAAAAAAAAATGATTTTTTACATCAATTAAACCAATTTTCATATTAATTTTATGTTTCTTCCTTGCAATCACGCATTATTCCACATGATTGCGAGAAAGAGATGTTTAATGATTGATATCCATCAGCGAAGAGACGGATTACCGATGACGATCCTCTCGAGCCCACTGAGATGAAATTTATATCTTCGATGTCATACAAGTTTTTCTCTCGTCTGATCCATGTCACGCAATCGCCCATCGGTCACCGTCCATCGAGAACGTGCTCCGACGGTCGATCGAGATGACCCTGGTCCATTTGGATCTCAAGAAGCAGAGCGCATCTTCGGAATCGTTGGGATGCTGCGATGCGAACCGGTTACGCGCGATCTTCGACATCTATTTTAGGAGATGGAGGTTTGCGTTGTATTGAACTCTCGCGATGATGATAGCATGGAATATCAGGTCGTTAACGTAGATACCACCGTCCGGGTGCATCTCTCTTCGACGGAAGATTCCAGTTGAATTAAACTCGATTTTCTCGCTATTAATTATAACTGAATCGGAGCGAGGCCAAAATTCGAAGAATACAATTGATTTGGCGTCAATTTCGTTACAGTTGTACACTGAGAAAAAAAATTGGTTGAATCGATTTAGTTGATTTGAATTATTTCAAGCAAAATCTCTCATATTTCACGCGAATAGATCTCAACACCGCTCGTCTTCGCCGATTGCACCACACCAGCACACGAAGAAGGGATCTCGCGCAACGTTGACGCGCGAAAGGATCATCTCCGTCGAGGAGCATCGAAGGCTTCGGTGAAAGTAGAACGTGATGTCTTTTAATAAAGAACGTTCCTGGTAACCCGTGTCCACCTATGCAGTCGCGCCCACCGCAGATCGCGACAAAAGTATCACTTCTGGACGATCGAAAGTCGAATAGCACTGGAGAATAAATAGATTTGTAAAAAAAAGTAGGAATAGAGAGAATTACGTAAAATTTATTTACGCGATATTCGGCTCTTATATTTATCCGTGCTCCATCCCCCTTAGGAATTCCAATAAACACTCGTCCTTGGAGGTTGTCGAGCTCGAGGCCTCGACAAATCGGACATTCATTAGAGCTACCAATTATTTCCGGGATACACGGGGCCATAGAAGTATTTTAATGTTCTCTTGATATTTCTGGCAACACGAACGTCATTCGGACTGACGTCGCTCGAAAGCAATTAATACAGTAATATTTTCGTATCATATATATTTTTCAGGCGAAGAGGAAAAAAAAGTTCACGAAGAAAGGAAGTTTCTCATACTTGTATGATAAATTAATAATTTCGGACAGAGTTATCGACACTGTAGATCGCGATCTGTAGAGTAAGCGCCTGTAGGTACACTTTACCAAATACGCAGGTGTACGGCAAGCAGTTAGACGACAGGAGTTACACGCATAATTCTGAAATTGAATGGCGAACATTTATTAATTGGTAAATATTCTCTCATTCCTCCTCTTTTTTTCGAGGAATTTCTTTCCCTTTTCTCCCTGTTTTTATTTCATCTTCGTCTCTCACGAAAGGAATTCACTTTCATTCGAAAGCGCCTCCGTCCTTTCAAACACGAAAAATAAAGAACTTACACGAGACGTACGTGTTCTTTCGGTATCAAAAGTTTTCAAAGAAATGACTCAATTCGAGCGTTTGAGATCTTTCCTATAGAACTCAGAGGTATTTCAACATTTCGCCACCGATGCGAATGTAGAATTTCGTAAACGCGCCCGAGTTACGTTTTCGGCAGTAACACGATGGTGCGCTGAATCTCAAAATTCACAGCTCGTACTCTACGGACTCCTTAGACATGCGGACGAGATGAAGAGGTACGTGCGACGTCTATATATGTAGAAGTTTATTTTTAGAAAACACCCAATACCTTTGCTGCGTCATTCACTTAAAAATATTGTGGCCGCTCGCCACCAGATGGCGAGATGGCGCTGCTCCTCTCGTGAGTAGTCCAGTACGGGTATGGTTCATAAGACCGCAACCGTTCGACACTTGTGGGTAGCAGCCCAGGGCGTCTGAAGCTGGAGTCGGCCTAGCCTTAATGACGAGTTCAGAAATCGACTCCGGGGCGAAACGCTCTGCCGATAATGTGGCGCCCACATCTATCCGCCACAATACAATACTAATTACAATAGTACTTAATTAGACATTATCGATGCGAGTACAAAAATCAATCGCAAATGTATTATCTGCGTTACTTGCTAACAGTCCTTCAACGTCCTTTACGCAATTCCTTAGCGCCTGTTCGATCAGTATCGAGAGATACACAATATAATAGTGTTTTAATATTCTTATAAGGATATGAACAGGGAGAGGATCTTATGTAGGTACGGAAGGGAGAGATTAAGTACAAAATATTCGTCACCATTTACGACCAATTTATCGAGAGCCATCTATGGATTTTCAATTCGAATCATAACGTGGTATCGTAACGAAAGGAACATATACATATCGTAACTGACACAAGTCGATTGCCCGATTTATCGTGCGTCGGGAACGTCAAAGACTGTAATTTCTGATGATACGGATGATACATCGGATCGCCCCACCCGGTTATCAATTGACTGCAATTCCACCGGAATCGATTTTTGATCTGACGAATTAATTGGTAAGTAAACTGGGTTCGAATCGAGTCGTTTTTACGATTTTAAACGACATCGAAATATTCGTTCGCATATTTAACGATGATATAATTCAAGAAGGATCTCATTCCCCGATTCGATCCTCGATCCGATTCGAATCTCTTTTTGCTCCGATGGGGAAATGCAGCAGTCCTAGAATTCACGAAACGCGTTGTTTCCTTCCCTCGGAAGTCCAGTGTCGCTGGAAGGATCCTTCTCCGTTGTCTATTGTTATTTTACCCGCTAAGCTTTAAATCTTATTTCCGTTGACGTCCCTGTAGAGGTCGTCGTTGATACCGTAGAGTCTCGGCGAGTCGTTGCAGTCTACCTGATAACGTAAAAACGTTACGTCATTGAATTATTTAAATTCTAAATTAAATCTGAGAAATTAATATTTCATTAATGTGATAATACACGATAGGTACGTACCTTGAACCACCAATCGCAAACGCGGGTCGTTTGGCTGAAAACGGTGCCGTTTGGGCAGAGGAAGCTGAATTGTCGACCGTTTGGTAGGCACCAATGCCATACCTGGACAGAAGTAATTGTGATATCGTGTACTTGATAAAAATTCATTGACTGAATTTTTGCGTTTCTACGATTTGGTTTATCTTGCGATCGACTAGTCGGAGGAAAAAATTGTCCCAATAAAACTTGTAGAGTAACTTGAATTGGGCAATTTTTATTCGAAGCATTCTTTCCTACGACAAGTCGATCATGAAATGAGCGAAGTATATAGATTCAGACAATATTTTTCATTAAGTTTATCAAACAACGCCGAGATAACGCAATTCTTTACTCGTTTGTTTTCTCAAAAGTACATCGAAAGAAATAATTGCTAGTATCATACAAATTTTTTTTGAATCAAAAACATTATGACTACAAGTTTTTAAGAACACAGATTCTTGATCTAAGAATATACAGATACATATTCTTGATTCAAGAATACCATCGTGGGAACAAGAAATTCTTTCCATGCAAAAAAAAACAATTAGGACTCGAACCTATCAAATATTCCCTTGCACTAATTAAACAATGGCTCGATGCTGAAATTGTATCACGTTTTTCATCGAAGAAAGCATTTTTTTGACACTAGCAATTATTTCTCTCAGCGTATCTACATAATAGCTACATATATTTTGTTATCGCACGTCCGCACAAAGTCAATAACTTTTTCTTTAATCACGATTTTTCGTTCGTCCGAACTGCGCAAAAAAACGAACCTAAAAACCGCATTAACCGCGAATTGATAAGAGACTCACCTGACAGCGCGCTTCGGGATCGGCATAGTAACCGGGCAGCTTTCCGCCGCAGCTGAAAGTGAGCCCGAAAGGTACGGAGTTGTAGATCGGGTAATCCACACCTGGCGTGTATCCATCCACTTGCTGAAAAATCAACGAGACTGTCAATCGCGTCCATCGAGTTATCAATTGCCCTCAATACGAAGCGTTCGAATCGAGTACCCCTTTCGGATTTCGCAGATCTCTCTCGAGAAGGCTCACACCACGGCCTTTCGCAATTGACTATTAGTCAAAACGCGGCAAAGAGGTCGTTGCAACACAACGCAGATGTGCTTTCCGTTGTGTATACGCGCGCAGAAGTGACCGGAAGTTGGGTACATTGTTCCCCGGCGGCGGATGCAAATCTCCGCGGCTTTGTATTCATTTCGTTCTATATAGAATATAGCTCTCCCACCCTTTCGAATGCAACGGGTGACTCGATTGATGCGCGAAAGCGAAGATCGCCGAGACGCGCCAGACTCTCCGTCTTTGCCGCTACGCTGGAACGGCCTTTGCCGCGCTCTAACTACGTATACTTTGCAATAATTTAATTTATTTATTTTTATACTATTGATACGATTATTGCTTCTCGATACACTGAGAGAAAAAATCATATATCCAATTAAACTTGCGTTTACGGGTGGGGGAATACATAATTAATTGCTCTGACTGATAAATTTCGTTATAACGGATTAATGGATATTTGAAGCAAACAGACTGTAGTCAATTCGAGTCAGTTATTGGTCCAAGTAACTCGATCCGCATTCCCCATCTGTAACCGCCGATTTAGTCAAATTTTCTACATTTTTCTCTCGGTTTAGTCATTCGATTCGTAATTAAATTCTAATCAAACGATCCCATTGATTGCGATTTTCCACGAAGAAATATATTCGAAGAATTGGAAAGCAAAATTATCATCGTTGTAAAATTTATAAATTACTCCCATCGTACAATTTCGCCAATAAGAATCCTCGGCCCGTACACGTCTCCTCTTTCACATCATTAATTTCGCCCCCTGTTCTAATTAATTTTCACGGTCGTCCCTTCCGGTCCGGACATCGCCAGCGACCGGCCGCGCAACCTTCACACTCCATGGACCCGATTGTTGCTAGCTTCATTCGGCGTTTCCTCTCAGCTTTTACGACTCGGCGAACTAAATTTTCTCCCGCTCGAATACGATCGATCGTCAAGGACGTTTTTATGCGTATCATCGGACGGTGCAATCGCGTCTTTCCCCCCACTCGCTTCGGAGCGTGCACGGAGAGCCTTGCGCGAGGGAAAGTGCGCGCGCGGAGCAGCGAATAATGCCTAATTAATTAATTATCTAGCCGGCGTCGTTGTCCGAAGGAACGCGATGCGAGAGATACGGTTCACGACGCGTGTCATTGTTGCGCGATAATCCGTGGGAACAGAGGGCGATATTGCGCGCGCGCGCGAAAATAATAATTTTAGTGAGAAATATTGTATTAAGCCACCGTCATAAATTTCGTAAAAGTACTCGACCCCTTCCTCCTTCCGCCCCGCTGTCATTACGGCGCGCGCTTGCGCAATGCCACGGGTAATTGGACGTCGTGGGACTGCGTGCCCAAAATTTGTCACGAAATTACGCGCGCGCGCGCGCGCGCGGCGAGGTATACTCACCGCCATCGTTCGGTACAGCAGGAACGTTCCGACTAGTAGAAGAGCGCAGGACGCTCGATACCAGGATATCATCTGGAACGATTGAAAAAAGACGACGGGGATATTTATAAGGAGAATGCTTATTTCTGAAAAACAAAAAACAGCAAAAAAATTGGTCGTGCGATGGAAAAATGCGATTCCAAGAATTTTGGTGTTTAGGTTTTCAGGGATGCTGCAATTCTCGATGTAATAAAAATCTAGTATCTAGTATGAATTTATATGGATGACTTTTACTGTGAAATAATGTCAGTCCGATGTTAATTTAAAGCCGTTGACTTCAAAAGAAAGATTTTTACTTCTGAAATCTCCAGGGATGCTGCAATTTTTAATGTAATAAATATCTAATAGTGTGAATTTATATAGATGACTTTTACTTTGAAATAATGTCAGTTCGATGTTATAATAATTTAAAGTCGTCGTCTTCAAATGAAATTTCCATATCGCTGAAATATCCAGGGATGCTGCAATTTTCAATATAATAAAAATCCATCAGCGTGAATTTATACCGATGTCTTTTACGTTGAAATAATGTCAGTTCGATGTTAATTAAAAGTCGTCTTCAAATGAAGATTGCTTAATATCAAAATTGATTTAAATTCGAGTTATTTGAAGTCGCTGTTCTTTTTATTTTCTATTTCACGATCCTACATTTTTCATCTTCTAATATTTACGCACTCGGCTTATAATACGACTCGACGTCTATTCACGTAATTAGAGTCCGGTTCACAAATCCTACATCGGATATCGCCATGTCTACTTACGATCTTATCGCGCAATAGACCGAGGCTGCACGAGCGAATTTTTCGAGGAATACGATGTATCCATGGATTTCAATAAACACGAAGATAAAGCGTTATGCCAGCAGGATTAAAGGCACCGGTGGATTAGAGCACCGTATCGAAGCGACGATTAGTCATACACGTGCGACGCGCGAAGTGACCAATCCGCGTCTGCTACCGCGCCGAAGATAACGCGAACGGAAAAACAAAAATAAATAACATCACTATGCAAACCTCGGTATTTTTCATATTCTTTCTCAGCGTCGTTAATCCACAGCGGCGATCATTGATATCGTATCGTACCCCGCGTCACTTCGCTCCTCCGCGTCTCACCGCACTCGCCGGACCTGCGACTCTCCTGCGACGGTGCAACAGGGCGGGAAACGGTTGCTCGTTTTGCTACCTCTTCTCTAAAGTGGTTCGAAGACGTTCGCGAAGAGGTGGTATATATATGGCGCTCGAGATCGTCGCGTGGGGAAGGGCTACTCTCTGAGAGCCCCCCTTTCCTGGGACTCCCACACACCCCCCTCTCGCCCCACGCCCTCCTACTTTACCGCACGCGTTACCGGGAGACACAAGAAGAGAGAATCGCCCCCCTCGAGACGGAGGAGTCGAGCGGTTGCGCAATGTCTGTGCTCTTACACCCGTGAAAACATTCGTAATACCGCGGGCAGTCGTCAGAGGGTGAACCGCATCTCGTTGGTTAATCGGGGTGACCCAGTATGCAAATGCATCCTCCCTCCGCATCCTTGGCGCGTATCGTGCGGCGAAATCGCATCGGCGCGTTCGATTTGTCGGCAATTCCGTCGGCGGTGTATCTATACCTACACTTTATCCACTTGTAATGTAATAAACAGGAAAAGTTTGTGAGTTCGTGGGATCGTCGGAGGTATTCTCTGGAAATAGTGATCTGATTGAAGAAAATCTTTCACTGGTAAAAAAGGAGCCTGGACTTTCTGAATGAACATAGGCTGCACTACAAAAGAATTGTACTAAATTTAATACAATAATTGTATATAAAGCTTTTATTCGATACGCGATAGATTACGAAAATTAGTATACTCCGTTATGAAATTTACGAGGGTAATTTCATAAGGAAATATATCAACTTTCATAATTACGGAGTATATTAATTTTCACAATCCCGTATTGGAAAAAAGCTTTATGCAACAGTAGATATGTTAAAAAAATCCAAATTTTTTACGGTGTACATTTCGTAAGGTTTTGACAAAAGAGAACTGACGAGTGACGATTTTAGTGGCGTAGGTCATCGTAAAACAATAAAGTCCGGGATGGCATATATTTCTCATCCACGCGAACGAAGTCACGGGCTTTGCTGGTTATCAACATTTAAAAAAACTCGGTAGCACTTAGCGCAACCCGGATGACTCGTCCGATGCAACGCGAGGTGACGAGGTCGCGATGCCTCTGAAGATTATCCATTATCCACGCAGTGAACGATCGTTCGAGCGATACGCCAAATGATAGGTCGTCCCTCGAAATTACGATCCAGCCGGAAATCGCATCGACGGGCAGATATTTCGATCAGCGGATTTGAATTCTCGCGAGGACCTGGAAATCGCACGTGCCGCGCGGCATCCGAACAATCCGACGTCTTCCTTGATACGGGCGATACGATCCAAGGTCGGGGCGGGAGCCAATTACCATTCGTACCCGACTATCAAACTCAGCGAAGCGTCGCTTCTCATCTTAGAGGTCGCACGTTTTCATCGCGATCCGATCCGCGATCGCCCGCTCTTCCGGTACCGTCCTTCTCAATCTTCCGTTGCGTCTTCCGAGCAATTAGCCGGGAGTGCGGAGGCGTACCCCGCGTTTCGCGGAGGCGAACGGAGATTCCACGGAACTTATGCATATACGCGCGCGCAATCGCTGCACCCGTTCAACCTCCGCGCGCGGACGCAGTCTTTCCCGACTGCAGCGCGAAGATTGTGCAGCAGCGAGGCTCGTTTCCACCGAAATTTTCGCAATCCCGTTCCGTGATTCTGTAATGAGAAAGAAATAGCTCTTCCTTCGAAATTCCACAGTGAAACAAAATTTAATTGTTCAACCAAATTGATCTGTTGAAGGTCAAATTTCGTCAAACTAAGCATTATGTTGGACTGTGTACAGGTGGAATAACTAAATTTTCTCGTTTCATTCGATAAAATTCGTTTTGTTGCACAGAAAAAAAAATTAGTTAAATCTACTAAGGTAAAACACCCAAAGGTTGACAGGGTATTAAAGGTTGACACTCTCATGACAAATATGCGTTATATTTAGGAATTATTATCGTCTATGGAGCTTCGAGCTAATGTTATATAATAGATGGTGTTATTTCCATTAACTCTCGAAGCTCCATATACGTTAATAATTCCAAAATATAGCGCGTATTTGCCATGAGAGAGTGTCAATCTTTAATACCCTTTATTAACCTGTCAACCTTTGGGTGTTTTACCTTAAAACTAATCACTCTTGTGGGGTCGCAAGTGCACGGAAAGAAAAATGTGTAGCAAATTTCGAGATCCACGATTCTCTCGTTTTGCGAAACGTCGGTTCACTGCCGAAACGATTTCGCCGGTGCCCCGGCGCCGTATGTTAACAGCCGGCAATACTCCGCTAATATTCGACAGCGGAAGTTGACCAACCGGTTCCGCGAGAGCGACTTCGAGCGGCCTCCCGACGAAGAATGATCGGTGATCGATCGCCGGCGCGCGGATCTGCCGCTAGTAGTGGTACGCGCGCGCGCGCGCGCGTAACGATCTCGCCGACACGATAGATAAGCGCTCGCGCCCGCACGCGTAGGTGCTCGCGCGCGATGCGCGGTTGCCCTCGACGTTTCGCAAGTTCGGATACCTTCATTGTGATCGGCAGCGTGACGCGGCGGCGGCGGGCGGCGGAGGTCGGTTGAATTTTAACGAGACTTCTCGCGCGACCGATCGAGACACCCTCGAAATTCCCGCGAGATCGTCGGATTCCTCGACGAACGCACCGGTCATTTCGACATCTCGCGGAGATCTTGAGGAATCGCGCGGCGTCGCGTGCAAGGAGACGAGGGAAAAGTCGGACTCCCGCGATACGATTTTTTTTTTGCGACGAAACCCACCTCCCCCGTCGATCTTTGAATTACCTAATGCAATTCCCACGCGGAGACGCCGCGGCGAGAACACGAGAGGGAGCGGAGGAGCGTGTAAAACTTAATCGCGGCGCATCGTCGGACCGCGGTAACGCGTTGCTTTCGTAATTCGGCGCACGGGGTGGCGGAGGATTCGACGTAGTCTTGATTCGAATGCTGCGTCTGTCCGTTATTCTTCAGTGGAGAGTTTTTTTCCGCTTTTGAAAGAAGGTTACCTATCCGATTGGCTGTTGCGCGTGGTTCAGTCAATCCTAATCTAATTGCGTCAATTGAATTTTAAAGGTACTCAACGACATTAATTATGCCACTGCGATACTTATTAGTGCTTGGGGTACTAGAATATATTCGCGTTTCAATCCTTTTTTTTAGACAAATATTATTTTTATTTAGTTCAGGTAATTCGTTTTTTTAGGATTAGAGGGAATGATTTTTATGTGGATCGCGCGTACAGTCCTTAGCGTACTTTTTTTTACATGTGAATGTCTTTTAAGGGGATCTTATTTATTACTCAGTATGTTCATCTTATTTTCACCTATTCTCGTTCTTTATCACTTCTTTCTTTGAGCGCTTTTACAGGATCAGTTCTAGAGCCGTAATAAACGTTTCTTTTTCTTCTAAAAAGGCGATAGATGATAAATGAACTCAGAATAAACAGAGCGACATATCCTTCCCCGCGTCGCATAACGCAAAGACGCGAACCACGGAGGATTATCTCACTCTCGGATGAGATCAACTCGCACCGCTTCTCGTGGAAGTCGGCCGCACTCCGCGCAGTATGCACTTTCATAAATTTCATAACTCGATTTCCGAGTCTCCTCCTTCCTGTTGCGGCGCGACGCTCTCCGTCTCTGCGTACGTGGATACGCGCGTACAATAAGATGACAGAGGAAAGTTTTTCCCATGCCTGCACGCGGTTTCCTCTTCTTCCGACAAGTGGATTAATCACAACCTTCGTCCTCTGATGCGGGCGACGAATGTGAGAAGGAGGAGAAATTAATCGAGCAGAGAGGTGCGTCATCGGAAAAGTCGAGGATGCGCTTTCCAAGCGACGTACTTTAGTCGAAATAATGTCACTCGCTAAATGACGTCAATTTGTTGTCAAAATGACATCAAACGTCTTTCAGAAATGATAAAATAATGAAGTTTTACCATTACTGTGTCATCTCTGAAAAACGTTTGATATCATTTTGCCAACAAAAAATGACATCATTCAGTCGCATCATTTAGTCACTTTGACCGCATCCTCGACATCAAACATCCATACGAAATGATCAAATAATGCAATTTTATCATTATTTTGTCGTTTCTGAAAAACCTTTAATGTCATTTTACCAAAAAAATGACGTCGTTTAGTGAGTGTCATTATTTTGACTAAAGTGTATTGCTCAGGAATCACATCCTCGACTTCTCCAACGATGCACCTCTCCATTCGTTTAATTTCTCCCGCATCCTGCATAAATACTGCACCGCTGAACTGTATCGCTGCACCGTGTTTAAACACCGGACGCTCTCTCTACGAATCCGATGATCATACAGCCGATGCAATTATTCGCCGATAAATAGTCAATACCTCCGGATAAAAACTCATGAGACGAGGAGCCCGCTAATGACATCATTTGCGCCGACAGGAAAACATCCACGAGAAATTACGATACAATGCGCACCGAAACGTCATCGATCACCCACGCTGCAACAAGCCCTGCCACACGAGTCTCCGATGCATCGGAGCTCCGGAGCACGTGTCGCGGTGCAGGTCTGTCCGCCGGACGACCGCGAGTTAAGCATACATCCAGGCGCGTAGGCACGCGATACCTACGTATGCCTCTCGCTGTATACGGAGATAGAGAAGCCCGCGTTGCCCACCTTCGCGGCGCAGCCGCTCGGTTTTATCAGTCGCACGCAGTCACCGCGTCGTCGCGCCGTGAACGTGTGTCCCACATTTTCAGTGCGCGACGCGCGACCGCGACGACGCGTATCGCGCGGTGTGGCTCTCTTCTTTCCGCTCTCTGTCGCGGCCCGCGGGGGAAAAGTTCGAATCGCATTTTTTTCTCTCGATCCCTCGCAAAATCTCGAAAGAAGCGCGGCGCCAGACACAGAGGAAGGCGAGCGAGGGAACCGCAAGTATCGCCGGCCGAGCGGGGCATTGTTCTCTGGAATGTTTGCGGAAAAGAACGCTTCGCCGTGACGACGACGACGACGACGACGAGGACGACGACGCGAAAGAGCGACTCTCATGAAAGGTACTGGCTCACGCCTCGCTGTATATCACGGGGAATCGAAACAAGACGCGCCTCGGGAATTTTCGTCCGCGCACGAACGTACCGTGACTACTTCTGCGTTCGGTTACTTTCGGCTGTCGACGCACGCGGGCCGATCTCGGAGCGCGGAGGTTCGACGGACTCGATCGAGCGCGCACCGGGACTCTTCTCGCGAAGGCGCGAGGAAATTCGTGGAGGAGAGGTCGAAGGTTGGCGGAGGGAAAAAAGTGGATTCGTTGGGTTTCGGGGAGGAGAGCTGAAGAGGTCGATAATCTCGCTCTTCTCTTACCGTTCTTCCTTTAAATCTTGATCCGCGTATGTGTAGGAACGGATGTGGATGATTTGGCGAAATATTTATTTCCTCGTGTGTAGTCGAGTCGATTGTATTTGTTCTCGATGTGCATCATATGAGACTAAATTCACTCGCGAGGGAAGAAACTTGGATCACTATCATCTCATTATCTATGAGCTTTTCGCTCATGTTTGTGCAATACATTTTTGGAGATTATATTTTTATCTGCAACAAAGTGTCTCGTATCGATGCAGGCCAACAATTCATAAATAATGAGATAATGATGATTGAAGTTTCTTTCGTGGCGAGTAAGTTTGGCCTCATATGGTATAAGGCGCGCAGTGTGACGGAATGAATGGAAGAATTTCTTCGTCTCTGGGGTTTATGTATTATAAATCGGAAGAAAAGTATCGAAGGACCGCGTAGAGTAGACCGAGGCGAATTGTGTGTGTGTGGATTATAGATCTATATTTCTTGAATCGTATTGAAAATGAATATTTCGATCGTTTGTATTACTTCGTTCCTCTCCAATGAAGTACGATAATACGAATAATCGAAATGCTCATTTTCACCACAATTTAAGAAATAGACATAGATCTAATATATATAATCCGATTCACCTCGTTTCATCCTCTTTATTTGAGTCTATTACGGAGCTTATTATCAGCTACTAGTCGCTGATTGTCAGTCATTTCAGCCGATTCAGATCTAGAGAATAAGTATGAGAAGAAGACGAAGAGCCCGTGTATTCTCAACGCAGCGAAGAGAACACGCAGAGACTTTTCAACACACTCGCAGCGCAGCTCAGCGAGAATTGCAATGTGGATAATGTGCTCCGTAATTTCGTGCGCTGAAGAATTTCGATGCATTCCAGCTTCGTGTGAAACACGCGTGGTACCGATGTATGCACGACGAAAGACGCGATGGTGCGCTCACACAGGCAAACCTCGAAGAATTTCCGCGCGAGAATCAACCGAGCGCGCGCAAGAATTTCCCTGGACCACCGATCACGTGACCCAGCGCGACAACCGGAAGAAGAGGTCGGACCCGATCCTCTCTCGTCGCGCCTCGCCGAGCTTAGGGACGCGCAGCGAGAGAGACACCGCCTCGCTGCGGCACTCGATCGACGACTTGGCCGGGGCAGTCGATCGAACGCGAACCGATCGGCGGGATCGGTTTTCCGCGATCGACAGCCGGAGCTCCGCGAGGCTCGCGCCGCGCCGTGCAGTGAAATAATGTGTCGATTAGGCAGACACCGACTTCCGGTCGACGACGCGACGTCACGGAGGTATGTGGACGCGCCAGTGATATGTGGAGAGCGCGAGTGCACTGAGATAATTAATAATCGCTGGTGCTAAAAACATGTTTTTTTTTTTTCAATGAAGAATATGATATAATTTCAGTATCAAGCCTCGGTTTTCTTTGTGCAAGAAAATATTTGATAGGCTCGTGTAATTTTCTTTTCTTATTCGTAGGAAGAATTTCTTATTTCCACAGCGGTATTTTTGAATCAAGAATATAATATTGTATATTCTTCGATCAAGAGAATCTGTATTTTTTCAAATTCGTAAGATCATATAATATGGGGATAAAATTATTCGCCATGAGAGAAACTTCAATCATTTTTTTCTCATTATTTATGAACATTTAGCCTACATCGATGTAAGACTGATTTGTAGATAAAAGTGTAATCTTCAAGAAAGTATTATGCAAATGTGGCCCAAGAGCTCATAAATAATAAGATAATAGTGATTGAAGGTTATTTCCTGGCGAGTAACTTTAGCCTCATATTATGGTGCGTTTTTCATTCGTGGAACCTTTTTTTGACACTAACAATTATTTCTCTCGGTGTGGTATGAGTTTGAATTGTTGATTTCTTATCGTGACATCGTCGAGAAAATTTTCACTATACTTCAAATAACATAATCATCAAATTTTCACGAATAATCGGTAATAGTCGACGAATTCGAATCGCATTAGTGAAACATACGGATAAATAGTGTGCATCCGATCGATTCGGATTGTCTCAATGCGATTAATCAACAAGTATCGAGTTATTCCACTGGAATTCCTTCGGCAGTTCGTAACGATTCTTCGGACGTTTTTTGCCCTCTTTCACTGACACGGTAAAAACGATAGCCGCCACTCTCCCGGTTCGGTAAAAAAAACCTCAGATCGTGCCGCGAGAGAGTCTCCGAAGATCAGCGGCCGCCTCTGCAACGCGACCAATTTAACTGTACTTTTCTGTTTCACGCGATCGGTTCAACCGATTCGTATCTATATACCGATCTCGATTATCATTTCAACATCGCCGTCGTATCGTTTCGACTTCCTATATACGGGCACTCCGACGTCATTCCCGATCGGAACTGCGCCATGACGCGCGCGATTATTTATAGGGCCACCATATCGAGAGTCGTTCTCTCACCGGTGACACGAGTTAAATTCGTCGCGAGGGAATAAATACAATGGAAGCCTACCGGTCACTCGACGCTCGACACGGCGTATTATCGGAGGAACCGCCGCGCTTCCGGTCCCGCGCGTCCTTCCGGCGCCCGGCAATTATTTCGTGCGCTCCGAGAGGACGATCGCGAGGGCATTGCATCGTTCGTCGTTCGAGCTCGTTTTCGATAATTAGTAAAATTAATAATTTTAAGTACAGAGGAAGTTATTCTATATTGCGGATGCACGAGCAATATCACCTGATTCATATGCGGCATATTTTACAGCAAAAACAAAAAACTTTTCCATTTCACTAAGTTGAGAGTGACCTATTTCTGATCTTTTTTAGTAAAATTAGTGTTGTTTTATTGTTGATTATTTAAAATTGACCTAAATTTATATTTATTTTATTGATTTCAAATGACATTTACAGAAATGCAATAATCTAATTTTGACGAAAAATTCGAGATAGGAGATATTGCTCGTGCACACCCGCGATATACTGCTTGCAACAGTAAATGAAAATGTCTCCTCTGTAGAAATTCTTGAAAACGACCTCGAGTCTCAGCACTACTAGACGAAATAGTAAATATTGCTAGTTTTTTTTTTCCACATGCGCAGCGCTCTTCCGAGGCGATCGAAATTCTCGTATTGCGGGCGAGGACAAAATTCTATCGAAGCACTCCTCGATTCCCGTCTTCGAAACTTCTCGGTTCTCGGACTTCCCGCGCTCCGAATTCCGAGAATTCCAGATCGGAAACTAATGGCACGGAAAGATGATCGCGAACGGTCGCGCGACCGGGGGGCTGGACGTAACGGAAATCTCGGGAGCAACGATCGTGTACAACGCTCCTCTCGGTTTATCCTTATCTCTTTCACTCCTGTCCTTCTTCCGTCGAGAGTCGGTGAGACGATCGCGTTCGATGAAAATACTTGAGAGTTATTCGTCGTTTTGAGGGAATTTATATTTATTTTTTCTTCTTGGTTTTTGTTCAATTCGGGAACGATTAGAAGGTCTGGTATGTTTTATACGCGGAAGATCCAGGTTACACCCGTTACGTGAGGACGAGCGATGCTCCGCTATCGCGGGGGCTGGAACTAGGCGACAGGTGTACCGAGGTTAACATACCGGGTGATTCGTCATTTTTAGACTGCATTGCGGCATTTGAAAAAATACGTGGTAACGTTCGAGTTCCACAAATCGAGAGAGAAGTCTACTCGATTGAAACAAATTTCCAAATTCATCGATCGAATTTTCAATCATACCTCTTAGTGCATAAATATAGAGTAGATCGGAGCGAATCGGACCGCAGGGAGAATCGGATCATAGATCTACATTTTTTTGATCGTGGTGAAAATGAGGATTTCGATTGTTCGTATTACTCCATTGAGGGGAGAGGAATGAAGAAATACGAAAGATCGAAATGCTCATTTTCAACACGATCTAAGAAATATGGATCTACACCCGGAGAAAATGTCTAGTTGATTGCGAATCCGATGGAAAAATTTATTTGAGTTGAATAGGAATTTATTCACATTGAACAAAAGTCAAGTCAAGTGAGTATTTGAATTAAATAAATACTCTACTAGATTCGTACTCGATTAAAATGACGTGCAAAACGTTTATCTAATTCAAATAGACTTTTGTGTTCGATGTAAATAAATTCCCATTTATCTGAAATAATTTTTATATTAGGTTCGTATTCAATTAGAGCTTTTCCTTCGACTCGCCTCGATCTACTTTAGACTAAGAAAAGAATAGGTATGATAGATTTGAATAAATTAGCGGTCACGGGCGAGCGAATGCAGATCACGTTACTTGAACTAATAATTTGCTAGAATTGACTACAACTTTTCTTCGTCAAACAGTTTTCAATCATTATAATTAAATTATTTAATTCAAGAAACTAAATCGGCATTCCACCGTTTCCACGACTGCCAATTCAGTCTAATCTATTATTTTCTCTCTCTGTGTACGTACGAGACTTCCTGCTCGTTAATCCGTACCGATTTTTATTACCACCTGTTCCATTATCGGAGTATAGAGTTCCAATAACTATTTTTTTAAAGTGTCGATAACCATCGTGTATCATTTTTAAAGCCACTCAATGATCATTGCATTCGTTTTGGCAGCATATTATCGGGCACGCGTCTATCCACATTAATCGCTTCAGAATTATACCGCACCTCTCCGCTGTGCTCGCGATGCATAATTCTCCGTCTGCTATGTCGCGCACCTGCAATGAGCTAAAAGAGAGAGGGCACCTATACGCATATCGAGAAATCCATCGCCACCCGACAATCGGTCACCTCACTCACTTCCTGCCCGCAGCGGTTCGAAAACCCCCTGGCCGCACGTAAACTTTTCATTATATCGCGCCTCCGTGTTCGCGTGACGATGATTGTGCGCGCGCGCGCTCGTATAGGTACGGGAACAGGTTTGAAATAAGCAGGAAGGACGCGGGAAGCGCGGAGTGACGAGGAAAAACAACGGATATAATACAGTGTATATGGATGAAGAGAAGTCGCGTCGAGGGGAAAAAAAAAAGCGATCGCGCTCGAGTCCCGAAGCGACTGACCGTATAGCAGAGCGACTGACGAGCGAGAATGCTATTTATTTAATGAAAAATTGTATTTCTGTGCATAAGTCGGTCTCCCAGACTCGAATGCAAGTTATAATATGAATTATATTTTGGTTATAAATGTAATGTATTTTTGACAAGGAAAATAATGTTAGATATTGTAGGGGAAAGTCGGGTAAGATGACGAGGCGGGTAAGACGACGAATTCGATATTTAACAATATTGACGCTAGATTAAGGGCCAGTTGCTACACCATTAGAAAGCGCTATTGCCGCGCCACCTACAGTAACCCCAAAATTCCCATCCTCTCTCTAGTGCACATGTCGCCCGGTGAAACGGAAAACGTGATTTCGTGCTCCGTCGTTATCAATTTGTGAAGGCCTTCCGTAAGGAATTACGCTTGCTGAGTGAGTATTTTCAATTTCTACTCGTGATATCCTTAAAGTACTGCTTGAAACACGTCTATTGGTGTATAATTTCAATGTTTTCTGGTTAGTTGAAGTTCAGAAATATTTTACTAAACTCAAAATGGCGATGTCAAAAATATCAAATGGCGAAACAAGAAATATTTTCTGCGCGAAAAAGAAAACAATTGCTCGAGTTTATTAAATATTTTCTTGCGCAAAGAAAACCATAGCTTGATCCTGGAATTTTAACATATTTTTGATTGGCAAAAAAGCAATTATTTGGCACCAACAATCATCTCCCTCATTGCATGCGTCTAAGGGTTAAATCGACGTTGATTGCAGGAAGACGAAAATTGATTCGCGCTTCGGAAATTCCCGTCAATTCGACGAATATGATAATTGATAACGAGTAGAATTATTTGAAACCCTCGCGATTCAATTTTTTTCGGAATCGGTACCGCTAACGCCGATGAGTCGTAACGCCGATCGAATCGGCCCAACCAGACAGGGTCAGGTGTGCAAGGTGCAACGGCACGCGTCGCTCGACAGCTGCTTTCCGGTTCGGAAGAAAACGTTGAGACTATTTCTGTATTTCGTGGGTCGGTGCGCTCGATAATAATCGTAACGTACCTACGCGGCGGACGAATTCCGGTGTCGTGGTTACGTACCGGTTCTTCCGGCGAGGAGGCGGAATCTCGTCGCCTGGACGCGACGACGGGCCGACGATTTTGCAATCCGTGCCTCTTTTTTTCTCTTCTGTAAATATACTTTAATTTCGCTGCGGTAATTGCATCGTTGAACGCGGTTATTTATTCACTGCGATCGTGTCTCCACCGCGAGAACGATCGATCGAGCCTGTGGGGATTTTCGATGGCGAAATCGCGATCCGACATTTATTTACAGATAAGGGGTTCACACTTAGCGCGACGTCAACGGTGACAAAACGGCGTCGCAGCGCGACAGTAATCTCCCGCGCCTTATCGCGACGGCCGGTATGATAAGAGGATCTCGTCGAGTTGTACGTGCGATACTGCGTATCGCCGTTGGCGAACGACACCTGCGGTTTACAGTTTCTCTTCGCGGAATTCGGCGTCGTTTCGATCGGCGGAGCGTCTAGAATTTCACTCATGATCGCGAGCGCGAGGGTCAGTGACGTGAGAATTGTCATCTCGGTGCGAGGAGAGGTGCCATTGCTTCGTATCGTGTAACAGAAGTACCTGTACGTGCAGCGAGAGTGACGTCACCGCGAGACGCGTGACACACCGAGGGTGCGTCCCTTGAAAGAACTCATTCCCGCTTCTATTAATCGAAATCTCCGTTGATCGATTATTTTCTGAACGCGCACGGAGAAAAAGAATTAGTTGGATCTACTATAATTTACTTGCGGGGTCGCACAAGTAATTATTTATTTACGTCAATTAGATCTTTCTTCATGTTAATTAAATATTTCTTCTTTGCAATCACATTCTATTCCACATGATTGCAAGGAAGATATCGCACACCTAGATCAAAACAGCATCAACTCAAAAAAAATTGTTTTTCAGAAAAAGTAAACCCCTTATCAAATATCGACATGAGAATCAGTTTTTTTGCCATTTCTGAAAAACAAGTTTTTTTTGAGTTGATACTGTTTTGATCTAGGTGTGCGATATGTCAAATTGATGTATTAAAAAATTGTATTGATGTAAATAAATAATTACTCGCGACTGCGCAAATATTTTTCACTAAATCCAACTAACTCTTCTTCTCTGTACCTGAAAAATAGATTTCCGTATTTTATGTAATACATCGAGAAAATAGTTTATTTGTAGTTAATAAATATTTGTTCGAATATGACGAAATAAACGAATTTTATTGGACCGAATAAATATTCGTTAATTATTACAGCACATTTATTTGGCACAATTTGATCCTTTGAAACAACCGTTTGAATGAAATAAACGTTTTACTAATTAATATATATTCTCCTGTCGTAACGAAATATTTATTTTGCCATATTTGAAATTGCATTTATTAACAACTAATAAACTATTTCCTCAATGTACGTCGCAGCGATACTTTCGAAATTGCATACATTTTTATTTTTAAATCTTTACGAAAAATATACTTTGACGATATGACGGATAGCGGACGAATTCACATGATCGATAAAGGCATCATAAATTCGTTGGAAAAAGCGATACCGATTATTTATTCCGCCTGATCAGAAATCGAACCGAGCAGTTACCTCGAACAAAAAAATCCCGCAGATAACCATGGAGGAGGAGGATTTCGGTTACACGCGTCGCGACGACAAGGTCCTGCGCCAGGTCCTGCGCGGGTCCAACGGGGAGAACCGCGGCGCGGCGGTGACCGGGGAACAGGAAGAGAGGGTGACGGCCCCTCGTAGAAAAGCGCTCAACGCGAACGACGAATTCATTCCGGCCGCAGGCGTGGCGAAGGGCTCGGAGTCGGGGACGTCACCGGAAGCCGGAAGCGAGCCAGTCGACAAACGGCCACTCTCGAAGGCCCCAGTCGCCCGCGACACGCCGAACATACCGAACGTCGTGGAGTATCACCTGAAAGTCAAGCCGCGCGGCACCGAGAAGAAGAGCAGCGTCAGCAGAAACGTAAGTTGATATTTTGACGCGTGCCCCTCGGCGTCACCCGTCGTCGCGGTTGCGTCGGTTGTTGTCGTTGATTGACAGTTTTAATCTGGGAGTGAAAAAGTGTTGAGGGAGTTGAGGTGCCCCTTTTTTTTTAAGTTTGTACTTTTACCATGGAAAGGTATTACGCTTCTGTAAGTATATTTGTGCAGTTCGAAGTGGCTCTCGGTGCTTAGAGAGGATTTAATGATTTTTAAATTGATCTAGTAGTGGTAACATGTGTATATAGTATGTAAGAATTGTTTTTCAAAAAAGTGTTCATCTTACAATTCTATTTGCGATTTTTGGAACTTTGCTATATTGATCACGGAAAGACGAAAACCTGTAAATTTGACTGTGTTTAGAATCAAAGAGGTACAGATAAGGATTTTCGGATGCTTCTAATGTGATGCTGAAGAACAATTTTTACTAAAAATTAGTAAATTATAATGTAAACTATCATGATTCAATTATTTGAAAAGAAAAAATTACTGAACTGCACTCTGTAAAAGTATCCGAAAATCCTTACGTGCACCTTTTTTTATTGTAAATACAGTAAAATTTACCGATATCAGTCTTTCTCTAGACACTTTGGCTCCTCGATTGATGCAGATCAATTAGGAATTGAATCCCGAACGAGTAGACTAAAATCTCAGGCTGCTAACGTCAATGCGATCGAGTTAGAATTCAGTGACGATCGCTGTAAGCTGCACATAAAAACCAAAAATTGCTTTTTATCCTGTTTTAAACGCGAGTCACTTTACGATCGGACCTATGAGCGTTTTTCAAACTGCCACGTTCGCGTAGATCGCTGCGCAAAAAAAAATAAATCGTAATATTTACAAAGTTTGTGATAAATTTCAGGACAAGGCCAATTTATCGTTACGATAACTACAATTTTAGTAAAAATTATAGCAAATTTTACAACTTCTACAAGTTTTACTATAATTTGTACTCAAATTGTAGTTATCTCAACGATAAATTGGCCTTGTCCCGAAATTTACCACGAACTTTGTTGAGACGCTACGATTTATTTTTTCCGCGTACGTATAAAATTCCTTCTTCCCCCTTGACACTTCTCGGACGTTACCGAGAAGTCGATCTCGCCTCTTCCTTTTTCCTCCTGGGAAAGAGATCCGTCGCGGGACTCGTTTCGTCATGCGAACATCGTGGGAGATCGTCCAGATTCTCCAGAATATTTTCCAGGCGTCGTCGAACGTTTAAGCGTGTACCGATGGTTCCGCTCGACTCGTCGAGGCTCTCTTCGACGCTCTTATTAGCCGTGAATTATTGCCAGTTCAGCCGCGCGCATTTCTCCGGCCTTGTGGTGACTCGGTCCTGCGGGATCGTCGAGTCAAGTGTCACCAGCCCGCGTCTGGTTCGAGCGCGTGGTATCGGATTTCCAAGGCAACTCTTCTCTCCGCTCGAGCTATATAATTCTCGCGTGGTATTTCACGTGGAATTTCATCCTTGACCCGTTCCACGATCCATAAACACGAAGACCTTCCTGTGGAAGCCGCCGGAATCCAGGATCCCATTCAAAACACTTCGACTTCGGCTCTTCGATGTTATATCAAAGGCTAACTGCTCTCTGATCAATTTCGTTTGAGTTTCGACTCGACCCAGAAGAAGCACACACACACAGAAGGTGTAATTCTCTTTCTTTCCGCAGATCGGCGAATCGTCCGAAGAGATGAAGAAGGAAACCCCGACGATCCCCTCAAACCAGGAGCGGAAGAACCTCCCGGCGAAGCTCTCGAAGCTGACGATAGACAACAACGTCTTCGACGGTTCCGACGACCTGCCGCAGACCTTCCAAGTCAAGTACCTGGGTTCCCACGATGCCCGAGGTCTCTGGGGCATTAAGCACACGAGAAAACCGGTGGACAACATGGTCGCCTCCGCGAGGTCTCTACCCGCCGGAACCATCCTGCCCTTCATCAGGCTCATCGTCTCCGAAGACGGCGTCGCGCTGATCCCGTTCGGCAAGCGAGGCCTGGACGGCGGCGTCTCGAGGATGTATCCCATAGAGACGATCTCCTACGGCGTTCAGGACCTGGTGTACACCCGGGTGTTCTCCATGATCGTGGTCCGCGAGACCGGCAACGTCAGGGGCGTCTCGCCCTTCGAGTGCCACGGCTTCGTCTGCGAGTCGAAGCACTGCGCGAGGCAGCTGACCTACGCGTTGGCCAGCGCCTTCCAGATTTACTCGCAGAACGTGAAAGCTCAGGGCAGAGCCGAGGAGACGGCCGCCAATGTCAAGAAGAGGTTCGCTATCGACCTGAGGAGCCCGGAAGAGATCGAGGCCGACCTCGCTATGGATTCCGAGGCGTGACGGGGGTCTTTATGGCGTACAAAGGAACCTGGGTGGCTTACGCTCGCTTTGTTCATTCTTCTATGATCGCTATGATCTTCCGGTGACGACCTTCGAGTCTCGAGATTTTAAAGACGGAGAGACTATGACTGCTATCGGATTTGATCGCTGTAGTGGCTTCCTGATAATGTACCAGTAGGTGCTGTAATTCGAGCGAGTTCTGAAAATGATTGCATGAAACGAAGGCAGTCTTCGAGTCTCGAGGTCTTGATCGCTACACTGAGGACAATAATTAGGTTAAAATGAAAAAACGCATACTGAATCGAAATTCTAATATTAGCTTGAGCCTTAATTTGGCGGAAGTGGACAAATTCTGGCTCAAACTAGTATTAAAATTTCCACTCGGGATCCAGTTAAACACGTTTAGTTGTTCCAACCGAAATACTGGTTAGTGGAACCAAATATCAAGTTATTCTAAGCAAATGTTTAGTTATTTCAATCAAACGTTTAATTATTCTAATCGAAAATTGGTCAATATAACCTAACAGATTGAGGATCCATAATTCACCAAACGGTTTAGTCATTATCTCTAGGATTTTGGTTCGATTGACCAAGTTATTTTTCTCAGCTTATCGGGTCTGATCGCTGCAGTGGCTTTCTGAGGATCTACCAATAGGTACTGCAATTCAAATGAGTGTTGAAAATGATTATACGAAACGAAGGTAGTCTTCGAGTCTCGAGGTCTTAGAGACGAAGAGACTATAGTCGCTGTCGGGTCTGATCATTGTAAAGGCTTTGTGAGAATCTACCAATAGGTATTGTGATTCAAACGAGTTCTGAAAATGATTATATGAAGTAGAAGTAGCACAAGAGAGCGGATTATGTCCGAAATGTAAATATCGAGGAGAAAGGTGGACGAATTGAACGTAGGGTGAGCTCTACAGTGGTTGTGATAGGGTCAAAGTCGTTATCGGCACTCTTCATCGATAGAGACATTGATACGTCGATATGATCATAATTTCGTTCACTCGAGCAGATGGAGATAAATCTGCATAAATCGAAAGAGCGACGAAGCGAGACGTTATATACTGCGTAAGATGAATGATTCCCGAGGTTTTCTCTTATATTCGATTAACTGCACACGATTTATAGCTGTAATTATTAATATCGTAAAATGGTGGAAAAGTTACTAGGTCGACGACGCGTGCGAAAGGCGTCACGGAGACTCTGTCGTTCGATTTCCTCATTTTCTATCTATTTTAAGATATCATAATCGACTTAAGTCACGTAGGTAATTTTGTTCGCCGCGAGTAGACGTAAATCCGTGTATTCTTTCGAAGGACGACAGGAGTCGAGAATCGCGGAGCGCTCGGCGAATTCGCAATATCTCAACCGTGTAAATATGAATCAGAGTATTTCCGTGTACTTCCACCTTCTAAGGAGCGGGCATTCGCGCGAATTGTATCGTAATTATTATCGGCAAAGGAATATAAAAGATGGACGAGGGCAGGCAGCCCTGCGCTTCCTCCCCGTACGATGGCTAGTTATCCAAAGATACACAATTATAGCGAAGATCGAAAGCTTCCTTCGTCCGCTAAACGATAAACGCGAAATTCCTATTTTATACTTCGGAGGATATCGTTTAATTTTTCTTAATATAATTAAAGTATTTATTCGAATTGATGATATACGTACCTAGGCGGAGGTATTTTATATATTTTGTATATGATCCATATGTGGTTTTGGTCATATATGGATTATATATGACTTCTATCTATAAGGACTCTGTAAAGATTTTTCAATGATTGTAGGTATAATCCATACATAGTGTGTGTATGGTTAATATAGAAATCATATAAAATCCATATATGACTAAAACCACACATATGGATCATATATAATTTTTAGGCCTGGATAGCGCGAGAGAGTGAGCGCGTCCCTCGCATCACTTTCGACTTAGCCGTTTAAGTTTCGAAGACCAATATCGAACACATATCAGTGACTGTATATATATAGATATTTTGTAATTACGCGTACCCAATCATTACTTCATTATTATTTCTCGAACGGAGGGATCGCTTTTCAACGTTATCCCCACTTAAGTGTGCACCGAGAAAATTTATTTTTATGCAGGCTCGTTTCTAAATAGTACCGATGTTTAAAGTCCCGTAAATATTGTATTTTTAACGAGAATAAATTGTTATCCTTGTACCGACGTGCAATGACTGCATTCCTGGCATTTGTATGTGCGCGACGAACGTAATTCGCCTAAATCCTTCGCGTCACCGTTAGAAGATTAATTGCGTCAGATTTTGAAGAAAACAGGAGAATTATAATTTATTAATTATTCGTAAATACTATATAGCGATTTTCTTACTTAATTTGTCTTATTTTTAGTAATAACTATCAGCGATAAATATATGTATAATTCAGCAGCATCGGGTCTCTCTCATATGTTTCTGCAATTTATCTTTCACTCCTCAAAGTGACGTATTTTTTTTCTGAAATTTGCATTTCCCTCCGAAGATCAAAATCGATCAATGATTTCAGAGAAAAATCAGGAACGTCCATCGTCCATCGTCGCCACGCAAAATAATTCATTTTCCCCGCCACAATTTTGCCCCGAAGAAAATCCGTACCTCTCTCTCTCGGTCACTGCCGATGGACCAATTTTTGTCTCGACACTCGCGTAAAGGGCGCTCTCGTTTCAGCTTCCACTTCTGTGATGTTCAAGGAGCGCCCCATTGGAGGTTCTTCAGTTTTTCCAATCTCTTCATTGAGCGCGTAGTACTCTTCAGATTCCTCGCACGGTATGGAACTCTCCGTTCTCGTGCACACGAACGTCGCCTGCAACGATCGATCGCGACGAGATTAATCGGAGCGTTGAAGTCTTCGATCGAGTCGAGGCGGAAGACAATTTCTCGTTTACCTGATTGAAGACGGTTTCAGCGGGGCAGATGAAGCTCCACCTGGTCGTGGCGCCTCGCGCCTGGGGGAGGCACACGTGGAAGATCTGACACTCGTTCTCCACGTCGGCGTAGTACCCGTAAATGCGCTCACTGCAGGAAAACGTATCCACTATGTTCTCGCGGATGGCTGTAGCGTTGTTGGGTAATTCGAGACCGCCGGTTTGTTTCTATCAGAAAAAAGGAGAACCTTTACTACACTGTAAACACAATTTTTTATTAAATTTAATATATAATTGCGCACAAAGCTTTTATTCAATACGTGATTATGAAAGTTAATATACGCCGTTTGTGAAATTTAAAAAGGCAATTTCACAGGGAATTACAGTATTAATTTTCATGATTACGTATTTGATAAAAGCTTTGTATACAATTTTATATTAAATTTAATAGAAACTTTTTTAGTCGTGGGATCCTCACACTCAGAGAAATGTTCACTGTAATATTCGAACCTGTGTCAGAAAATGTATTAGTCATAAATACAATTTTGTTTATATTGAACCAAAATCTATTTGAATTCGACACATGTTTGTGTAAATAAATCGTAAGGCGTTTATTTGCTTCAAACTTCTGTTTGCTCCTTATAGATAAATTGCTTATTTATATCGTGAATAAATGTTTCTATTAACTTCGTATTGAAATGAAAATGTTATCCGAGTGCGAGGAAGAGTCGTCTATTTTTATCCGCTTACTTTGAACACCGGAACGGGTCTCTTCGAGATGGGAGGCTGCGGAAGGGTCGAGGCCAGCGCGAAAACGCCAAAGAGCAGTAACGTCGTACGACACATGATCCTTCCTTTGAGAGGCTTCCGCGACAATTTTCGAATTCGCGATCGATCGTGCACGAGACTTCCGTCAGGCTCTTTTCGCGGAGATCCTGGGAACACTGACGTTTCGGCCCGCGGAAGGGTGTTATATACCGTCACCACGTGAAGATCTTGAATATTGTATGAATGGCCGATTCCCGGTAAGCGGAATCAGTCATTTCAGACACGTTTGGTCTGTCAATGACCATCCAGACAGAGACGTCCGCATCTCATCCGCGAAGGTCCGATGCAAATATCACCCGGCGTGGACGACGTATATCGCCCCCTACTCGGGCGCCTCTTCTCGCGGAGGGTGAAATTTGAAAAAAGTTCATATAATGGCGCAAGAGCTTTCCTTGAGATATTGTCAGATGAGTACTTAGCCACTGTCCCCTCGATCGACTTACGCCGAGCAAAATAATTAGGTTAAAATTGCAAAATCCATCTAGTTAAACGCGTTTGGTTATTCCAATCAAAAGAACGGTCAGTGGAACCAAATATTTATTCAATTATTCGAACTAAAAAGTAGTTTGTTTAACCAAACAGTTTGGTCATCATCTCCAAGATTTTGGTTATAAATTGACCATATTTTTTTCTCAGCGTAGAATTCCGAAAGATATCGCACATATCACTTCCCTGAGACTTCCGAAATCGTCTCACCAAGGAAAAATCCCAAAATACGTCCTTCCCCTTCGGCATGGCCCGGGCACGAGCTGCGCATCGCGCTGCACTTGGCGTGCAGCCAAGTGGAACTCTTTCGGGGATCGCACACATTCGACGTTCGAAATTCGAGGGCCGATCACAGCCTCGTTTCCCAAAGGTCGCATCCTAAGTAGCGACCGGTCCTTCGATGCACCTACTTAGCAGTTTTCACGGGATCGACGTTTCGGTGCCTCTTGCGAAATCCACCGTTCTCTCGTGTGCCGTCGCTTCGCGGATGACCATGTGGCAGAGGTATAAATGCTTCACACGAACGCTCGTGATTTGAGAGGCAGATAAAACGCTCGCGCTGACGGGGACCGGCGGTACGTACGGGAGAAGCTGATCCGTCGATTTGATAATTGCGAGCCGATTGGGTCACTCGACGCTGTTGTGAGAGATTGCGCTGCATTGTTGTCGGTATAATGATTCGAACAAAAAAGTGGGAATGATTCACAGCTTCTTTTCAGATCGGCGGATAACAGTACGTAGTCATGGTGCATTGAGAAAAATAATGGTATATAAAATTAAGTCGGTGTGTTTACGCGTGTACGATTTAGTCGAATCTACTGCATTTTTTCTCAGTGTGTCTAGTAGAGTGTTTGAAGGTAAAATTTCCTGACTATTCCAAAATTTTTTCATCCGCACCACGAGCGCGACAAGGTGAACAGCCTGGACTTGTGGAGCCTCTTAACGATTCAAGACGCACTTCCACGTCGATGTCCAGGAATACAAAGATTTCGAGACGTCGGCGAAAAGAGAAAAAAAAAAGTATGGAACTTGGCGTTGCAGAAGTATACCTACGTTCTTGTGTGCGGTTACGAGTACACTGAGAGAAGACTTTATTTGTAGCTGATAAATGTGTGCTTGATTATAGGGCGAAATAAATATTTCATTGTGCCAAGTAAATCTAGGTTAATTACTATATTGAAAACAATAATTGGGTTAAAATGACAAAACGCATTTACACAGAAGAAAAGAATCAACTGGATCTACTGAAAATTACTTGCGGGGTCGCAAGTCATTATTTATTTATCTAAATTGAATTTGTTAATACATCAATTCGATATCTCTTCCTGACAATCATGTGAAATAGTATGTGATTGCAAGAAAGAAATATCTGATTGATGTGTGTGAAAAAGATTTATTCCATGTAAATAAATAATTACTTGCGACCCCGCAAGTCTCCTTCATTTAAAAAGAAATAAAATTATGACCAAAACGCGAATATTTGCTTGGTCCAAAGAAATATTTTTTTCGCCACAATCAAGTGTGCGTGTCTTAACTATAAATAAGCTATTTTTTTCAGTATAAGTACCCACCGTGCATTCTACGATGAAATCGACAGTGGGAAGAAGCTCTGTGGAATGCGGACGATTTTCTTTTACAGGGGAAATTGAAGACTTCAAGTTGAAAAGGCTACGGAGCATCCGCTCCTAAAAATCTGCAGTCGAATTTCGTGAATAATTTATTACTAGGATCCCAACGAAGAGGTCCGTGTACATTTCTTACGCGCGATGATGAAATAAATTACTACGATAAATTACTACTTATAGTCGTACAAGTAGGCGCGCCGACGCGTTGAACGGATCGGATGAATTTTGCCGGGATGCGTGAGTGGTCGCGAATTGCGTTAAAATACCTTGAAGTAATGAATGATAATAAGAGTAAGTGCGCGATTACAATAAATATCGTAGAAAACTCTGCTCGATGAGTTCGTAGGTCTGAGAATCTCTGTATTCGTATATTGGTCACACGAGAGGATCGACACGTGCGAGTAACTTTGGTTTAACGGGAATCTCGATTGCTATTCCGAACTCCCATTGGAATAAAAATGAGAAAATGTCTTCGCGCGCACGTGGGAGATCGTCTCTCGTCGTGTCCCGGAAGTCGTCACGTCGAAGTCTACCCCGTGAATGGTACTGTTAATTTAAAACATTTATATAATTCAAAGTTTCTAAAATTTTCCACGAGAAATGATATTTTAACTGGGTAACAAGTGGATCATTTAAGTCCCAGTAGTCCTTTCAAATTAAACAACGCTACACTGAGAAAAATAACCTGATCAATCTAATCAAAATTCTGGAGACCAAAACTAAACCGTTTGATGAAATATAGATCCTCCATCTGTTTAGTTAATTTGACCAATTTTTTGGTTAGAATAATTAAACTCGTTTAACCAGATGCGTTTTATCATTTTAATCAAGTTACTTTTCTCAGTGGGACAGAGCAGGATCGGCGATAGGAGAAGAGAAACCAGCGAACAGTTTGGATTTTCTCCTGCAAGCGTTGTGCGAGCGCCTGAAACAAAAAGACTACACCGTCGAACGGGTCCGATGATCGATCCGATCGTGAAAGCCTCCGACGATACGGCAGAGTCTGCCGATTTTTTGATTATCGTTGACGCGTGCGTCACTCGCGTTGCCTGGTACCACCGGCAGACGGCGTCGCGAAGCACGCGCGAAGAGAAGTTTGCATTTTCGTATGTACGTCGTTCGCTCTAAAGGCCTAAAAATTATCCCGAATCAGCGGCCGTGCGAGTAGCCGCTATAGGGGAGACTCTCCTCGGGTTGCTCGTCGGATGACCTCGCCCAATATCCGGCCGGCTCCTCGTCGTGATCGTAGTGGTGCTGATGCTGAGCGTGTTCGTAGTAAATGACTTTGCCGGGACCCTTCTTCAGGTCGATCCAGAAGCGCGCCGCGTTGAGCAAAAGACTCGTCACGGCGATGACAAAGAATTTCATTTGGAAGTGGGTTGAGATCAGTTGGAGGATCAGACTGAGCTTCGCCTTGAGCAGCATGGCGATCATCAGGAACTTCTGGAGGGCTTGCTTCTTCTTCTTGCCGAATTTTATCTTCTTTCTTCGTGCTTCTTCTGCAATGGAATTGGACGAACGATTAGTTTGATGAGTAAACATATAAAAAATTGCGATCAAGTTTGAGAACAAAATTTTCCTGAGAACTTCAGGTGTTCGATAAATATAAAATTCACCTCTACTGATACCAAGGCATTTTTTACGTAGCGATCTACGTGAAAGTGGCTGCGGGAGAAACGCTCGAAGGTCCGTTAATAAAATGATTCGCATTTAAAAAAGTATTTAAGTCTTGACTTTTATACATATACAATTTACCTACGAATAGCCTACGAATTTTAATCTGCTCGTTCGGGACTTAATTTCTATTCCATCTGTATCAATCAGGGAGTCAAAGTGTCCACGGAAAGACTGATACTTATAAATTTTACTGTATTTACAATAAAAGAGGTACACGTGAGAATTTTCGGATATTTTTACAACGCGGTACAGTAATTCTTCTTTTGAAAACATTAAATCGTAATAATTTACATTGCAATTTACTAATTTCTAAGGAAAAATTCTTCTTCAGCACAGTAAGAACACCCGCACATAGACAAATAATTAGTTGGATCTATTGAAAATGACTTGCGACTATTTATTTATATCAATAACATTTTTTAATATATCAATTTGATGTCTCTTCCTTACAATCACGTGGGATAGTATATGATTACACGGAACAAATATTTAATTATGTAATATGAAACAATTTTTAATTGATATAAATAAATAATGACATGCGACCTCGCAAGTAATTTTGAGCAGATCTAATTAATTCTTGTTCTCCGTGCGAAAACCCTTATACGGTAAAATTAACTGCTGTCAGTCTTTCCATCTCATTTATTATATATATGCTAATCCTGCTGCCTGATCCGAGCGACGCTCGATCTACTTACGAAGATCCACGAATGACAGATCCCCGTGAGAAATTACGCTCGAAATTGCCAATAGATTCTTTCGTACGCTTAGTCGCGCCCATCGCTACCGGTCTCATTATTCATTCATATTAACTGTATATCGTGAAATCGAACATAACAAACGAAATCGCATCGCGCTGTCGACTAGACCGACGCATGACTACGTGAAAACCGTTAATCGACGGTGCGACGCGTCCTACGCGCCGCGTAGCGTTTGCATTCGCGAGCGCTAGCGTGATTTTTCCGCGTTGAATTTTTATGGACAGTTTGACACATAAACCGAACGTCGGGCCCACTTTCATACGTCGAAACCCATCGGTCGGAGGGGGTTTCTCTTTGCGGTGATCGTCGCGGATCTATTTCCGTGCGCGCGGAAGTGGCGGGGACGTATCGAAATCGGAATGACGAAGAGAGGGAGGAAGACGGGGAGAACTGGTGGGGCGACTCGAGTGATTCGGTGTCCGCGTTTCAATCGTATCGAGGATACGTTCGACTCGAGACGAGTGGAGAGACTCTGACGAGAATTCATTCATAGTTGTAATGATGATGACTGTAATCAAAAACCGGCTATATCAACAACTCTTCTAACGGATAGATCTAATCGAGATTCGCGGGTTCCTTCGGGGTCAGGAGACGCGAGGAGCTACTTAGTGTCGAACCTATCATCGGGGGGCAACTACTCGCGCGCTGAAAAGAAGCCGCATCGTCATCGAGACTCGATCTCGACCTTCCAAGATCGTACCAAAACCGAATGAGTTCCCGCTGGACGCGTGGTCGACCTGTCGGACTTTCCTTTCGCCTGGACGCCGTAAATCTTGACACGCGACACGTGGCTCCTTCGATTGACGTAATCTGCTACCATTGATACCAATTTTGCCCCCGTCGTTACACCTCGAAAGGTCAAGGATGACAATCATTTCTTCGCATTGAGAAAAATAAGTGGGTTAAAATGACAAAACGCATCTGCATTGAGAGCAAAGTTTATTTGTAATTAATAAATGTGTACTTGATTATGGCGAAAGAAATGTTTCGTAGGGCCAAGTAAATATATGTTAATCGATAGAATGCCTTTTTCGTTTAAACAGAGAAATAGAGTGATAGAGCTAACAAATATTTCCTTAACCCAAAGAAATATTTCTTTCGACATAATTAAGTATACGTGTATTAACTATATATAAACTGTTTTCTCTCAGTGTCGTAAAGACATTTAGTTATTCCAACCAAAAATACCGGTCAATTCGGTTTTTAAGCAATATTTTTTATCCCAAATTCGAAAAATGTGGGCTAAATTATTTACCCCGTGTTTTTTCATTTTTTATTTTCGGCCCCATTTAAGCTGGAAAACGACATTTTGAAATGCATCTACGTCATCGTGCTGTGAATCTATCTATCTCGCACTCGCACCTTAGCAGAAATGCATTTTTCTGGCGTTTTGATGACGTCACGATGCCGAGAAGCAAGAAACGCACTTATAACTCTGTGAATAATTATTTCTTCGGAAATCTTCTTTTTTCGCGTGATATCGAACACGTATGCAGATTACAAATTGAATTAAAAAGTTTCAATATTTTTTTAGACCGAATTGAACCAAATATCCAATTATTTTAACTAAATGTTTAATTATTCCAACCAAACGTTTAGTTATTCTAACTAAAAAGTATTCAGATTCACCAAAACAAAAAACGGAAAATTCATATTTCACCAAACGATTTCGGTTAAACTAACCAAGTTATTTTTCTCAGTGTGCCCAGTGACCTCGTCGACGTCGTTCCATTCCAATTCCTTCGTTTCGGCAATTTCGCTCGATCTATGGAATCCGAAAAAAAATCGTGCTTTCGGATGGCAGCGCTGCTGTCCGCGGCCCTCGTAACCCAAAAACCTTTACCCGCCGGGTTCATCTCTCACACGTGGTCCACGCACACTCGCTTCCGGGACCGCGCACACGCCACAATTTCGACGCGCATCTACTCGGCGGCGCCGTGCGAGAGTTTCCGCGCGCACGTGTGTTCCGAAGAAAGCAGCCTGTGGGTACCGGGTGCAGTAAACGGCACGCCGATGGCTCGCGGGTTTCGTCCGTTCGCACGACATCAAGCGCCACTGTTGTTACGGGCAAAGAGTGGAGAAAACGGTACACGTATGCGCGCGATTCTTCTCCCCGGGGCGCGAGAATAATATCCGCGTTCTACTTTCGGAAAAGTCTGTGGAACTGAGAGATGGAACCCGGTGAACGATACTCGGTCGATTCCACATTTCCACGTGTGCGAATGTGTCGAAGCTGCGAAGAGAAGCCAGTGAAATCGATTACTCTGCGCGTTAGTTTCTTCTTTCACTCACTACCGCCGTTACAACACTCGTACGCGTCCGACGCGGGCTTGACCCCTGTCGATTGACCACTTCGACTCGACAGATCGATTGATCGGACGTCGCCACTACCGACAGGCTTCAGCTACCGGATATTTGAAACTCTACGAAGCTCGACGGCGACCCGCGAGGATGAAATTTGCACGACCTTTTCGCCTTGACGGCAAATTCGTCCGGCCAGTCAGACAGGAAGTGTCCACCGAATACCCGTACCGTTATGGGAAACGCCCTGCGTGTCAAGTTCGGGCCGCACGCGTGGACGTCGACTCGACGATGCGGGACCCGGTTGCGATATCGAGGAATTTTAATTTATTCTTGCGCCCTGAATGTTAAAAATTATTTGCGGGGTCGCGAACAATTATTTATTTACATCAGTCTGATCTTTTTTTTTCATATATTAATTTGATATTTCTTCCTCGCAATTACACATTACACATGATTGTAAGGAAAGTATATATGATTGATGTGTTAAAGAATTTTATAGATGTTAATAAATAAGTACTCGCGACTCCGCAATTAATTTTCAGGAGATCCGACTAATTCTTGTTTTCTGTGCGGCGAGTGACGCGAGCCACGAAAAACTTGAGGACGTTAAACAGTAAACGACTCGAGCTACGTGACACTTTTGACCAGCTATTCGAGTACACCGGCACTTGTCGTATCCAACGTCACTTCCGGATGCCTGGACCCGTTGTACGGAAGATTGCGCGTCATCTTGAGAACCAGGGAGAAATTTCTGGGACAAGAAAGTGAACACTGCACGGGTGTCGAATAATTATTGCAAAACGTTGGCCGTGTCAGAATTCTTCTTTCGAACGATAATCACTGAAGTTGTTATACCGGAATACTGAGAAAAAAATGTAGTTCTAATCAAATTGTTTGGGTTGAAGGTTAAACTTCGTCAAATTAACTGTTAAGCGTTTGGTTGGACTGTATATAAGTAATAGTTGGAATAACTTAAATTGTTTCCGTTTCATTCAATAAAATTCGTTTTTTTTTTTTGGTAAATGGAAATCAATTCAACTTCACTGCTTTGTTAAATCAATCCCATTCGGTTTGTTTCAACAAAAGTTTTTGTCAGACGAACGATGGAAATATTGAGTTAACTACACTCTGAACAAAAATACTTTGCTTCTACGAGTACCAAATTTTGAGGCTACGAACGTTCGATTAAATATATAATTACTTGAGCAAATATTTAGTAAGTATCTAGTTACCTTAACTAAATTTCAATTACTCAAATTACATATTTATCGAGATAACAGTACATTTAGCTGACCGCCTGAGAGGTTATGGTTTGAAAATTTTGTTTTCAGCGAAGAAGTGAAGAAGAAATGGAATTAACAGTTAACCAAGTGTGAAGAAGTTTCTTTTTCCGTAACAATTTCATTAATCGCCAGTTCTGTAGATTATACGTTTACTTCGTTTTCTCTCATTTTAACCAAACCTCTAATTCTTTACAATAACGATCCGATCGTCGGTTCGTTAACCCATTAGAGTAACCGCCTACTCTTCCGGATAACAAGCGACCCTAATTGTCGAGGGCCGATTATCGCGAGGGTAATAATCGACGCCTCGGTAATTAGGGAGGGGCGACAGGTGCGCGCGCGATACGGTGACGAACGTGTAGGCCCGAATCCGGTCGATCTTATAAGGTTCGCGGTTACCGATGAATTTAAAGTCGCGTCCCAATTCCCTGATTTACTTTCCAATCGGTACGTCGCGCCAATCGACGTGTCGCGCCCTTATAATTTTTCCGGGGCATCGCGAATTAGTCGAAAGTTCGTTGATCTCTCGAAACGAAACGAGAGAAAATTTGACTCGATGGCAAATGACTTGTTTCAATTAGACGGTCATCGTTACACGAAGCCGTTTCTCGATTTCTCGTCGTAGAATTAAATCAGTAATTTTCTAATAAATTATTTTTACACGGGAGGGGCAAAGTATTTCGGCCCAATCCCACTCGAATAAACAGAAATACGCGATAAAGACCAAATTGACAAATTCCGTTAAACAGATCCCTACCGAGTCCTCGGCTCTCCTCTTCGGCCTCCTCTTCGGCAACGTCCTCGTCTTCCTCGGCCTTCCCGAATAACGCCTGCAGCCCGTCGCCGATGAGGCTGCCCGCCTCCTCGAGAACCACGCTCATCGGCGTCTCGCTCTTCTTTCCGGAAACCTCGAACTCGATGCGATCGATCTCGCCGTCGAGCCTCGTCTTAGCACAGGCGACGCTATTTCTCTGGAGCAGACAGTCCAGGATGCCCTGTCCTTCCGGGTTCGTCGTCGTCGTCGTCGTCACGGCAGCGAGTCCCTGCCGAAGAAGGACGCACGTCGCGACGATCGCGCACAACAGACTCCTCGTCGTTCTCATGGTCGCGATACTCGTGATATTCGCGCGCGAAACGAAAAAAAAGAAGAGAGTCCTCCCTTCGAAATATCTTCACTTCGCACTCTGTGTTCCCTCCTCCCCGTCCGCTCTTCCTCTTCCGTACACTCCGCGAGGACCGCGAGTCTCGATCGAACTCTTCTTCTTTTTTCTTCCGCCGGCGAACGAGGAAGTGGTTGTAAGCCGTGCGTCCTCAGACACGGCATATATGAGTGAGAGAGAGTCCCCTCCGCTTCGTCCCTCTTTGCCGATCCCCCTTTTGAGACGTGAACCGGTCGCCCCTCTCTTCGCTTTCGCGAAGGTTCCTCTTGCGGGTTGATGTGTGCTCTTGCACGAATTAGACGTCGCACGCTGTCGATATATCCTCGGTTTCTTTTTGTTTTATACGATTAGAATAGAGGAAACGATTTTCTTAATTGAATGCATTTTTTAAGAGATGCCTTTATGACTGCCACATACGTATGTACATACGAATACGAGTGTATTAACGAATACAAATCTCTGTGAACATTTTTCCTTGGAAAGTGCCTTTATTCGTAACGCGAGGCACTTTGTTCCTCGCTGCACTGATATGGGTGAGGAGTGCGTACGTGACGAGGTGATCGTGACCGAAGTGGATCGCGCGGGTCGACGGTAGCATCTTATTTTCTCCCGTGCCGCGCGCGAGTGGTAAATTCGTTGGGAAATAGGCGTATTATAAGATTGCATCCACGCACACCTTGTGTGAGACGCGTGACATCGACGCATCGCGAGTGTGCTACTCGTAAACCAGCATCGGAAGAGAACCATTCGCGATTAGCCTTTAATTGATCGTCGGTTCTCCGGTTCGTCGCGCACTTTTTCTTTTATTGCTACCGGACCAGAGGGAGGTTTCGGGTAACGGGTGGGTGGGTACCGCGTAAACACGGGTTTGACGGTCGGTGATAAGTAGAGTGTGATTCGTTTGTCGCCGAGATCTTGCTCTGAATTCTTCTCGGAAGAAATACAAAGATATCCGTGCGAATGTATGGGAATTTCTTTTTCTAGCCACGGAAGAGCAAAAGGATTGTCTTTGGTTTAGGAAAGATTAACATCTTTGCAGTGTTTTTTTTTTCTAAACTTTCTCCCACGTCTCCAAATGGGAAGAAATCGTCCAATTTGTATTTCTGAAGACGAGTGAGAATTTATGATGAATCACATCGATAGGGAGCCGTCTTCTCCGATCGCCGAATCGCGCTAAGTGGCTCGTCGCTTCTCGCCGATTTCGCGCGCTCGCCCACGCGCTAATCACTCGCCGGAACCGCAGACGAAATCGCAGTGAGAAGAGAATCTTAGAGAAAAAATTGGTTTTAAGATAACGCAGAGAGGACAGTTGAATGGGCGGGAGTGAAAAATATGGAACAGTCATTCACGGAGAGCTGCGATAAGCGTAACATTAAATAGCACATTATCTTGCGGCACGAGCGAGTAACGAGGATACCAACCGCAAGTGTCGTTACTATTCGCCACGGAGTACTTCTGGACTCTTCGAGGCTCGTCAACGTGACAATGGCAGCGGGATTATTCGCTCGGTCTCGAACGACTTCGCGCTTGATACGCGTGGTAATCGGCGCGTCGCAATTCGTTTTCAGCGGCTATTCGGATGCGTTTGCGGTAAACAAAAGGAAATATGAGTGGGAGAGGAAAACTAGCTTCTCTTTAACTCCAATCGATTCAAGACTGTCATATTAAACGTACGCAGATAAGAAGAATTATTTGGATCTGCTAAAAATTATTTGCGGGGTCGCAAGTAATTGCTTATTTACATCAATCGAATCTTTTTTCATATTAATTAGATATTTCGTCCTTGCATTCACATACGCTGAAAAAAATTAATCGTACCATCAACAAATTTTGTGGTAAAATTCGGGTCAAGGCCAATTTATTGTTACGATAACTACAATTTTAGTAAAAATTACAGCTGATGCTTGCCACTTCTACAAGTTCTACTATAATTTTTACTAAAATTGCAGTTATCATTACAAGAAATTGACGTTGTCCCGAAATTTACCACAAATTTTTTGTTCCGTGTATCATTCCACACATGATCGTAAGGAATAGATATTTAATTAATCCGCATTAAACAATTTCACTGATATAAATAAATAATCACTTGCGACCCCGTAAGTAATTTTCAGTAGATCTTTTCCTCTGTGTGGCGAGTGATTCAAGCCACGAAAAACTCGAGGACGTTAACCAGTAAACGATAAATGTCTCTCTTGGTAGAAAATGGATTGAAGATAAAAATGAATCTATTATCTACCCCATCCCTTCGACTTTTCTCCCCCCCTCCCAGCAAATTCCACGCAAATCACGACGATTCGACGCTACGTCCTCCTGCCCGCGATATTTATTCGCGAACCAGCTAATCAGAAGCCATTCGAAGGCGCGCGGTAGTTTCACGCGAGAGAAATCAAAGACGGGGACGCGTTTCCAACGCATCTGGCTGACGTTCAAACGCACGCGCGTGCGAATTGTTCCCACCGCGTTATCGGTAGACGTTATTATCCTACGCTTGTGTGACGTCGTAAACGATAATACTCATGCCGGACGAGCGGACGATCCGGCGAGGCGTCCGCGCGCTGGGCTTCGCTCCGATGTAGGTCCTCTCGGAACACATGGTCCGTCGATCTTTCGCGCACTGCTCTCCTCGAACGGGATCCGGCCGGTGGCTGAGGCTCGTCGGCGTATTTCGAAATCGGCACTTGCCCTTCGTGGAGTCGTTTGTTAGATAGGTCCTAGGCCGTTAACGCTTTCCCCCTGCGGTGTGGCGACGAATAGATGCTACGATGCTTAAAGTGTCTCTCGCGAAGAGACGGACATTCGGTTTGCTGACTAATTTTTTTTTGTATTGCACTGTAAAAAATTCTGCGGTGTGGACTTACTCGTATATAGACTACTTTTGGTGTTAGATAACAATGGCATAAGACTAAATGACGCCACAAATGAGGTAAATATAGGTCGACACCATTTCTTTACTGCATGCAGATTTGACAAATTTAGAAAAACATTATTTATCCGGTATTTTTTTACTTTTTATTCCCGGCCTTATTTAACCGTTAATTATTATAACTTTGCGCGCGCGTATAATTATATAATATTTTCGAACATTTTCTTTTTCGTTCGAGATCGAATGTCTGCAGATTGCAAATTGAGTTTAAAGATGTGAGTATTTTTCTTAATGCAAAGAGAGACTGGATTTTACAAAACTTCAAAAGAAAACGCGAACGTCCCGGTGAGAGGTGGGCGAGGCAAGATGTTTCAGGATACGCTGAAGCTTCTATACGGAGCAAGGACATCTAAGCTGAAGACAGGACTCACAAGAGTGACTAATTTACCGCGCAAAAAATTTGACGAATTTTCGTATCGCCTCGAAAAAGTCGCGCGGGCGTTTGTAAAGCGCGACGAGCGGTGGCTTTTGGCCTTGCGACCTAGAAATTATTCTCAAAATTTCGCCAAATCGAGGATCGACGAATCGCGAATTGATAAGTCGAGTTTTTTTACCGTACCTCTTATTCTCTGTCATTTTTCAAACGTTTCGAATAAAGCGACGGAGTGAAGGATCGGTCAATTTGACATTTTCACGCATACGGAAGAATCCTAGAAACTCATATATTATGCATTCTCCCGGAATGACGGAGACATTGATATATTTATAAAAAAGAACGTTATCGAGGGAGGACATCACTGTCGATACCAAACGAACGAGTATCCTTTGAGGCCATCTCCTTCCTCCTCTTCGGCAGTGGGTCGCGCAACGAAGGTGATGTTGGGTTGATGACCAAATTCATTCGACAGGTACTTCACCTTTGTATCGATATTGTCGTCGTTCTTCGTCCGATATCCGCCGCTTTTATCGCCATTTCTGTATCCCTCCTCTTGGTGATCGTGCGACGTTATCGTATAGTTGAAGCGATAGTAGAGGTCATTCGTTTCTCCTAAAAGAGTATCGTCGATCGTCAGGGCCTTTCCATCTCGAGAATTTTCCGTCTCTTTTTCAGACGTCGTCTTATCCCCAACCGTCAGCATCTCCTTCAGCATCTTCCTCAGTGCTTCGGGAGATTCATCTCTCGAAGACGTGTGACTTTCCTCATTCGTCGAAATTTCATTCGAGCTACTCCGAATTTTATTCGCTTTACGATTAATTCCTTCTTCGTCGTCGATTCGCCGCGACGATTCCTGAAGCTTTACGGTTGATTCGAGATTTTTTAGACTGCCTGAAATAAAAAACGAATGTGCTTCAAGGGAAACTCACTTTTTCATGGTAGATAGCCGTCGAAAATCTCACCTGGAATTTTTCGAGAAAGTGTATTCAGCATACGTGATTGGTCCAGCGACTTGGGGGTGGATTTGAGATCTTTTTCAGCGTCCGGAATTTCGCCCGAAATTTTATCTCCTTTTCGACGTTCTTCGACTTCGACGAAGCTTCCCGAAGCTCCTTCAATTTCGTTCTTCGCGTTTGGAATCTTGCAGGAACTGCAAGTCCTCACCAAGGCTTCCACCAACATCTTCGCTACTTCCGGTTTGTTCTCGAATAGTTCCTCGGCGTCGCTCACTTGGAAAATTTCGTCACATCTCAATTGAAAAATTATAAGTGAAGTCGTCAACACGAGAGGGAAGCTATACAAAGATTCACCTACGACTAGTTATTTTTCGATTCCTCATTCTGGTTATCTTAAAATCGCCGTCCTTATCCGTAGCGTAAGCCGTTTCGTGATAAACACCATCGGCTGTGATGAATCCATATTCTCCGGTCACGATTCCGTCGGCGTCTCGGAAAATCGAATTAAAAAATCACATTGAAAAAAAAAGAAATCAAAGAGCTACAATAAATAATCGACAATGATATAAGTAGTCAAAATTGCGGAGGACGCAATAACGTCAGTTTCTTACCTTTTTTCTCGAATCTGTGTTGAAAGTCGACGATGTTGAAAGAAAACTCATAAGGTCTGACGTTGTCGTCGTCGTAATCGTCCGCGAAAACGCAACGACTCGCTGATAAAAGAGACAGATACCATGCGATCGCGACTATCATCTGAAACGACGAATCGACGGAAGAGAAAATAATCGTACCGCTCCAAATTTGGTCTGCTTATAAAGAAATATTCATATTTCTAAATTCAATTTTGTATATTTAATATCACACGAAAGAGAAAATGTCCGAAAAAATAATTATTCACAAAGAGCGCATTTACTTCCACAATGTTGTGATGTGATCGAAACGTAAGAGAGACGCATTTATATCGAGCAACGAGTGCGAGAGAGATAGGCTTACAATACGATGACGTAGCTTCATTTCTAAATGTCGTTTTTCAGCTCAAATAGGGCCAAAAATAAAAAATGAAAAAATACTGGGTAAGTAATTTCGTCCCAATTTTACGATTCTGCGATAAAAAAAAATTTGTGAGAAAACCGAATTGAAACTGGCGTTCTATCGTAGATCCTCACCGCGACGGAAGACATCCTGAAGAACACTTGCAGACACGCGCGATGGAAGACTGAATGGAGATTGCGAATCGAACGTGTCCTCCGCTCTCGGTATTCTTACGTGATGTAACTAACGAGAAAACACAGATATTGCCCGAGAGAAAAAAATTACTTGGTATGGCTTTCGCATGAATCGCAATGGTAGTCGAAGAAGAGGCTCAGTTTGTATAACTACGACTGGCTACACAGACTTAAGGTAATTACACAATAAATGGCGAGGAGTTTCATGGGAGTGAAACCTGATAGCTCTTCATATACCGCCTTTAAATCTGCACTGTGTGTAAAAAGAATTTCTATTCAATTTATCATAATTGTATATAAAGCTTTTATCCAGTACGTGATCATGAAAATTAATACTGCATTATGAAATTTATAAGGGAAATTTCATAAGCAAGTATATTAATTTTCATGATCACTCGTTGGAAAAAAGATTTATGCAAAAGTATATTAGAAATTACAAAAATTAAACGATATCGAACGCCGTTGGAAAGAAGTACCCAATCGCAGAATGAAGGCAAGATTGACATAACGAGAAAGTATCTCGACAAATCCGAAAAATACAGGACGACCATTTTGCGCGAGGCAAATATCGCAAATTTCACTTGCGAAATTCTTTTATTGATGCCAAATGACTCACGCGTTTCTCGCCCATCGCGTCCTTTGACGTTACACGGAGAACGTTGTATGCAGTTTTAACGTCTTCATCTACGAGTGCCATTAAAAACAAAATTCGAAAGTGCCCGTTACGCGTATAGTTGAAACGCAGAATTTTTGGTCCTTTTCGAAACGCCATTCCCCGTGTGACCGTCACTTAACGGCGATCCCATCGCGTTATCGCACGAGCAGAAAGAGGCGCGGGCGGCCGTAGCGACGCGCTGCATTTTGCGGAACAGAGATAATAAATTATTGCGAGGCGCGTTAACGCATAGGTCAACCGCTCGTGTATTGTACCGCAGCGCCATTTAAGGGCGCGACCTTGACGTGGACTCATCTAGGAATCCTCCAGGAGTGCTGGACGCATCGTTGCATTTTTTTTCAATAAGAAATATCAAGATTGAAATGTAAATCGAGTGCCAATCGATCTTCGCCTTCAATCGCGATGACTCCTGAGCGAGAATTATGACCTTGACATAATCGCACGATCAGTGTGCACGTGATACGTAAATTTGCATCACGGTTGATTGACTTCTTCTATATTGGGCGATTTTCGATGCGCCAAATGACGAAGTCTCGATCCAGAGACTGATTAGAATTTCGCGCGTGAAAAGAAGCTCCGTTTGACTGGCGTTGGATGGATACGTGATCCCGAAATCCGGGTCAGGCGCGATCGTTTTAATATGCAATCGGTTATAGAGACGGATTGGTTGGATTCTTGAAGACACGTAAAATGTACCTATACGTCGTACCCGATAAAAAATAAATTTACATTTTTCAAAGCGGTACGAGAGCTTGTAATAATACGAGATTTCGTGGAGTGTTCTAGATATAAATAAATCAATAAAATAAAGCAATACGATCAAATGAAACTTGTATAAGTCGTATGTTAATAATAATTTAAATAAAATTAATAGCTCCTATGCTCGATGATATAATTGCAATATGAAGAGGAACAATTGTTAAAAAAATATGCTGGACTGTATATCTTAAATTTGAAGATAAAGAAGGATATATTTTTCAATCCGTCCCCAAAAACCTGAACACCTGATAAGCTTACATTTTTCAATGCGGTACGAGAACTTGTAACAATGCGAGATTTCGTGGAGTGTTCTAGATCCGGTCGACTCGATTCTCTTATTCGTCGCGCGTATGAACAACGTAGAAATCCGGACGCCTATGTTCGCGAACTGTCGATAAGCTGGCACTGATGATCGCATACCGAACCGTATCTCCATACCAGGTAGGTTTCTGGCGCGGACGCGAGACGAATACCGAGCTATCAAAAACGTGCGATTGACTTTTTTCTTCGAGCGCGAGGAACGAGGTATTTCTACAGGAGAAGTCAAATCGACGCCATCCGGTATACTGAGAAAAATAATCTGGTCAATCAAACCAAAATTCTGGAGACCATAACAAAACCATTTGATGAAACATGGATCCTCCATCTGTCTGGTTTGACTAACCATTTTCTGATTAGAATAACTAGATATGTAGTTTGAATAATTAAACATGTAATTAAAATAACTAAATATTTGGTTAAAGTCATTAGTTTTTCGATTAGAATAACTGAACTTGATTATCCAGATGCGTTTTGTCATTTTGACCAACTTATTTCTCTCAGTTTAGAAATTTGCAATTCTAGGATCCTATTAGGGTTTATCTACGTTCATTCGAAGGATGTGTAATTCATCTTTATGAGCTTCTCTATAAAAGCAATTTATCGCACAACGAATTTATCACAACTGCAATGAATCCGAGAAATTGCGGGAAGAGAAAAGGAGAAATAAGATAGGATGAAAAAGGAGGATAGACTGAAAGAACGAGAAATACAGACAAGGATCTTCCTGAAAATTCAATTTCAAAGTTAAAATAATAGGAAATCAGACATTAATCGATCTTCAGAGGAAAGTTTCCTTTTCTCGCGATCAATAGGAAAGCGAAGTAGCGAAAAAGATCCTACTTCCGGTTCGAGTAAATGTCAAGGATAAAATTCCGCGATAAGAGGATCAAAGGGTAGTCGACAAGGATTTCCATTTTGATTTCAATGTCGACGGATCGACGAGAGAGAAATTAACTACGCCTCTACCCGCTCGCTCTTTATCATTCGAGTATCTGGTCCAGAATGCCGTTATACGCCGGTTAAGTGGGACAGTCTCCATCTTAGCTGTACGCGTCGACCAGCGGCAGCGCGACGCGCCGGGGCCTTGCGCGATTTCTGAGCAATTACGCAAAGATGAAATTTGACGCAACAGGTCATATCGCTGTGGGTGGTTAGGAAAAACAAATGGAAAAGGCAGTGTCGTATGATATCTTTTTACATGATTTTTTCGGGCGGATCTTTCGACCTCCTCAATCATTCTGTACTCTTTTTTTTAAATTTACAGTACTTAATAATTATTCCACGTGGATTCTCCATTGGATAATTACACGGGGGTTGCTTAAATAAATAGAGAGGATTTTGATAGCAATTAATTAGTGGTAACGGCAGGACTTCGCCTTATCGAGAATTTTATAACACTTATATCTATAGTAAAAAAAGTAAGGCGATTGATGGAGCAAATTATCCGTCGTTTTTTAAATAACGTAATAAAGATAAGGATTAATAAGAAAAAATTAAATTACCTTCCACACATCGTCACCACAAGACCCTAGAGCAAAAGTGGCTCCTTTTTCCTCAAGTAAAAATACAATAAAAAATCTTTTCTTATTAATTACATCGATTAGTTTCATTTCGATTCAGTCTGTCTTGCTCTCTGAGCGTCGTTGATTATTAAAATTAGCTTCTTTTCCATTATAAAAAGGCTGGTCTTCATCGCCGTCTCCGTTTACCAAACCAGCCGCTGTCTTCGTCATTATCATCGTCGTTGCCGTAGAGATGATACGGTTGAGGGTAGTGACTGTAGTGCTTATGATGAAAAGTTTGATGGATCACCACTTCCTCCTTGGTCTGAGAGTTTCTCAGGGCGTTGAAAATTACGACCGCGAGGGCCAATTTCGCTACCATCAGACTCTTCAGCAACGACAGCTTTATCGAGGCGAGGGCTCCTGGCACTGACAGCAACTGAAATACGTCATCGAGCTTAATTGTCTGATTGTCGAACAAATATTGCCGCGCCGTTTTAAGAAGAAATGAATATTATTACGTAATTGAGACATTTAAAAATAAGATTTATCGAAACTACACACCTGCAGAAGGACAGGAATCATCATCATCATAGACCCGAATTTCTGCAAGCCGCTCTGTTCCTCCTCCTTCTTCCTTCCTTCGGCGTTTTCGCCTGAAAGAGTGCGAGTAATTAGCGAGCTAATCACGCCGGCCGAGGGCAGTAAAATGACTTATGCATCGCGCACGAGTCCGTGATGACAACCCCAGCGTGTCCGCTGCTCGTTTGCTTTACCGTATCGAGCTTAAAAAAACAACTGACCCACACTTACCCGCGGCAAACATATCAAGGACTTTCAGTTGAATCCGAAACTCGTCAGCACCGAAAATTAAATTGAATCCCGGAAACACTTCCAACGGCCTCTTCCGGTCTATCGAATAATTGTTTGAGGAAGACGGTTCGTCCGGTATTCGACTGGCTACTCTGGAAATGCCGATGGAGCATACGACGCAGTATAAAATGACCCTCTTTCGTTCCATGTATTCAATATTCAACGACTTAAATAATTGTCTACAGTTTCATCCCACCTGAAGTAGAAAGGGTCAGAGATGAGCGATAAATCAATATCGACAGGCCATAATGAACAGAAATAAGTGGCAGGGCTTAATCCTCCGTCCCGCTTCCTATCAAGGCATACAATGCATTCCGGTGCATCATAAAGATCGACGGGACTTAACAATTCAGCGTAGAACAGACGAGGGATCGAGACTGACACTGTCTCTTGGGAAAGAAGCAGCAAATAACGTAACAATGACACCGCCGACCACTTACCTTCGAAGGACAGGCTTTCGCTCCAATTTTCAATGGATGCCACTCGAACCGTGACTTCCTTTCCAACCCGAGTCGTCGTTAAAACGCTCCTACTGACAGTTTCCACGTTGATTCGCGACGATGTCAGCGACGTGCACAAATTCGAGCGACAACGACGTTCTCGTGCACACGCTGCAATCTTATATACCGCTCCAATTTTAAGTGATGCCCCGTCCGTCACGTAGTCCGCCTCTATCGCGTCTAAACCGCGGCGGTGCTCTGACCGAGTAGGAGGAGATTGTTCTGGGATTCCGCGAGCGAATACGCACTCATCCTCTTTTTGTTCTGCGTGTACCCCACTGCGAGAAACGAGGTCCCTCGCGTACCTCGGTACGCGCGTGCTTCGGACTTGGAAGAACGCAACGACGCGACTCGGCTAGAATTTCTTTTTAATTGGTTCGGACCGGACGATCAGCGAACCTTGAAGCGCAAAGCGGACGTAGCGTTGATTCGTTGCGTCGTTTCGGCAGGAAGTCCTAAACGGTCGCGTGTTTTGTAAAGTGTGTAAACCTATTTTGTTTCGAATTTATTAATCAGCTGGTCACATAATGGATAGATTCTATTTTTTTCTTCGATATTTCTGAAATATTCCTGAAATAGGACATTCGAAAGGACTATCTCGAGAGTGCCATAAATACAGGAGAGCTCCTGCCGCAAGAGGATTTCCGTACAATCGTGTGCAATTTTTACACTACAATTTAATTAATCGACAAATTGATTCGGGCGATGATTTAAATAAATTAATGATCATGGGTACATTTGTATGAGGTATGGGATGGATGACTACTTAATAAATACATTATCACGCGTGTGCGTTTTGGTTGAAACGTTTGGTAAGACTACATAAAAAAAAGTAGGATGAAAGAAAACGATTTTTCTTCTAATGATTAAACTTCTTTGCTGCGATAACGATCATTTTCCTTTGAAGTTCCGCGCACAAGGTGGTACCTTGCTCTTTGATGAATTTATTTGAAAGTAAAACGAGTCTCTAATTTTCTCGCTATAGAATGCAAGATTTACGGTAACGAATTGAATGTGTAATTTAATATGCAAAGCGTAACGAAGATATAATAATTGTATACTAAGTCTACGAAATTATTATCTATGTCCTTTGGCCCATTCTGCATCTGCGAGTTCCTATTTCTAATGACCTGCTTAAAAATAACATTAGAAAGTCAGTTGACCGCGTCATCGATCTCCTCTGCATGATTCGGAGATATCGATAAATAGATAAGACGGATAGGAGGAAAAAGAGCGCTAATGATTGATAATCTTGCGAAGAGAATTATATCGATGCTAAGAGACGATTCTCTCTAAAATACTGTAGCAGACTTTGACGAAGTTTCGCTCTAATAATGTCTCCCTCTCCCTAAATATTACTGACTAACCGAGCCATGAACAGGAATCCCCCACGAATCCCGCAGAAGTTATCACAATATCGATAATACCAACGGGACGACTATGAAACCAGTAATGAACAATTAACTATCATCGCAATTACGTAGGATCGTCCAAACGACATATTCTGTCTGTAGTCATTTCATGGCATCCTGGAATAGATGCACTGAGAAAACAATTTATTTATAATTAATATACGGTTGACCGAGGCGAATCGGATCATAGATCTATATTTTTTAAATCGTGGTGAAAGTGAGTATTTCGATTATTCGTATTATAATGCTTCATTGGAGAGGAACGAAGTAACACGAACGATCGAAATGTTAATTTTCAACACGATTTAAGAAATATGGATCCATGAACCGATTCGTCTCGGTCTACCCTACGTATATTTGATTATGGCGAAAGAAATATTTCTTTGAGTAGGGAAATATTCTTGAGTTATTACTCTATTTCTGTTTGAACGAAAGAGACATTCTAATAACTAACATATATTTACTTGGACCAACGAAATATTCCTTTCACCATAATCAATGATACATATACTAACTGCAAATAAACCAAATCTTCTCTCAGTGCCATTTAATTCCCAAGCGAAGATGCGCCGATGGTGCAATGACGACCACTATTACACGCTCCTTCGCAGCAGCTACTCCCATGTGACGATAAACCGAAAAGTCTTAAATTCTTCAACCTCAATTCCGATGATCGCCATTGCGGATCTATCTCTGGTAATAATATTGATCGTCAACCCCGGGTCCGCTAGCTCCACTAAAACCACTATAGCCACTGTAAGCTTGACCGTGAGCCTGATGCGGTCCACTGTTGTGAACGTGAACGTGAACCGGCTGAGGTGGATGTGCCCAGGATTGACTGTGATGGGACTCGTGTTGCCAGCCGCTGTGGAACTTTGCGAAGAAGCTACTCAGCTTCAGCATCAGAAGGATCAGTCCTGTGAAGATGAAACGAAAAATCGAAATCTCTCGAATCGATCAAGCACTCTTATTCTATGTATGTACGCGCAGAAAATTGAATAATAACGATTACCGGCCAGAATAGTGAATAGATAACAGACCTGTAGGCCTCGACAATAGTAATCATCGCTATTCGAATGGTAATCATTACTATGCTGCAGATTATTCGATACGGTATTGTCGAAGCTGTCACCTATCTGCTATTCTGACTGGTAATCGTTACTATTCAATTTTTTCCGAGTATTTTTCCGTAAAATCTTAACGAGGAATGTAGGTCCCGCAAATGTTATACGCAGTCTGTATACGTGTATGTGTGGGTTTTCTCAAGGCTCCACGTGCCGAGGCGTCACTCTAACGGTACAATTTTCTTTTCTGCTGTTTATTTTGTCGAGTAGTACTTCTTGAAAACGTTTCGGTGAAAGTGTTCTAATCTCTGTATGTTGCAGTGATTCAGAATTTTGAGGATGCTTCGATCTCACAATCCATTGTTGTGTAAATTGGATTTTTAATTCTGTAATAGGAATTATTCGATCCCTTCGTTTCCTTCTCGGGCTTACCAATGAGCAATCCCTTGAGAGAAATGACCGTGAGGACTCCCAACATCGTCATCATCACTCCCATTTTATACATCATCGGCAGGAACATGAACTGAAGCCTTTTGACGCCAAAAGTCCTTCCCTCCTCAACGTTTGTACCTGCAAATGATTTCACAATTAGAGGAAGAGGCTCCGGAATTAAATATCTGTGTTTCGCAGCGATATATTCCTTTTTTTTCAAAAAAAGACTGAGTCATTAACACCGATGACTTAGAATCTGCAAATAAGAGAGTCGCTTTGCATTTGTAAATTTGTTGGCAGCGTCAAAAAAGAAAGCTGAACTTGAACGTGTACGTGCTGGTTTTTCGAAATGAGGGCAGTAATTAGTATACGTCGAACGCGCGCGCGTATCGATGTACTATGAATTATTGATTTACAGTGAAGATCTAGATGGATAATTTCTCTCTGAAAAAGACGTACAAAAGGAATACGATTTTCCTACAGCGATCAAGTTATGCAATGTTATCGCAGCTTCTCCTTTCCGGCCGTATCGATGACCCAAATACCGATCTCTCAAGACGCGACTGAATAAATTACCGGCTACAATAGTTCGGGATGATTGATTATCTTAAATTTCGACGTCATTGGAGATGTGGTGATTGGAAAATAATAATTATGGACATGCAGTAATAAATGGGCGACTACTGACATATCACAATTTCAAGAAAAATTTGTCGATGATGTTGAAGTGTAAATATTTACCTATGCAAAGCAACATATTTGCGTATAAATGAATCTGCATATATATGTAATTCGACAAATTCTGAAATTACTTTACAATAAAACAAAGTACAATAACACTTTCAACGTGAATCTTCCATTTCTCAAAACCATCCACCGAAAACCCCCCACGAAATGACCCTCTCGATCGAACTGACCTTGCCCCCGATCTTCCACGTCGAACAACTCGTTGAAGAATTCCCTGACAGCGGCAATATCCGGATCCGTAATCAACTCATCCGAAGCTCCACTCGAAACTGGTATCAATCTGGTCACATTTTTCCTGGCCCCTAGAACGAGTCCCACCGAAGTCCTGTCATCCTTTTCGGTCATCGACAACGCGCCGTCGATCAGCAGCAACAGATAGCAGAGACAGCAGCACAATCGACACGAACCACTTCTTCTCCTCTTCATTTTCGAAAACCGACTTCTCGGAGCCGCTATCTCCCGAACTCTATCGCGTAGCGCACCTCATTGACAAATGATCGGACCCCGCCAAAGTCGCGGGGCAAAGTCGGTACTACCACGGGAACCACCGCGCGCCGCTCGAGTGCCGTTCGCTCGTCCGTTGCGGACGTGCACGAGGCGCTTTGTGAATCGGTGAACGTCCGGCGACGTGGGGTTTGAACTTCTGGCGGCCAGCGCTAGGAATCCCGCGAAAGGATCACCGGCTGCTCGGCGCGTTGCGCCGAGCGTCGTCTCGGAATTTGTATTCGTGACGCGCTTTTCCGCGGTACCCGACGTCCGCGATGCCCCCGTTACGGCGGCGACGCGTGCCAATGGAGCGAGAAAATCGAACGGACGCGAGGAAGAGTGATGATAGACCGAGAGAAACTGTTTTACAGGCGTGACTCAGGGGTATCGTAGTTTGTCAAGCCTGAAATTATTGCGGGATATTGAACATTGAAAATTCAAGAGATCTATCGTTTCGTATGCATCTGCAACGATTTTCTATGTCACGTACCCCGGGGAGAATGTCTACAGAGAAAATTGAATGGTGACAATTACCAGCCAGAATAGTAGATAGGTGACAGCTTCGACGATATCGTGTCGAATGATCTGCAGAATAGTAATTATCACAATTCGAACGGTAATCATTATTATTCGAATGGTAGTCATTACTATGCTGCAGATTATTTAACAAGATATTGTCGATGCTGTCACCTATTTACTATTCTGGCTGGTAATTGTCTCTATTCAATTTTTTCCGTATGCATCTAGTTAAATAAATAGAAATTTATTCACATCTAACACACAAAAATCTATTTGAACTAAAATAAATGTTTTGCATATCTTTCTAATCGAGTACAAACCTAGTAGAATAGTTATCAAATTCAAATACACTCTTGTTCGATGCGAATAAAGAATAGAAAAATTTATTTGAGATGAATGGGAAATTATTCGCACCGAACAAAAGTCTATTTGAATTTAATAACTGTTCTACTAGGTTCGTACTCGATTACAATGACATGCAAAACATTTATCAAATTCAAATAGACTTTTGTGTTCGATGTGAATAAATTCCTATTTACCTCAAGTAAATTTTTCTATTAAGTTCACATTCAACTAGACCTTTTTCCTCAGTGCGTTAATCTGCCAAAAATATTATTTCAGTGATAAAAAACAATTGTTTCGCCGCACTAATTTCAATTCTATGCGCAATTTTAATCCTCCAGAGCTGGACTACAATTTTTTTTCTCTGAGCGTTTCAACTCCCCCACCACAGAGGCGCGCGTGACGCGTGCCAACGTCACGAAAGAAACTAAAGAGGCGAAGAAAAGAGCGAAGCGCGATGATAACTCCTCTCGCGATGAGTGTCGCGCGGCGGCCCGTCGACCCCGGGCAATCCGGCTGACCTTCGAAGAGCACTTTTAAAGCGCCAGGACGCTCCCAGTCGCGATATCATGACTCAAGGTAAAATAAGTCCTGCCGATGCATACGATTTGCCCAGAGAATGGAGGGGAAGACGGTCAGAGAGCTTCGCCGATCACTTTTTGGTCTCTTTGCATCGCGTATAGGTATAGAGATCGCACGTTGACCTCTCCGGTTGTCCTTCGAGCCTCCTAGTCGCGGCGTCGATAACGAAGAAAATGTTCGTGCTCCTCCTCTCTCTTTGTCCGACGAGGCGATCGGAGTGCGAACTGGTTTCGTCCCGGCTCCGGCTTCTCCGGAAAGTTGCCAAGGGAGAGTGAGAGAGAGAGAGAGAAGAAGAAGAAGAAGAAGAAGCAATTTATTAATTTTGGAACAGAATCCCATGAGGGAAAACTAAATGCAATAATTATATAACAACGAAAAAAATAAACAATAATAGCTGCGAAATTATGCAACTAGTACCTTAATACTAACAACTAAAAATAAAAATAAACGTTCAATCGCCTCACGCACCAATCACGGCCCTAGCGCGCTCTCGTCAAGAGAAGAAGAAGAAGAAGCTTCATTAGGCTCTGAGATCAAATCTGCTAAGAGTAAATAGTTACAGCAAGAGCATAAAGCAAAATTAAACCACACTAAGCATAAAGCAAGAGAAAGAAACAGACGGATAACTTACAAACTATGAGAGAGGGAGAGCGGGAGAGGCTCCAGAAGAGGTTGGAAGACATTCTTCTCATCACAGCCCGCTGACGCCCTCCAACGATGATAACGGCGAAGTTGACATCGAGGAAGCTGAGCCTCCGATATGTTAATAAGACAACTGGCCCACTTTCTACGGGCCGACCCATTCGTACGACTGACCAACACCTGGGTCAGTCGCGATTGGCTAACCATGACGGAGTGCGTCTCCCCACACTTTCCGGCATTGTCCGAAATACGTGTTGATATTTGCATCGGAAACCCGGAAAGGGAAGAAGCGGATAGTGCTTCGCGACGCGCATGAAAGTCTACACATGTAGGTAATTATACTATGGAGTGGGTGACGCGCTCGTCACGCGTCTTGCTCTGTCGTTGGATGGATCTTTGGGGGTAAAAGGAAAAGTGGTAATTTTTGTTCGACTCTTTAGAAATATTTATCGAGAATGTGGAATTAGATATTTCGTAACTCGCGCAAACGAATTTTTGTTTATGATATTATAAATTATTAAAATAAGTTCCATCCCTTCAAATTCAACTAGTGTAAAATGCATCAGAAAAGTACTTTTATTTGTACTTATTACATTATTTTCTTTTCCCACACTGAGATAATTAATAAGTATATGATTGTGTGGCGAAAGAAATATTTCGTTGGGCCAAGGAAATATTATATGTTAATTATTAGAATATTTCTTTCATTCGAATAAAAATAGAGTAATGGCTAACAAATATTTGTTTGGCCTCTAAAGAAATATTTCTTTCGCTATAATCAAGTAGACGTATATTAAGGACAAATAAACTGTTTTCTCAGTGCACGTGATTGGAAGAAGATATAACAACAACAATATTAATACATTTATCATGGTATCTTTATCAATTATAGTTGCCACTGTTATTATGCCCTACTTCTTCTTCTTCTTCTTCGTCTTCGAGTAAACAGGGTAGTTGGTCTATTTCATACGTACTGAAGGAGAGTTCTAGGTTTCCCTGTTTATGAATTGTACTTGTAAATTAAATTAATTGTCCGGTGATTAAATAGCTGGATACCGTAAAATTTGAACGGTAGCCAATCGAACGAGTGACCATCGCGCCATCTTCACGTATCAAGTCGTTCTCGCGCATTTCATTGATAAAAATCAGCCGGTAAAAGAGCTTTAAAAAAATGTTATCTCTTTTAAAACAACTTTTAATTCAATCTCATACATTATTCCCTTCCATCGTATTATCCATTTGAACAATGATGTTAGAAAAAGTTATCAAAATCGTTTTACCTACCAACAAAAAAGCACGAATCACGCTTCCACATTAGAATCGCGCAAATAAAGTGTCGTGCAACTTAGATGAAGACGCTCTTCATCGTTGTGGATGCACCATAAGCAGACCGGACAGTGGGCAGACGAAGAAAGAAAGGTAATACAGGTTTTGAAGCAGCACCCAGCACCATCTTTGCACATCGACAGTGAATCCCGTGCCGAAGGGAGGCGAGCAGAGAGGGAAATAGAGGGGAGAAGCCGAACCATCTTGGAAAATATATTGTCCCGTAAAAATATACCGGGCCTCCTTCGATCTCCTCTCTGCGCAAAGAGAAGGAGAGCCGTGGTCCAGCAGCGATTCCACGTAGAATATAACGCGTATCGCGAATATTCTATGTTTCACAGAAATGCTTCAAAAAATTTATAACATGATGCATCAGCCTTTAAATCAATCGAACCTGTACTTCTTCCCATTACGAATAAAAAGAAAACCGAATCGAATGATCCACTTTGACGAAACAACTAAACTCCTTCCTAGACATCAAAAGCGCGTGGTCTAGCGGTTTACCGTTAGGCCATTGTATACCTACGAACAAAAGTATCTTTACGAAGAAACCCATAAAAGATACCGATAGACCGACTTTCAGATTTTCCATCTACGTGCAAAACAAAATCTGCAGTTCCTACCATATAAGACTCGAGTTAAAGCAGTACGGTGCATCAAATCGACGATGCAGTTATAATGCATCACACTTAGATCGAACGCAACCTACGCTACACTGCATGCGCACAGATGCATATCTCTTTCACCAGACCTGCCAGTCGCTCCCGCAAGGAGCTGATAAATCGGATTCAAGCGCCCATATACGGGACATTTTTATCCCCTCATACACTTCGTACATTAAAACGATCTCTATCAATTCGCGAACGCACCACGAATATCTTCAACGACTTGCTCCAGCCTACCGCGCGCATGGTACCACATTCACCCGTTATAATACGCCGTGAACCTGATCCGCGGGCAACCCTGAAGATCCGACGGACTCTTGAAAAATGGAAATGCCAAGTGGTGGTACGCCCAACGACCATACGCACGTATATAGGCGTTACACCTATGCGCAATGTTAGGTATAGGTACGAAAGGCGGGCGAGTATAGAAGACCGGGCTCTCGAAGTGCTCTGTGCGCGTTGACCGAGACATTCGCCTCGCGACCGCGACCATGAGAGCACTCAACTCCCGACGTCCACAGCATCTTCGCTTTTTGCTCCTCGCTCTGTCGATCGTCGTCGCGGTGCACGACTGCCGGGCACGGAGCGTTCGACTCGATGAGAGTGCCACGGAAGGGGCTGTCGTTGGTCCGGAAAAAAGTGACGACGCGACGTCCGTGAGTGGTGCGTCCGAAAGGATCCAGGGTACGTCCGAGGTGAACGAAGGGGGTAGGCGAGGGTGGGAGGCGGATGGACCGGTGAAAAGTGCAGGCGGCGAAGAGGACGCGGTGGAACTCGCGGGTGAGTTTGAAATTTTTGAGAAAAAAATTGACGGAGAAGGGGGTTTCGCTTTGCGTAAATGGTGTAGCGTTAATTGAAAAAACGCCGGTATTTTATGGGGTTCCGATCCTTGAGGCTGGCGAGGCCACCTTTATAACCGCTGCTTTGAGTCTTTTGAGTTAAACCAGTTTGTAGTATGATATGTATTGAAAATTGACAAAATATTATTTTATAATTTTGTAAATGATCGAATATTAATGCCACCCTTGGGAACTTGAAATGTAGATTAAAGTCGAAAGTACGTCTCCGGGGTCCTATTTCTCAGACAAAAAATAAAATATGATAAAACGGCTTGAGTGAAAAACAAACAATGGATTTATAAGAATATCGAAATTCTGTAAACTTCATTCTATAATTTATAAGGACGGATAATGAAAGTCGAGGTGAAAATTCTTGATGAAATAGGCGAAGGAGTGCCGAGCGCTGGAAAAAGGAGGTTCGACGACGGGACCAAAGAAGTCGCGGATGAAAGCGAAGTGGCTGAAAAAGTCGGGCTGGGAATTCGACGAGTCGAAGAAGACGGATCCGGGAGAAATGAGGCGGATAAAGTCTACGTCGAAGAAGTTCACTTGGAGGAGACTCCGAGGGCCAGTAGCGGGATTATCGAGGAAGCTGCTGCGAGCGTCGATGCGCCTGTCGTGAGAGCTATAGAACCTCTAACTGTAGAAGGTCAAATAAAAGAGGAACAAGGAATCAACGCAGCAGGGAATGTCGCTGAGGAGGGCCATGTCCAAAGTCAAGTCCCTTCGGAAGAATCGCCAGAAAATCGGGTCACCGAGAAAACACTCAAGGCACCGGACGAAGGGGATGACAAAATTTACTTCGTCGCCCCGGCAGGCGGCAAAATCGACAGCGTTAAGAATGTATCAGATAACGGAAGAAATTTCCCAAGAAACGAACGGATTAAATCGAATGCGGCTGAGGTGAATGTCAAGGTCGGTCACGAACCTCTCGCTCAGGCGAGTGAACTCGACGGAACGACTACTGCTTTGAAAGGAAGATTACCCGAAGTTGATATTACGCGGCGAGACGAAGCTCCGCTGCAGGAAAGCGTCCTATCCGATAAAGATGCGAGGCGTCTTCCGAAGAAACGGGTCCACGAGAAGAAGGAACACCGAACGTCGTATTTGGAGATCGACGACGACGAGGGAGCGTTGCCAATCGGAGAAGCGTCGAAAATCGTGGCGGATCAAATAAGAAAGTTGATATCCATCCGCGACGACGTCCTCGGTACAGCTGGTGCGGCAAGCTCGCCGCCACTGCGAGAAGAGGAGGAAGAACCGCCCGTCGCGATTTTTGAGACGACGGGAAATGAAGAGATAAAAGCTGACGAACCTAAAGATGTCGATAAAAGTGATCAACCGATTGTCGCGGACCGGGAAAAGCCCCTCGACGAGAAGCTTCGAGACAGCGCCAAGCCCCTCGAAGAAGAACTCGGTAAAAGCTCAGAAACTCCAGAAAAAATCGACACACAATCATCGAGAAAGGAAGAAAGCAACACCTTCATCCAACGTTGGAAATCCCAAGCAATGATTCTTCAAGATCAAATCCGAAACAGGACCTTCCTCCAGCACCTTCGCGAACAGGCCACAGACGTCCTCCCAGAGATGCCCTCCTTCACCGAATCCCAAATACTGGAGACCCTGAAGAGCCTACTGTCTCGTAAAAAAATCCCCATCGATGCAAGGGACTCCTATTCGACTTCCATGAACGCCAGTTCCTTGAGTCCCGATCAGGTGGAGATCATCAGGTGCGCCGAGAGTTTGGTCGAATCAAAACAGCAGCAATCCTTCGTCAACAACATGTTCGACTGCATCCGAGGATTGAGCGTCCTGAATTGCATGAGGATCTTCGTCTGGCCCGTCATAGCGGACAATATTCCCGCCTCGATCACCGACAACCTCCCGACTCTACCGATCGAGGTGAACTTGGCCGATTGGATACAGGGCAACAGGAATAGGAGCAAAAACGCCAGAGCGGAAAGCGACGTTCCGCTCATCGAACCGCTGCTCGCCCCCGAATCGGTGATCATCAACATCCTCAACGAGGCACTGGCGAAGAACGCCACCTACTCGGACTTGCCGACCGTCTTCGATCCCATCAACGCGACCTTGATCAACATCCTGACGCCACCGCAAGTGAGGATTCTGGAGCTGGGAGAGAAGTTCCTGCCGGAGTCCGATCGCCAAGAGTACACCGACCGGATGTTCTCTTGCGTCAGGCGTTTCGAGTACTTCAGCTGCGTCAAGTACTTTGAGTGGCCCATGGTGAAGCGGTACTTCCCCGGTCTTCCAGAGTTTCCCGATTATCAGAGCTGGTACCCGACGATCCCGATTTACCCTTCGTTTCCGCTGGTACCACTGCCCAGCTTTCCGGACGAGACCGGTCAGCTACCCGAAGTCATTGACGCCGACGCCACGAGGTCGCGAAAACCGCGACCCGAAGAGGTCATACTGCAGATCTTGAGGAGAACGCTGGAACAGGTACCCGAGGCGCCGTCGTCGCCTTCCTTCATGAACGGAAACGTCTCCTCGCTCATCGCCGTTATCCCACCCGAGCAGCTGGTCACGGTTCACACCGCCGAGCAACTCGTGCCGATCTCCTTCCGTCCGGAGTTCACTTCGAAGACCTTCAAGTGCATTCAGGAGTTCAATTACCTCAGCTGCATCAAATACTCGATGTGGCCCGCGGTGAGGCAATTCAACCCGAGCCTACCTCAATTTCCCGACTTTTCCGCTTGGATTCAGGAGCTGCCGGACTTTTTTGGATACTTCCCGCCTCTACCGAGTCTCCAGCAGTTCACGGAGTTCTTCGGAATATCGTCGGGGACAGTGCCCGTGCAACCTGAACAGCCAAGCGTGTTGCTGAGGAGGTACGACGCCGTTCCGAGCTCCTCTCGATTGCTGGAGGTCAAGATCGCGAAGATACTCACGCAAGTCAGAGATTCCATGAAGAGCCTGCCCGCGACGCCGTCATTGGTAGTGGATAGCGACGTATTCAACTTGTCATCGGTAACGCAGGAGCAGCTGAACGTCATTCAACTTGCCGAGAGTATCGTGCCACTCTCGGCGAGGACACAGCTCGTGACGAAGATGTTCGAGTGTCTTCGATTGAGAAGTGACTTTGCCAATTGCACCAGCGAAGTCATCTGGCCTTGCTTAGGTAATCACGTGACCACCTTGCCAGAATTTCCCAGTGCCGAAGAGAAGCCCGAGGAGGAAAAGACACCGATGAATGCAAAGTTGGATTCGTCGATGAAGGCGTCGGAGAAAGGTGAAAAATTAGTCGAGGAACGCTCGACCTTGAGCTTCTCGGAAAAATTAGAAGAAGTCGTCAAAGGCGGACTGCCGAAGAAGAGCGACATCAAGATGGATCCCAATATTCGTCTCAACGAGGTCACTCCGGTACGACCGATAATCAATCAACAAACTCGTCCGGTCATCTCCGTAACCGGAACCAGATTCGTTCCCATATTTACGGAACTACCCGAAGCTGTGATATTGAACATTCTGCGCTCGACGCAAGCATCCACTTCGCACGCGCAAAGCACCGCCCCGTCAATCAGAACACCGGAGTTCATGGCGTTCCTCACCGAGCAGCAAAGCAACATCGTTCAATTAGCCCAAAATATGATCCCCGAAGAATCCCGTCCGGAGTTCGTGACGAAGATGTTCGAGTGTATCCGCGAGAATAACTTCTTGGTGTGTTCCCGTGATGTAATATGGCCAACCCTGACGGGGTACTTCTCACGGTTGCCCAGTTTCCCGAATTTCGGGTTCCTCCAGGCATCGGGATCGGACCAGACGAAGTCGCCGTTGCACGTAACGGAGCAGGGATCGGAATCGGTGCCCAGTTTGGAGACGTCGACGATCTCCAAGGCCACACCGAACGGCGGACAATCTGGTGACGCCACTGTCACGATCACCGATACGAGGTTCGTCCCCATTTTCACGGAAATTCCCGAAACGGTGGTATTGAACATCCTGAGGACCATCAAAGCTTCCAATCCAAATCCGTCGACGTCCGTTTCCTCTATCTACCTCGAAACGCGGTCACCGGAAGTCGTAAATCTCTTGAGCGAGGAACAGGGAACCATAATTCAAACGGCCGAGAGCATACTTCCGGAATCAGCTCGACCGCCTTTCGTCGACAAGATGTTGAATTGCGTTCGCCAAGACACTTTCCTCGACTGTAACAGGAATATTCTGTGGCCCACGGTGGCTCAGTTCTTCCCACGTCTACCGAACTTTCCCGAATACGCCAGTCTTCAGAGTATGGCGAGAGAAAAGACCTTGGAGTCTTCCAGTGATATTTCGGAGTTGAATCCTAATATCCCCGTAAACTCGGTGAGAGTTCCCAGCGCCAAAGTTGTTACCGATGCGGATTCAATTAGCGCTGAAGACCTGGAGAGCAGGATAGAGTCGCTCCTGAGGGAGTCCTTCACACCCGATCCCAATTTACTTTTTCAACCCTCCTATTTGGACGTAAATAGTTTTCCGAGCAATCCCCTGATCACTACTCGACAAGCCAACATCATTAAACTGGCAGAAAGCATTCTTCCGGATCAAATTCGACCGGAATTCGTGATAACGATGTTGGAATGCATTCGAGGGAACAACGACTTCCTGTCCTGCTCTCGATACATCGGCTGGCCGGCGGTGAAACAATACATACCGAGTCTTCCGAATTTTCCCGAGGTGAAAGACTTGATCCCACCTCTTCAGGATAACTTGACGCAACTACCTTCGACGACCGGTTTATCGGGATTGGCCATTAGTGAAATCCCGATGCCTATCAGGATACCGGAACGGGAGCAGAACGCGAGCAACGGCGAAGCGCTTACCGCATCGGCAACATCAAATCTATCATCGGCAAGAGCATCAAGCGATAGTCAAAGGCTATCAAATGCCATCAAGGAGGGTTTCAGTGGTCTTACAATTCCCGAAATCCCGGCAGCGCTGAATCAGCATTTCCTGCCGATCAAGCCGGGAACGTCGCCGATTCAAATTTTCATTTCGGAAGCACCCACGTTCCCGGAAGCTCCGGAGATCATCAAGGTCCCGGGGGTTCCAGAATTCGCCGGTCAGCCTATCAAGCTCGTTAGCGACAATTCGAAGAACAAACCGGACGACAATGACTCACCGATAGAAACCCAGCGTTCGGAGCGATCCAGCAGAAGACGTCGAAGTGTCGTAGATCTCTTCGAGAGCTACCGGTCGCTGGAAGCCGACGAAGAAGATGTCGGAAGCAACGGTCACTCGTTTCAGACGACTTTTCCAAACGCGACCGAGTCGGACTTCCTCCGGCTCCTCGTCAACGTCTCCATGTCGAAGAAACCTCCATCCGGAGACTCCGCGGGCTCAAGGAAGGAGTACTTCGTGGACACGCTGAACGCAACGATAAAGAACTCCCTGACGGCCGACCAATACGAGATCTTGAAGCTGGTGGAAGACCTCACCGCGGAGACCTCGCCTCGCGGATTTCTCTCCCGAGTGGTGCAGTGCATAAGGAGTCTGAGTTTCATCAGATGCATGGGCATCTTCGTGTGGCCCATGATATCCAACAATCTACCATCCCTGCCCAGCTTTTCTTCTATAGGCGCCGGTTTCAATCCCTTCGGTCGCAGTCAAGAGATGGAGATCCAGGACTTCTTCGGCATATCCAGCTCGGAATTCGAGACCGAACTGCTGACGAGAAAGAAGTTCATAGAGAGCGGCTTGTTGAACTGGTACAAGTCCCTGGCGCAGGACAAGTTCGAGACCGACCTGGGCCCCATTACCGTAAAGGGTTACGGCAACGGCGAGCTGGGAATAAGCTTGAGCGAGTGGAGAAACAGTAGAGCGAAGAAGGGCCTCAAGGACGTTAAGAAGGTACCCAGCATCTTGGCGGTTATCACCGATTTTATGGAAGACATCTTAGAGCAAAACGAGAAAAGGAAAACCGTGAAGAAAGACCGAAGTATGGAAGGAAAGCGGACCGATGATGAAGAGTATCAGATGCTATCCGACGCCGTTGACGTAGACGATGCTGCGAGAACGGCCGATGACGACAATCTCGTGACGATGATTCTAGAGAAGATAAAAACGAATGCCAGCGACTATGAAGCCATCGATGGGAAATACTTCGGAACGGAAGACGCCTACAACGCCTTCGAGGTGCTCTTCGGGCCGAAGCTGACGGGTAGAATAGCCGACAAGCTGAAGACGTTTCGCAGCGAACAGCGGTCGGAAAAGTCAACCGAAGCGAACGCCGACGATCTCGTCGATGAATTGGAAATCATGCCGTTGGAAGGCCACATGGCGGATGACGAAGATGGTTCCAAGATGATTCGCTTGGGCAGTCGCGTGGCGTACGACTTGGAGAAGGATGCGGTGGAAAGCAAAAATTTGGAGCGACGGAGAGGGACGATCGACGATTTTATAGTTCATTTTGGGGACCAGGAAGGCGGAGGTCAATTCGAACGAAACGAAGAAGACGCCAAGGGATTTCTAGGTAAATTCGCAAAGAATAATTTCTACGAAGAACGACAAAAGCTCGACGTCGACGAAGAAGAAGAGAGAGAAGTTCACCAGGAACTATCGCTCAGCATTCCCAAATTGAACGACGATATCCTCGCGAGGAAGACCACCGCTTCCCTCATCAGCTTAGGACGCGGTCTGAAGACCAAGATGACCCAAATGATGCCGGGAATCGGTTACGCGGTTTCCTTCGTAATGCAATTGCTCCTGTCGCACGCCAGAGCCGCGGCCTCCATGGCTGGCATGCTCAGCAACATGGCCCTCGGTTCGGCGATGTTCAGCATGATCCGTCAAACCTTGTTCGGGCCTTCCACTCATCCGAAAATCAAGTACGTCTACGACAACGAACAGGTGGGACCGGGCATCGCCTGGCCCTCCTACGATCACCACGGACATTATTAAAGAATTGGAGGAAGATCGAATGGCGTGATCGAAATAGACAGCGACGACAAAAATATCAATTTCAAATCCGCGAGAACTCGCCGAGGACGGATCGCGAGATTCGACAAAGCGACTTTGGAATTTCGACTCGTTAGAAATGAATCGCATATTCGCATCTGCGGGCTGATTTGAGACTCGCGTCTTCCGTAAGGACATTGAAGTGCTCCAGTTCGGAGTTCGTGCACGGAAAAAAAAAGATTTTACAGTCTTAGCAAAGCTCGGTTTTGCTGGGAACTCTTTACCACCGCGAGACAAATATTATCTGTGCGAGCAAAAGATATTTTCAATAAAATAGCAAATTTAACTACAATCACAGTGAAATATTTTTACTATTGTCGGACATATTTTTGCTGCCACGGATATTATTTTTGTCATGATGGCGAGATATTCTCAGCAAAACCTAGTTTTGTTAAAACTGCAAAATCATTTTTTTCCGTGTACGTGCGCGGCGTGCAGAATATTTATTTCATTTCACGGGATTTTGGTGGTGGGATAACTTTTCATCGGCGAATACGATACTCGGTGTGGCGGCGAACGCTGTCGCTTTAGGATACCGTTTCATGTCATCGTAGGGATAATTTCTCGAGGTACCGGTCTCCTCATTTTTTTATCGACACTGTCCTCACCTCTCTAGCAATACTTAGCTATGTATCGACTATTTTGTAATTTCTACAAGAGAAACAATAAACGTAAAGAGAATTTGTGTAACACCGCTGCCAGCATTGTCGTAATAATAATATTTACAGCTGTGTATTTATGTTTTATTCAATACAATCGATACTGAGTCACCGTTGATTTTTTTCAGGTGAGTTCATACACTATTTCTTTATTCCGCATAGATTTTTTTGACTATTAATATAATCAGAACAGAATATTTCTCTTTAAAAAAATATCGATTATATGTATGACGGATAATTGCGAGTTTACAATTACTTTTAATTATTGGAGTAATGAGTACATAGAAAGAGAGGGACAAATCTCTTACCGGAACATTCCATCCATTTTGAATTCACTGCATGTCTCGAGCTACAGACACGGGTGCCCGAAGAATCCCAAATAAAAATCGGAATGGTACAACGGCGGCCGTTATTCGGGCATTAACCCATTCCCGGCGTTTAACAGGTGAGATATGTCGCATATATCACACCCTGCTTCTTTTACGACGCGAAGCAACGGAAGCTGGCCTATCCCATCTTCCAATTAAAAGCCACTAAACTGATTAATAAAAATTATAAAAGTGCATCAAATTCTTTAGAATAGCAATTTTTTTTAAATTGCCACTCACTAAGTATTCTCTCACCAATCATGTCATTGGATATCCGAAAGCGGCAGAACCGAAGGCACTTCCTGCTCGTCACTCGACGCGTTCCTTTCCGATTCTGTGGTAAACTCTTCGGATTCGACGGTGTGATTTAACTCGTTTAAATAGTACCTGAAAGGCGAAGCGAGGAATTTCAACAGTGTCGCGGCAAACGAAATTCGAAGGTTTCACGGAGAAAAAGGATTATTAAAAAATGTTTAGTTAGGTATCTCAGTAACGGGGTTTCTCGAGATGAAACATTGCATACTTTTTACAGTTCGAAATAGTATAAATATCAGTTTATACGGTACTATTTAACAATCTCCCGTTAATATCTGTCGACTATTAACGGGTTTACACACAGAGAAAAAGAATTAATTGAATCTATTGAAAATCACTTGCGGGGTCGAAAAAATAATTATTTATTTATACCAATGAAACTTTTTAATATATCAATTGCACATCTCTTCCTTATAATCATATGGAATAGTATGTGATTGTAAGAAAGAAATGTTTAGTTAATACGAAAAAAGAATTGGTCTAAATTGATAATTACTTGCAACCCCGCAAGTAATTTTCAGTAGATCCAACTAATTCTTTTTCTCCGTGTACTGTTACAAATTGTAAAAAATATGCTGTGTCTATAAAAAATTCAATGTTTCACCTCGAGAAGTCCTGTTACTAGGATTCACTATAAAAATGACCAATCCTTTTTCTCCGCTTTCGTACCATTCGTGAGCGCGCTCGCAATCGACGAAATCGTCCCAATCGCAAATCCGTTGCTTCTGATCGAACGACGTGCCGTTGGCGCATATCATTGAGATCACACGGCCTTCTTCGTCGCACACGTGAAAAATCCTGCAGGAGTACTCGCGATCGGCGTACAGCCCGACCGCTCTGCCCTCGCACGAGAAGCTGAAGGTCAGGTTCGCGAAGAGGTCGAGGTCGCTCGAGTCGGAGGATTGATCTTCGTAAGTCTCCAGCTGATCTCTATCCTGCGTATCGCCGATCGGAGTGCGAGGGAATGAAGTAACATAATTAATCGACGGTACTATTCTAATAACACGTGATAAAAAAATTAAATTTAGAGAAAAATATTAAGAGAAGCGAAAATGAATTATTTCTCACCACTTGTCCTATAGTCAGGGGATTAACTGTGCGGAGTATGTCTGCAGGTAAAAATATAATAGATTCGAATTAATATAATAAATAATAAAGAAGTGTTAGCCATGGAGCCAATGAAATGTCTTATATATTGAGAGAAGAGTTTATTCATAGTTAATAAATGTATACTTGATTATGGCGAAATAAATATTTCGTTGGGCCAAGTAAATACATTTCAATTATTAAAATGTCTCGGTCATTCGTACAGAAATAGAAGAATAACTAATAAATATTTATTTGGCCCAAAAAATATTTCTTTCCCCGTAATCAAGCCATAATACGTATAAACTAGAAATAAACTGTTTTCTCGATGTATGCATCGATTTACTTACAAATTCCAAGGAAGAGTTTCAACAGCACCGAATGAATCTCTCGTTTAGTTTCCATTTCTTCAGATTTCGGGAAAATTATAAAACCGACCGAAACAGACACGATAAAATTTATTTTCCCCGAATCGTCTATCGTTGGATCTTCGCATCGGAGCTGCCGAGTTCGGATGATACAGATTCAGTGTAGACACTGCACTTAACACCAGCCGGGAAGGAAATAAGGATAACCGTGTCATCTCTCAAAAGGGGCAGCTCGTTACGCTGCATTAAGCACTATTTCAATCATCACGTCCGCTCGACGCGTGATGAACGCTTCTCCACGTGGACTGAAATGAGGGAATCTAGTTCAATCTAATCGGTAAAAATACAGAATACAATGCCCGTTAAATTAAAATCATTTCACGAACCAGAGATTTCATTGACGCTCAATATTGCCATAGATTTTTGCTGAAAATGTCTATATAGAATTCTTGAATATAACGAAAATCCTGAATAGATATCCAATGAAAGCTCATCAATTTTGAAATCTTATATTACGGCGATCCACTGTCCATGTGCATAGAGTCAAACTTTTTTGTCAAATTTGTGCTTGCAGAGCACTGTGATTAGTAAGAAAACATGCATCAGAGGGCAACGCTTATTTATCCACCAATCACAGTGCTGGAGACCAAAAGTTTGATGCAAAATTCGATGGAAAATTTGATCATAGGTATGCACACATTCGCGTTCTCTGTATTTCTCTGAAACCCGCTTAAGTATAAGATACCCTTCGAGTTAAGATCACCGCCGTCCAACATTCATCCAGCAGATAGCGGCACAGGAATAATCCATAGAGTGCTGCCCGCGAGACACCATAAGTGAAAACTTCTTTCCCAACGACTCGCTCGATAAGACAAATAAATCGGTATGTCTCATCAACATTCGAATCTCCCAGCTAGATCCACCATTCGAAAGCCATCGAAACCTCCTATTTTTATGTAACAATCGCCAAAGAAAATCGACATCGTCGACCTCAACACAATCATACATAGACTTCACCAAATAAAACCAGACGAGTACGTGCAGTTCAAACGAGCGTAAATACGTCAGTGCACGGTAACTCACTTTCACCCACGCTGGCCAATCGGAGGTCAGCCTTGAGGCACTTTCTTCGAATTCTCGATTCGAGACACCGAGGAGCCGATGACCGATTGATACGCGATCGGGTCGAACTCGAGTTTTATCGATCCCATAATTTTACGGCATTTCCTTTTCCTCGTTGCGCCGAAACTGTCGAACGACCAGTCGAATGCGAGAAAGGCCGGCGCGTATCAACGGCCAATGAGGAGAATGCTTTAGATGCTGGCCGCACGGACCCGAACCGCCTTTCTCCTTGCCCGTGCGCGTTTGAGTTCAGTTTCTGTGCAAACGTCATCCGGGAACCACTGTGTAGAATGTCCTGACCAAGGCCTAGTGAACGTGTGATCGTGCGTGTCATTGGAAACACAAAAGTAGGTACCAGCGTGGAAAAGTTACTCGAAAACTCCTCCGCTTCGTTCTTCCGGGTCTGCTTGCGGTCCTTCGCGTTGGGTACACCGAGAAAACGGCTTGTTAAAAGTTAATAAATGTAATTTCGAATACGGCGAAATAAATATTTCGCTAGAACGAGAAAATATATGTTAATTATTAAAATCTTTATTTCATTTAAATGGTTGCCTGACTGTGTCAAATAAATATCGTAATAATTAACGATGATTTACTCGATCCAATGAAATGTTTACTTCGCCATATTCGAACAAACGTTTATCAACAATAAATAAATTGCTTTCTCGGTGAACTTTAGAAAATCGACGATCTGCTATTCTTCGACCGCGTAATTTCCGCTGTCAGCTTCGAATTGACGATGCGACTGACGTTTATACTTTGGAGGCTTTTAAAGGTCGCCCGTGAGGGCCTGTCGTTTCGTCCACAAAGGACGTTCTCTTTTCCGAGTGGTAACGGATGAATGGTTAAAATCGTGGGACCGTTCGTCTGAAGGAAAACCCGAGTGAGACATTACGGGAGGCGACGCTGGCGCGGATCCGCCTGTACGATAGAGATGTAAACGTGAACACGCGTGAGGCGCGTTGAATTACACGCGGTGACATCGACGCGTGGATCTGGAAGACCGGATGACGACAGAACACGAGTATAGGTACACCGAGAAGACAGCTTATTGATGGTTAAAAAATGTCATTTTAAATACAGCGAAATAAATATTCTCCTCAGGCCCAGAAAATCTATATTAATTATTAAAATGGTTGCCTGGAAGTATCTCATTGCGCTAAATAAATATCGAAATAGTTAACGAACATATCCTTGGTCCAAACAAATATTTATTTCGCCATATTCACACAAACATTTATCAACTGCAAATAAATAATTTTTTCGACATACTGACGACAAACGTTACATTAAAAAAAAAGATTCTCCACTTAAAAAAAAACGTATATTTACGCCTACTCGTTATCCACGAAATTATTTGTCCTATTTTAAATCGGATTTCAACCTAATAGATATTCCCCGGACAAGTAACAATCGAAGAATTATTTTTCGGTGCCCTCAACAGTCTCCAGCCTCCGACATCCGAGTAACAATTATCACTCGACGACGGTCGCCCCGCAATCATACATATATCTCCAGTTGCTCTTTCACAAAATTCCATTCCAAGTCTTAATGCCCGGATGTCTGCACCGAACGACCGTCGTTACTCCCGCGATATACCCCCGTTAACATCATTATAATTATTACCACGACACCGAGAACCGCGCGGAGAGAAACCGCGAGAGATCGATCAGAAGTATCGGTTGCGCGTTTGTCACGGCTTTTTTCCCCCATTGTACCCGATCGCCAACGAAAGGACCGATGTAGGTATACATGAGAGATCAAGAGATCACTCGGATTTCTATCCGAATCGCCGAGCGGCAGACGTCGGAGCCGTCCGCAATACCGTCGGACCGGACATGCATGGATAAACGCGACGCGAGTGTCCGAGCCGTGTGCGTGTACACGCCCTGGGCACCTGTACACACGCCGCCGGTCGCGCGATAGACGTAGGTATAACGCGGGCCCGGCGTTGCATAAACCCGGCAGAAAACTAGATCACTGTGCCTTTCTTCGCCTCTCGCGCGCCGGATAACGCGATTGCGCGGCGCTCGCGCCCCGTATCCACGTCGTTGTCTAGCTGTAACCAGGTTTTCCGCCGGTTTTCGCGGGCCTGCGGGTCTCGCATCTTCTGCTTTCTGTGCCAGGTTACTGGGACTCTCTCTCTCCCGGCAGCGGTTTACAGCTATAACCCACTCCGCGCGCTTTTCTTTCCTCTCGGAGCGTGAAAAAAAAAAAGTACATCTATCCGCGGCAGCATCGCGCGGACCGTGGCGCCGAGCGGTTTTGCTCGATGCGCGAACTGCGTCTGTGACGGTTTCCATTTGGGATGAGTTTCGGCTGAAATTGGAACGTTTATCGGGGAAAGTAAATTCTTTTTATGTGGATAGCGTGTGGAAAGGGGACTGAGAAAAATAAGTTACGAATCCTACACAGAGGAAAAAAATTAGTTGAATCTAATCTGACAGAGTAATTATTTATTTGTTACAATGAAGTTTTTTAACACATCAATTTGATATCAATTCATTACAATCACGTGAGATGGTATGTGATTGGAAGGAAGAAATATCTGATTAATATGAAAATAGATCTAATTGGTCTAAATAAATAATTACTAGCGACTTATTTAATTGATTTAATTAAATAATTTGGATGTAAAGATTAAAAATTGTTCTGTGATCAAGTCCAGCAAATTATTAGTTCACGTAACTGGATCTGCGTTCCTCCGCCTGTGACCGCTAATTTAGTCAAATCTGTCACATTTTTTTCTCAGTGTATAATTTTGCGATGGGTCCGAAAGGATCGTCGATGGCTGCTTTAATTTTTGGCGACTGTCAATTAAAACTGGAACGGGTTTGCAATGCGCGACATAGGTGGGCTCAGGTGAGCGATTCGATTAGCCCACGTTTCGCACTAGCGCTGGTCTTTTAAATGTACGAATACAAGTATCTGTATACGAGACAGTTTCACTCGCTCGCAAACGGGTTACGTATATCCACGAGAGTTTAACTATCGCTGAGAGCGTTGGAAATAAAATAAAGTAACGAGTGCCGATCTCATACCACGACTCGCTGATGTTCAATACAAATGAAACAGGAGCAAGTATCTACACCTATCGTCTATCCACACGTATTCCTCGTACCGATCTCCACCAGTTCCCGCGCGTACGATCGAGATCTGCCCACGTGCTGGAGCCCGAGCGCGATCGGTTATCGCGTTCGATGACTTCAGACGAGATGACAGCACAACGATCCCCCGCACGAACAACGATACCTGCCCACGTCGAAAATCGGTTGGGATCGGTAATTCTTAGCGAAATCGAAACTTTTGAACGCTCGAATAAAGTCGCGCCGCAACCTCTCTTTGCCCTTAAATTTATTTCCTGATGCCGGATACTTCGTTGAAAACCAAAGTTCGCGTCGGTCTGAACGCGGGTGCACGCGCACCGGAAAAACGTATGCGCCTACGTGCGGCTGATCGTGAATGCATTCGAGCGTGAACCACTCCCGATCTCGATCTCGGCCACCCCTTCGCGAAGTGGGCACGTTTAGCGTGTTTAAAGAGAGAGATAAATGTATGTAATTGAGAGATATACCTGCGTTATAGAAAAGGGAATCGACTGACCAGGGAAAATTGCATTACCATATGGGAATGTGGGAAATGCCGTTACAATGGAACACCAGATATTTTCTCGACCGGTCTATAATAAACTTTGATTCGGTATTACTTATTGGATTGATCATAAAATGCTCTGTTATCGTGGTTATTCTTATACGGAAAAAAAGAATCAGTAATTTTTACAGTGAATCCCAGTAACAGGGCTCTTCGAGGTGAAACATTGAATGTTTTAATAGATAGCGTATTTTTTACAGTTCGTAACGGTATAAACGCCCGACACGTATTAACGGGAGATTGGTAAATTTTACCGTATAAATTGATGTTTTTACTATTATACGAACTGTAAAAAGTACGCGGTAGTCTATTAAAAACTTCAATACTTCATCTCGAGGAGCCATGTTATTAGGATAACTGTAAAAATTCATGGATTTTCGCATAATTTTACTAATCCTTTTTCTCCGTGTACACTGAGAAAAATAACCTGATTAAAATTATAAAACGCATCTGATTAATCGAGTTTAGTCATTCTAACCAAAATATAGGTCAATTGAACCAAACATTTAATTATTGTAACTACATTTTTAGTTATTCTAACAAAAGAATGGTCAGTTTAACTTGATAAATGGAGAATCCATATTTAATCAAACGGTTTGGTCATCGTCTCCAAGGTTTTGGTTAGATTAACTAGCAATAAGTTATTTTTCTTAGTGTATTTCTACTTGAAAGAAAAAGTGTAATAAAATGCAGAGCAATATTATATAGGTATATAATGGCAATGACAAATCACTCTTCAATGAATTTCTGCAATTTTCTCCTTCGACTTTCATCGATCGATTCATGAATAAAACTGTTGCAGAAGCCCCTGAACGCGTCATTTCGCATAGTTTCTAGTATTGCAGCGATATGACGCGGAGAATATTTCCATCGACGTCGCGGCCTATTTTTCTTATTACGCGTTACGCAGCTGGAAAATTATACCGCGCGTTCTAACGCAAGAAGACGAGGAGGAATCGCATTATTTCGAAACGTGATTTAAAAATGGGTTTCACCGCGTGCCGCGTTGCACAGCGCGAGGAAGGGCACCTACGGATCTTTTTTTCATTCCTACTATTAGACGACCTCGACGCGCGCACCATGAATCATACATGCGCGCGCGTAGGTCGAGACAGTTCGTTAAAAAGGCAACATCCTCCTGGCGCGGGCGCGCTGCATCATCGAAAACGTCGTCGATGGTCAGTAACCTTTGAGATTTGCCATTTCGGCGAAGGAGGCGGTACCACGCGAAGTCCTTTTTCCTCTGGAACTCGAGCCGTTCCAAAAGGAAATCTACGATGCGAAGATTTCGCGTCATTTTCAAGCGCTTAACCTTCTGGTACCCTTCAATGGATCTCAGATGGTTTAATTAACCCGTTCTTACAAAATTGCAAATTGAATCAAAGAACCGGAGATTTAAGGAATTGGCAACTTTGAAAATCTCGGACAAAATAAAATACTCGCTATTTGTATCAAATGACCCCGATGATCCTTTTAATCAATTTTAGATAAACGCGTGTACAGAAATGATTCTAAACGAAAGAATTTATATCCACGCGATTGCAGAAACATGTTGCTCCTTCCGCTGTTACTGGGATTCACCGCGTCGGTGCTGGGCGGTTACATCCCGCCAGGACCAAAGTACAGATGCCCGAAGGACGCTCTCAACATTTATCCCTGCATCTGTCTCCAAGGCAGCGACAAAGGGCTTTACGTAAAGTGCGAGAACGCCAATTTGGCCAGCCTCAGCGTTGGCCTCATCAATCTGGGTCACGAGGGATCGCCCATCGAGGAGCTGACACTTTACAAATGCAATATCGGTGGGTAATTTTAAACGGACCAAGTTTACCTGGGAAAATGACTATTAATTTAAATTCTTTCTTCTCGATTCAGCGCGTTTTTACGGTCCCGCCCTTTACACCCTGGAAATCCGAGTGATCAAATTCATCGACACACCTCTGAAGTTGATCGAGGAGCACAGCTTCCTCGGCGTCAACCGGACGCTCCAGGAGATCTATCTCAAAGGCAGTAAGCTCGAGAGATTTCCCAAGGAGGCGCTGCAAATTTTGGGAAATCTCTCGGTGCTCAGCGTGAACGGCCATCGGATGACGGAGTTGCCGGGTAACAGTTTCGCCGGGAGTATGGCGGCGGGGAAGCTGGAGAAATTGGAGATCAGTAACGGTCAGTAATTTTTTACGCGCGAGAATTTTTACGTCTGCAGTGGAATGCAGGAATATTTTAATCGCATTTTTCTTCGCATCGCGTCGTCGACAGGATCGCTTTCGAATTTACCGATCGAGTCGCTGACCCCCTTGAGGAAGCTGAAGTCCTTGGATCTGCACGCCAACGAGATCAAGGACTTGAAGAGGAACCAATTCAAGGGACTGAGGGACACCGAGTCGCTCGATCTCTCCCATAATTTCATCGATAAGCTGGACCCCTCCCATTTAGCCGATCTCACGAAGATGGGATGGTGCAACTTGTCGCACAACGCGATTGCTGAGCTGAAGAGGTGAATATCGACGCATCTATTTAGTCCTTGCGTTGCTGGATATCATGATTATTCTCCGAATTAATCGTAGAGGAACCTTCGCGAGGAACTCCGTTCTCAAGGTGCTCAACCTCAGCCATAACAAAATCAAGAAACTCGACGCCAACACGTTCAGAGGGATGCGATTCCTGCGGAGGTTATTCCTGAGCGACAATCTGATCAACGACGTAGGACGCGGCACGTTCGGATCGATAACGAGGATCGGCACGATCGACCTGGCGAGAAATCTGTTGAAGAAAGTCGACTATCAGATGTTCCACCAACTGCAATTCGCCGAGGTACGTTAAAATCGACGGTAATATTCAATTATTTAAATTACATTCCTCGATTCTACAAATTTAACAAATATTAGAGTAAATATGATGATAATTAAATTTCCAGCTTTTGGATGTATCGGGAAATCTGGTGACGGTGGTGGAAAAATTGGCATTCAAGGATCTCTACTTGGCGACGGTCAATCTGTCGCGCAACGCGATCTCGAAGATCGAGCCGGGCGCCTTTGAAAATTGCGCCAATATAACTTCGCTGGATCTCAGCTACAACAAACTGGAAAACATCTCGAAGTACGCCTTCGACAGTGCGAGCTACGCCACGGAATTTCAGCTGAGTTATAATCTGCTCACCGCGTTAAACCAGGTATACGATGCGATTAATAATGAGATTAATAACGGGAAATATTTTCCTCGAGACTCGAAAAGCATCAAAAAAATTGTATTCATTTCAGGTACCACTGCATAACATGACAGGCCTGAAGATCCTGAACGTCTCGCACAATCTCATCCACTCGGTACCAAGACAGACCTTCCCTAAGCTCTACGAGCTGCACACCATAGATCTATCCTACAATAATCTGTCAGAGATCCATAACGCGGTCTTTCAAACCCTCTTCAGCCTCCGCTTTTTGAACCTCTCGCACAACTCGCTGGAGCAGATAAAGCCCTCGACTTTTGGGCCACTACCAACGCTACTGGAACTGGATATGAGCTACAATTCACTGACGGATATCTCGCGTGGTAGCTTGACCAGACTGGCCAGTTGCAGGTACTCCAGAAATCCTGACATAAAAACTCATTAGACGCTGATGAAGAGATAATACGATTTATTGAAATAACAGTCAATTAGGCTTGAATCAAAAAATTCCTCCCCGCGCATAATGATCTCAGCTGGATTCACCCTGTGACTAAGAATTTAAATCTCTCCGAAACAGAACAATTTCGGTAAAGCATAACTACCTAACGTCGATCTTCCAAATGCCAACGTCCCTGGGATACCTAGACTTTTCCGAAAACTCCCTGGAAGAGATCCCCACGGAGGAAGTGTGGCCCAGCATGAACGCCCTGCTCTCCCTGGACGTCTCGAAGAATCGTCTAGGCGACAATCTTCGCCATGGCAGCTTTCAGAACCTGCTGGCGCTGCGGATATTGGATCTGAGGAGCAACAACATGACCAAACCACCATGGGAGGCGCTGAGTACCCTGAATAGTTTGCAGTACCTTCATATTCAGGTACAATTACTTTCCCTCGCGCAACACATTCGAAATTCTTTGATATTTCCACCTAATGACGCCGATATATATCGTCGTCACAGGATAACAACCTGACCAGACTGGACAAAGGGTCCTTCGGAAGACTGCCCATAGTGTTCGAGCTGAACCTTGCGAACAACAACATTCAGAACGTGTCCAGTCGAGCGTTCGAGGGTCTGCTGCAGCTGCTGACGCTGAATCTGACCAACAACAACATATCTCACATTCCAAACGGCGCCTTCCGAGGTCTGGTATCCCTGAGGACCCTCGATTTATCGCACAACAGGCTCGAGAGGCTGGACAATAAGACGCATGGATTGCTCGACGACTGCCTCTCCTTGGAGAAGATCGACCTCAGTCACAACAAGATCTCCTTCGTCAATAGGAAGACCTTCCCCAACGACCCCTGGATACCGTACCGACTGAGGGAGGTCGATCTCTCTTACAACAGCATGCCGGTAATCACTTACGACCTGACGGTTGGTACGAAAAAGGTCGTCAGCATGAATTTGAGCCACAATAACATCAACGAGATACGAAAGTGTGAGTAGATCAAATATAGGAGGAGATATATTAATATTGGTAGAAGATGAAGGAAGGATATCGAGGAGTAGATTACAGATTGTTATTTACCTTATGATAACGAGGATGAAATGACTTTTACAGACGTTATCGGTAACATGACTTCCCTGCAAACACTGGACCTATCGAACAACGATCTCAGCGATCTATCGGAGCCTGACTTATTCACACCACCGATGAACCTTAGCAAACTCTACCTCAGTCATAATCACCTCACTCAGCTTCCCATGGAGAAAGTCGTACCGATGCCCGAGCTGAAGATGCTGGACATCGAGTACAACGAATTTGGTAGCTTCGATCACAAGTTCATGAAGGTCATTAAAAATGGCACCATCCTCAGGTACGCTGGTACGTACGAAATGATCTATTCTTCCCTTCAGATTAATTCATGAGTCGTTTAAGCGTGACAATTTCAAACGACGATTATCGACGTGTTCTCCAGGAAATCCCTTGCACTGCGACTGCTACGTACGACCCTTGCGAAGGTGGATGAGCACCCTAACGGAAGTTCCCGATGAATGGTCCGACGTAAAGTGCGCCAGTCCGAGTTACGTTTCCAATAAACCACTCTTCGAGGTCACGGAAGACCTGATGGGCTGCGGCGAGAGGGAGATCCAGGAGGATCCGAAGTTCGACATCACGCCGGACGTGAAGTACCGCAATATCGAATAGTAAGTGCAAAAATTGAGCATATAGGGTAAAAGTCGACTAGATGTCTCAGTCTCTGTTTAACTTTGAACGCGATTATCTCGAAACGCTGTGGAGATATATAAAAAGTGGAGAATAGCTTTTTTATAGTAAAGTTGTAGATGAATATTTTTTATTTAAACTTTTCTTCGATATCTGCAATGAATTTCAAGATAACCGGCTTTGAACTTGCTCTTCAACCGGGGCATCTATATTCCACCTTTAACCTATTATAATTCGGTTCTCTCACTTATTTTTCTCATTGTAGATTTGAAAAATTTGGACAATATTATTTAGGTACCTCGTATTATTTTCATTTTTTATTTCCGCTCTTTGCATAAGTGCGTCTCTCATGGCTTTTCGATGACGTCATAATACAGTAGAGAGGAACACACTTATAACTGCGAATAATTATTTTTGCAGACATTTTCTTTTTTGTACATTGAATCTATATACAGATTACAAATTGAATTTAAAAAATATGAATACTTTTTTACGCGATAACCAAATCTAGCTGAACCTTTTTTTCTAAAACGCGTCGAGATAACGACATTCATAATTTTTTTTTCAGTTACGACGATGAAGACATGTGGAAGGCCACGTGGTACGTCACATCGAGAGAAGACATAGGAGACTTCTACATAGTGGTGCGCGAGGCGGGAAATAGTAAGCCCGTCATCGAACAGGACGTCGTTTACAGCGACAGATCCTTCAAGATCCGCGACCTACCCGACTCGAGGACGAAGTACGAGCTCTGCGTCCTCGCCAGGGACTCGGAGGGAAACGTGAAGCACTTCAGGAGTTCTCAGTGTCAAATATTGGCCAGGCAAAACATCGCCTCAAGCTCGGCGTTGCTCGCGATGAACTCGCTGACCCTGGCGGTCGTACTTCTTTGCACGGTGATATGAAGGGATTCCTTTTCGCGTTACAGCGAGAGTGTGCAAACGCGAACTTCTGTCGCGCGCTGTGAAATACGTAACGATTGTACACAGGTGCACGACTTTCGACGTGCTTGTGTAATAATGTTATTTTTTATATGAAAGCGGCATCCGCGAAAAGGTGGCCAAGTTCGTCTCGGATAGTGGCTGGTTCCTAGATTGTTTAATAATTCGAAAACTCGTTCGATCGATCTTGAAAATCGACAATCTCGCGATGCAGGTGCATGGTGAGATTAAAATAAGTCAGGGGAGCAAAAATTAGGGTTAATATCACCGCGCAAATCAGCCATAAAAGGGACGAGAAATCAAGGAAGTTGAACGAGTCCGGTAGAGCATCAGAGATTGGACGAGTAACGATCGATATTGATAAAAAAAATGATCGAATAAATGATTCTCCATGGTCGACGATACTGTCACCATAAAGCGCACGCGATCGAAACGTTGTATTATAAATGAGACGCCGCATTGGCGACGAATAGTGTTGTATATTTATTTTGTAAAATATAATATTTCGACAAAAGACACGGTAATTTAATTTTCCCCTGCACAATCGGCCCATCCAATTCGACCAGGAATTGAAGTAACCTTGCGATAGAGCAAGAAGAAAAAATACACAATTCGCCTTAATTACGGTACAATATAATTAGCGCGCCGCGTTCGAAATTGACGACGTTGCTTCCCGAACACAATTTGTCCTGATGATTATCGTAGGCCGCGCCGCGTACGTAACTTCCCCGTATAACGCGTCTACGCGTACGGTAATAAGGCGAGGCTTTTTAAAAAATTCTCAGGGAAGTCAACTCTGGCGCGCGCGCGGCGGTTATGGTCGCGGTGCAGCGGCAGCGTGGAGAGAGACTGGCACGGCAACATTATTTCATTATCCCCGAGATTTTTAATTAGAAATCCCGGTAAGAAGCTGGCATGGTGGATAAAGTCTTGAAAGTTATGGTTTCCTGGCCTGCGAGGTTAGAGCCTGCGCTTCTGGAGCAACGCGGGTTGAATTGTCGCCCGGTCCCCGGACAACGGAGTCGAGAGCGCGGAAAAGATGCGTTTTCTTTTGTTGTCAACACACAAAAATTACAGCAACTAGAGAAAAAACTGCACGGAAGAAAGTTATTTTGCAGTTTAAAAAAAACTAGGGTTTGCTGAGAATTTCTTGCTGTCGTGACAAAAATATTACCTGCGGCAGCTGGGATAGCAAATATTTTTACCAAAAAAAAATGTCACTGTGACTGTAATTACACTGAGAAAAATAACTTGGTCAATCGAATCAAAATCCTGAAGACAATGACCAAACCGTTTGGTTAAATATGGATCCTTCATCTGTTTAGTTAAACTGGCCTTTTTTTGATTAAAATAATTAAACGTTTGATTGGAATAGCTAAACATTTGATTAGAATAACTAGATATTTGGTTCAACTGACCGAGTATTTTAGTTAGAATAACTAATTGCGTTCAATTAGATGCATCTTGTCATTTTAACCTAATTATTTTTCTCAGTGCACATGTGCTATTATTAAACATGTCTTTTGCTGCCACATACGTATAACATTTCTGCCGCGACAGCAAAAAGTTCCCAGAAAAAAAACCTAGCTTTGCTTAAACTCCAAAACTATTTTTTTCCGTGTCAATATGACTCATCGTGACATTAATTGATGCGAGAATCGAAGAAAAAGGAGAAGAAGATAATCAACCGGACTACAGAGTGGAACCAACGCCGGACGGAGAATAATCGCGTCATCGCCGCGTTGGTGCTCCGCCGCGAACGGGTCGACGTGTCATTTTCCACCGTCCCAGCTGTCCACGCATGCCTGGCTCCTGCACCTGAAACGCATACAGGACGTCCCACCTCTGACAAAGAAACCTATATGTATATCGAGACGGCAGATCGCCGCAATGAATCGCTGAAATAAATTCGTAACTATAAAAATTAGGCTACCGCGAAAGCGTAAAGTCACGCTGCAATATCGCGAGTTGCATACGGCCAATCGTTTCAACAGCTGTTCGAATATATCAAAGCTAAATGCTGTAAGACGATTAGATTTCCAGGGACAACCGTTTCTCGTCGCTCCTGACTCCAAATTGTCTCACACCGAGAAGACAGTTTATCAACAGTTAAGAAATATAATTTCAAATACAGCGAAATAAATATTTCGTTAGAACGAGAAAGTATATCGTCGCTGCCGTGGAAAAAACTTCTACGTGCTGAAATGTAAATTTTACAGGAGAGCAAAAAAAACATTTTACCGTTGACATGTTCGAACTCAGTGTACGTAGAAGGTTTTATATTTAAAAAACTATAAATAAAGGAACAAATATATCACATAAGAGATATTCTTCCACAAGGTGAATACACTAATTCGCCGACAGATTGCTAAAAAACCCTACTTTCATAAAAATGTGCACATAGGAGATTTTTCCACGGCAGCGACGATATGTTAATAATTAAAATGTTTATTTCACTCAAATGATTGCTCGAAAGGATCAAATTGTGCCAAATAAATATCGTAATAGTTCGAACATTTACTTGACCCAATAAAATGTTTACTTCGCGATATTTAAACAAACATTTATTAACTACAAATAAACTGTTTTCTCGGTTCAGTGAACGATCGAAATAATAACGAAACTCGGAGCGAATAGAATGCATCTTCGAGAGGAGCTTCGCTGCTTTGAAATAAATTAAAACGTGGGGTAATTAATCAAAGAAACTTCGGGGGAGATAAAATCCTGGTACACACATCGACCTATATATACATACATACATACATACATACCTACTAATTCTTAACCAGCAAATGATTCACGCCTTTTCCTAAGGCCCATAAACGTCGTGAAGGCCCGCGAGGCGCCCACGCAGGCGCGCCGCACAAAGGCGCAAGGCGCAGGCGCATTTGAAATTGAACTGTGCGCGATCGCGCGGGTAGGGGCCAGATGGGGGGCCCGGGCGAGGGGCCCGAGGGGAGCGTCGAAGCGATGCTCACACTTTCCCATCTGTACACCTTTTGTCGAGACCCGAGGCCTCGAGGAGCGCTCGTTTCGAACTCTCCCGCGCCTCCGTCGAGTCCTTCAGTGTCTCCCGCGGCCTCGCACGGCCAACACCTCGTTCTTTCCCGGCTGTTCGTCGCGCTCAAAAGTCGGCCGAACGCGTAGACGGTGCGCGCGGAGAGGGTGGAACGAGCACCGTCGCCAAAGGACAGCCCGCGGCCTAAATGAGACTGTAGAGTAGGAAAAAACGACTCGTCCCCCTTTTTCCCGATTTCTCTCGCTGTCCCTGGTGGAGGTGTGTGTGAAAAAAAAAATATCATGGGTGACCACGGGCGACTCGGTCTGCGGCTGTGCTTGTGGATATGCGTCATTGGTGCTGCCGTTGCGGATGGTAAGCGAGGGGAGAGGAAAGGAAACGTGACGAGGGTGCGCGATGCATCGAGACATTTTTCTCGTTTGGATAAAAAATCTTGGGCTGATTAACGAATCGTTCGGTTCGAAGGAATATTGATTAGGGTCGAATAAGTGGGTGGTATATGAATTTACGGAGGGAAAAAACTATAGGGTCCTTTTTTTCTTTCTGAAATTAATGTTGGCGAACGAATAACATTCGCGATGATTCGCAAAATAAAGAACGCATTAATTGCTGCAACGATTATAGGTACGTTTGCGACGCTGGAAATGTGGGAGAAAGTGGATTAAAACCGGATACTCTTCGTTCGCCCACGATCACTGTGCCCTGCGCTGGAAAGCAGAGGCCAACTCGAGCGATCAATTTTACTCCACTTTCCCCCGATGCGATTTCCGAATGTGCATCGCGGGATCGAAATCCAGCGAAGGTCAAGTCTGGCTTGTCCTCCTTTTCGAATTGTTATTATAATTGCACAGCAAATATATATGTAAATGCCCCGCTTTCCTCAACAGAATCTTGCGAGACTTCAACTATAACCATTACGTAAGAGCTCGCGGTGTTTGAGTACGTGTTGTACAGCTGGGCGCTCGCACCTGTTGCGCGCGCGTTGGAATTCGGTGGAAATCTGCACCGTCGATCGATCGTCAAAGATGGTCCATTGATCTCCAAGAGATTCAACGTATGAATAAATCTCCTTTTTTCAAGGAGACCCGCGTCTCGGTACCCGGATAAACTTGTATGATAGTCACGATATTCGTACAATCTGCAATAATTGACTATTCTAAAGTCAATGTTTATTTTGCCACATGAATTTGAAAAGATAACTATTCTTAACCCCCAATTATTAATAGTTTCTGCAATGTTTAAGAAATGGTTTCAGAAATCGTACTCTTTCCTTAATAAAATTAAGAGCTTCCGGAATAATTTTCTTTAAACTCAAAAATACTTAATCCAGTGTCCCAAACAAGAAATTGCTCGGCAACTAGAGTTGCCAGCGAGCCCTTATGAGTTAAATAAACTCTTAAATTTACATTATAGCGTGATTCAAATTAATCGCTGTATTCATTGTAGCAACACATATCAACGAAAATTTATTCTTATATTCAATACACGTTTAGCATTCTATTCGTATTATTTTGAAATCATTTGACGTCAAATTAGTTTGCCTAGTGACGACTCAAAGTGCACATCCTCTTAAGCCAATACTTAAAGTTGCTGTACAATTTACGTACATTTCTCTATCCAGCTACACACGTTCCGCAAAGCCACCGAGAAATTGATGAAAACGAACAAAGGAAAAACTCTACCGGATTACTCGAGCGAATTGACCGCCGGCAAACGGCGAGTATAATAATTCGATGAGACTCGTTTTCGACGGGAAATCACAATCCGCGCTAACCGCTTTTTATATTACCTCGCGGCGCACCGATCGAGCCGTGAATATCGATGATGCACGCGTATAATCGATTTGACCCGTTCGCGGCACGATCGATCACAGTCGCGTGACAGTGGCTGCAACGGGGCGCGGCAAAAGAAAAGCGTAGAAAGCAAGGAACTGCCGCAACCCCAACCTCCGCTCGTTTCTCGGGACGATTTAATCCGCGATGGAAAACCGGTCGGTTGGACTCGCCGAGTGGAAAAAATCGGCCCGGCCTGAAGTATCGGGTCTCTGCTTTTCCCCCCCCCCCCCCCCCCCCCCCGAGGAAATTAATTCCGCAACAGATTATCTCCAGCATCCGCGCGCGCGCGCGTCCCGATATCGCGCCCTTCTCTTCCTCCCGCGTCAGAGCTTTCCGTTTCGCGATCGTCGCCGCGCGATCTACGCGTGAAAGCGAAATCGCGCGCGCAGCGGCGCGCGGCAAATGGTCCGGCGATACTCGTTTTCGTTCCGCGAGGAAACACGTGGCCGGGAGGAACGAGGGAATCCAGGGACGAGCGGAGATAAACGCGGCGATCGGGAGGCGCAGCCGGAATATATCTCGCCGCGCCGATCGCGAGACGCGCCGCGAATGAAATACGCGGGGGGAGCGCGGATTTACTCGCCGCTGTATTACGTATGCCGCGTTTATCCGCGGAGTGTTAAAAAGAAGGGGCACCGCGCGCAAGAGCGAAACCGGTTGCCAATCTGCGCGCGTGGACACTGGAAAGCGAGAAGAAAGAGGTGGAGAAAGGGGGAGAAGTGAGGAAAGGGAGTAAAAGGGATCAGAAACCTGCGCGGCGTCTCGGTGTTCGTTCTGTGGCAGGGGGAGTCTTCTTTTTCTATCGCGCGGGAGCAAACGACATGCCGTGTACCTGAAGAAGGGAGGTGTTGGAATTCTCGAAGATTTAAACCGGATACGCGTGATACGCGCATACACCGATGAAACAGTTTATTAATAATTGACAAATGTAATTTCAAATACGGCGGAATAAAAATTTCGTTATACTGAACGAATTCTTGGTTGGATTGAATGAATACGAGCCAACAAAACGTTTTTTTTTGGAATCGCAAAATTCTTTGGTTGATTTCACGAAAACTCAGATGGCAGAGCTAAATATTTGGATAATCCGACAAATATTTTTTAGGTTATCAAATTGACCCAGGAAAATAATTTTGCTTGCTACTTTTTTTTCTAGAGTGTAGGACAAGAAAATATACTTACGTTAAACACATTAAAATGTTTATTTCATTCAAACAGTTGCCTCAATGGATCTAATTGCGCCAAATAAATATTGTAATAGTTGACAAATATTTATTTGGTCCAGTAAAGTGTTTATTTCGTCATATTTAAATAAGCATTTATTAACTGCAAATAAACTGTTTTCTCGGTGTACAAAACTTCATGAAGGAAAAATTCGACTGGAAAATAACGCTCCAATTTTTGAACAATTGAGACTGATTCGACACGCTGTAAAAAAAAATTGTATTAAATTTAATACAATTTTATACAAAGCTTTTATCCGATACGTGATTATGAAAATTTAATAAATTTAATTTAAGGGCAATTTAATAAGGGAAAATGTATTCATTTTCATAATCACGTATTGAAAAGAAGCTTTATATAAAAATCTATTAAAATAACAAATTTTTTTACAGCGCAGTACAAACGCTTTCAGTCTAATAGATAAATCGGCGCGACACCATTTTTTTCCAGCCGCGAAAGCCACTCTTCACAAGTAAGTGTCACGAATCGACGCGCGCCCCAATTCTCACGACCCGCGACGTCCGAAAACTCGTCGCGTCGCTCTATCCGCGTCGCGAGGGGGCCAAAAAAGAAACCGCGAATTTACAAAACCAAGCGACAGCCTCCCTCGGGGCGCGTTCGTCCAAGTCTCGGCGATCCTTTCGGGTCGCGGCGCCCACGGACACACTCTTCCACGCGTACACCAAGGTAAAGCGAGGGGGGGGGGGGGGGGGCAAGAGATACGCAACGGTGCAAAACCTGTTTCCGGGCGAAGTAGACGAGAAAAGAGAGAGAGAGAGAGAGAGCGAGCGAGAAAGAGAAGAGGAGGTGCGTATCGCGATCGGCGTGGGTTTCGGCGAAACGAAATTGCGGGGGTTGACCGGTTCGCCGAACGAGCAAAGTCCCCCTCGCGAGCGAAACGCGATCGGCAGGGGTGGTGGAACGATCGAAGACCGTCGTCGAAAAAAAGTAAGACGTCGAGTCGACATTTTTCGAAAGGAGATACCTATCCGAGAAATCATGCTCTCCATTCATGGTCACCCGCGAGAGCGACACCCACGCCTCCGGATGGAGAACGCCGCTCACTTCGTCCCGAAAAAGCGCGAGGAATCGAAGCCGCGCCGATGATCTCGAGCGACGCCGTCGAATGGTCACACCTAACGGAAACGAAAATCCCATGTAATCGACCCGGATGAGAGCGTGTATTCGTTAGAGACGCCAAACTCGTCTTTCGGAGGGAAGAGCCTCGTCCGAGTCACCGGCGTGGACGTAAAAGGAATGGAAGCGATCTCCGTAAGCAGAAGTGAGTAGCCGAGGATTCGACCCGAGCGCGCGACGAGTCCGGAAGAAGGATCGCGGGGTTGCGCGCTGTATCGGCTCCTAACGACGGATTCGTTCGGCGTAATAAAGCGGACGGCTCGTCGCGGAGGACGCTGTGTGTATATGGAAACGAGAGGACGAGATCGGCTACTCACTTTGGCGCGGCGAGAGAGGTTGCTCGTGCGCCCGAGCTGTACCTGAAGGAGCTCGCTCGATGTGTGTGACGTACCCCGAGGTGGCGCGAGTGCAGGAAGCAGCGTGCGCCGCGATACTCGCGCGCGAGAGGTACCTACTCGTGCAGCGATGGGTTTGCCTGGAAGAATTCGAGACCGACGAGGTGAAGAGGGGTGTCTGATAGGCTTGAGAAAAAATCATTCGATTTGGACAAATTTTGAGGTGACGGGCGGTCAATTAAGTACATAGTTATTTGAGCAAATACACGGTAAAAAAATGATGTCAATTTTTAACGCTATTTCACCGGTGTAGACCTATACATACATATACCGCATCTGGTGTTATGCGGTCTTATGCCATTGTTATTTAAGACCAAAAGTCCATACCACAGAATTTTTTACAGTGTATGTTGTTAAAGTAACTACAATTTAGTTGAATTAATTAAATAATTACATGGAAATTTCGTTGGATTAATACAAAATTTACACGGAAAAAAATACCGATGCGGATTTACAGAGACAAAGCTGTAAATATATTCGTGTAACTGCCGCGAAACTCTGTGTACAATTAATTACTCGATGTGTAAATTGTAGCCGACTCTGCTGTTAATTTTACATTTTGCCAGTAAATTTTGAAATTTTTTGCTGTAGATTTAACAGTGCCTTGTGCTTGTCACATACACTGGAAAACAAGTATACTCGAGTCAATTAAAAATGTTTTCAATTAGTCCTAAGAGTACATGTATTCGTTTAGAATGAATATAAAAATTGGACGTATATAAATTTTATTGATTTGATTAAATAACATTTGGATCAAATCGGTGTTTATTCGAATCGAATAAACGTGCTTTAAGAACTATTCAAAAATACGTTTATTTCAATTAAACAAATTTTTTCTTAGTGTAGTAACAATTTGCAGCAATTCGTCTGCTGTTTACATCGATTTTTTTTCTTCGTGTAGCTGCTTCAATTAAATATTTCCTCAAATAACTATACATTTAGTTATTCGCCTGCAATCTCAAAGTTAATAAAATCAAACGATTTTTTTTCTCAATAAAAAGCAGGAGTATACAAATTTCTAAATACGTACTACGATCACCAGGCCTATAATCAGGCGCCATCGAAGCATTCGATATTACCCGACTTTCCTCCACATCCGGACCATACCCCCTCTCGAAAACCACCCCGTCACTAGCCACGCACGGAATATTTCGCAGAAGTCACGAGGTATAGATAATAATAATTAATGGTCTTCGCGGAAGCGCGCCGACGTTCGTCGCAGGGAAAAAGCCAAAGGGGTCGTCCGAGAGGTTGGACTTTGACTACGGCCCGCGCGCGGCGCGCGCGAGAAAGAGAGGCGTAAATTTTCCGCGGGAAAATTGAATAGCCCTTCTCTCGCCGGGTCTACCGTTAACCGACCATAACCCTGCCTGCGGCTCGTGAAAGATGTCCTTGTGACCCCGTCGACCGTGACATTTCCTCCAGTCGCTCCGCAGGATAACCCTCTCGTCGCTGTACTGCGAGCGCTGCAGTGGACCGACGTTTCTTATTCTCGGCGAACAGATGCGCTCCGCGACGAACT